>OX326957.1:34398636-35019651 GCA_946800325.1 Luzula sylvatica | reverse complement strand
AGGGTCCTTTGATTTGATAACATGGCGCGGCTCCTCCGACATGTTTTAGTTTGTTAGGTGTAGTGTCGCGTGACCCCGTGGCGCTCTATGGAGGGAATTGCGTAGCAATCTTGATGTAGTGCAAAGTCCAGACCCATGAGGGGTTTGGCGGAGGCGAAAGGATATCCGGTCGTCAGCTCATTTTCTAGGGAATTCGCGCTTCCCGAGCTTTTGGATTTGTTCCAGCCCGTGTGTGTGACTTGCTATCCCCCGGGTTGGCACTTCAGTCGAGAGTTATTTGCGCCCTCACCCCGGTAAAAGTATTAGTATGATTATGATTATGATTAGATATGAAGGTAATCGATTTGATTTCGATTTCGATTTTGAGTTTGAAAAACCGGGGCAAGTATTTTGAGATATATTTCGAAAAACTTATGATTTGAGGATAACGATATTATCTTATGATTTTGAGATATATTTAGAAACTTATGATTTGAAGATAACGATATTACCTTATGATTTTGAGATATATTTAGAAACTTATGATTTGAAGATAAACGATAGTATCTTATGATTTTGAGAGATATATTTTGAAACATATGATTTGAAGATATATGAGATTATTTTATGAACTTATTTGAAAAAGCACTTATTTTAGTTATAACTATTTTTGACGAGATTTCGCTCACTTAGTCACTTCCGTGACTAATCCTTTCGATTTACATATTTTTAGTTCAGGTATCGAAGGTCTAATATCGGGAGTTGCGGGTACTTCAAGAGTGAGAACGTCTACGATATCGAGTTTCGTATAAATATGTTTTATGCTTCCGCAATAGTTTTGTATTATTGTTTTAATTCCGTAATGTATGTATATGTATGTGTTGTTGTTGTTTTCGAATCAGTTAGTATCTTGTTTTGTGATGTTTTCATATGAGAGCCTGTGGTATACGAGTTGTATACTGGCGGGTTGCCGCACCCTTTTTCCATTTTATATTTTTGGGTGTGACATATAAAAGGGAAATTTTACTTTGTCCCGGCAACACCTCACCTTCAATTTTTTAATTCGGATTTCGAAAAGAATTAGTAAGATAATTAACAATTTAATTAACACAAAAAATGAATTAATTGTTAATTTTCAACGTATCAATAAAGATACATGATATAATTATTAATTTATTTTTACATATAAATTTGATGTTATTGAATTATTAATTAATTCCATTAATCATTTTCGAACTTCACATTAAAGATGGAAAAGAGAGTTTGTGAAAACGTAGTAAATGCCTTATGTATAAAATTATTTGATTCCTCTGCATCTGAAGAAAAAAAAACGAATAGTTTCGTTGTTCACGAGAATATTAGTACAGCATACTCAAGGTCATATGTGAACTATCTGCTGTATTTTGTTTAGATGTTTATTATCGGCGCTCGCCAGGCGCGAAAAATATTATAGGCGTTTGAAAGAAAGTACACTTTGTGTGTGCTATATCGACGCAAATACATGTTTATGTGTCAGCTAAGCAGATCCAAATACCAGTTCAATTTTTTTTCTTATAATATATTTTATGGATATTAAATAAATAGATATATGAATATTGAATATACATAAATAAACAACAATACAATAATAACAAAACAAAAATCATTCTGAACTATTAAACCATCACACAAGAATCCAAGATTCATAAACCCAAATCAATCTTCAAAAAGATCAAAAGTCACAAAACAATCATAAAGAAACTAACACAAAAAAAAATGAAAACTAATAATAAATAAAAGAATAGTAATCTTGGTTGTTCAACTACAATCACATTATCAACTCGGGCCGAATCAATCCGCTGAAATGAGCATTGTGATATCTATAACAATAATCAAATATTAATTAATAAGTGCACACAAAAAATGTGCATTTTATGAGTGCGCACATTATCAATAAAAGAAAAACATGTGACGATTGATTTTTTTTTTTTCAATTTTGACCGAATTGTGTATATTCCGACGCATTAAAAAACGCATGCTGCGTCCTATTCATGTTTTATATCTTATTAATATGTATGATATATGCTACACATTTTAATGTATTTTATACCTTTTAGAAACCTTTACGTGAACATAGACAATTTATATTATTGTATTCAAAATTATTTGGTGGTTACGAGTTCGAATCATTCACAAAATATCATTAATTTATCTTTTTTTTTCACCAATCTCAAATTTGAATAATAAAAAATGGATATAATACGAAGATCTGGATATTATCTTAATCTAGAAACGAATAATATCCAGATTTGAGTAATACGCGGATATGTCTGACAATAAATCCAATACCGAATACGTATAAAAACAACCTGATCTTGCCAATTAACATTGAACATATCTTGAAAATGGATATAATACGAAGATCTGAATAATACATGTATCTGGATTCGAATAATATGCATATTAGGATAATACACAAATATGCCTAACATTAAAATCGGCCAAATCCGGATAAGAACAGTTGTATCTCGTCGGGTCAATTTTCTTTTCGGATATGGTTTTTTTAAAATGTGGCGTACTTTGATCAGATCTGGGTTTTTATCGGGGATACGTATTTTTTCCAGTAAGATTACTTTTCGGATACTGTTAAGAGGACTACTTGGTATTTTCCACAACTAATGCCATAACTATCATCCTCTATAGGCATGTTTGGTGGGCAAGAATTTGTCATGAAATTTGATTTGATTTCATATTCAAACAAAATGCGTGTTCTTGTTTGGTAGCATCATGAAATTAGAATTATATTTTGCTAGATTCCTTACTCTTCGTTGTAATTTATCGAAAGTTTTATGTCAAAAAACTTGGGAGCGTCAAATTGTTGGAAAAAAAAAAGTTTTCTCTTCTCTTTATTTAATTATTACATGATAATATTATCATAATAATAAACGTATTATAATTATTATATTCATATAATTAATATAATATTACATAACTTAATATATAATATTAAATTATATAGATATAATTAATATAATACTATATATTATATAGAATAAAATTATACAAATAAAATATAATATTATAATAATAAAATAATTATGTCGTAATTATTGTATTCATATAGATAATGTCAATATCATATATTATTGTAATAATATACAATAAGTATATTATGATATTATAGTTATTATATCCATATAATTAATAAAATATTATATATATTGTTGTAACAAAATCTAAGTTTATAACAATAAAATAATTATATTATAATTTTTAAATTCATATAATTAATATTATATTATATATATGCAATAATTGTTGAGATATCGTGTGTCGTCGATTAGGGCCCGGAACCCGGTTCCCAAAATCCGAGATCCCGTCGTCGATTCGGTGCACGAATTCCTTTAACTACATGCAAATCGTACCTAGCGAAATTGATCGCTTCGAAGGGTTGATTTGCTAGTTCCTCGCTTTAAGCACGCCTTCACACGCGTCTCGTTGTCGTGAAGCGTTTGTTGTTGTCGTATACGACCGATTTATCGGTCGTTCTCCAACGTCTCTCTTAATCCTCCGATTGAATCTAGATAAGGATCAAACGTATGATCCCTCTACTCGTATCCACCTCGAGTTACGGGTCTACCGGTCGCGGGTGCAACTGCCTAGACGAAGCATCGGCGAACTTGCTCGATTGATTAATTCTCTAACGGAGAAACAATTTCTCCTTTCTCTTTCTCACTTTTTGTATCTCTTCACTTCTTTGATAGAATGAACAGATTAGAACAACCCTAATTCATGATGCAACCCAAAAGGCCCATATAATTGATACAAACTCGTAAACAATTATAAGGCCCAAACAGGCACTTTTCCCTTTGTGCGTCATGATGCATCAAGTGGGATTGGTCTCTGACTGGAATTCGAGTCCTTCCGTCATGTGCACCAACAGTAAAAACTATTTTGAGTTCTTGCATCATGATGCACCATTATGTGCGTCATGATGCACCAACAGTAAAAACTGTTTTTCTTCACTATGATCATAGTTAATTAAGGTAGTTCCGTCCCACAAGCTATCTATAATATCGATATTATCGATATAGTTTTGGTGTTGCTAGAAAACATGATTCTAAATGGATAAATGAAGATTGATCTACTAACTGTGCGTACTTAATCTATATGCTAATATGAATGGGAAAAGTCTTGTAAATTGAGTAACATGATTTTTAGTTGGATAGAATTGAAATGAAAAGTCTTGTAATAATTGGGTTTATATCTTTCTTTTATATTTTTTGCATGAGGACTTAGGTTGTTTCAGCCTATGATGTAAATTATTTTTTTCCTTTTTCTTTTTATTTATTATTTGGAAGTGAGACTTTGATCTCTCTCCAAATTTACTCAAAAAAAAAATATGAATGATTAATATTAACTATGTATTATTTTTATCAAATCAATAACCCCCGTATCGATTCGGGACTCCAAGTCCATAATACCTTGAGACTCATATTTCACGATCCTCTCACAAATGACTTTGTCCTATCGAGTGAGATCTCGCTATTTAGATAGGATTATATCCAATCACATCATATGCAACTCCCAACCTTTTAAAATTTCGGTATCGCGGCCATATCATATATGAACCGAATTGCCGTGTGTGCATCTTAACTATGTCCCGAACTCCAATCCGATTGGATAGAACGGTTAAGTCATAACCATATCCATGTTGGTTCAAATTTCCTAGGGTTTGATTATCTCAAAATAATATCGATGCTACTAATATAGTTGCTTGAGTGACAATTATAGAGATAAAAGGAGAAGCCCGCAAAAGGATCAAAAGATGAAGCAAGCAAGACGCACAAAAACGATCAAAAGAAATAAAAGAATCAAGATTCAAGATGACGAAGATCAAGTTGAAGATTCCGCAAGTTAGGATATCAAATCATAACCTCAAAATATCCAATAGGTATCCCTAAACTTGTCTTTGGATTTATTAAACTCAAATTAAATAAGTTGGAAATATTCAAATCAAACAAAACTAAGTACAACCTGCTGTGAAGCATGGTGCGTCATGACGCACAATAAGAACCGTCATGACGCACCTCAAGGTATACTGAGTTTTGTTCCACAGTGCGTCATGACGCAAGTATGAGCACAGTCATGACGCACCAAGTGAAAAAGCTATTTAGCGTCATGACGGACCAATCCATGCGTCATGACGCTAGAACAGCTCATGTGGAAATCATTGTACAGTCCGTCGTGACGCACTGAACCTGCGTCATGACGGACCTTACATGTGAACACGTCACAGTAAGGGGTCCGTTCCAACGAACCATTCAAGGACTAGAACGGACCCTCAAGTACACATGATACCGTCATGACGCACGCCCGTGTGCTCATGACGCACCACAAGAAACTTGAATATTTTGAACTTAACGGCTAGTTTTACAATCTGTGCGTCATGACGCAAGATAAGAACCGTCATGACGCACTGTACATAAAACTTAAGTTATTGAAAGGACTATGTGTTCTATAAATAGATCCCCTTCTAGGTTTCTCTCCCTAACTCTTCCACAACTTAAAAGCAACATAAAAAGAGAGAAACCAAGCCAAGAATCTTGAGCAAATATTTCCAAAACAAATCAAGGATTATTAGATCCACTTTCGAATCCACTACTAATCGATTCCCAACTTGCGTGACCGATCACGACTAGTTCGATTGTAGTAATTTGTAATAGGTTAGCTACCATTTGTAAAGTCCGACGTTGATCGATAATTTCGTGTAAATCGATCAACTCAAAACCTTGTAATTGTTTGAGTTGGGAATTCAATCGAAAGCCGAAAAGGCGCAAGGGATCCCCCGGAGACGTAGGTACTTGCAATCAATCGAGTCGGTCGATTGAGCAAGTAGCCGGTGAGTTAAAGCTACAAAGCAACCACCCACCGAATTCCGTAAACAAATATCGCGTGTTATTTGTTTCGGTATTGTATTTCTTTTCTCAATTTATTTACACTTCCGCACCAATTTGTAATTGTATCCTTTACCGCGAAAATTGGACCTTAGGACTTCCTATTCACCCCCCTCTAGGTCTAAATTAAACAACAATTCATATGTCATTCATTTGAGCTATGAACACGTCCGACTTTGGCCCGTAACATATTCATCCTCAAATAATGCAAACTACCCCGTCGATACATACAATAGAGCGTGCCTGACTTTGGCCTAAAATGACGCAAAACGTAAGACCAACCTTGGTAGCTATGAACATGGAAGACATTTACATGACTTAAATATTATACATTAATTGTGTCACATCCCTAGTGACGTCCAATCAAACTACCAACACGCCTGACTTTGGCCTGAAACGCATCAGCATTCAATTGACCCACAATAGACGTTTCACAATTTTAGCGTTGAGGGATCAGGTAAATACATGTTTTATCCATGAAATGATCACATCATCTCAACATATCACAAGATTTTTCAATTATTAACTCTTAATAATTGTACCATATAAATGCATGAATTAAACTAAGTTTAATGATATAAAAATCAAGATTTTCGAAATGTCGTAGTCAAATAACGAAAAACGCAACGAGAGGCATTAGCGTCATGATGCACCGTACCGTGCGTCATGATGCACCAGCCATCATCCCTCAGAATAAGCCCTAGCGTCATGATGCACCGTACCGTGCGTCATGATGCAGCCCCCATGCGTCATGATGAACCAACAGTAAAAATTGTTTTGAGTCCTTTCGTCATGATGCACCAACATTAAAAACTATTTTTCTTCACTATCTCATGTGAATTCATTCGTTTTTTCGAACGCGTACGTTCATGTGTCCATGTACTCTTTTACCGTCGATCAATAACTGCATTTCCTTAAATAATGTATAATGATATTATAATATATCTACATAAATATAATAATAATAATAGTAATAATACATGGATAAAATTATATATTATTGTAATTAAATAATTAAATTATAATTATTATATCAATATAATGTATATAATGTATATTATTGTAATAATATGTAATAATTAAATCATAACAATAAAATCAATGTATTATAATTTTATATCCTAATAACTAATATAATATTGTATATATTACTGTAATAATTATATTATAATAATATTAAATTATATCTATTATATTATTATTACATGAATAGAATAGAATATAATAATAATAATACATTTATTATTTTTATATATTTATTATTTTTTAATTAAACATCATTTCTACATCTTCAATAACAAAATTTCAAAATTTTCGAAACAACTAAAACAAGAATTATATTTTCCACGAACTTATAATTTAGACATACAAACAAATTGTAAAATTATTAATTCCAAAATATGTTTTTCTCTTCCTTCTTATAATCCGATTCCACGAACTTATAATTTAGACATACAAACAAATTGTAAAATTATTAATTCCAAAATATGTTTTTCTCTTCCTTCTTATAATCCGATTCCACTCTACTAATTCAGCTTGCCAAACGACCCCTAAACAAATATTTAAACCAACCAATTTCTTTTTCTTGGTACTTTTCAATTTGATTTCACATCACCCCAATAATTTTCACTTTGTATTATATATTATTTTAATTTTAATACATCAAACAAACACATGTAAAAAATGTAAATTCTTACTATCCTTTTCCGACCTTTCAATTTTTTCGGTACTACGCAAATCCTCCGATCCGAAGTCTCTCGTACATCAAACAGCCCCTAAGACACGAATCGAGAAACCTAATTTTCTAAGATTTAACGAAAAACGGGAACTGAAATTCCTAGAGGAGAGAAACGAGAATCAGGCAACCGAGACAGCTGAAGGGCAAGGAAGAAAACGTAACAAGCAACACCAAGTGGGCCAAAAAAACCTCGACCTGAGTCATGAGGTCTTAAACCACCTGTGATGAGTTTGGGGCTTGTATCATTGCTTGGATGCACTGGACCACTATTTGTAAATAGTTAACCAATCCATTCAATTTTTTTTTTACCGTGTTTATAAACACACAAATTATGTAATAACATCTGATTCAACAATCACTGAAAAATAGGGAATTAGTACATAGAATCTTTACTGCTTAGCAATGTTACAAATAGCGTTTAGCAATGTACTATAGCGAATACTGTAATTTATAACGCATAAAATAATTAAGTATCAATATGTATTAAAAAATAATTTTTAAAATAACAAATATTCATATGAACATCTCAAATAGAAATTTATAAAATAATTAATAAAATATTTGAAAACGATCGTTTCCAACAATTCAGAACATGTCAATTTAAATAAGAGATCGTTTTTTTTTTGTTTATTTATCAACCAAAAGTTATTGTAATTATTATAACTTTTCATGAAATATTTTTTTAATTAAATTCATTCGATTTTTTATAATTTCATCAGAAAATTGCAAGGCGCAGCGTTTTGTCTATAAAATAAGTTCTATCGCTCTAGTGTAGCGTAACGTTTAGCAAAACTATTTACAATCATGTTATTTAGTTATGATAAACTTGATTTACAATGTACAACAAAAGTTGTATTAACTTATAAGTTAAATATATCATTAAGAAATTAGGAAGGAAAGGAATATGATCCTAATTGCCCTGTTCTTTACTTTTTTGTTGGGTTGCTGGAACTTCATTTATGACTTGCTGTCAGAATTCAGATACCTTCTCTCATCATAATTAAATCAAGTACCAGTACTTCAGATCTTTGCCCCCTACCTCCAGAATATGAACCCTGGATTTTGGATAAAAATCTGGATTTTTATTCCCGGTTTTTCATTTCTCAAGAAACTTTTTCATTATTATACAGAAGTGTCCACTCTGTCACTCTGTCTTTCTCATTCTTTTGTCTGTTCCAAGGCGGTGCTCCGCCATTTTCACCTGCTCCCTCACCAGGCCCCCTTCTCTACTCTTCCTTATTCAATTCCATTGAAAAGGGGGAAAAGGGAAGCGAGCAAGAAGCAAGAGATATTACTCTTTCTTTACCAACATTGATATCTTGTCTTGAAGCTACCATTTTTATTCACTCACCTTCCTCTTTTTCTCTCTGACTCTCTAGCTGTCATCACATTCCATTAATGACTTTCTTTCTTTTATCGTTAATGGGTACTTGTTAATTGTTAATAGTTAATACACACATAACTCCGAGGCTTTCTTGCCAGAAGAGAAAGCGAGTGAAAAGAAAGAGAGAAGAGGGCAAAAGAAATCTGTCAATGGCGGCATGGGCCGCTTTGATTATGATTTTAGCTCAGATTTTACTGGTTCGAGCAAACACTGACTCCTCTGATGGTATTTCCTATCTCCTTTTTCTCTATCTTTTTTTATCATGTTGCATTTGATCTATACTTGTTTATTGTTCTTGTATTTCATTCTCTGTTGTTTTCTATTAGCGACAATTTAGGTCCCAATTCTTTTCAATTTTATTATTGGAGCTGGATCAGTCAACTATTTTTTGTGATCTCGATTGATTACTGCACAGTCAACCAATGATTTCTTTTTCCCTTTTTTAATTCGCCAAGCTTCTAGTTTACTCAATCAATCGCCTAATTGCAAAAAAAAGTTCGAATCTTTAACGTATTTCAAATCGTTTACAGTTCAAGCTCTTGGTGTTCTTTACACCTCACTCAATCAGCCGTCTCAGCTCACTAATTGGGCTCCTTCAGGTGGCGATCCATGTGGGAATTCGTGGAAAGGGATTTCTTGTTCCGGTTCTTCAGTCACGTCCATGTAAATTTCATTTATTTTCATTAAAAAAGTTTCGTTCTTTTTAGCAATTTTATTTTTGTTCGCAGCGAGCTAAATGGAATGGGACTGAACGGTACATTAGGTTACGATCTCGACAATCTCAAGTCCTTGAAGACATTGTAAGCATTTTTCTCATATTTTCCCCTTTTTTATAACAATATATTTTTGCAATACTAATAAATTCTTTGATTTTTATTTCTTGTAGGGATTTGGGTGAAAATAACATGCACGACACAATTCCTTATCAATTACCTCCGAATCTCACTTATCTGTAATAATTATTTCTCTTCTTAAACTTAATTTCATATCATTAATATGAAAATATTAGTTTTCATTAATCGAATAAATTGATTTATGATAGCACAGAAATCTAGCAGGAAATAATTTTTCTGGAAATCTCCCTTATTCTATTTCTACAATGAGTTCCCTCAATTACCTGTAAGTTCTTATATAAATTATTTTTTAATTTTTTAATTTTTATCACTTAAATTTGTTATGTTTTTATTGTGCAGAAATCTTAGTCGCAATTCAATGTCTCAACAAATTGGAGATTTATTTACAAGCCTAAAAGAACTCTCTGAATTGTAAGTAAAACTTATTTATTTATTAATTATTAATTTTTTACGTTTCGCTGGGCCAAGTCTATGCAAAAAATATTGATATCTTTTATACTGGTTGGACATATAATTAAATATTGTACACGTAATTATTGAAATGCCCATGCTTCACAATCATATTCTAATAATAATACTATTCATGTATGGTCCTAATAATTATGTAACCTAAGTACCTAACTAGATGTATGATATGATATGGAGACTTCAATGAGAATCCCACTTACCCAAGTTTTGTTGACCTATCATGAAACCTAATTCTTTTCAAAATTAAATTATTTCAAGCAATCAATTTAAATAAAGTGAAAATTAACAAACTCCACTTATCTTTCTGACAACTCGATGTAATCATTCATAATCTTTTGATTATTGTAGTAACTAACTAATTAATTATTAAAGTAGGTTCACTTTCAAATTAAATTATATAGTCATTGATGATATTTTTATTATTATATTAATAAAAAATTATTCTTTAAACTTTGCAGAGATTTTTCGTTCAACGATTTTAACGGGCCTCTTCCAAATTCTTTCAGCTCGCTATCAAACCTCACCAGCCTGTAAAAACTTTATCTACTTTTAAAAAAATTATCATCTTAATTTATTAATTTGAAATTTGAAATTATTATTCAGATATTTGGAGAACAATCAATTGAGCGGTTCTGTTGACTCTCTCTCTAATCTCGGACTAAACACACTGTAAGATTGTTTAAAACTATAATTGTTTTTGCTTACTAATTATTTATTTATTATTTTTCCTAGGAATATTGCGAATAATAATTTTAGCGGTTGGATTCCTCAAGAATTCAATTCAATCCCTAATCTTGTGTAATAAGCAAATTCAAACTTTGATTTAATCATTTATTTTCCTCGTCAGCCTAATAAATTCTACAATTTTGCAATTTTATAGAATTGTAGGGAACTCTTTCACAAACGGGCCGGCTCCCCCTCCACCGCCTTTCACATCGCCACCTCCTCACAAACCGCATGCAAATCCATCAAACACGCCAAATACCAAAAACACCCCTTTGGATGGAGATAATAACGATACAAAGCAAGGTTTAGGAATCGGGGCCATAATTGGAATCGTTATCGGCTCGGTATTCGTGGGTTTAATCGTAATTTTAACACTTATTTTATGCTTGAGAGGCGCTAAGAAAAAACGAAAGGATATTAACATCGATGATGATGTCAGTGATGATGTCAGCAACAGTACTGGCGATCATCGTCTCGGTCCTTTGTCCATACCTGTCGAGAGAAGTATATACATATTAAATATTTTCCTTGTTTTTATTAGAAGTTAGTGTATATTAATTAATAATTAATTACGATTTTTTGTGTGTAGCAATTGAAGTGCAAAAATCTGAATTTTCGCCTATGACGAGTTTGAAGCCTCCACCTACTACTGAAAAACAACAATCTCCTTTGAGAAACGGGTCCATTAAAAAATCAATGGTAATTTAATTAATTTAAAATTAACAAACTTATTTACATGATAATAAAGATTAATTAATTAATTTCAGGTACTAATTAATGCAACTTCATACACCGTCTCAGCACTTCAAGTTGCAACGAATAGTTTTAGTCAAGATAGTCTTCTTGGTGAGGGCTCATTGGGCCGTGTTTACAGAGCTGAATTTCCTAATAACAAGGCAATTAATTCCTTAATCTTTATTAAATGTAAAATTTAATAATTTAATTAACTAATTATTGTTATTTTTTGTAAAGGTTTTGGCGGTGAAAAAAGTAGACAGTGCAGCGGTATCGTTACAAGAGGAGGACACGTTTCTCGATGCAGTTTCAAATATGTGCAGACTCAAACACCCAAATATAATACCATTAATTGGGTATTGTATCGAGCATGGTCAAAGATTATTGGTTTTCGAATATATTGGAAACGGTACTTTGAATGATCTTTTATATTTCTCTGACGATACTGGAAAGAAATTGAATTGGAACGCCAGAGTTAAAATAGCTCTTGGTACCGCTAGAGCCTTAGAGTACGTGCATTTTTAGTTTATATTTTTATTTATTTTTAGCGAATTTAATGAAATTTATGATATTTTTTAGGTATTTGCATGAAGTATGTGTACCTTCAATTGTGCATAGAAATTTCAAATCTGCAAATATTTTACTCGATGAGGAATTTAATCCGCATTTATCTGATTGTGGAATTGCTTCGTTGGCGCCCAATACAGAAAGACAGGTAAATTATATTATTATTATTATTATTATTATTATTATTATTTAATTCTGAACCATAAACCCTAATTAAATATAGGTTTCGACCGAAGTGGTTGGTTCGTTCGGATACAGTGCACCTGAATTTGCCATGTCTGGTATTTACACTGTCAAAAGTGACGTGTACAGTTTTGGTGTCGTCATGTTAGAATTACTAACAGGTCGCAAACCACTAGACAGGTTCGTTTATATTTCCATTTTTTTCAAATTTTGAACTCAATTTATTTGCTAAAACTATTTGATTTTTTTTAATTAGTTCGAGATCGAGAGCAGAACAATCGCTTGTAAGATGGGCTGCGCCGCAACTACACGATATCGATTCGCTTTCGAAAATGGTGGATCCTTCTTTAAACGGAATGTATCCAGCTAAATCTCTCTCTCGTTTCGCTGACATCATTGCCCTATGCGTTCAGGTATTTTTGCTTAATATTTGAATTAAAACGTAAAATAATATTTGGTGAAAATGTTAACGTTCGATAAAATTTGCAGCCTGAACCGGAGTTCAGGCCGCCAATGTCTGAAGTGGTTCAGCAACTCGTCAGACTGATGCAAAGGGCGAGCATTGCAAGGAGAAGATCTGGCGAGGATCTTGGATTTTCTTATCGAGCTCAAGAGCAAGAGTCTTTTCCACAAGAAACTTCTTTTTAATTTGTCACCGATAAGTTTTGGGAATGTTTATGGTGCGCTTTTAAATGTTGGTAATTTTATTTGTTGTTTTTTTCTTCGTAATCGACTTGGAGTTTAATGTAAATGCGAAACCAAAGAAAGAAGGAATGGAAGCGTCTGTAAATGAATGTGTTGCTTTTAAAAATATCCATATTTACTTTCTCTTTATTAATGGAGCTTTCTTAGTATTATTTCTTTGTTGTTTGTGCATAATTCAGTTCGTTCCGAGACTATATATTTTCATTATCTTTTGGTATGCAATTATATGAATTTAAAAATTATAAATTATTTGGGATGACGAATCTTGAACCAAGTTCCTTGATATTTTTTTCTTTAATTTCATATGAATTTCTTTTGCATACATTATATATAATAATTTTTGTAGGAAAGTCCGATATTGGCGCCTCGATTTTTTTGGTAACTCGTGGCATATGATGTGCAAAAAGAAAAATCAAATTTAAAAACACATGATATTTCTCTACATAATTGTTTTTTCCTCTCTGATCCAGATCTCTGCTCAAACAATACTCATGATTTTCATTCAAGTCTGAATTATTTAAGTCCTCTATGTGAATAAACTTTAAGTTAATATATTTCATAATCATTTGGACTCAGTATGCTAATTGTGAAGATGAGAATATGTGTAATATTGATGTTCAAATAAAATATAGTAATATTTTCACCCTTATAATGAAGAAAGAGGTTTGGAAAATCTTTTTTGAGTTATTTTATAGAGTTATGAGTGAAAATTTTGCGAATTTGTATTGTGATGAACCGATAATTTTTGTATTATTATTAATTGAGGATGATTCCTTTTTTTTATTCAATGATGGATCGATAATTCATATATAATTGTTATGCCAGGAGACTAGATTTTGAAACAAATCCCGTGCAGAGAGGAGATATCGCGAGACATTTTTACATGAAAGAAAGAAAAAATGTCAAGAAATACCAACTTTTTTATTGAAATATTTTTGTTATTTTATTTGTTATGGAAGGAGAGCATGGATAGAATAGAGAGGAAAATCATAAGCATGATTTGAGGAGAAATATCATCATTAGAAGAAGAAAAAACTATCTTTGTGAGATATCATGTTTTGAAATTTGATATTTTTTTCTCATCATATGTCGTGTCATCGAGTCATTTTGCAATATGTAACTGATTTAATTGTCAAGTCAGTAGTTACTTTATGAAAATAAAATTTCGAACTAAAAAGTTAAGAAAGTTAAATGAATCGAAATAAAGTTGAAGAGACCAACTGGACCCAACAAAAACTAAATACTTTTTGCTTCGGCATATTTACTTCAAGATTGTTCTTATGATATTGAATTATTGATTTTCCTAAAAATCTACACGAAATGATTGACGACCATTTGGAAGATATGACGAGAAAGAAATGACCGAAGTTTTAATCACGAGGCAGGGATACAACGTCTCCTAATTAGAACGGGCTACAACATTGTTAGCCATAGGATGATGTTTGGAATATGTATTTCTTTTAAACTTTTTTTTTATTTTTACGGTTTTTCGGTTTACATTGACCTAATACTTCGGTTATCGAGATAATGTATATCTTTGTAAATAAACACTTTTTATTTTTCTTATTTATAAAAATAAATTGGATGGATCCTTCAAAAAAGATAAGAAACTTCACAAAAAATCTTCTCCCTTGGTGCAGTCACACTGGGTGTACCATACACCAAGCAAGCTATTAGACCCTCTCGGCCTCTCCCCATCTCCCCTCTTCTGCTTGGCTTCTTGGCTTCCTTCTCCAATCTCCCTCTCCGTTCCCCCCCAACAATGGCACCAAAACGCTCCAGTTCGGACTCTGAATCTTCTTCCGAGCACGAACAAGAAGACTTGAAGGTGGCACCTTCAGCCCAAAACTCCGACGAGTCACAGACCGACAAGGACGGAGCCGACTCGGACCAGTCTGACCATTCAGACCAAGAGACTCCAAAACCAGAACCTGCCGCGCAGAGGCCAGCCCGTGGCGCCGGCCTCGCCGTCAAACCCATCAAATCCCGCCCCATGGACTCCATTTCCGTCTCCAAGAAGCCCCCGTCTCGGGCTTCTGTTTCCCATCCTCGTTCTAAGAGGACCAAGTTGGTTTCTTCTTCTCCATATTCCTCTCCCAAAGGGGGGCGGGTCAGTAAACGTTACTGGGGCAAGGAGGATGAGATTGTGTTGCTTCATGGACTCGTGGATTACCGAGTTAAGAAAGGCAACTTGCCTGGTGGTGCCAGCAAAGATATGGAAGCTTTTCACCGCTTCATTAAGGGCTCCCTCGGCATCAAGGTTCTTACTTTTTCTCAGTTAATGCATGGTATCTCAATTAAGCTCTTAATTCTCCTTAGATTTAAGCACACAATCGCTAATTTGTTTAAATTTGACTGAATCTCTCAACAAACTAGTTCTTCGCAACCATACCGGTCTATTGTACCGATTAGATCCCCATGCATCAAGCATTACAGTAATGGCATTGTTCATAACTTTTTTTGTCTTTCTCTATCAGGTTTCCATAGTTCAGCTCTCTGACAAGATTCGAGGACTCAAAAGAAAGTTCAACCAAGCAATTTTGCGTGGAAAGAGCGAAACTGATCGATCATTCTCAGACAGCCATGAGAAAACCCTCTTTGTTCTCTCTCAAACCATTTGGGGCCCTAATGATACCCTATTGGATCTTCCAAACCCGTTAATCTCTGACGATGACACTGACAAGGATATCGACAATGATTCACCTCCCTCTAATCATACTGAAAATGGACATTTCAGAAGGAAAAATGGGAATACGAGTGGCAATGTAATGTATCCCTATCTTACCGAAATGGTGGATAATATTTCAAAGGAAGGATTGAACGGGGCGCTTTTAAAGAGAGCATTAACGGATCTTAATGGATCCAAGGCCATGGCAATGGAGAAAAAGATCAAGAAATTTAGAATTGATGAAATGGAGCTAGGGTTGCGCAAATTTGAGTTGATGAAGGAGTCTGTTAAGGTTCTTCTTGATGGCGTCAAGAAATCAGAGTGATTTAGATGTCTTTCGAGTTTGTTCATATCGGGTAAAAAATTATTTAACCTAACTTTGTTTGGCGAGTTTGCTTTGTTTTATTCGGGTTGATTAGCGCTATGTAGTTTGTTTATTAGATGTATCTTTCGGTTCTAACTTCAATCAATTGTACTTGTTATGGTACCGGTTGATGAGACTGGTATGGTACCGAACTCATGCAAATGTCCTTGTTAGGCTTTTAGTGGAAATGTACTTGTTATGGTACCGGTTGGCGAGTGTTAATTTAAGTGTGTCGTTTAAGTGGAAATACATCCATAAAACCCCAAATAAATATGTTTTATAACGAATCCATTCTTCTTACAATTAAATTGCACTATATTTTTCTGATTTATTGATTTTACAATTTGAAAACTGAAATCTACAGATCTCAGCATTACTAATATAGGCATGACAAGTAACACAAATTCAACATGATTTGAGCTCGTTGCCACGCTGGACAATCGTACAAAATTGATGTAGGAAAAAGAAAAAAAAATGGATCGATGATTTAACCACACTCTCGAAACTTCAATCTAGTTCACACTTCCTTTATTGCCTTGTTGAAGACTAACCAAGCCATAGTATGTTCCATTTTGCCCCTTAGCCATGAGAGATGAATGGTTTCCTTTCTCCACCACCACCCCTTTCTCTAAAACCGCAATTAGATCGCAATTTTGTATAGTACTCAATCGATGAGCTACAACCACACTCGTTCTCCCTACCATGACTCTTTCTAGTGCCTCTTGCACAACTTTCTCTGATTGGCTATCGAGTGCACTTGTGGCCTCGTCGAGCAAAAGAATGGCCGGATTTTTTAATATCGCTCTAGCTATTGCTATCCTTTGCTTTTGTCCCCCTGACAACTGGACCCCACGTTCCCCACACGACGTGTTGTATCCCTCTTTTAGGTTACTAATGAAATCATGCGCATTTGCCGATCTTGCCGCATTTTCAAGCTCAGCCTCGGTCACCTCGGATCCTGCCCCGTATATTATGTTCTCTCTTATGGTACCCCCGAATAATGTGGGTTCTTGGCTAACCAACCCTATGTGTCTCCTTAGCGAACGCAAATGATATGTCTTGATATCACTACCGTCTATCCTAACCGAGCCCTTTAATGGATCATAGAACCGCTCGATTAGACCAATGATGGTTGATTTTCCTGATCCGCTCTGCCCAACCAAAGCAGTTGATTTTCCTGCTTGGATGGTGAGAGAGAATCCTTTGAATATAATCATATCTGGCCGTGACGGATACACGAAATCGACCCCTTTGATTTCCACATCACCCGTGAGCCTTTCCGGTTTAAGGCCCTCTTGGTTATCCGGGTCAATAAGCGTCTCCCTATCAAGAACTTCAAAGACGGATGCGACCGAATCAGCACCTTTGGCCAAATCGGTCGTCATACTGCCTGCATCAGCAATGACACGCCCCGTACTCACGAGTATCATAAAGGTTTGGAAAAGGGCCTTCGAAGAAATTTCACCCTTGTTGATGAGCTGGCCTCCATACCAAAAGTCGAGGGCCCATGTACAAGTCATGAGACTCATAGATATACCGAGCCCGAGACCTGCATACCATGATTGTTTAATGCTCTCTTTGCGTGGCCCTTGTTGTGCTTTCTCGAAGAGGCCTAGGATTCTATCTTGCGAGGAAAAGGCGGTGACGGTTCGGAGGTTGAAGACGGCTTCTGCTGCTAATTTACTACTCTCGCCTTGGGATTTTATGGCCTTTCCCGTCATTTGCTTCAGAAGGACACGTCGTGCGTAGAAACACACTATGATTAGCGGTTGAACGGCGATCATGACTAGGGCCAACTTCCATGCTATGACCAGACCCATCGTGCAAGCAATTATGACTGCAGAGACTGTTTGGATAACCAACGCCATTCGGTCTCCAACCAATGATCTCACCTATAATTATTAAACAAAGATAAATATCATTTTCATATTTTGAGGTTGATCCTGAGACTATATATAGAGTGGGATGCTTACCACATTGGCATCCTTGGCAAGTCGAGAGCAAATGGCGCCGGTGGAATTCTCGTCCTGGTCGTACCATCCAATCTCGAAAGTTAACATCTTAGAGAGCATTCTCTCCCTTACCCTCTTTGTAAGGAACTCTCCCATAGCCCCGAAGTTATAATGTTGGCCAACATTAATCAAGAAAGATAAAATAGTTAGTCCGACAAATATTAATGCAAATTCACGTGTCTTTGCTTTGATCTCGTTATGATCCGTCAAAAAATACACCGAGACCATGCTACCCATTGCATATGCGTAAACTGGCTGTATTCCCCCGAATACAACTGCGCTTAAGCCCCCAAGGAGAGCTTGTTTCCATTCGGGGGCGTTAAGCATTAACAGTCTTTTAAATGATGGAACTGGTGTAGTGGGTTTTCGAGTTGCATCATCTTCTTTTTCACCATATGATCGTGCAGAGCTTGATCGACTAGTCGTCCCTGAGAATCTCCTGCTCATGCTTTGACTACTCGGTAGTTGCGATGATTGTCCTGTTGATAATAGAGGCCAGTTAAATTTAAACACTTATCCATAGAAGTGATCATCCAACACTTGTAATCAATTAAATCACTTTTTCATTTTTATTCATAATTACCTGTTGTCGTTATTTCTTCATATCGCGTGTCCTTGGTTCGTTGGAGGCGAACGAGAGATGAATAGAGTCCGTTTTCATTAGATATCAATTCATCATGTGATCCAAGCTCTTTGACCTCGCCAGTCTGCATGACTGCGATCAGATCAGCATTTCTTATTGTCGAGAGTCGATGGGCAATCACAATTGTGGTACGACCCACCGAGGCTAGGTCTAGGGCCTCTTGGACCACGTGCTCCGATTCTGTGTCTAAGGCACTCGTGGCTTCGTCCAATAGGAGGATTTTTGGTGATTTTAGTATCGCTCTCGCAATAGCTATTCTTTGCTTTTGCCCTCCTGACATCTGAACTCCTTGTTCGCCTACCTGAAATCATTATAAAGTTTTGGCTTTAATTTATCTTGTTGATAGAATTAGTCGAGATCTGCGTTGAGATGGATCGATACACCACTCTGCCTAATATATCAACTATTTTTGCTTTTTTCTAGCCTATCATTCTTTCGAAAATAAAAAGAAGTTTTCATTTCAGAAAAAGAAGATTGTAACATATTGTCAATTCAACGGCGAAAAAGGACGAACACCAATAACAACGGCGATAAAAGCGGTCTCGGAGACGACACTTTGGCTACGTTTGGACAAGAGGAGGCGATATGACACTTGAATTTATTATAGATTTTGGTTCGAAATATTTTTTTCTTTTCCTTTTTCTTTTTTATTATTGTATAAAACTTTCGTTTTAATACAAGTTCGAATACCACCGGTATTCCTTTCAAAAAAAAAAAAAATATTGTCATTTCATTTAAAGGACAAGAGATCATGTGTCACAAACCTGAGTGTCATATCCATTAGGCAACTGAGAGATAAAGTTGTGAGCATTGGAAGCCTTGGCAGCATTCACCACCTCATCCATTGTTGCATCTTCTTTTCCAAACAATATGTTCTCTTTAATCGAAGTTGCAAAAAGTGCCGGTTCCTGGCTAACCAGACCGATCTGAGACCGGAGCCACTTAAGCCTCAGTCTCTTTGTATCGACTCCATCGAGTAAAATCTCGCCCCCTGATGGATCGTAAAATCTCTCTAACAAAGCAATCACCGTTGATTTGCCTGACCCGCTTCCACCGACTAGAGCAACCGTTCTCCCTGACGGTACCCTCAAATTGAAATTCACGAATATTGGGTTCTCTAACCGTGATGGATATGCAAATTCTATGTTCTTAAACTCAACTTCTCCTGAGACATTTTCTAGTATTTCGCCTTCGGTACTCTCCGAGTCAATCTTGGGTACCCTTCGGATAACATCTAGGATCCGCTGACCTGCCGAGCTTGCCTCGGAAAAGTACTTCACATTTGAAAGCCCCGATCCGAGAGCTCTATATACATAAATAAGAAATGAGAATGTTGAAAATCCCATAATTATTGAAAAAAGAAATAACAAAAAAATGCTTGTAAATTGAATGGTTTTTATAGAGGGCTGGCAAAGTTAAGGTTAAGGGAGTAATTACTTACAAGCCACCGACGATAACAGCAGCGGCAACGGCAAAAACGGTACCACCTTGATATCCATGATACATGACGAGACGACTTCCATACCAAACATTAAATGCATAAATCGTGAAAGTAATGCCATTACTTCCGATCGCTAGACCTTTCGCTAACCCTTGTTTAAGTCCGAGTTTCACCGATAATTCGAGCGCCGATGAGAACTTCTCCATTGTCCGTTCCTCGGCTGCAAAGGAATATACGGTACGTACAGAGGACATTGCTTGCTCGACTATAATACCGGCCTTGTTGTACTCTTGCCTGATTTTTTGAGAAACGCCCATGAGAATTCGACCATATAGAAGTCCCGGAACTATCAAAAGCAAGATTGTTGGAAAAGCGACTAGGGTGAGCCGCCAAAGGAGAATAAATCCAACTACGTAGCTTCCAAGAAACATAGACGCGTTCATGATGAAATTTGGTACCTACACATCAATTGCAATTTTCTTATGAATCTAGAGTGCTCGAATTTCAAATTATGAATAATTAGACAAACCTTCTCACTAAGAACATCTTGTATCACAAGGCTATCACTCGAGACGCTAGCAATGACCTCGGTTGTCGAGCCAACCTTCATGTCGAAATACTCAACGTCCTGTCTCAACACTGCTCTCAGATATCTGGCTCGCATCGTCGATGCTTGCCTGTCTGCCGTCCTCGCCCAACAATATCCCTCTACACACACAATACCATCAATATATCTTATCACTTAAATACATTCCACATGATATACTTTGGTCATAAAAAACTAGTGTTTATACTTAGTTGAAATGAATTGAGGATTACCTAAGAAAGCCATGAACAAGGATCCAATTGCCAGGAAAACAAGGTTTCTTGCATTCTGTGGAAAATGAAGTACAAGACAATTAAGGGTTAGAAATCAAATTCTGATTTCTCAGTAAACAAATTTGATAATGTGCCTTAAGTTTAATTTTCAAGGTTGGTAATGGTAGACCCATGTGAAATCATTAATGCATAGCCAAAATTCAAATAATCATGCATCACTTTTAACTAAAAATGGCGGACTAGAATTTTCCTTTTTTTGTGTGGTGGTGGTGGTGGTGGCCGGCTCTTTTCATTTCACAGCGTCATGATCTCTTTCTTACACAACTAGCACCACACGAGAATCATCAAAGTAAAAGATAAACAAAAAAGTGGATTGATTCCAGACTTTATTTATCTTTACATGAATATATATATTATGATTCTCGTTACGTACATTTACACCATTATAACTAAATGCAAAGAAAAGAAAATTGCACCAATATAATTTTAAGTAATTAATTAAACATGATATAATTCTCACCGTATTGATCTTTAAGGCGAACTGCTCCATTACATTCGGGCCATTACCGAGATCATTGAAGATCTTGCTCGTTATGAGAAGCATGATTGGAGTAGACATGCCATCTCCTACAGCTCCAATGAAGCCCAAAACCATGAGAAGCCAATCAACATAATCTCCATGCATAAATATCGTCGAAAATCTCGTCTTCGATGTCTTCATCTCCTTTCCTCCCGATCCCTCCATTATTGATTGTTGATTCTCTCTATCTCAACTCAACTCAATCCTTTTTATCTTCTTTTCTTTACTATCTACTCAGTCTATCTATCTATCTATATCTTTAATCGGCCTCTCCTTTTTTGTGTGTATCTCCCCCTTTTGTGCTTTGTTTGTGCTTTAAGCTTTGGTGAAGGGGGAAAGGATGGAGAGGAGAGAAGAGAGAGAGGCTCTTTTGTTTAGTTGAGGGGTCTGTTTGCAAAAGCCCTGTGGCCCATTTATATGCACGCAACTAACAGAGATTGGCAACTGGCTTCCATTTCTAACCATCCTCTCCAGTCGTACAAATTCACGAAATTCATGAAATTCATGCATGTCATTATCTCTCTTATCTATTCTTGACTTTGACGTATGATAATTGATAATGCAATAAGATTAGATCCTAATTCTAATATTCACTTGTTGTTTTCACAAGATTTTTTTGAGAGGAACATTAACTCTAAAAACTATCATGCATCGAACTTGCGTGGTGCTATGAAACTAAAAATTAAATTTCACATATTTCAATATCTTGTTTATTTCACTGCATGGTTCAAAATATAATAAATTGAAATTTCATTTGAACTCTAAACATATACTGATTACTCGTTTATTTGTACACCGTATGTAGAAATCTCTACATAATTAACATCATGAACCACAATAATCACCATTAATAAATCAAAAATCACATCGTTCGCTCCAATAATAAAACTAATCATTCGAGACGCAGAAATATCAGCTCGTTAGTGAAACTTTAAGGGTGTGCTCCCGAGTTTTTTATGAAGGGGAATAGAATGAAAGGAAAGAGAATGGAAGGGAAGGGAAGAAATATGTTTTTTCTTGCTCCCGAGTTTTAAAATATTTAATGAAGGAGAAATGAGGGGAAGAAATAAAATAATGAAAAAATGACAATTTTACCTTTTGTATCATTGTTAACTATAAAAAAAAATTAGGAGTATTTTGGGTATTAGAGTGTTATAATATTTCTTACCCTCCATTACCTCCCAAATTTGGGGAGAACAAGAATTGATATTTCTTGTACCTATGGGAAAAATAATTTTCCTTTCATTCATTTTCCTCCTCATCGTAAAAAAAAAAAACTTTGAAACAAGATAAAAATGAACCTTCCTCTCCATTCTCATCATTTCTTTCTCATTCTTTCTCATTGGAGCACACCCTAAGGGCTTGTTCGGCAACATGGAATTATAGTGGAATAGTGAAAGATAGTGGAAGAAATCATTTTATTTCGCCGAACAAGATTGGAAGAAAATGGAATAAAGTGATTTAACTCTATTCCATGAGGGAGGTGGAAGAGTGGAACTGAAGGAGATGGAATAAAAAAAATTTTCTCTTCTTCTCTCTCATCCTTCCCAATAAAAAATATTAATTTAATTTTTACTTCCACTCTTCCACAATTTAATCTACCGAACATCCTTGGAATAAAATAGAATTAGCTTTCTTCCACTCTTCCACTCTTCTATTATTTCATGTGTTGCTGAACGGATATTAAATGTGTAGCTCAAATAAACGGAGATCTCAGGTTTGCAAAATAACTGGAGAGGACGAAGAATCCAAAAATGGTAGTTTATATACTTAGATTATAAACAATTTGATTAAGAACATATTCCAACATGTTATTTAAAGATGTGGATTATAATAATCGAGAATTAGTTCTGAGGATGTTCACAATGCATGAAATCAGGACTCGGGAATAGTGAAGTTCATACCACCAAATGGGTCCCAAAAAATAGAATTAACCAATGAAAACAAGCCACGTAAATGACAAAAATGATGTGTTTTGATCTGAGTGGATTGGTGCAGTGCACCGATGGATTTGATAATTTCTTGGGTTGTGTAATGTGATTAATTGTGTGTCTAATCTATACACTATACAGCATGCTAAAATGTTATATTTGACTTTGAATAGAAGATAAAACGTCATTAATGACGCCTGCCATGGTTCCTCGGGTGGTGAAGCACTTTATCCTCTGTTATTAATGATAATTATATCGAATTGCAATTCTTGTTTTGTTATTTTTGTGTGGATGAAACACGCTGATGCGGATAGTCAATAAATACGTACATTATATATGTCAGAAATGTCAATGAATTTTGAATGGATGAGTTCGTAAATAATTTGTTAGTGGTAATAATTATGTTGTTTGTGTAAATAATTAACTGTAAGAAACTATCTTTTACAAATAATGAAATGAACGTGACAAAAATAATTATGATCGTTTCTACGTAAGGAGGAGGGTTGTGACTACCTCAAGATTGTAAGAGTTATATTATAGTGTCGTGTATAACTTCAAAATTTATGTATTTGTATGTGTTCGATTCCTCAGATTTGTAGCAAGGTTAATTTTAAGAGAAAAAATATCTTTTGTTATCTTCAACATATATGTTCAAGATCTGTCATTAAAAAATAACAATACGAGTTCGACAAAGAACGCAATTTAAATAAGTAGTATGAGCTGATAATTTATTTCATATATTATTTTGAATATTAGCATGAATAGTATTATTACAAAATATATGTAATAGAGAAAATGGGCTCGTAAAAACGAGTTTGAATGAAAATATGTCGACAATTATGTTTTTAATATTATTTTGAATATTAGTATGGATAATGTTTTCGGAAATATTATCAAGAATATGAAGTATAGAAAAGAAAAAAATAACATGGACCATAAAAAAGTTGACAAATTATTTTTGTATGAATAAACAAATGTTTCAATCAAATGTTTTTATTTGTTCAAATCGGGTCATTTATCACTTCCATTTGAAAGAAAAACAACAAAGTAATTAAATATGAATAAATTAAAATTTTAGTGGATTGTAAAAGATAATTGAAAGCTAGTCACCATGTCTTTTCAAAACACAAAGTGAATAAAATATGAAAAAAATTATCATTAATTTTTAATATTATACTTTATCGATATATAAATAATTAAATACCTATAACACATAAAAGAAAGTTACAAAATAAATAATGCCAAAACTTCTAGCCAAACTATTTTAAATTGCACACTGACAATTCCCTAAAAAATAATAGAGTAGATAGTTTCTAATTATGGTTTAGAAATTAGAAGTAATAATCCAAGGACATAGCTCGTACCTTGCCCAAATAAGCCCTGCATTATTTTTTTATTTCAGTATTAAAATATTATATATCTTTTTTGGATGTGTATTGCATGTGTGGAGTTTGTTGCTTCCTAATTTGGTAATCTTGATTTTATTTTATTAATTATGTCCAAGTCAAAATATAGGAAGCATCATGCATGATGTGGTCTTTTCTCCTACTAAAATATATTTTTTAGAGTTTTCAACCCCTTTTTTCCTCGAATACTTGAAAATTTTGACTTTTTAAATTCCCTATTTCTCTATCAGAAAAGTTGGTTTAATTATTAGTGAACTTAAAATTTGATCCAAATTGATTTTTCAGGAGCCAAAATATCCAAAACAATAAAACAACAAGAACAAAATATTTCAAAATTTGTTTTATCTTTATGTACTTAAAAACATGAAATAAGATTAAAATATCAGTAAAATGATTATCCTGAAATATTATGTTGTCAAATTTTGTTTTATCTTTAATTAATTATTTTTTATCAGATATTTGAATGAGATAACTCACAAGTCACAATTAATATTCAGAAAAGTTAAGGGGTTATGGGAAAATCCACTTATGAATTTATATGTGCTTCCACGTGTTTACAGACAATCTTAATTAACAACAATCCCTTTCATCATGACTTCATTTAAACTATATTAAAGAGATATTAATCATTAATACTTCCAAAATAAACCCTAAAAATATGATGAATGCACATTTATTTAATAAACTAGGATATCAAATCTAGTGACCTTAAAAACATAAATTTTATTGCTCCAATTCTACTACTCCAAATACTCCAAACAAACCCTAACATAGTAATGTAATATTAATAAGTTAAACTGTTAGTATATTGTAAGAGATAATTGAAAATTAGTCCTTATATTTACTCAAAACACAAAATTGAGTGACATATAATGAAACTTAACATTAATTTTTATATAGTACTTAATCAATATATAAATAATTAAATACTTAATAATATAAAGATAGTTAAAAAATAAATAATGCCTAAACATCTAGCTAAACTATTTTAAATGAACTTCTTTCTAGTATAACCTCGAACTTGATAGAGTTTGCAAAAGTAATTGTTTCATCAACTTAATTAGGCGAAACGGGGATTTTTCTTTCCTTTTTTTTCTTTTTTTTTTTGAAATTTTTGTACCCATATGAAAATAAGAAAAAAATATATTCTGTCGTCTTATTTGGCCAAACAACATGAACGTGCACTTGTTTCCTCATCTTAGATGGCGAAACACAAAAAATAAAATTACATTTTTTTTTTGTTTTCTTGTTTTCCAATCAGTAAAAAGAATTGAAAAAAAAATTATGTTTCGCCAACTAAGATGACGAAACAACTATATTTACAAATTTGATCAACATGAGGTTATTTTTGCAAATTTTATTTTAAATTGCACACTGGCCATTCCAATTGGAAATGATAAGATTAGATAGTTTCTAATTACAGTGATGTTAGCTTGCTCTGGAATGGACAAAGTAATTGAAAGATACAGCTTGTGGCCAGCCCAAACAAACCAACATTATATTATTATATTATTATTAAAATATAGTATTGATTTTAGGACGTGTTAGTTTTTTGAAGTGGTATTGATTGACATGTATTTGGACTTTGTAGCTTCTTAATTTGTTTATCTTTATTTTGTTAATTATGTCAAAATCAATATATATGAAGCATCATGCATGATGTTATGGTCTTTTCTCCTTCAAATATTCAATGTTTGTGAGGGGATTTTTTTTTTCAACTCACCCCTGAGTTTTTAAGTTTCCTATTTTTATATCAGAAAAAGTTGGCTTACTTTTCAATGAACTTAAGATTTCATCCGAATTAATTTAAATCCAAAGCAATAAAACAACAACAACAAAATATTTCAAATAGATACCCCCAAAAAATAGTATTTTACATAAAATAGTACTTTACACAAAACTTAAGTGAAATTTTTCTTTACGCACTAAAAAGCATGTAATAAAATAGTATATAACAAAATAATGTCTTAAAAGAATCATTTAAGCGATATCCTCAAATATTATGTTGTCAAAAAAAATTCTTTTGCTTTTTTATTTTTTATTTACTAGAATAAAATATAATTAAAAAGAGTTTGTTCAGAGATATTTTTTTTTCAAAAGAATTTATTTGATTGAAATATTAGTTTCGACCCTGATAGTCATAGTCATAACTCACAAATCACAAGAAAGGACCTAATTCAAGGAGACTAAAATCAGAAATCTACCGAGTTATTTTTGTGTTCAGAAAAGTTAAAGGGGGTTTTGAAAAAATTCCCTTTTATGAATTTAAATGGGTTTCCACATGTTTACATATCATCTTAATTAACAACAATCCCTTTCACCACTTCAATTTAAATTATAATAATATTTAAGAGAGACAGAGACTAGGTGAATGCTCGCCCTACGTAACTAGGATATAAATACTCAGCTATCGCTATTATGTTAATTATGTTTTTCATTATAATACAAAATATATAATTTTATGAAAATAATAATATCATCTCAGAATAAAATTATTTGAACTCACTTATGTATGATTATGTATAAGTTTTACAATTATTTACATTATAATAGTAAATGAATTGTTTTTTATCAAACAATAATACATCTATTAGTGTCAATATATAATAATATCCGAGGGATACAATTTTACGAACAAAAAATATTATATAATTGTTCTTTACAATATTTAATAAAATATCAAATATAAAAATAGTGAATCATACAACATAAATAATCAACACGTCATTACGTGTATAATACTAATAAATTTTTTATTGATTCAAAATACATTTAAAATTGTAAACGATATTAGATTTAATACTGAAAGTAATTTTCAAAGTAATAGCAAATATAAAAATATAAATAATCATATTTAATATCATATGATTTATTAGCATTCTTAAAAATAACAGTACTATTCAATCGATGTTTATAAGTTTAAGAAGTTATTTATGTTTTGATAGGTAAACAATTTTTTTTAATTTCGATTATTTTTGTAATTTTAATATTAAAGTTGTTTGAACAAAAACATAAATATAACCTACTTAATATTATATAGGATTCTTATAATTATGTTTTTTAAAAATAATTAATAATACTTGAAATTTTATTATGTAAATAATGCATTTTTCTGTACGGTATTTTCTAACATAATATCTTTATAAATTTAAATTATGAAAAACGGTATGTGTGAAATATGCTAATATGAATGTCAAAAAGAAAAAAATAATACAAACAATATATTTGATTTGATGTGTTTTTAAAATTAAAGTTCCAAAAATAATATTAATATATGGTGTGTGTTTTATGTTTTATAACATTATATAATAATTTATTAGTATTTCATATATATATAAAATTTTCATCTTCATTGTATGACCATGTAACTTAATTTGATATAATAAACAATTGAATAGACTTACTCTAACGTAAACCTAACGAATAATAATAACTCCCGTTATTAATGCAAAAGGATTTGACATTCCAAGAATGCTCAAAATATGTTGTAAAATAAGGAACACATGAATGGTTACAAAGAAATTATGACTATACAAATCCATAATTAAGCAATAGTCTAAATTTTACCACATATCCTAATTTAATTATTGAAATGAAATTAATGACGTGACATAAGAAAATTGCATAAAGTTGAGTCTAAAATAAGAATGTAAGTAAATTATAAAAAATAATTATGCTAATATGTACATGTTTGCATAGTTTTTTATTAATCATAATTTAGCTTTATATATATTTAAGTTAAACATAACTTGAATGAATCTATAATGATATGGATCTCAAAAGGAAACTAAAACTTTAAACATATTTATATGTCAATTGTATTTTTTCAAAATAAACGAATTATATTTTTCGTAAAAAAAAAAAAGAAATATTATTTTTTCGTAAAACGAATTATATGATGTTAAAACATCACAAGATCTAATAATTAATAATCACGATGCAGTGACTTCGAGATAAGACTCGGAGATAGGTGGAAAATAAGGATGTAGTAAATTAATCATTAATACTTAAAAAGTAAACCCATAAAAGATGATAAATGCAAATATAACAAAATACAATGTCAAATCTAGTGACCATAAAAACATAAATTTCTTAACATGCGACAATTACTATAGCATATACTACCAAATAAAAATAGAAAATTAAGTCATTAAGTTTGTCGTTACGCACCAAAATAAAAAAAAAAATAAAAAAAACTACCCAAATTCACATTCTCACAAAACAAACCCTAAATCTTCTGAATAACAACCGAATTGGCAATACCTTCTTCTTCGATAGTCTTGCTGGCATCATCAAGCTGTTTAGGCGGGAAACCAACTGTCTGTAACCGGTAAGCCATATTGGTGCCACCTGGCCTCGAAGCATCGATAAATGCTCTTATATCCCCAATTGTATTACTAGTATTAAAACGAGAAACCAAACGGGTCCCATCTGTCAGTCTAATCTGAAGAGACGTGGTTGGCAAGGACACCTCCAGTTGGACCGGAGGGGTGTCGGTACTGGAGACGATCGGAGGTGCGTCTGGTACTGGAGATGAATTATCCTCCGAAGGTCCTTCTTCGGCTATAGTTCTCCCTTTACCTCGAAACACACCATTTTGCTTGGATCTTATCTTCTGAAATAACATAATCATGATTAAAATTAATTCGAATTTTAATTTTGGATTTAGGGTTTTGAAAATAAAACATACTGGTAGAGGGTAGTTGGTATCTTTTCGAATGATATTGACGCCAACTTCTGACGACCCGTCAGAGGGTTTGAGCTCGTTAGGACATTCAGACTTCTTAATACTCTACAAGTTTACAAAAAAACGAAATCAAAAGATTGGTAATCGAGAGAAGAGAATGTAATCAAGATAATTATTAACGACCTCGAGGAATGAAGCGTTGTGAGGATCACTAAAGGATCGTAACGGGCCGTTATTTACAGTGAAGCCATTCCTCCATAAGTATATATTGTAAGGAGATGAAGAGGGAGAAGAAGGGGTTTCTTGGCCAGCTAGGGTTCTTCCTTTGCCTTTGAAACTTTTCGAACCTGGTTTTTTCGACTCGGATGGACCTGCTTTGGTTCCCATTTTTATTGCTTGATCGATCATGGCTTTTGCATTGTTGATTTTGCGTCTTTTCGATGGATCTCTGACAAGCATTCCACTAAATCGATAGGGAAAGATCGTACATGATGATTTATAGTAATTAGATAAATTTTTGGTTCAAGAATAATACCTCTTCTCGCCGCCAGTATAGTAATCTTGTCCATCAGAATCTGAATCGAAATCCGAATCGGGATCGCTGTCTGAATCAGAATGGGATTTTCTCTTGAGATCTGAAATCGTACTGATCCCCGATCTCTTATTCCCCTTCTCCTTCTCCTCCTTCTTCTTCTTCTTTACTTTATCATGCTCATTCTCCGAAGGAAGATAATCATCGTCATCATCACTGTCTACTTCCCCTTCCTCTTCCACTGCCGGTTCCTCCTCAATATCATCCTCTTCTGCATCGTCACCTTGCACTTCCGCATTATCTTCTTGCTCGACAGCGGGATCGTCGTAGAAAGACTGCACGGCGGAGTCAACGTCCCAGTTGTGGCTTTCCAAGAAGAAAATAGCCTCTTCGCGGCTGGCAGAGGTGATGGCGCGAAACTGAACTATCCGTTGATTGATCTGGTCGTCGTCCATCGGGTTGCTCGCTGCGCCGCTCATCGCCATGGGGAGGGAGGGGGAGCTTGGTTTACTCTCAGACGCTACTCTGATCGGATACTTTTTCCTCATGGTATTTTCTTGGGAATTCTTGCAATGGAATGGGCCGAGATGTGTATTGTAAACTTTATGACCCATTTATATTGTACGATCTAATGCTCTTGGCCCATTAAGGACTTGTCTGGATAGTTATAGTTCATGATAAAAGAAAAAAACTTCTAAAATGTTTTTCTTTTTCTTTTTCGAATTTTTTATTCAAATTTCAAATTATCCGAAAATATTTTACTGTGAATAGAAACATATAATACTAAATTTGATAGCAAGTCATCATTTAATGCATCGAATAATTAGTTTTATGAATATTTAGTTCATGTTATCTTATTCGAGAATTAAATTCTTCGAGATTTGTAGGATTCATTGTACATTGAACTTTTTCACTCGTGTCGATTTTATCACGACACTATATTGGTTATTTATTTCATTTTATCTTCTAGCATATGTATATTTTGGCGCAAGTATTTAGCACGCCACAAGAATGCTGTAGTTTTATTTTTGGTTCTTCAATGATGTAATATTTATAACATGCATATTTGACTTCGTCATTTTTTTGGAATACACGAAGGTTATATTCTGCAAATGATTTTGTCTTTTGAACTCCGAGTTCACATAGATCCTTTGAACTTCTAATATGAATGAACAAAACGTATAAATCAAACTTTATATATATGTCAAATAGTTTTAATACATATGTTGGTGTTTTTGTGGTATTAGCAACAGCAATAGCGGCACATCTACTACACATTTAACAAATTTTACATAATAAATTTTGCTCAAGTTGTAATATAAAATATAAAGTGCTCATACAAATAGTTGCTCTCGTTTAATTATGGCCTTGATGTGCATATTTTATGCATAAATATTAAAGTTAAATCATAGTTTTTTAGAAAAAAAAATCCATTCAAAAAATAAGAATAAAAAAATCACTATTACCTCATAAACTATTGTCAAATGTTCAATGTGCTTCAAAACTTCAATTTTGTTCAATCAATCCCAAAAACTGAAAATTGTATTCAATTAATTCCTTCTATTCGTTAAATGATGATTGTACAGTTAACTGATGATGTGTCATTGTCAATATGTCATAGAAAATGTATTTTTATTGTCATGTCAAACAATACGGAGCCCAATCTAATACAATATATAAACTATGTTGCGCGGATACTCCAAAAAATCGAATTTAGCCGTATCGCAGTATCTGTATCGTATCCTAAATCATATGTTAAATTGCCGTATCGCCGTATCCGATACGCGTCGCCGTATCGTCGTATCCGTGCAACACAGTATATAAACCAAAAAAACTCAAATGTTAAAATATTAAAATAATCCAAACCCGTAGACCAAATATGAAATGAACAATAAAAGTATTTTTTATGACATTATGAAAATATCACGTCATCAATTAACCAAGAAAATATTAATTTTTGCATAATAATGTTTGCTCAAGCACAATATAAAATATAAAGTGCTTATACAAATAGTGACTCTTATTTTAATTATTACCTTGATGTGCATATTTTATGCATAAATATTTAATTTAAATCATAGTTTTTTAAGAAAAAAAATTCAATTTTATCTTCTATACTATTGTCAAATGGTCAATATGTCTCTAAATTTTAATTTTATTCAATCAACTTCATGAACTGTTAATTTTATTCAATTAATCACATTCATTCGTTAAATGATGATTATACAGTAAACCGATGATGTGACATTGTCACATTACCAACATGTCAAAAAAAATATTTTTATTGTTCAAATAAAATAATATCATAAAAATGTTTGAAGAAAATAACAAAACATTAAAAATATATAAAGATAAATCCCATGTTACCCCGAATTAATATTCACTTTATTACCATGTGACAATTATGTACATTTTCTATCGATTTAATGATTATCATGTGAGGTATAACTTGGAAGAAGAAAAAAAGATAAATTTTGTATCATTACTCTAAAAAAAACCCTAACTATCTTTTATATATTTAAAAAACATTTAACTTTCAAGCTTCCCTTTTTTCCAGTCTCTCTAAAAGGTTGGGGAGTTGTTAAAATATTCAGGAAAGTGAGGGGTTCTTTTCGAAATATTTCTCAGGAAAATTTGTTCAGTGGTCACTAGGGAGTGCCCGTATTCATTGCGCCGCTGCTAAAAAGAACACGCCTTTAGATGCATTAACACTTTCCCTCCAAAAAAAATAAGGGGAAAAAGGAAGAAGAAAGGACAATGGTGTCTGTGACTGAGAGGAAAATCGTGCTTTGTTTCATCATTATCTTGTTGGCCATCTTCGATTCGACATTGGCAGTAGAGAAGCTCGCCAATGGAAGAAATGGAAATGCAGTCCGTGATGAATGGAGATCAGCCTCGGCAACTTATTCCAAAGATACTTCGTTCTCCATTGTTACTGGTAAATAGACCTTTTTGTACTTTAATCTATCGATTCAATGGAATTGTCCTCCTTAACATAACCTGTTCGATGAAATTCTCGATCGAAAGGTGGTGCGTGTGGATTTGGTGATTTGGACAAAGCGGATTATGGGAGACACACAACCGCTCTGAGCAGCGCATTATTTGATCGGGGCTCTTCATGCGGTGCTTGTTTCGAGATTCGATGCGTGGATCACATTCACTGGTGTTTGCAGGTACCCATCAATTTGTCTCGAAAAATTAGATCCGGTTCGATTCATGAATCGACCTAAAATTAGAATGCATTTCTTGTAGGCGAGTCCTTCGATTGTAGTAACTGGTACGGATTTTTGCGCACCAAATTGGGGCCTTCCTGATGATTATGGCGGTAAACAAATAATTGCATAACGAACGAGAAAAATATTTATCGAGTTTATCCACTTATAAATTTATTTTTCAACTTGTATTAAGGTTGGTGTAATTTCCCAAGAGAACATTTTGAAATGTCAGAGGCTTCCTTTGCCAGCATTGCGAAACGAAATGCTGACATCATACCTGTTCAATATCGAAGGTAAAAATATATACCATTAATCTCCAACCCTAGTTAAATTATTCGATCGACAAATAATCGTATGAAATCTTCATAACAGGGTGAAGTGTTTGAGAACGGGAGGAATGAGATTCACGATAACGGGGAACTCATTTTTCCACCAAGTATTAATAAGCAATGTTGGTTCGGATGGAGAGATCTCAGCCGTTAAAATCAAGGGATCGAGGACAGGATGGATCCCAATGGGGAGAAATTGGGGGCAAAATTGGCAATGCGATACTGACTTGCGGGGCCAGCCTTTGTCGTTCGAAGTTAGCAACGGAATTGGGTGGAGTGTTGTTTGTTATAGTGTTACTCCGTCTACTTGGCGATTCGGCCAAACTTTCGAAGGAAAACAATTTTTATGATGAATATATAAGTTTTTTTTTTTATGTTTGAAATGTTTCTAAATTATCAACACGAATGCTTATGACTAAGAGAAGAGAAGTTCCTGCTAGGCCGTGAATTTTTAAAATTTGTTATTAATTAAACATAATTGTTATAATTTATATACTCTTATTTTGTATCTATTATGATACGTGACAAAATTTAAGCCATTGATTGATCATGGATTTTTTATGGATATAATATTTTTATAAATATTTATATGTTCATTATTTTACACATAAGTTCGAGAATTTATAGAAGTCCACATCATCGTACAATAATAATGTTGAATATTGTCATTCGCTAAATATACGTTGAACCGATTCCATTCAATTATTAATAATCTCATATTAAGTTACGTATCAACTGTGGAATACATATGGAAGGTAGAGTTCATATGTTCAAAACAAATAAAATAATTTATAGTCTTATCAAACATACTACAAATATTATTAGTACAAATAACTTTAAAAATTCATCAAATATATTCACTTAAATCTTCTCTTTAATTTGACATACACATTAATATATTTGCAAAATAAATAAAAAAAACTCGAGTTTGCAAAATAATTATGTAAGAAAATAGAATTAAAACTACCTATTTAGAACTATAATTTTAAGAACATTACGTAATACTAAATTGATTATTTTTGTATTAATCTTTGAATAAAATTTTCAAAAAATAATAAAAATAGACTAGGAGATATTATTGTTACTCTTAAAAAGTGCAAAAATATCATGAAAACAATATTTCTAATTACATTTTTGCTTAAATTTTAATATTAATTTTTCATTTTTTCTCTGTTAAATGCGATATAATGTATAACTTTATTTTTTATGTCAAACCGTTTTTATTAGTATTTTATAATCAACGATGTTTAGTACAATACACAACTTGTATTAACTTGTATTGTTATTTCTACATCCGGTATTTTCTGAAATATTATGAATTAAAATAATAATATAATATATTTTTTCTTGTTAATATTTTTAAAATGTTTTGTATCTCGTACATTAATTTGAAGTGATACATAAATTATTATTTGGAAGACAAAACAATTAAAGTATAAATCTGGCTCATCCATTAACAAAAAAAATTTCCTTTGGATTGCCTCCCACAACAAAATCAATACGGCGGACATTTTAACTAAGAAGGGATGGCCACATACACCAATATGTTCATTATGCAAAAGGCACCCGGAAACGAGAAACCATATTCTTCTTCAATGTTCTTTCGCAAAAGCGGTTTGGCGAATAACTAGGAGACACACACAATCAATTGGATCATACTTGGTGGGAGATGACCCTTTCGAAAAATGGGAGGCCAACGCCAAAACACTACCGAAGTTGGAACGGAGAAGATGGAACACCATGTGGATGACAATCAACTGGAATATTTGGAAAGAACGGAACAGACGAATCTTCCAATCAAAGACCCGCTCGCCGACACTGATTGCCCTTGCCATAAGGGTTTTAGAAGACCTGACCTCATGGCTCGGGTTTAGGAATTAAGTTTAGATAGCTATTAGGTCTAGAAAAATGGTCTCATGAAGACCTTAAATATCTTCTCTGTATTATTCTCTCTTTTCTATTATTATATACAAACTAAGAGATAGCACTTGCTATCCTAATTCAAATTGGAAAGGTCAAAAAAATAAAAGGAAGAGACCTTTCCAATTTTATTTTTTTGAGAAAATGTCCATGGGATTCAATATAAATAAACCTACTTACTTTGTGCATACTCGAGACATAGAGGGTTCCGTCGTAACGAAAGTTTTGTCCGTTGCAACGAAAACCCTTCTGAATGTGTATAATAGTTATACACAACCTTTGACCCAATCCTTATCTCTATATAATATATATAGGATATTTCTCTCTTCTCCATGTGATGGAACTAATCAAATTCAGACTAACACTTATTCAAAGAGTGCGAAGAAAGAGAAAAAAAAAAAAAAAAGGAGAAAAATTATTTTTCTCTCCATTAGAGATCATAATCGAACAAGTTTTTTTTTTAATGGATGGCAAATTGCCAACCTTAATGCTTGCATTAAAAGAAAGATGAATTTACAAGGTTAGAATTTGAAAAATCCTATATTTCGAGCCCTCAATTATGCCCTATCTAATCCAAGCTGACATGTCCTCTATTATATTTAATAACTCTAGTACTCGGGGTTCTTTTTTTGTTTTGAAAGATGCGTAAATTGCGTTCTTTCCAAATATTCCAATTAGCCGCCATCCATAAAGTGTCTACCCGTTTCCGTTGATCCCGATCTAAGGAAGCTCTCATCAAGTTCCGAGTTTGTAATATTGGAGAGGTTGAAGAAAGACGCGGTATGTTGATTATTTGTTCAAGTTGCCTCCAAATCGCTTGAGTGTATGAACAACTCATAATCGAACAAGTTAAGCAAGTTCACATATGCTTCGTCTAGACATTTGCTTGTGTGACCAAGATACTACAACTCACGGTAGATACGAGTAGAGAAACCATGTTTTTTATTCTTGTTTGTGATCAAACTGAAATTAGGGTTTGACCGAAATCGTTTCGGTTTACCCACAAGGAGGAGAACGTGTTTGAGACGGTGTCGAGTCGTGTGGTATGTGATGCACGCGTTGTCGGAGCAACGAAACACGATGGAAAGCACGATACTGTCGAGACGTGTGACGTGAAACGCACAAAAGGCGGCCGAAGTGGATAAAAAGAAGGAACAAAAGCGCAACAACCATTCGTCAACCATCAATTTGGTACGGTATGGTTGTATGTTAATTCTTCCATGATTCGCACGCTCAGAATCGATAACGGGGTCATCGGAATTAGGGAAAGACGCCGAGTCCCTCATCCGTTGTGCGAGACGCAGGGCCGTCGATTTTCCAACAATTAGGATACTGACTAATGCAAAAAAAATTATTAGTGAGCTCTCAAGTTTATACTTGTAAACTACCTTTAGAGTTGTCCGTGATTGGACCCTAAAATAATTAGGTGGCATAGTATGATATTTACGCATCTATACGATTAGAAATTGATTTTAATTTTTCGATTTAAAAAAAAAAATTATGTTGGCCGTCTTAGTCATGCAACAAGAATGTTGGCCATTGAGCATAGCTTTACACAGATGAAAACTTAACACCGCTTATATCCTATCAAATTAGCATAATGACTAATGCAAATAAATTATCAAATAAATTACTAGTGACACTGACGTTTATACTTGTAATCTATCTTTAGAGTTGTCCTTGATTGGACCATAAAATAAAATAATTACATGGCATATAATATGCCAAGAAACATTCTCATATTATTAAGAGTTAATCAGAGTATCCGACCCAATTCATCTAAGAAATGTATCGTACATCTAAACATATATAATTCAAAAAATATTTAATTCAAAATTGTATATTATACTTAACAAAGCCTACTGTAAAAAATTAAAAACAATAAATAATACAAAAAGAGTAGATCAATCAGAAACAAACTGCATTACATTAATGATGAAATCTAAAACCTCATTCTTCAAAAATACCGTCTCTGTTACAACATCGCAAATTAATAAAGACAAAATAAACACAAACAAATTGCATTACATTAACGGTAAAATCATAAAAACTCATTCTACAAAACTATCGTCTCGGATTAAAACAATCACTAAATAATAGTAAATACCAAATCACATCATTTGCATGTGCAAGTCCGCCGCTTGTTGCGCGAGCTCGTTGACCATAGCCTCGTCAAAAAACTTATTTATGCTCACATCCTCGCTCATTCCCTTCCAAAATCAAAACAAAAAACTAGTAATTATACAAATAAATAAAAATAATATATATTTATTTATATTTACCTTGCGGCGACGAGTTTTGACCATGAATTCGCGAGCGAGATGAGTAACGGGAGCCGGTTCGAGTGGACGAAGAAGAATACTTTTGTCAAGCGGATCGCCCGGTACGATAGCCCAATGATCAAATACCGACAGACAGAACGCTTGTCCTTGCGTATGGTACCTCAAATCCGTTTCGAATCCAAATGATTCTATCACCGGTAAAAACGCCTACGAAATTCACACAAATCTTAATTTAATAAATTAAATAAATAAAAATAAATAATTAAAAACTCACCTTGACGATGTAAATAGGAGTGCCGGGTTTGGGAACGTCTGCGGTGACGTGTCCTCGTCTTTTCGACAAAACCGTGTATATTGCGGAAACGCAATCAATAGGAGTTTGTATCTAGAACAAAAGTATATATCCGAATTAAAAAACTAATATTGGTGAAATACATTATTAAACGAAGAGGTTACCTCGACGTAATAAACGGGTTCCATTAATCGAGGAGTGGCCATGAGGAAAGCCGAGTAAACGACTCTTCGAGCCGTGGGAATAATTTGTCCACCGCCTCTGTGTAACGGCTCTGACGCAATAGTCGCTTTCGCGATTTTGAATTTCACATTTCTTATTGGCTCGTCACATAACGGACCCTCTCTCGCTCCCCACTGAAACCTATCACAAAAAAATAATAAAAATTAATTAAACCCTAAACCCTAAAATTTCATGGAAGTATCTAAAATGTACCCTTGAACAATGGAGTCTCTGACCGAGTTTAACAAATTTTTATCAACTTCATGTCGTAGAGTATCGTCCAACAAAACATTTGGTCCCTACATAATTACAAAAAATAAAGGGTTTTTTCGTAAAATTTCCCTTTTTGCATATACAATTTTTTTCATTTCGTACCTGTTTATCAGGGCCAAAAGCCCAAATGGAGCGAGCAGAAAGGACGTCCCAATCGTACCGTTTTCGAAAAAACTCGCTAATATCCTTCTGCTTAGAATCGATGCTGACGAGTCCATTTTCGATATCCACCGCAATTCCCTCCTCCAAAGGTTCCGCCACCATCGTAATTTTATTCTTTTTATTGGGCGTTTCCGCAAAACATTGCATCGAAGACGTATCTTGCACCGTCTCACAAAACGTCACCACCGGATCCGCCACCTAAATTTTGTAATAAAATCAAAACAAATACTTACAAATACAATTTGAATTTAAATATTAATTACCTTGACTTCGACTTCGGAATATAATTCTCTCAAATCCTTCATAATCGAATCTAAATAAATCTCGCCGGTACCAAGAATAGTATGCTCCCCACTCTCTTCCACTTTAGTAACCGCAAGAGGATAACTCTTACTAATCTTCCTTAAACCCTCGACCATCTTCGGCAATTCACTAGGGTTTAACGGCTCGGCCGCGATCTTCACAACGGGCAACATATTAAACTTCAACGGTCTAAAAATGCACACCTCATCATCCTCCTCGACTTTCAACGGACACAAAGTCGCAGTTTTCATGATCGATGCATCGACGCCTTCGATCAAAACCCAGGATCCCGCGGGGGCTTTCGAAACCGGGATTCTGTATCTCGCTTGGTAAATCCAGAGTTTCGTAACCTCCTTTATCGTCATGTCCTCTTCGTCGTCAGGGGAGTAGTTCTCGCCCAATACTTTCACCGTTTGACCTGTTTGGATCGTGCCGCTGTATACTCTCCCGAACGCGTCGAAAACCGTGCAATCGGGTTTCGGGTAGAGTTTGGTAATGTTTACCATTAGTGATCCGTTCGGGTCGCAGGATTTCATGTGGAGGGAGACTGGCGAGTCGAGCGGGCCGGTGTATAAATGCTCGATTTTATTAGCCGCGCCTTGTTTGGCGGAAGGCACGTGTTTGACTAACATGTCGGTGAATCCGATGGCGTTTCCGAAAATAGAGCTACAAGCGAGTCGTAAAAGCGGTAAGACGTTTAGTTTGTACGCCGAGTTTGGTAAGGTTACCCCTAATTCGGCTAAGGTTACCTCCACGCTTTTTCGGTGCTCGCCGACGACTTGGCTGTAGATTTTGTATAAAGGTTCGAGGATGAATTCGATGAAAGACCGATTCGCCCCTTCTTTGGGTGGTTTCTTCTGGAAGGTTCTGGAATCGGGATGGAAGTAGATATCTCCCCAAAGTTTCTTCGCGAACTTGTCCGAGTCGAATGGGATGCCGTGGAGTTTCGTGTAGAGTTTGGAGAAGGATTGCAGCGTGAAGGACCAGCCTGCCGAACCGCTCGCGAAACACACGTTGCCTAATGTTGGGTCCACCATGTGGGGCCCATTTACTGACGAGGAGAAGGAGGTGATTAGTTCGTTTATTTGGTCGAGTGTGTGGCGTAATTTGAAGTACGCGTCGTTTGGGGGAAGCTTCAATTCGGTTATCAATCTATCAACCTTGTTGATTACGACCACAATTGGAAGTCTCTCTTGGATTGCGTGGCGTATGGCCCTCTCTGTGTTGACCTAATAATAATAATAAAAAATTAAATTACAATTAAAATAAACTTAGGGAGATTTTTAAAGGGTGGAATTACCATGACGCCCTCGGCAGCGTCGACGACGAGAACGGCACCGTCGGCGAGTCGAAGAGCGGCGGTCATCTCGTCAGAGAAATTAACGTGACCTGGCGTGTCCATTATGTTGCATAAATATGATTTTCCGCTACCATCTTCTAGAACGAGAGACATTGGCACGGCTTTGATGGAGACGCGTCTTTCTTGTTCGTCCACTCGAGTGTCTGTGAACCTGATGTGTCTCTCTGACGTGGGATCGAATGTGGTTATGTCGTGAGTTTGCTCCACTAGCATGTCCATGAACACTGTCTTTCCTGCTCGAATGAAGAGATTAAACAGAAATTTTGAGTTTTTGAAGAAGGAATTAACAATGAATGAAGTGAATTGAGGAGAAATGAGAATGAACCGTGCTGAAGGTGGCCGACGAGAGCTACGTGACGAACGAGAGATGGATTGCTGGCGAGTCCGAGAAGAAATTCAGTTGGGATTCGAGGAGAAGGCATGGTGTTACCAGTTACCTCGTATTTGATCTCGCGAACTGGTTTGATAATGGGTGTTTCTAGAGGTAGCTCATCTTCGTCCATGACTAGGGTTTCTACATCTTCACCGTACACTTCTTCAGCTGTAGGGTAATACTTCTTATCTTCCGCCAGTACGATTTGGGTGTTCGGGGCAGTATCCATTTCGTCAATGTCATCATTGGTAGGCGTCGGCGAGCGGGCGGAAGGAGACGGCGAATCGGGCTCGGATCCGTCTGAAGGTGAACCGGGCTCCGACTCGGCGTCGGAGTCAAGCTCAGGTCCGATATAGTTTCCGAACTCGTCGTAGAGGGAGTCGTTGTCCATGGTGAGAGAGAGAAAGGTGGATTGAGGGGGTATAGGGTTTAGCGGCTTTAGCTGTTTAGTTCATGAAAGCGCTACTTGAAGGAGGAGAGCTCCAGAGAGATGGATTAGAATTACTGGTTTTCCACACTAGCAAGACATCGGAATTTATTTCCCAGTTCCTTAGCTTTGTGAGCCTAGTTTTGGAGATGTGGGATTTAAGAAGCTGTATAGTTGCGAGAGTCCAGAAATGAATAATAAAAAAATGAATTATAGTATAGAAAAAGTTTACAAGTATAGTACCAGCATGTGGTAGTTGAAATTATAACAAGTCTGATCATCACATAACCATACTTAATACATAATTGTACTAAATTACTTACATAATTATAAGTACATGTATTACATGCTCAAGTTCTAGCATGCATACTAATATGATGAGATTAGTGACTTATATAACAAAATCAAAATAAGTTTTACTTGATATTGTAATGATATTCTAATTAATCAATCCACCCTGAGACCACCCTGCGGAAGATTCGGATATATGGATTTAGGAGGAAAGTGGGCGGTTATTCTCTCTTCAGGCGATTTCTGAGGTGCTAAACAAGTAGGTTTTTTTACGAATTAGGGTTCCGGTGATCTCTACCCTGAGACCACCCTTCTCGCGGGGATTGATTAAAACGGTGGGACAAGAGTATAGCGGCCCTATAACTGGGCTAAGCTCTTTATCTCCGTCTTGATCTTCCTCAATCCACTCCATTTAACATCAAAATTCATTACTTCCCTTCAATCAAAGCATCAGATAGATCGCCCTTGTCTATAGATCTTCCGCAGCGTAATCTCACACACTGATGGCATCTCCTTCAACTAGCAATCTCGATCCGCGCACGTTTGCACAAGTGGTCAATGGATCTAATACCCATGAAGAAATAGATACTAATCCTAATCCGTGGGTTAAAATTCAACGAAAAATTCAGAAAAAATTATGTTTGCGATGTCTCGAAACCGATCATTCAAGGAGAGACTGTCACAACAGAATTAAGTGCCATGTTTGTAAAAAATTTGGTCATGTGGCTGATAATTGTTACCAAACCTCTTCAATTCCAAATATTTCTAAGAGTTTCCATTATTACACACAAAATTGTATTACAAATTCAAATTCTCAAATTCCTACCAAGAATAATTACAGAAAACTTCAAATACGGATCAAACATGTGCCATTGCAATTGTGCAAATTGGAGTTCTTGAGAAGTTGTGTGGGCCAATTTGGATATGTTCTTTCCATGTCAAATCTGCAAAAAGGGAGCAAATTTGGATCAGCTACTATAGAGATTTTTTGTGCTCGTAATCAGTATATTCCTAGATGGTTCACCTTATATGATGGCTCTTTGATTTGTAGGCTATACATGTACATTGTGTATACTAATAGCCAAAGTCCTCACTGGATATCTAAGAACAATCAAACAAAAGAATGGAGAGTGAAAAAACCTATTCATAATGCTGAAAGTTCTCCGGCTTTAATATCACAAGACAACTCTTTGGTCATCACCGTACCAGAGAGAGAACATATTAAATTGGTGGGTCAGAACTCTAATGAATTATTATCATCCCCAATTATAATACCTTCTTCACTTATGGTAGTTCAAGACCGAAATCAAACCTTATCCCACAAAATTCCTGGACCCAAGTTCACCTTACTCAAAAGGCCTTCATCTCCAGTTCAAGAGAGATTCATCACCCAGCCACATGAGAATTTCAGTCCTGCAATATCTGTTCATTGTGAATCTCATATTCCAACTGAGCAAGATACTCAACAAAAACAAGATGAATCCAACCCTTTAATCCCAATAGACTCAATCAGTTCAGAACAACTGGAGGTATCCAGTGATCATTCCCCACGCGATATAACAGAAACCTTTATCGCAGATATAACTTCAAACACCAAAACACCCTTAAGAAGAAGTAGTAGGTTGCAGGAGAAATCTGGGGGGAGGTTTGTTCCAGCCACTGAAAAAGCCCAATTGTTGAAATATAAGGAACTATCTTATGGTCATCAAAAAAGACCATATAAAAAAGGACACATAATAGAAGAAAATCTGAGATTAGAAGAAAAGGAATTCTTAGAGATTCAAGAGGTGTACCAATTATTAAGATCCATTGGCATTGAAGTGAATGAGGCAATACATGACACAATCAGTGATTTATTGCAGCAAAATCCTGTAAAGAATCAAAATACCAAAATTTAATGAGTACAAAAATTATAAAATTAATCAGTTGGAACGTGAGAGGTTTAAATTCAAAAGAGAAGAGAGAAATAGTGAAGAGTACTTTAAAGGAGGAAAGAGCTGACATTATTTGCTTGCAAGAAACAAAAATTGAGTTTTATAATGATCTAATTCATAAAGAGATTGTGGGAAATAAATATAATGGCAAAATTACCTTGAATGCCATTGGTTCTGCAGGAGGGATACTAATTACTTGGGATAGTACATTGTTTTCATTGAGTAAAGTCATCTCACTTCAATTTTCTATCACAGTGATACTCAACTGTGCATGGGATGGAACTGAGATTCAAATTACCGGTGTTTATGGGCCACACTCTTTTCTGGACAAAATTGCATTTATGGCTGAACTAGAGGGTTTGAAACCTTTACAACCAATTCCATGGATCATTCAAGGAGATTTCAATCTGGTTGCATCTCCAAGTGAAAGAAGTAATATATATCCTAATCATTGGAGAGAAATTCAGATATTCCAAGAATTTATTAGTAATGCAGGATTATTCAATCCACCTTTAATTGGAAGATCTTTCACTTGGGGTACTCAATCAGTACAAGCTAGACTTGACAGATTCTTATTTAACAATGAATGGTCTCAGTCCTTTCCTAATTCTTCTCAAGAGTCGCTAGTGAATACATGTTCAGATCATGTGCCTATCAAACTTACTGCCTCAACTTCCTTCCCCATTCATAAAGGCTTTAGATTTGAGAATATTTGGTTACATATGTTAGAGGCAAAAGAAATAATTATAACACATCTTACTTCATATAAGGCCTCATCATTCAGTGAATTTGAGATCAAATTGAAAACTTTAGGTCAAAAATTGAAACAATGGAATAAGAATAGAGTGAATAGTTATACAAAACATAAGGCAACTTGTAAGGCTATTATTCAATGGGTTGATCATAAGCAAGAAAAAAGACAATTAAATTCACTTGAGATTTGGCTTAGAAATATTGCAAAGCAAAGATATAAAGAGATAGCTTCACATGAAGAGTTATATTGGAGACAAAGGGTTAAGAATAAATGGTTAAAGGAAGGTGATAAGAATTCAAGATTCTTTCACAGAGTAGCTTCTATCAAAAAATCCAAACAATTAATTCCCTCTTTACTTAATAATGATTCTGGTTCTATAGTTTCCAATCATAGTGAAAAGGCTCACATTTTATTTCAATTCTATAGAGATTTAATGGGGAAGGATCCACCTCAACCAGGATTTTTGTCAGAATTTAATATGGAACAATTTTATATTAATGAATCTTTAGATTTGTCTGAATTAGAAAGGGATATAACTAAGGAAGAGTTGGATTTGGTTATAAAATATTGGAAATCAGAGAAAAGTCCTGGCCCAGATGGTTATAATGGTGAATTTTATAAGGCATTTTGGTATCTTATTAGAGAGGAATTATGGGAGTTAATTCATAAAGGGGGTAATTTGGGGAATTTACAGGGTTCTTATCTAACCCTAATTCCTAAAAAAGAAAACGTGATGCAGGCTAGTGAGTATAGACCTATCAGCTTAATATCTAGTGTGCAAAAGATTATCTCTAAAACCCTTTCAAATAGACTTCAACCCTTTATTTCCAAAATGATTTTATCTAATCAATTGGGTTTTGTTCATGGAAGAGAAATTTCTGAGTGTTATGTGTTTGCGAGAGAGCTATTACATATTTCTGAGAGAGAGAAAAAACCTCTTTTATTGTTCAAGGCAGATATACACAAAGCCTTTGATACAATTTCTTGGTCTTTTTTACTTAAAATATTAAGGGCAAGAGGATTTGGAATTAAATGGATTAATTGGATTCAGCATTGGGTTTTTGGAGGATATACTAAGGTATTACTTAATGGGAATCCTGGCAAATCTATACATTTGAGGCGTGGAGTAAGACAAGGAGATCCATTATCTCCTTTTCTATTTATTATAGCCATGGATACTTTGGGAAGGATTCTGGAGAAATTAGGAAGTCAGAACTTTTGTTGTCAATTGGAGGCAGAACTTTGGGAAGGATTCTGGATACTTTGGGCTGATTGAAAAGTTTGAAAAAAAACTCAAGGGATGGAGAAGAGATTTGTTGTCAATTGGAGGCAGATTAATATTAATTAACTCAGTATTATCTGCATTGCCTAATTATTACTTTTCAATAATTAAATTTCCTAAGTGGGTTATTGAAAAAATTGATAAATTAAGAAGGAATTTTTTATGGAAAGGGTTTAAAGAGAAAGGCTATAATCTTGTTAGTTGGAAGAAGGTATGTAGACCTCGAAAAGGAGGTGGTTTGGGAATTATTAATTTGGAATTATTTAACAAAAATATGTTAATGAAATGGATTTGGAGGTATTTTAATAATACTAATGGATTAAATTGGCAAGAGTTGATGGACCCTATAATTATTGGAGATATCCATATGCAATTCTCCAGAAGAGACTCTTATTTTTGGAGAGAAATTAAAAAATTATATTTATTATTTGTTTCTAATTATAAAGGAAGATTAGGTAATGGTGAAAGATTGAGTTTTTGGAATGGCAATTGGGGTAATGGATTGCTTAGCAAAGCATATCCTATTCTATACAGTTTTATTGGTGAACCTTTAATCACTGTTAAAGAGATGGTTGCACGAGGTGAGAATTGGAGATTAATGACTCAATTCAGAGGTCAATTGTCCATTGAAGCTGAGGATGAGGCAGTACTTTTAAATGACAAATTGAATTTGATTCAATTGTCAGAGGAAAAAGATCTAATTGAATGGAATTGGTCAAAGGATGGAGTTTATTCGACTAAGAATGCATATGAGATAATGGCATTGGGAGTGTTTACTCATTCTCATCTCCGATTCTTATGGGGAATTAAATTACCACTAAGAATGAAGATTTTCTTATGGTTATTGTTACAAGACAAAGTATTAACAATTGACAATTTACAAAAACGAGGGTTTAATATACCAAATAGATGTTATTTATGTGAATGTGAAGAAGAAAGTACCTTTCACTTATGGAAACACTGTAGCTTCTTACGAGGAGTTTGGAGAGCTGCCAGATTGAAGTTCGCTGATTCCTTACACCTATCGAGTAGGGTTTCGGTCATCACAGGAGGTATCGTCAAGCTTGGAACCCGTCAATTTCACAAACAACTAGGGGGTTTATTATCCTTTGTGGTATGGCGAGAGCGTTGTCGTAGGGTCTTCTCCGATAGAAGAAGTTCAGTTTCGCAATTAGCTGACGAGTTCCTTGAAGAATGGAGAAACATTCATAGTGCAGGAGGCATGAGAAACTCAGATATTGAGCTGGAACCAAGAGAGATCTAATCTAGAAGAAGAAGACGAAGAGGAAAGTAGATGGAAGTGTTAGTGACCTAGCGGCACAGATTGAAAAAGAACAGGGTGATAATGTCAAGTTTCTAATAGTTGGGCTTTATAAAGTTTTAATTATTTTTATGTTGGGCCTAGTGTAATATGATTTTTGTAATGTTCACTTTTGTTTTTAATGCAAACATTCAGATGAGGGATATTAAGCCTTCTCTGAATTTTCTCTAAAAAAAAAAAAGATATTCTAATTAATCATGGCAAAACATAGGAGATTAAACACAAAAGACTCTAAATTATTTTAGGAACATGATTTTAACTTAGATGCTCTACATCTCATCGTCTATGCCGTTATTGTTGAGAGAGGAACTAAACAAAGAAAAACATGCGGAAAAAAAAATGAAAACTTAGAGAAAAAAAAAAGATATTGATTTTTGTAATATCATTTTCTTCTCCAAAACCCAATCAATATAAATTTATATGTTTTTTGTGTTTTTTCTTTACTTTTTAAAATTCCCATGTCCCAAAACTTCACTTCCTAATATATTTCTTGTTGTTCTTTCTAAAAACAACAAAACGAACCTACATAGATCTTATCGAAACCGTGTCTCCAAAACTCCTTGTCCTAAGGGCGAAGAGGGCCTAATTCAATTCTTGAATTCCTGGAAAACGATTAGCGGGTTTTAAGGAAATCAATTCTCGGGTTCCGGCAAGAGAAAATATAAATCGAAGTCTCGTTCGTAAGCAACTCGATCCGAATTCTACCTGCATCCCATCTCTCTCTCTCTCTCTCTCTCTCTCTCTCTCTCTCTCTAGATCGGCTGAGATGCAGAAAACAGCACAGACATGGTTCGCAGGCGGCCCGTCGGCGAGCACTGCCTCTTCCTCTGGATCTTCATCACTGCTGGCAGACTGGAATTCGTACGCCGCTGCCAGATCCGCCGAGGAGGACGGTTTCGGTCTCGATTATGATATAGAATCCGCTGTCCGTACTGCCAATGACAAGGTCTCCGGTACCTTCGGCATGTAAATTACTCTTTTTAACCTTTCATATGCACTTTATCTTCCATTTTTGTTGCAATTCGGCCATTCAGGATCACAATTCTGGATGAATTACAAGGATATAATCTGCACTTGACAATCGAGACTGAGATTCTAACATTCTCAATTGAAATCAATACAGATTTTCGAAGGGAGTAAGAGAGCTGCCGTTCAGCCTCCAGTCGGCGACTAGCAGCGTGCCGTCTGGCCAATCGCTCATGTACTTCGGCCTCCTATTGGTCAGTGGAATCTTTCTGATCTTCATCGCATTTACCATTTTCCTTCCAGCCATGGTTTTGCTACCTCAGAAATTCGCCATTTGTTTCACACTTGGCTGCGCTTGCATTGTTGGTTCGTTTTTCGCCCTCAAAGGCCCTAAGAATCAACTGGCTCATATGATCTCCAAAGAGGTATTCAAAAAGTTATTATGTATATTCTAAAGAGGCATAATTCCATGTATAACCCTGCAAATTCCCAAAATATCATGTATATATGCCCCCTTGATTTATCATGGATAATCCCCTTGATTTGTTGTCTTTTATTTCTGCATGTATTAAGTGATATTTCTCACATTTCATAGGGATATACGTGATATTTTATGAGGTTTTGTAAAGATTATTGGTTGTATATCTTTAATTTATTTCTCTGATTATTGCAGAGGCTTCCATTTACATTGGGATTTTTAGGAAGCATGGTTGCAACCATTTACGTGTCGATGGTGCTTCATAGTTATATCCTCTCGCTTTTCTTCTCCGCACTTCAGGTATTTTTTTTACTTTTTAGCCCTTTTAAAAATTAAAATTCCATTCCTATTTAATTTTGTTCTTGGATAGGTATTTGCGCTTGCATATTACGCAATTTCGTATTTTCCTGGGGGGGCGGCAGGATTAAAATTCCTTTCTTCGACTCTTGTGTCTTCTGTTCTCAGGTGTTTCGGTCGATGATTCTTTGATATATAATTTTGTTTTTATTATTTAGAATATTTTTGTGTTAATTCATGTTAAATTCTAACATAGTTGAAATTTCGAGCACTTTGTTGATATGATGTGCTTACACACTCAAAGATTGAGATATTTCTTTTTGTTCATTTTCGAATTCCTGAAATTTAAATAATTTAGTGTTGCGATTTGCGATTTGCGATTTTTTGTTCATTTTTTTAGGGTGATGATGTTTTGGATTTTTGAAGGGGTAAATTGATATATTTACTATTTGAAGGGTAAATAAGATAGGTTGGACTTTTAGAAGGAAAAAAAAATCAATATTGCAAATAGCATTTTTGCATTAGAAATAGCACTGCAAGTCACTGCAACGCTTGTACAACGGATAATATAGACAAATAAATTTTCCTATGTATTATATACATAATATCATAAATATAACTTATAAAATTGTATCATGACAAATAAAATATAAAAATAGCTAATATTCATATGAAATATCTCGATTACTAAATATTCAAAGATAATTTAAAAAAACGAACAAGTGACAGCATGTAATTTTTTTTTTTTAATCTTTGCGCTGTATAATATCATGTTGTTGCTACATCATATTATCTGCAAATCGCAACAGTAAATAAATACGTAAAAAATTTATAAAGATTTATTCTTTTAACATTAACTTAATAATTTATATATATTCTAAGTTCTGAAATGTAAACATGTTATTTTAGATTTCCGAAAGAGTAAATACTAAATATAATACTTTTCTATTGAAGGGTAAACATGATATTTTTTGGTTTTGGCAAGGGTAAAAATGTAAATCCCCAAAAATAGGCTGAATTATCCATGGGCCTAATGCACGGCCCATAATTAAAGGCTGCCCTAAACCCCAGACTACTGAGGAGAGGAGAGGAGTGAGAGTCTTCTTCAAACGCCAGCGCTCCTCCTCCTTTTCTCTTGCAATCGATCGCCGGAATTTCATCGAGCAGCTTGGGAATGCGCTGGATTCACTAAGGTTAGCTAAATCTTGATATTTTAATTCTATTGACCTGTGAAATCTCGTGAATTGGTTGAAATTTAGTGGCTTTTCCTGTTAATTTTGTTCATTGTTTGATCTGAACGAGTACTGCTGGATTTTACTTTTAAGATTCCATTGTTAGTACGTGCCTAGGATTTTATTTAGTTTTTGCCCAGGAGTTCGTTTATTACATCCGTAAATTTTCAATTTTCTCGACTATTTCATTTGCTCAGTAAGCCCCAATTGTGCTGTAAATCCCCATTAAATTTGCACAAATTAATAGCCTGAAAAGAAAGGAGAAAAAAGTTGAATCAATACCAGATCGGTACGGGTACCAAGTCCTGACATTTCCTTTTTTTTTCTTTTTCTTCTATAGATAATTTCACCGTCTCTATCTGTCAAATGATCATCTCCCTATAAAGTATAAACCCTAAATTTTCCACAAAACAATGAAACTCGCTCCTCTACTCAAGCGCCTAAATCACCACCGCGCCACAATACAACCCATCTCCATATACCACCGTCTCTACAGTGCTGACGTGGCACCACCCAAAGACCCGACCAACAAATTCACATACCCATCACTCTACGATCCATACGGACCGAGTCCACCCCCATCTCAAAAAATCCTCGATCTCGCCGAAAAGATCTCCACCCTCTCTCTCGAAGAAATAAAACAAATCGGACCTGCATTACTCGTCCGGCTCAACCAACCTCTTCCACTGACCATGTCCGGCCAAGGATTTGCCGGGCCTCAGGCCGGCTTGGCCGGCAAGTCGGAGGAGAAGAAGAAAGAGGAGAAGACCGCGTACGATATTAAATTAGAGAAATTCGACGCGGCTTCGAAGATCAAGGTGATTAAAGAAGTGAGGAGTTTTACGAGTTTAGGGTTGAAGGAAGCCAAAGACTTGGTTGAAAAAGTACCGGTTGTGTTGAAACAAGGCGTTACTAAAGAGGAGGCGAAAGAGATTATCGACAAGATTAAAGCTGTTGGAGGCGTCGCGGTCATGGAGTGAGAATTTTTCTTTTTTGTTATTTTTTTTTTTTAGTATTTTTCTACTTGGTTTCTTTGTGGATTAAATACATCAATAAGTTTAGGGATTCTCCTTTTTTAATATAATTTTTGAGTAGCGAATTCTTAGCATAATAATTTCCCAGCCATGAATGATAAAAACAATAATTCCGTACGGTTAAACAGAATAAATCAATCGAAATGTCTCCACTCGAAACAATACAAATGAAAAACAAAGTTACCGTCTTAAACATTATCGCACTCGTCTTCCTTTGTTTCCTTTCCTGCATTTCAATTAAACAAAAACTCGTAAAACAGTTAAATCCATCGTGAATCTCGTGCTCATTCGGTTCTCCACGCGTTTAAACAGAAACAAAACCCATTTGCATTCTCATAATGCCTTTGTTGAAATCCATTCTCGTCGTAAACGCCCGTAGCTTCCTCATTGGTCGGTCGAAAAATGAAGAAGGCTTGTGAGCACGGGCCTCCGAACACCCAATCATGCACGTCCCAAAACACTTGAATGGACGATTGATCGACGTAAATGGTTTCGTTTCCTCTAAATTTCCATTGCAAATTCTTCACGTTGATCAACACGACTCCATCTACGCTAATTCTCATCTCTTGGTCCTTTGATCCCGGCAAGGAGTTCTCTATAACAATATCATGGTCCTTTTTCCTTCGCTCATCGTCAAACCGAGCCCGAGTCGCGAAATTCCTCTTGCTAAACATGTTCTCTCTCTTGGAAAGCAACATTGCATCCTCCAATGAAGGTCGTGACTTGGTTTTCTTATAGGCGTCTTTTTTCGAGTCCCCAACGACTAGAACCACTTCATTTTGACTCACTAAGGCGACGTAGTAACCACTTATTGGCTCGGGACTTTGTGAAAACTTAGCCGAACGTAGATCCCAAAAGATATCAACGCAATCCCCGTTGACATCGATGGTTTTTGATCCCTTTCGACCCCAGAACGGCCATGGTTTTAGCTCGACGCGGTATAATAGTGATCCATCATCTTTTCCATCGACGGAAATGGAAAAAGAGTGACTCATTGTGGTTTTATTCCACGAGACCGTGACTTGACGATACACGCCATTTATCTTGGCTTGATATATTGAGACCACCGAGCATTGTGGGGATTTGCCGGCTGGTGAATCGTCAGAGGGTTTGTCGGTGTTAGGGGAGGGAAAAGATGGTGGCGGCGGCGGTACTGGCTCTTCCATTTTCCTAGTAGAGATACGAGTTCTTAGTTTTCTCATCATGTGATTTTCCCTCATCGAATGCTTACGCATTCCAGCTTTCTGAATCCAGAATAAATTTTCGCTTTTTTTTTGTTTTTGAAATTTTCAATCATAAATTTGTAAAGGCAAATGATGAGAAGAGGAAAAACAATGAATTACAAAAAGAAAAGGAGCAGGTTATTTTTATTTTGATGCAAAAAGGTGGGTGAAAGATTGGTAAATATCCAAGACACAAACAAAATAGGAAAGAAGAAAAACTGATAAATGTTAACTATAGTTTTGATTTACCTTAAGACGGATATGAATCATCTCAAATTTTCAACAAATGAAACAAAAATAGGTTGTAATTTTGCTTTTGTGCTTCTGTGTGTTCAATAATCACTGAGAAAGAGCGATAAATTCTAACTTCTCGTTCACTATTTTTAGGTTAAAATTTTGCCAGCAAAGCTGAATAATTTTTATTCATAGTCAGCTTAAATCCATATGAATAAACAATATACTAGTATCTCAACTTTTAAAGGTAAAATAATTTCATTCACCAACAACTTAATAACTTAGAATAACTCATTAAATATAATAAAAATTTCATAGTTTAACAGATATAATAAACTTTCAGAGTTTGATTATTCAAGATCAAACTATATACCATGTACCATCAATCTCAATTGTTTTTTGGGCCATAATTTTTGAAACCAAAGTTTAATTTCTTTACTATTTCGATTTCAGATAATAAACATTCATTTCATTATTTCATTTGCCTACATGGAATCCCAAATTCGGCAATTCGTTTTCGTCCCTACATTGCATGGATAAGTCCACCTCAGCACACCTAAGAAGTGTTACCACTCAATATTCCTTCTATTTTTTCCACTATTTTCCATTAAATTTCTTTGCAATTAAAACATTTTTCATGGGTACGAAGTGGTACCACAAGACCACCCATTGCTCTATCCAAGGATGATAGGATTCAACGGGTATGGCAGTTGACACGTGTAATCTTTTTATTGTATATTCACTCGGTATATTCTCTACTCGAGTCTTTATAAGACTAGGGTCTTAAAGGCTTTGATTTTGCACCCAAGTCCTTGGGCTTCTCATCATTTACACACAACAAAAAGCAAATTACAAGCAAGCATGTCTGCCTTTATTGGAAAATATGCAGGTAAACCTCCAAACTTTTCAAAAAAATTATGTTAACTTATCTTGCCATGAAGCATTTTGACATATTCTTTGCTAATTATCTTGTTTTCTCGGTTAATATATTATAATTTTAGATACTTCTAATTAAAATGTAAAAAATTTGATCTTGAATGTAGATGAACTCATCAAGACGGCAAAATACATAGCGACGCCAGGAAAAGGTATCCTAGCTGCGGATGAAAGCACGGGAACCATCGGCAAGAGGCTCTCGAGCATCAATGTAGAAAACATCGAGGCCAACCGCCAGGCGCTTCGTGAGATGTTGTTCACCACGCCCGGCGCGTTGCCATTCCTTTCAGGCGTTATCCTGTTCGAGGAGACTCTCTACCAAAAAACCCTAGACGGGAAACCATTCGTCGATCTCCTTATGGAGAACTCGGTGATTCCAGGCATCAAGGTCGATAAGGGCACGGTAGATATCGCGGGCACGAATGCCGAGACGACCACTCAGGGTTTAGACTCGTTGGGTGCAAGATGTGCCGAGTACTACAAGGCCGGTGCCCGGTTCGCAAAATGGCGCTCTGTTTTGAAAATCGGGCCGAACGAGCCCTCAGAATTGTCGATCGTGCAGAATGCACAGGGTTTGGCGAGGTATGCTCTATTATGCCAAGAGAACGGGCTAGTGCCGATTGTGGAGCCGGAGATTTTGACCGATGGAAACCATGACATTGCCAAATGCGCGGAAGTGACGGAGCGGGTCTTGGCTGCGGTTTACAAGGCTTTGAATGATCACCATGTTCTTTTGGAGGGTACCCTTTTGAAACCGAACATGGTCACTCCTGGTTCTGACAGCCCAAAGGTAAGCCCCGAAATAATTGACGACTCAAATTCTTTGTTTTCTAATATTTGTGTCTATATAGGTGAGCGCTGAGGTGATCGCGGAGCACACAGTAACTGCACTACGGCGCACGGTCCCTCCAGCCGTCCCAGGTGTCGTGTTCCTCTCGGGGGGACAGAGCGAGGAGCAGGCAACCCTCAATCTCAACGCGATGAACGGTCTGGATGTGTTGAAGCCGTGGACTCTGTCGTTCTCGTTCGGCCGAGCCCTTCAACAAAGCACCTTAAAGAAATGGGCAGGAAAGAAGGAAAATGTGGACGCCGCACAGGCCGCGTTTTTGGCCCGGTGCAAAGCTAACTCGGAAGCGACTTTAGGGAAGTATACCGGTGCAAGTACTGACGCGGCCGCTTCGGAGAGCTTGTATGTCAAGGGTTATAAATATTAGGCCGGTTGTACTTTTTTTTAATAATTAGTAAATTTGTGTTATATATTTGGACAGTCATTAAAAATGGGAATTGTCATGTATTTTGATTTACGGGGTAAATGATCGATCGTGACGGAAATTGGAAAATCGACCTAATTCAATTTGGTTATACAAAAATTATGATAAAACTCAATTTATTTCAAAATTCCTCTAGAACTGAATAATCTAGTACTGATCGATTTTTGGATGGCATGATTTCCCTCTAAATCCATTTTCTGTAGTACCCTAAATCCTAAAATCATTTTAGTCATTTTTTTTATGAAATATACAACAAATCTTGCCTATATGATAAAAAATTTATTCCTCCCATTAAATTTACCTCACTTTGGAGCCAAACCAGGAGGCCACGTCACCCGCTACTGTTCACCCTCTTTAGCGTATTGTTCACATCATTTTACTGTTCACAGGTTTACTGTTCGTACTTTTACTGTTCACGTATATTTTTTTTTTTACCGGACTGCGTCTTTTATGCGTCCATGTACCAAGCTGCGTTTTTTGTTTGCTTATTATAACAGTTTTGATTGGTACCAAGTTACGTGTTTTATGTTTTTTTGTTTGCCTTTTTTAGAATTTTATTTTATTTCACATGTCTGATATTCTAAATAAAACATTTGAATTTTTCTATTGGAACATATGATATGCTTTCAGGAGGAAAAAAATTTGTATTTATTACGTAATACTTGTGAGACTATTTAATATCAGAGTTTTTTTTTTAATTAACATTTGGATAAAATTGAAAAGTTTGATTTGTACTTGTAACGTTTTAGATAAAATTATTATTTTATGATTATAAAAGATTTTGAAATATCGCAGCGAAGCGCGAGAAATATTTCTAGTATGGAAAACAATAACTCACTTTTAACCGGTGTAGTGCTAATTAAATATTAACTGATATTTCATTTTCAAAGTAATAACACAAAGTAAGAAAGAAAAATATTACTAAACAAGCAACATCGCAAACACACAAAATTTGTAATGAAGTTCAGTGGGTATTTGCTTTAGCTTGCATTATTTTTAACTTGCTAATAGGCCAATTTGATTTTTACAAGTACATACATCTCCATCTCTTTGGATGTCACGCGGTCAATTTACGTCTTCTAGACACTCTGTTCATTTTTCCAAATAAAAGATTACAAGGTTGTCAATATCAATTTATAACGTTTTTACCTGTACCGAATGGATGTACAAACATTTGCTAACGTAATACAAATTACAAACTACCAACCATTTGTATCGATCTAAGAATCATAACCTACCGGTCGACCACACTAGTTGGATTTGTTTGAGAATCTGGATAGAAAATTAAATCAAGGTTTTGATCTAAAAGTCTAGAATAATTAAGCTCAAAATCGAGATTGTTCCTTACAAGAGTTCGGCTAAAAATGATGTTGGAGAAGGTAAGAAACAAAAAAGGAGAATGGTTGCTTTTACATGAGCTGGAAACACTCATCAACTCCAACTAGCCGAGCCATTAAGTCCATTCGAACGGACCATTCAATCCGTTCGAACGACTGTGACATCAAAATAGCTGTTTCATAAATTTTAACATTTGTTTTTACTTTTAGTCCGTTCGAACGGATGGTACCCCTGATTTTGGTGACCCAAAACTGGTATATTTACGTGTTAAAATTTCCGTAAAAAATATTTTCAGCTTAAATAATTTTAGATATTATAAGAGATAACTAGGGATGTCAATGGGCCGGGTAAAATCCGAACCCGCGGGTACCCGACCCGAACGGGGCGGGTAATATCCGAAAAAAATACTCGCGGATCGGGTTTTACCCGAAAAAATACCCGCTCCGGATTCGGGTTCGGAGGTAATTTTTTACCCGCGGGGTATACCCGAACCCGAAAAATACCCGAACCCGAAACCGAACCCGAAAAAACCCAATGATATGAAAATTTGTGATGTTTCATAGATTAATTATTTGTAATTTTTGTATATTTAATGTATTTTGTACAAGTTTCTTGTTTTATGTATATAAAATTGTGGGTGATTTTACGTATTTGTATAATAATTTTTTAGATTTTTTTTTTTAGATTTTATATAGGTGATTTTCGGATAACGGGTTCGGGTTACGGTATATCCGTTACCCGCGGGTTCGGATATAGTTTTTTACCCGCGGGTATTTTGGTTCCGGGTTCGGGTAATACCCGAAAATTTGGGTTCGGGTATGGAGGAGGCTTACCCGAACCCGACCCGTCCCGTTGACATCCCTAGAGATAACTTAGGTGATTTTTCTGGAATTTTATTGATAATCCATCTGGTGGAATTATTTGAGATCTTGACTTCATTTATGCCCTTTCTTCATCGTATCTTCGCATGTTGTTTTGGTTTTTCCATTATTGTATCTTCTAATCTTCCAATCATGGTAGATGGTGAAATTGAATTCGATTCTCTTATTTTTTTCACGTCTTACTTTGATCTTTTAATTAGAATTAGAATTAGAATATCACTTTAATTTACATAGAATCGTAGGTTTATGATGTGAAAGTGAAACTAGTTGCATTGTACTTGTACATAACATAAGAACTAGTTTGCAAGTGAAGATTGTTGTATTGTTTGTATGCAATGATAATATATTTTGTGGAATGGAATATATTCGGTGGAATAGACTATTGTATTTTGTGGAATAGACAATTATATAATTTTAAAAAATAACCAAATATAGTTCGAATCAACATTAATAATGACATACCTCATGAAAAAAGTGACCTAATTCACCCCAATCTGAATCTTATTATAATATTTGTTGGTTAACCCAAATATTACAAATATAAAGATGCATTTTTACTGCTACACAATTCCAAGTTAACCATTTATGCAAAATACGAAAAAAACATAATTACAAAACCTAACATGAAATACACACCAAACAAATACACACACACACACACACACCTCTATTAAACACAACAAACATTATTTTCCACGCAAAATCCATCAAATTGCATTAAGTTTTTCATAATCAATAAAGCCTGATTCTTGTGGTTATTTGGCCTTGGCATATTGGACACCTCTGCAACTCTTTTCCACAATCATAGCAAGTCTGAAATTTCACAATTCATTAATCCCTTACTATATTTTTAATAAATAAATAAATAAAATAGTATATTAGCTTTCATACCTGGTGCCCACATCCAAAAGCACAGTCCTTTGGCTTCCACATGCAAATCGGACATATCTAAAATCATATAAAAATCATAAAATTTAAATACAAATTATTCGAAATAATTCAGAAAATAATATTCGACACGTACCGTTTTTTCTTCGTTAGAAGCTTCGGAGGCAGCGTAACTTGGGGTAGGAGTTGGAGTAGGCCTATAATAATTATTATTATTTTCATAAGATGGAATTTGTTGCCTTGCATTAAAACTATTTCGTCCTTGATTAAAACTATTTCCTCTCGAATAATTATTCCTCATTGGTGGAGGTAAACATACCCTTTCCGGTATTCCTCTCCTCCTCCTATAAATATTAAAAAAAGAATAAAAAATTAGACACCAAATTAACAATAAAAGAATTAATTAATTTATTTATTACCCTAAGAGTTGGAGAGCAATGGTGGCTTTATATTGCATAGGAACTTCCATTAACGCAGCTAATGCAAACTCCGCCTCTTTTCGCTCTGTTGGAATGTTCTTAGACATAATTTCCGTGAAATTCACAAACTAAATTATAAAAATATACGGTGTTATTTATTTGCAAATATATTAAAATATTAGGTATATGCGAAAAATACTTGGAAATTGTCAAATGCGCGAGAAGGTATATTATCGTCGAATTCTCGCATCATATCCCACGGCCCGTCTCCTACTCCAACCAGTACTATAGACAATGGATATTGACTATAATTTATTTTAAAAAATAAATTGGTTAAATATTTTTCAACAATTTTTATTTATATAATTATGTATATTTATTTACCTAGCTTTAACAATGGCTTCGATGGTAGCTCTCTCTTGCGGACTAAAATTACCAGATTGCATATCCACACTCCTCGTCACCTAATATTAATTAATTAATTAATTTAGGCGTTAAATAATAATATTAACTATGAGTAATTAATTAAAAAAAATAAAAACCTGGCCATCTGCGATAATGAGAAGGACATGATATTGACCACCAGTGCTATCTACAATTCCTATCGCAGTTTCGATCATCGGTGCAAATGACGTTGGTCCTATTTATATAAAAAAATAAATTAATTTTGAATTAAAAAAATATAAAATTATTTGTTTAATTATATTAACAAAACCTGCAAGACGAAGATTCGGTACGATTTCTCTGTATCTATTCAATGCTTCTTCAAAACCATCGCATGGTTTGTTCTCTGGATAAAAACTAAATACTTCCTGATCATGCGTAGTTGCTGAAAAAAAAGAATAATTTTAATTTTTTTAATAATTTCATAAATTAGTAAATAAATAAATAAATAAATTGGTTTACAATCGCCGAAACCGAAGCAAGGGATGAGATTATCTTCGTCGAAAGCAGAGAGAGATTGCCCAATAATGGAAAGAGCTTGTTCGTATGGATTCGGTATGTTTCCTATATCGTGCAAACATCTCCTCCCAAATGATAATTTCCCTTCGTTATGAAAAATTAAAAAATAATTATTTAAATACAATTTATTATTATAATAAGATTTCTTATGTACCGGTCCATTCGTTGCTTTTTGTGAAATCGATTCCAACAATCAAGTTCGACGATTCGAGTCCTGCTTGTGCTAAAGCGTCCGTTACCTATATTGAATTAAAATGATTATAATTTAATTGAAATAGGGAATTTGAATTGAAATTAATACCTGACTGAGAGTATGAAAATTATCATCGATACGTTTAAACTTGCTCTGAACTCTCCTTGTATTCTCTTGATTCATTTGGTTTGCGTTATTATCGTATGAAGAATATCCTGATTCATATCTTGATGTATTTTCAAATCCAGAGGCAGAATTGCCGTAGCCATAATTACTGTAATTGCCGTTGGTACTACTAGACGTGGACTGTTTGCCTCCCATTTCTACTAGAAAAAAACGAAGAATAGAAATTTTATTGCAAATTGATCAGAATTTTATGAGCTTTGGGGGATTGTGGTTCTTAGAAGCAAATTGAACCTCCAATCAAATGATAAGACGGAAAATTGGCACGAACAGAACTATTCAGCTCAAGAAAGCTTCAAATTAGAGTATTCAACTTTGTAAAAGTTACATTTCTAGTCATGTACTGCTCAAATTTGGTGAAATTGGGGATCTTTTTTTTTACAAATAACAAATTGAAGACGACAAAGACCAAGATTACAATTTTGCACAACTGAGAGGTAAATCAAACAATAAAAACTTCAAATTAAATACACAAAACCAATGAAAGAGGGTATTACGAGCTCAATTAAAATTAAATTAGCAACAAAATAACCTTACCAAGTGAAGAAAGACTTAATCCTTGTTCACAGAAAAACCCTCAGAGAAAATAGAATATATGATTTCTATGATTCTTAATAGAGAAGGAAGAGACGGTGATTAGTCCGCTCTGTTTAGTTTAATTAGCAATTAGCAATTTCTTCAGGACACTACAAACTGCAGAAGGGGGAGACAGTTCAGATTTTATGTAAACATAAATATATAGCTAAATATATAACAAGTCTTTTTATCTTCTAAATCCAAGAAAATTGTTATTTTATATATATATTTAATATGTTTCTTTATGTCTACTAAATGTATTTTATATAACAAGTCTTTTATTTTCATGTGCAATGTATTTTTTTGAATATCAATATATTTGTTTTGTATTTATTTTATCTATCTAAAATATATTTATATATTTTTCATGTATATTATCAGTGTGTTTCCAAAATGAATATCAAGAAAGAATGTTGAGATTAAATTGAAGCTCTTACAATGTTTACACCCAGTCAGTGATATTAAAAAAAGTTTATGTGCACCGAATTGAATTTAGGGGTCTTTCTGTAATTAGAAGCTAGAGAAAAGTCTTTTTTTTTTGTTTTTTGTTTTGAAAAAGTACAGGGAAAAGTATTCGGACTAATCATTGTGATTATATAATAATATGATTACACCCAGTGCATGGACTGACAATGTTGGTTCACCCTTCTAGAGACCAATGATCGATGAATGGAGTTGAGCACCGGGAGCATGCATATTTTTATTCAGTTCCAGACGCCATCTTATAGACTTTGACTTGGGGGCCTGCTGAGTGGACTTCTGGTAGAGATTTAGTCGCTCTCGGTGCACAACACCGTACAAACCATGGTAGATATATATGGGTCTTCTATTTATTTGAGGGAATATAATGTACCCCTCCATTTCCCCGTCCACCCTCAATCCACTAATTAACCATTAATTAGTGGATTAATTAACCGAATTAATGATTAATCGGATGTATTTTCAATATTAAATAATATATAATAGTTAATTAATGATTAATTCGGATTAATTAACTGTTAATTGGATATATTTTTTTAATTACCGTACTAATTAATCATCAGTTAATGGTTAATTGATGATATAGATGGGGTATGAGAGAAATGGGGGGTAGGGTATAATTACCCTATTTATTTGGGCTGGGTCTAGTCACTGGTGGTAGTCGTAGGACTTGCGGAGGAAGTTTCGGAGAGATTATTGACTTTGTCAATTTCCTCCTTTATTCTTAAGTATGCCTTTGCATGGACGTATTAGGCATTACATGATCAATTGAATTAATATTGAGTAATTCTATCTCTCGCATATGATCAATATCCTAATGCGAAAACATGTTGGGAAAGTTTATTGTGTAGAATTACTCATTATTCCTGTGTTCGCTATTATTGTGATTACAATTGTAATTATAGTGTCTGGATGGAAGAATATAAAACCACTTAATTTATAATTTTCATGTTTGGACTGATGAAGTTAAAATATATTATTTCATAATACATTTTGTTAATTTGAAAGAATATAAAACCACTCAATTTGTTTGGATGGACGCTATTATTTTCATGTTTGGAAGAATATAAAACCACTCAATTATATATATATATATATATATATATATATATATATATATATATATATATATATATATGCTTGCTAAGGAGAATTCACGTGTGCAAAATATACTAATGAAACTAGCAAAATATACTACTCAATTTAGCAAAATATACTGACGAATCCAATATGTTGACAAAGTTAAAATTGAAAATAAAATAATACATTTTCAATAGTATATTTTGATAAATACAAGAATATATGTTGCTAATTTCAATAGTATATTTTGGTCTTTGGTTTCCTTTTTGGATTTTTTATGGATTCTTGTTAGCATTTATATATATACATATAGTATTATTTTATTAAATAATTTATATTTCATATTACATTTTTAATTTTTAATTTTTACACGAAATAATTTTATATAAAAATCATACAATGAATTATAAAATAGTATAATAAATATCATCATATAATATTATGAAATATTATATTGCAAAATATTATTTATTTATTTATAGAATAAATTCAATTATAAAATAAATTGTGAGAGTATTTTGGTCGGAAAAAATAATAATTTGGATGGAAAATGAGAGATAACACTACTAGGGGTTTTTGAAGAATCAAACTCAAATTGTAGGGGGGTTTTCAAATAATCTAAAAGTCAAGGGGTTTTTGAGAAATTCCAAAAAAGTGAGCGGGTTTTTGAAAAATTCTTCTAATATTTTTTTATTGAAATACTTTGGGAATATTTTCGGGATACGGAATATTTATTGTATGATACTTCTGCCCGTTATATATTCCGGTCCATAGTATATCAGATACTTATAAGATATTTCTAAAATTAGTTTCATGACATTTTGAGAATAAGTCTATTAAATTTTTATGATAGTTGTAATGTCATGATATTTAATTTAAAAATATGCTCATTTTATTATATAATTTATTTATTACTTATTATTTTTATGTAATATACATATTAAAATAATAAATATTATTCGTATCTTGGATTTTTTTTTTGAAAATTTACTTATCATCATATCTGATACCATATAAGTATGGATATTCGTGCAATATCATAGCTAGTAGGTAATAACTAGCTCGTCTTATGTTTTTTTTTTCAATTTTTTTTTGTCAATTAAGTGTAGTATATTATAAAAAATATAGCCATGTAATGATATAGTTTTTTATCTTATTTTTTTAATTACAATATAGCAAAATTATCTTCGCATATTCAAATTTCAAATGATAAACAAATTAATTTAAATAGAACTATATTAGTGTAGGTTGAAACAAGAAAAATGAGAGATGCTTAAGGTTTGCTTGGTTTGTTTTGGGTTAAGAGGAGGAGAAAGAAAGTGAAGCAAATAAATTTCCGAGCATGCTTGTGACCTTGTCCGGATTGAAAATTCAAAAAATAATTCGAATTTTGAAAAAAATTCAAAACACATCCGGAGCTGGTTTTAAAAATCCAATGACACCTGATTCTACAAACCCGATGGGTTAATTTATCTATAAACATAATTCACAAAGATATCTTTTCATAACTTTTAATAAAAAAGTAGCAGGTTTATAAAACCAGTTGAAAATTTTAATTCAAAATTTGATACTTGTCCTTAGATTTTACCATCACATCCTTTATGTTCTACTTAATACATTCAATTTACATGATAACTAACATATATTAGCTAATAATTTAATTCATAATTAACATTTGTTTGAATTCATAAATCTGAATCAATATTAATTATTTTTAATGACGTTTTTAGTTATCATGTTAATTAAATGCGTTAATGATATTTTTTTGGTGCATGCACAAAAGCCTATGATATTACAATGCGTTAGTTCTATTAAAAAAGAAAGGGAAATTTTCAAATAACCTCCTATTTTTTCTTGAATCTGTTAAAAAACCCCTCATTTTTTGGATACTTAAAAAAAACATCCAAACAAGGTTTTGTTTTCACGGGTTAAAATTAACATTTGATGGTGTTAAAAAAATTTCAACCAAAGTACCCCTCTATTTTCGATGTTTTATTTTATTGAACCTATTTTTTTTTTATTATTATTTTACTAATTTAAAAATCTCTATATTTTTTTAACATATAATAACATAAAAAACTATATGTCATTTATATACATGATTTTAATATTTAATTTATTATATATTTTGTATACAAAACTAACATTAAATAATAAAATATTAACAATGATATAAAAATATATTCCTGAAAATGTCTTCACAAAATAATACTATTTTGACATGTCATTTTAATGTTCATTTATTGTTAGTAAAAAAAACTGCTGAAATTAAACTAGATGCTGAAATCAAACTAGGTGTTAAAATTAAATTAGATGCTGAAATCAAACTAGATGCTAAAATTAAAACTAACGAGAATACATATTTTGACAAGAAATAGTATTTTAACAACTAATATTTATTAACAACTAATGAGAATTAAAATTAAATGCTAAAATAGTATTATATGTCAAGATATTTCTAGGAATATTTTTTATATCGTTGTTTATTTTTTTAATTTAATGCTAGTTTGGTATGATAAAATATATAATAAATGAAATATTAAAATTATGTATATGGCATATTGTCTTTCTAATACTAGTATACGTTAACAAATATTTATAGAGATTTTTAAATTAATAAAATAATACAAGAATAGCTTTAACCACTACGGAGAATAGATGGGGTATTTTGGTTCAAAAAAATTTCAACACCATGAAATGTTGAGATTAATCCCTATAGGATATAGGGGGATAAATGAAAACGAAACCTTGTTTGGAAGTTTCTTTAGTACTAAAAAGGTGAGGTTTTTTTTACAAATTTAAAATAAATAGGGGGTTATTTGAAAATATCCCGTAAAAAAAGTAAAAAAAGATAAATGATGGGTTCACATGGACTTTTGATCGGTTTCTCGAGCTAGAATCCGACTCAAGATAAATTTAAAACCATTTCAAGAAAACATCATTTTCAAATTCAAGAACAAATTTTACACATATATTAAGGAAAATTAACAAATTTTATTACCATCATAAAAAATTACAACTTCAAAACATTACAATAAAATTATTACAATTATCATAAAAATGATCCAAAATTAGACACTCAATTTTAATAATGTTTTTTCTAAGTGTGTACATGAAACTCTCCGGCCCGCCCACTCGGTGTGTACAAGACACCAATCACAAAAACGAGTATGATGAGATGTTGAAAGCTAACTTCGACCGCCGAGTCACACCGAGCATGGCAACTCGATACAAAACATAGGGTTTATGGATCTCTTTATAGAGATAAAAATGAGTATAGTCATTTGCAAACCTCGATTCGGTGCCCTTGTTCCAACACAAAAACATACTCAACTAACTCATTCAATTGACAAAAATATTAAGTGATAAGATCGGCACATCGATTCTTTTCGAAGTTGATTTGAACATCCGGTGAAATCCTTAGAGAATACAATTTCTGCTTTAAGCACATTTCGCGGTTTCCCCAACAAACGTGCCGGTAATTTATAATCATTACTTTACGAAGCTTAGAAGCCGATCTGAACAAAAACTTTAGAAAAGGAAGTATGTTATCTTTGCAACAAAGACCATGGAGATTCATAACTTTGAGGCTTTGCAATGAGAAGTCTTGTACATTCATTGAGTTCCAGAAATTTTGGTCTTCAGATAACCAATTTATCTACAATAAACTCAACAAATATACAATTATTTTTTTCAGTAAAATCGTTAAAATGCTAATCTTTTAAGTAAATGATTACAATACAATTGTTGAAAGACTAACCTTTAAGCGAAGCACTTGTAAATTAGGAGTATTATGGAACAAAGGTTGTATGAATTTGACCATGTTCTCCTCGAAATATTTAAACTCCAACCACAGATCTTTTAAATTGATTAGAAGAAACTTCCCCGCATCAAGCTGCGCGTCAATTAGCTGAAACAAAAATAAAAATTCAGCTTAAAAGCAAACAATTGAAACAACAAAAGATAAAAGTAGATACTAAACTAAACCAATTCAAAACCAAATATATAAATTACCTCGTCCATAAACTGATCCCTGAGTTCCAATATTTCAAGATTAGACACGTCGCTGAAGAATTTGTTAAGATCAATTACATTGAGCGCGGTTAGTCTGTTAAACATGTGTAACCAACCACCGATATACAGTTTCTTCAGATTTGGTGCATTAATTCTTGGATAACCATAGATAATAGAACCACTTAATATTGTTAAACTCTCAAGCACGGGGCATGAAATCAACTTCTCGAAATCATCGTCAGAAACGCAAACAGCCAACTCAAGTGTATGCATAAATTTAAACCCTTGGAATTCCGAGGGTAATTTGACACAACATGTATCTAGAGAGAGAAAATTCAGAGAACTGCATGACAAGAAACTCGAAGGAATTTCCAAGAAAGGCCCCATGAATCGGAGCCCGAGTTCCTTGATTCCGTTTCTCAACAAGTGCTTAAGCCACCTATCTAAAGCATTAGTGCAATTTACCCTGTCATCTACCCTAGTGAGAAGTTCGAATTTTCGGATTGGACCATCATGGAGAGCGAGGATTTCATCAACCAATTTTATAGTTTTTGCAGATTCGACATTTTTGTCAAAATGGATCACAAGATCTGGAATTGATTTCCAGGTATGCCTCCAATCGCTCGATAAAACGCTGGTTCGCCCTGCCTCCTTCGTTGGTAAATATGCGAGGACCTTTTCTCGCACATCTTTTGGAAGGTTGCTTATCATATCACACGTAGGTTCCATTTATTTCAAGAGAGGAATTTGCTTATCATTTATACCAGATCGAAATTGATGAATTGCGACGCGGATCAGAGAAGAATTGAAAGAGAACCCGTTAGGCTCCTTATTTCAGACCAGATGGTAATTGATGAATTGGTTTTGGTATTATTAATTTGCAGGACATTTGAGAGAAGTTTATAATTTGCGGGACATGTATATATTTTTTTTTTTTTGAGAAAATAGTTGTATATTATTTATATGTAAATATTATAACGGTTTGTTGATTGATTGGGGTGCTTAATCTTTAATCTTGTGTAGTTTGAAAATAAATACAAAATAGTGTTGTATGTGTAGAACATTTCCCTCAAGTTTTGCATGGAATGGCTGTTTTAAGTTTGCTAAGATAACATAATAAATAAAGAAAATTGTGAAATGGCTGTTTTAACTTTTAAGTTTAAATTTGTAAAATTAGTGTTTTCTAATCATAGAAGTCTGAAATAGTTTAAAGAAAATTGAAACCACGAGTACTAAAACAAGCAAATTTCGAACTTGTAGAGTTCTAAATCCATTTTTTCCATTCTATTTTGAAATTGTAAAATTAAAATAAATTCACGTAACAAACCCATCGTTGATCAATTTATCCTAACCATATCCAAAATTAGCACGTGTATTGTTAACTGCTAAGCGATAGAAAATGTTGACAGTGTTGGAATTTTGTGGCTTGATTTGTGGATTTAGATTGATAATTTATTTGGGGAGAATAGTGGAGGATTAATAACAAAGAGTATAAAAAAATCCAATTAAATATAATTGAGCACGGAGAGAGACAGAGAGTAAATGGATTTTTTCTTCTTCTAATATTTTGCTCTTCTCTCTTAGGGGGTGTTTGGATGGTGGAATTTTGAATGGAATTAGTATTTTAAAATGATGCAAAGTTAAATTCTTTGTTTGGTGGGTGTAAAAAAAATGGAAATATATAATTCTTGAATCTTCTAATTCCATTATTCTAGCAAATTTTGATTCCACAAATTTGAGGAGTGCCAAAGTGGAGGAAAACATTTAATCAATAATATATTATATTTATTACAATAAAAAATATTATTATATCAATAAAACATTATTATAATATAGCAATACATTTAGTATTATTATAATAGTGTATTATATGAATATAATATTATAATATAATTATAATATTAGTACTATATACTACAGTAATGTATTACATGGATATTTAATAGGGAAATAATTATAATAATAATAATAATAATAATAATAATAATAATATTAATACCAATATCAATAATAATATATTAATATTAATAATTAATATTAATATTATTAATAATATACTATTAATTAATATTAAATTAATATAATAATTATTATTATTATAATATATTAATAGCCATATGTTAATATTATTTCAATATATTTATATAAATATTAATATTAATATACTAAATAAAAATATTAATATTAGAGTATATTATTAATATTAATATATTATTAGTTAATAATACAATAATTTATTAATATTAATATTAATATGTTTATATTATTTTAATATATTTATGTAATATTAATATATTATATTATTATTAATATAAATGTATTATTAATATAAATTATATTAATATATTAACAATATTAATAATATTAGTATGTTAATATTATAATAGTATATTATATGAATATGCTAATATAATAGCATTAATATAAAACTATTAATATATTAGTATTATTTACAATATTTTAATATTAATATTAATATAAGTATTATGAATATATATTATAATTATAATTAATATTATATTATTGTTATAATTAATATTATAATATTAAAATTAGTACAATACAATTACTACAATTAATAATATTATGATGATTTTATATTTTAATAATGTTATATTATAATCATATTATTTATTTATTTATACTAATGTGATTACAATAATAATATTGTAATAATATAATATAATAATAATAACAACAACAACAACAACAACAATAATAATAATATTAATAATAATAATAATAATAATAATAATAATAATAATAATAATAATTACAATTAATCATAATCATATTATAACATTATAATAATATAATATTATAATACCATAATAATAATAATAATAATAATAATAATAATAATAATAATAATAATAATAATAATAATAATAAGTATTATTATTACTATAATAATAATAAGAAGAAGAAGAAGAAGAATATAATAACATAATAATAATATTATAATAATTTAATATTATATGAAAATACTATTATATTGTGTTAATTTTAATCAAACATTTGTTCTATATTTTCAATAATGAAATTCCAGAATTTTTCTAACCAACCAAACGAAGAATTATATTTTCCAGCATCTTATAATTCGGACATCCAAACAAACTGTGGAATTACTAATTCCAGAACTTTTTTCTCCTCCACCTTATAATCCAATTCCACTCTACTAATTCCGCTTGCCAAACGGCCCCTTAATATTTCGCTACAGTACACAGTTTAAATAGGATTCAATATGCATCCCCCTAAACACCCTCATTTATTCTAGATAGTTCTATTCTAACTAATAGACATAATTATCCTTTTTAATAATTTAGTGTAAAATCAAATATAATAAAAAATTGAATAAACCAAATCATTTTTTAATAATTTGGTTTACCACATAATAAATATGGTTTACCACCGAACTAATACGATTTTGTCATCTAATTAATACGGTTTACCACATATTATGATTTATTATCTAAAATAATTTTATTGTTTACCATGTATTAATTTGAATTTAGTATTAAATTCAGTCAATTAAATTTTTGCCAACAATTATGTATTGTGGGGAAATGGGAAAAATGTAAAATGGACAAATATAATTTTTCTTAATTTAATTAGTCTCATCTTTTTTATTGTTGACAACTTGATATTGTGCTTTGTGCTTCTCATTATTTAAAATAATAACAATAACATAGTCTAAAATTTTATTGTTAATCATTAAGCCTTTTTTTTTATCTATTAATTAACTGAATTTATTAATAATCATACAAATGTGTCGTTGACATTAACGAACGAAGAACCACGAAAGTTCGAAACCTTCTTCATTTACTCTTTTTTTTTTATCCATGCTATTGACTTCAAATAAGAAGAAATTTCCCGCCTATAAAACAAAGCTCAGCACCTCGACTTCTTATTTTTCTCCGTCTCACCCTTACCAGCATATTCTCTCTCACACACACACACACACACACACACACACACACACACACAAGGAGAGAGAGAGATGGGTTATTGTATTCTCTTGTTTGCTTTCCTTTCAGTTTTCTTACAACAAAACCCTGCATTGGCCACAACGAAGGTAAGTTTTTTTAAAGATTCACCTAATCTTTGCTATTAGTGGTGAATTCGGACTCAAACTAATTGGTGAGATACTAAAAGCATTCACAATTTTCATATGTTCAGTCGTACGTGGTATATCTTGGTGAACACTCGAAAAGCTACAACATGAACTCTTTAGAAGAAGAAAACCGAGTGATTGATTCTCACTACGACCTTTTGGGAGAAATACTCCAAAAGTAAGATACTAATCAAAATCCATTTATAAACACTTACATTAAAAATGGTTAAAATGCAGCAAGGATAAGGCTCGAGATTCGATCTTTTATTCGTACACTCGGTACATTAATTGCTTTGCCGCAATACTCGAAGAGGAAATCGCTATGAAGTTATCGAGTAAAATATTTCTCGAATAGGAATTTCTTCTCTATTAAGAAACAAATAACTCCACAAACAAAACAATGTAATTTTTATTGTAAGATCTTTGGGGGTATTGCAGATTATCCAGGAGTAGTGTCAGTGTTCGAAAATAGAGTTTATGAGCTTCACACTACAAGATCATGGCAATTTTTAGGGCTAGAGACAGATGGGGTGATCCCTGCAAACTCTCTATGGAGTAATGCGAGGTTTGGTGAAGATACTATCATTGCAAACCTGGATACTGGTAACGTATTTGTTGCTTAATTTCAAATTTTAAAACTTATTTAATTATCATTTAGAGTTCTGCATTTGTATGTTTTTTGGAAGAACCACCAAATCTCATCCCCTTCATGATAGTTGACCTTGCCAAATCCTGACCATGTTAAAAAAATACAAGCTAGCTAGCTAGCATGATATACATAATATTATTTGTGCGAGTTTATCATGCAAGTGAAATATATTAGTAAATGGGAAATTTTAAATTGCCCCAGATTTCATTTAATTATCATTTAAAGTTTCCATTTGCATGTGGGCATGTTGGGCACATGAAATCATGACAAGTGGAATTTGAATTTGAATTTCCTGTAATATGTAATTTTTTGTTTGGCAAGTGATATAAAGGATGAATTAAGAAGTGGAGGAATCTTCTTCTTGCTCGAATATCCTCAAAATTTAATTCCAAAAAAACTTGAAGTGCCAAGAATATGAAAAAAAATCACATGCTAATTCTTGCTATCATTTTGTAATAATATAATAATAATAATTATTATTATATTATATCTTATTTATAAAGTTAAGCAAAATGCAAGACTTACAGTGAGACACGTAGGCTACAATTAATTTGGTCCACTAAATATTAATTAAGTGGTCAGTACTTGATTAAGTTGTCAGTATTTGATCCACTAAAAATAATTTGACCCAATAAATATTAATTAAATGGTCACTATTTGATTAACAAAAAATACATCAATAATTATTAATCTATACTGATTATTATTAATCGTACGTCCGTACAGTTCTCCAAGGAATTATTAAATAAGATATAATAATTCTAAAGAAATTCTTGCTTTCAGAGAAAGCCACGTAGTCATGTTAATCTGGACCGTTTGATCTTGATCAAATTAACCAAATTAGTCGGTTCTTCATTTGAACGTGGTCCGTATAAATCAACTAATGTTAAAATTACATGAACATTGGTCAATTGTGGAGCAATCTAATGTTAGTTTTTCATAAATAAAAAATGAAATATTAAAGTTATATAAACACAACATGTAACAATTTTTTTTTTGAATCACTACATGTTAAGAAATGTTTATGATTTTTATTAAAATTAATAAAATTAACAATTTTTTTTTTACATATTACATATGAAAATATAATAGTATTTTGGTCAAAAAAAAATTAATATCATCCATAGGGGAAATCTGAAAATAAAAGTCTGGTAGAGGAGGTTTGTTGGATTTTACAAAAAGATAGAATTTTTTTTAAAATATTAAAAAGGTAAAAATATACCAAAACACATAAATATGAACAATCGGACAAAAAAACGTAGAATCAAATTACATATTATGAAATTTTAAAACATGACGTGGGAAAAAAGCTAGTTATTATTATTACATTATACTTATTTAATGATAATTAGATAATTATTAAATAATATAATATGGACAATTTTGTTTTATTATAATATTCATATAACTATTATATTATAATAATATGCATAATATTATAATTATATATTCTTATTTTTTCATTATTATCTTCATTTAGGCCCGTTCGACAACATGAAATTATAATGAAATAATGGAAGATACTGGAGGAAATAATTTTATTCCGCCAAACAAAATTGGAAGAAAATTAAATAAAATATTTTAACTCTATTCCATGGGAAAGGTTGAAGAGTGGAAGAAAATGGAATAAATGATTTTTTTCTCTCCCTCTCTCTCATCATGATCCCAATAAAAAAATTAATTTTACTCTTTCTTCCACTCTTCTACTATTAAAAAATATTAATTTAACTCTTTTTTCCACTCTTCTACATATTATTTATAAATGTACGGAACACCTTTGGAATAAAATAGAATTATCTTTCTTCCACTCTTGCACTCTTCCCCTATTTCATGTGTTGCCAAATGGATATAATTAATATATTATATATAATATGGATATTATTATTATTATTATTATTATTATTATTTTATTATTATAATATGCATATAATTAATATATTATAAATAATATGCATAATATTATTTTATTACTATAGTTAATATAATAAATAATAAATAATAATAATAATAATAATAATAATAATAATAAGAATAATTATTATAATAGTAATTATTATTATTAAATTATTATGATATTATAATTATATCCATATCATTAATATATATTATGATAATGATATATAATAATTATATAATAATTATTATATTCATATACTTAATATAATATTATACATTATTGTAATTATATACAACAAGTACATTATATCTATATAAATAATATTATATATTATGTATGAATATAACAATATTATTAACTGGATAAAATATAATATTATAATAATAATGCAACAATACTTTTTATTTATATTTAATATTATTTGATGAATTAATAACGATACTTAATATTTTTTATCAATTTTAATTAAACATTATTTTTAATTTTTCAATAATAAAATTCCAAACTTTGCTACAGAACCAAACAAATAATTATACTTTTTCGGTATCTTATAATTTAGACATCCATACAATCCATGCAATTACTAATTACAGATTTTCTTTCTCCTCCACCTTATAATCCGATTACACTCTATAATTTCACTTGCCAACACAGCCCTAAAGAACCACGAAATCTCATCCCCTTTGTGATAGTTGACCTTGCCAAATCCTCATCATGTTAAAAAAAATACAAGCTAGCTAGCATGATATACATTATAGTATTTGTGCTGAGTTTATCCTACAAGTGAATTAGTAAGCACCACCACATTCAGTGGCGGATCTATTAAGGGACTAGGAAGACAGTTGTTCCCTTTAGATTTTGAGCAGTGGTATATATATATGTAATTATACCAGTGTATTTTACGATATAAGTGGAAAATTATGTACTACCGTCCCTCCAAATTTTTTTGAAAATTTCTCACATAACCCCCCCCCCCCCCCCCGTCTCCCCCATTGATTTGAGACAAGCTCCGCCACTGACCACACCCTTCTATATCGTAATTAACATTTTAATTAACACATGAATTAACAATGGATACATAATTGACAAATTTTAATATTAATTAGAATTGTTAATTTAGATAGATGTTAATTATATATCTTATGTCAAGTCTCGAGTTTTACACACTCCGAATTAGTGACAGGTGCAAACTCGAGATCTCAACTAGTGATGTTAACTCGGCAGAGTTTCAGGGTTTCAACTAGTCTCACCAAGTTTCTGAACTTTGGGTAATACTAATACCCGTTTTAAGTCTAATCCCGGGACGGAATATATCCGGATCGGATACGGGGCGGGCATGTGTCAAATCGTACCCGACTCATGGATATATTCAGCCCAAACCTAATTTACACAAATTTTAATTATATTAATATTAGTATTGTAACCTAAACTAATTCACCATGCTCGACCCTTTCTTTTCTCTTATGAGCCACCAAATCCTAAACCTCTTTAATCATGTCCTTCTCTGCTCGAGCTCAATGAAGTGACATTATTTTATTTTGTGAGACATAAAAATATTCTGTGCGAGTTATTGAGTTGATATTATTATTTTTGTTATGTTATTTTAATTTTACAAATTATATTTACAAAATAGTTTGTGTCAGTCTCAGTATACTATAAATATTTTTTATATTACATATCATACAAAAAGAAACATGAAGAAACGTACATAATCCTTGAAGAGGCCATATATCATGCCCCTCAAATTCCCTCACAATTATTTCACAATAGTAATTCATGATTAATTCAATAATTAATACTTTGGATTAGCGATTAATTCGTAATTATCTATTTTTAATTACTTAGAATTAATCATCAATTGATATGGACCTTAATTACATATTGAAATTTTAATAATCATGAATTAATCGTTAATCCACCACACTAATTATGGAATTAATTAGTGTGGGGGAATCTCAGGGGAAATAGGGGGGCAAAGTATAATTTCCCATCCTTGAATACTACAAGAAGATAGTAAAAGTACTCGTGTGGTATATAGGTTGGGTATAAATATTACTCGATTAAGACATGTCAGATCACGTGTTAATGAAATTTATTTATGGAATCGACTAATGCACTTCATGTGTATGCACTTCAAATGTACGTCATCAACAGAAACACGGCACTTGTCAGTTTGACTTTTTTAATTTTAATAGTATATGTCCAATTTTGACTGTATTTTTGGAGTCGCCGCAAAAAGGTATAAAATTGATCGCCACCTCGTGTAAAATAAAATTACCTTAAAAGTTATATCATACATACATACAAATATATTATACATATAAAAATGTATAACATGTATTTGTATTTTAAAAAAAAGATATCATACATATAAAATATACATGATACATCTAAAAGTATATAAAAATTAAAGATACATCATATGTGTACAAAAAAAATATAACATGTATTGTATTTTAAAAAAAAATATATCATACAATTGAAAGGTACAAGATACATTCAAAAGGTACAACGCATAAAAATGTATTATGCATCTAAATAAGATATAAAACTTTGATGAGAGACGGGGTGTGTTTTTTATTCCGTTGGAATGTACAAAATCCGGTAAAAAAAAAAAAATTGTCACGTGTCGCTCTTTTATTAATACGTATACACGAAAGTGTGTGCAAAATATTTGATTTTCATATTTTGGACTTGATCACATTCAACAAACTGCTAGGTTTTGAATTGCGGGTCATTTAAGTACCGGTCATTCAAATTTCGCTTTAGACAGACTCTGGGTGAGTTAATTTTGGATTCAAGTCAAGTGCAGTTTTTTTTATTGAACGAAAAAAATTGTTTGTCCTCCGTTTATTATATCTCGTCGTAAATATTTTTTTTAATAGGTCTGTAGTAAATTTTAAATTATGATTTATTATATTGTTATTTTATTCATTCATCTTGAATCGATTTAAATTTAATCATATGCATCTTGATATCATAAATAATGATGCATTTATATAATTTGCAAATGATGTATGTGGGTAAATCTGAAGGTGTCCGGCCAGAATCAGAGAGCTTTAGAGATGAAGGGTTTGGTCCCATTCCTTCTAAGTGGAGGGGAATTTGCCAGAACGATACGGATCCTACTTTTTCTTGCAATAGGTAAAGTATCTTGGGTCCAATGATGAACTTCTTATTTTATTTACAGGTCAAATTTTGTTGCTATAATTTTTTAATCCTTCAGGAAGTTGATTGGAGCAAGATATTTCAGCAAGGGATTTGAGGCGGCTTCGGGAACACTGCCGAACTCCACGTCGCCACGAGACTTGGACGGCCACGGAACTCACACTCTATCTACCGCTGCGGGAGGGTTCGTACCAAATGTGAGCGTCTATGGATATGGCAATGGAACTGCCAAGGGTGGGTCTCCTCGTGCCCGTGTCGCTGCTTATAAGGTTTCGATTTAGTCAGTTTTGTGCAATTATTACTTGTTTCGTACGCACAAATTCAATGAGATTTTAGTCACGAGTATTACTAAACAATAAATGTACATCCACAAAATATTTCATTAAATAATTCACTAATTATCTAATTGATTTATGGGTCCCAAGTTAAATTATGTTGATAATAGATTACTTTTGCAATATATCTAAATAACTCATCGCAGGTTTGTTGGCCTCAATGTGCCGATGCCGACGTCCTAGCGGCTTTTGTGGCGGCAATCTATGACGGTGTTGATGTAATATCAGTCTCATTAGGTGGGGCTCCAGCGGATTATTTCAGTGACGTCATCGCAATTGGATCGTTTCTGGCAACTAAAAATGGAATATCAGTTGTTTGCTCAGCAGGTAACTCAGGCCCACAACCAGGTACAGTCTCAAATTTGGCGCCTTGGATTTTCACAGTAGCGGCTAGCACGATGGATCGGGAGTTCCCCGCCTATGTTTTGTTTGGAAACATGAGTCTTAAGGTTACCGCTATTCTCGTGTTTATCTCTTAACTATATTTTTTTAATTAATTGAGATAAAATCTTCAATTACTTACAATGTTAGAGTAGGGGTGTGCAAACAATTCAGATTAGTTTGGAATGGAACCGATCCAAACAAATTCAGTTAAAATCGGTTCGATTTTTTGGTTTACTTAGTTTGGTTAATAAAAATGGTATTGTGTTTATTCGGTTCGGTTCGGTTCGGTTCAGTTCTAATGTTTTGAAAACTAGTTAAACCGAACCGACCGAACCGACCGAATCAGATCTTATTTTTCATATTCTAATAGGTTTATTTTAATATTTGAAAAAATAATATAATTATATTTGTATGATTTATTTATATTTTTCTGATAATTAAAATAAAAGTTGTATTAATGATAATGATATCTTTTTATTGTAAGATTATAAATATTCTTATTCGGTTCGGTTCTAAAGCAGTTAAAAATTTAATTCGGTTCGGTGAACTCAGTTTTGTACGGTTTAAATCAATTTGGTCTTATCTGGTTAAGTTTAAACGACCGACCGACCGAATACACATCCCATATTCTTGTCACGCAGTTAAAATTTTAATTCCACATCGATTAAATTGAATAATTGATTTGAATCATAACTGTATTCTTGTCACGCAGTTTGTTAATTACAACCTCATTTTTTTTTTATCTTTGCACTTCTAGGGACAGAGCCTTTCATCTGAAAGTCTATCCGATGACGTACTCTATCCAATAATCAGCTCGATAGAGGCAGTAGCGACAAATCAATCTGCAAATGATGCGTAAAACTCATCATCTCATATGCAACTTAATCACCATTGATAATTTGTATAAATCTCATTTACCATATATATGAAATATTATTTATTATCATTGCAGTCGGTTGTGTGTTCTTGGATCATTAGATCCCGAGAAGGTCATAGGAAAGATAGTTGTTTGCACGAGAGGTGTGAATGGTAGGGTCGAGAAGGGCGGGACTGTTTTGCTGGCTGGTGGAGTCGGAATGGTTTTGGTAAATGATAACGCATCAGGAAATGAGATAATTGCCGATGCTCATATACTCCCCGCGACTCATATCACTTATTCTGATAGCCTCATTTTATTAGCTTACCTAAATTATAACCGGTACGTGAACAAATAAAACAATTTATTTCGATATCATTTCCAATATAAGAACAACAATTATGAATATGCTCGATGCTAAATATTGTTTTTAACAATTTGATTCTAAATATCTAATTGTCGTAAATAGGTCTGCAGTTGGTTTTGTAACAAAACCAATAACCGAGCTAGACACAAAACCGGCACCGTTTATGGCATCATTCTCATCTCAAGGGCCAAATACGATCACGCCTGATATCCTAAAAGTGAGTCGATTTCTCAATAATCAAGTTCAATTAATAGCTCAAAATTAGTCTTAGTAGGCATCAAATTTTTACTCATTACAAAATATATAAAACTAATTCACCCTCTTTATTTTTTCTTTTCATAAAGCCGGATATTACGGCACCAGGTGTTAGTGTAATAGCGGCATTCACAAATGCATCTGCGCCAACAGGCCTAGCATTTGATAATCGCCGTGTATTATATAACTCTGAGTCCGGAACTTCTATGTCATGTCCACACATATCGGGTGTTGTCGGCCTTCTTAAAACCCTCCATCCTGATTGGAGCCCTGCAGCTATTAAGTCGGCTATTATGACTACCGGTACGTCCTTTTCTTTAGACGGAATTTCATGTGTATTCCTACAAAACATTTGTATACGCCTAAAAAACGTGAAATATCATGGATACCGTCCCTATGTAGAAATTTTCGTTAAATTTTTTTTTAACTTTTCTCATTTTACCCCTTCGTAAATACACTAGCTAATTAGTATTTTTGTTAGGGTCTTTAGTTGGTTTTTTGGAAAGAAATGAAGGGATACACGAGAATATTTATTTGATTTTGTATGAATTTTAGTATTTGTTAAGGGTAAAATAGTCGTTTCGTAATTGACATTAAATGATTAAACGTAAAAGGTAATTTTACATATTAATTGACTAATGACCGTTGACGGAAAGGACATTGGTGATATTTTAACAAGTTTGTAGGGGAGGGGTATCATGATATTATAAAAAAATATAGGGGCATTCGTGAAATTTCACGTTTTTGAGGAGTACACCTGAAATTACGATGTTTTGTAGGGATACGCGTGAAATTCCGCCTTTTCTTTAAATAAATAAAATTGGTACACCAAATTACGTTTTTAGCTCTTTATTTATTTATTTCTACTTTTTGGTGAAGTTATTAAAGTTACTGGTTTTTCCAATTATATTTGCAGCAACAATTATGGATAATAAAAAAGAGAATATATTGAATTCATCTTTTATAACCGCCACTCCATTTAATTACGGGTCTGGTCAAGTGAATCCGAACGGGGCAATGGATCCGGGTTTGGTGTATGATCTAACAACAATCGACTACTTGTATTTCCTTGTTTGTGCACTTGGTTACAACTCCACTCAATTCTCCGAGTTCGAAACTGAGCCTCATATATGCCCTTTAGAACCTCTAAAAATCCAAGATTTGAACTACCCATCAATTACCATTGCGAATCTTACAAGTTCGGTGGAGGTGTATCGAACGGTGAAAAATGTCGGCCCGCCTGGCACGTATACTGTTCAAGTCGTGAACCCAACTGGGGTTCGAGTCACGGTTACTCCTACCATTCTGACATTTCTGTGTGTAGGGGACGAAAGGAAGTTTACTGTCAAGTTCGATAAGTTGGATTGCATGGCAATATCGGACTATGTCTTTGGAAGCCTTACTTGGTTCGATGGAACCCGCAATGTGAGGAGTCCTCTGATTGTGAATATCAGTGGATGAATAATCATCGTAGAATTCCTCAATCTTTATAACTTCTATGTTGCTTCAATGGGGGATTTTTTTTCCAATTGATGTAAGAAATCATTGATATTGTATAAAAAAAAGATCGATAATATTATCGGAGGATATTGTATAAATTTTTTACTGAACTTATTTAATATACAGAGTTTTATTAAGTGATGTGATTATTTTGGAACTCTGGATATTTAAAATTATGACTGTAATTTTTTTTTTTTCGTATGCCAAGGTAACCCTTGCATAAAAAAGATATTTATTTTTTGATGAACACGCTTTGTTAAATGTTTATCAAAATATTCAGTAAGCAAATATTTTTTTATTAGAATATACTAATTTAAACACATGTGCAAGAAGAATAGCTTATTGCTTAGCTACTATATATGTAAGTTAAAACTTATATTCAGAAAAAAAAATATAGAAAAAAATAGGAATTCATTGATTAAAAAGAATAACGACAAAAAAGAAAAGTTGAAAACCATATTTTAGAGGAAAATTATGCATGCTGTAAATTGCCCTACTAATTGATGTGTTGGCCTTTAATGATAAATTAAATAAATAAATAACATGTGTAAAATTAGAATTTTTATGTGTTAAATCATATATATATATATATATATATATATATATATATATATATATATGAGAGAGGCTAACATACTTAATTAAATATCAAAGTTTTGATACTTAATGTTTTTTAACCATTGAATTTGCATTGAGATTTGTATTTTTTGATGATGATCATGAAATTTTTTGCACATCATTAAATGCACAAATCTCTCTCTCTCTCTCTCTCTCTCTATATATATATATATATATATATATATATATATATATATATATATATATAATGGGTTGAATCTGCCCCATTTACTAATGGAAAAATATACTTGGTCTTCCAAACTCAAAAAAGAGTTTTGATGAGATAGCAAAAGTGGATTAAATGGATTGATTAGCCTTTCTAATTAACTTAATTAAATATTAATTGACACGTAAATAATTTATAATATGTTAGTATTAGTACATGTTATTAAACGTGCCAATTCAATTAAAAGATCAATTAAATCACTAATCGAATCAATTAATAACATTAATCAATTCATTTAACTCACTTTCGTCATCTCATCAAGATTCTTATTTTGAGTTTGGGGAGCTGAATATATAACTCCTTTACTAATTCATCAGATACATATTTAACATTAAAAAATAAAAAATCACATCATGAATACAATACAATACAATGCTACAATTGGAGGATTGTAAGAAGACTTGCAATCACCACTCTTTTCTAGGAACCTTCTCCACAAAATAGTAAAATACCCTTGGTTATAACATGAAGGATTATATTTTATTCAAAAAATATATTTGAAATTCTGCTGATTAAAGAGTTGAAAAAACATTTTTTTAAAGAGATCCTAGTCTACGAATGGTGGTAATTTTCGCGTTTTTTTATATAGTGTTAATGTAATTTGAACTCACGATTTATGATATATTGTGCAATACTGTTGGTTAATTCTAACCTAGAGGGGGTGAATAGGTAACCTAGTGGGCAATTTTCGACTAGGTACACAAATTCTAATTTTAGTGCGGAATATAATTTTAAGCAATGTTAAGATAAAGAAGAAAATACCGAACACTTTGAACACACGATGTTTGTTACGGAGTTCGGTAGGTGGTTGCTATGTAGCTTTAACTCACCCTTTACTTGCTTAATCGACCGATTCGATTAGTTGCAAGTACCTACGTCTCCGGGAATGCCTTGTGCCTTTTGGGCGTTCGATTGAATTCCAACTCACTCGTACAAGGTTTTGCCTAGATCAATTTACACGTTTTCTATCGATCTATGGCGGGCGTTACAATTGTTGCACTAGCCTATTACAATTCTAAATATGAACTAGACGTGATCGGTCACGCAAGTTGGGAATCGTATTCGATGGAGGAATGGAAAGAAATAATCTCTAAGAATGTTTAGATGATTATAAGCTCAATTACTTTTAGCAAGTATTCTCTCTTTTTACTGTTTGATTTGGATAGTTGAGGTCAGAAGAGAGAATGAGGGAAGGGTTCTATTTATAGAACACATAGACCATTCCCTAACTTTGTTTTTTCTGCATAGTCCGTTACAACGGACATGAAGTCCGTTGTAACGGACACAAAGTCAAAACTAGCCGTTAAGTTGTCATATTCGAATTAACACACAGTCCGTTACAACAGAAACAATGTACGTTACAACGGACGTCTGTGTTTAGAAGTGCGTTGCAACGAACCGATGAGTCCGTTACAACGGACATCACACCGGGACTTCACTTCAGTTTGATTTTAATTCCCGTTACAACGGAGAGTATTCCGTTACAACGTTGAGAAGAACTCCGTTACAACGGATTGGTTAATCCGTTATAACGGAGATGGAGAGAAACTATTGTACTGAAGTGAGTTCAATGTCCGTTACAACGGACTTATATGTCCGTTACAACGGACATAGTTCAGGGACATCCTTCACGTTTGGATTTAATTAGCGTTGTAACGGACATACTTCCGTTACAACGTTTTTGTGGTGTCCGTTATAACGGATTGGTTAATCCGTTATAACGGACTATGCTGTGATTTCCAAACTTGAATGGGACGAACATGTCCGTTACAACGGACAGTGAGGTCCGTTACAACGGACATCCATTTTCCAGCCTTTTATATTAGTTCATCATTTTGATGTATTTCGAATATGTTTATTTGACTTGAATTGAGCTTAATCATTCGTAAACAAGTTTAGGGATACCTATAATGTGTTTTGTTGATTAGATTGATATCCCAACTTGCGGAATCTTCGATGTCTTGATTCCGGAATCTTCTACGTCTTGATGTTCTTCGCAATTCTTCGACGTCTTGATCCTTTGCTATTCTTGATTGATTTTTACTTGTTTGTCTCGATCTTCTTGTTGCATTTTGTACCTATATATCCTATACAATGTTCTCGATAGATTTTGTTAGTATTATCGACATTGTATTTGAAATAATCAAACATTAATAAATTTGAACCAACAAATACAACCATCTAATATATGAGGTCATGAGGTCATTGACAAAAAATTAAATGTTTATTAATATATTTTTTTAATTTAATCTTATTGACAGTAAAGTTATATTTGTTTATGAGACAACTGCCCCCCATTTCACCACCACACCCTTTATATTCTAATTAACACCATTAATTAACATGGTAATAAATGAAGGAGAAATAATTAATTGATTTGTAATATATAATTAGCACCAGGAGAATACTCGCGATACGCGGCGAGCATATGGGTAATACTGATAATATCATCTCAAAATAAATTATTTGAATTCATTTATATATGATTATGTATATGTTTTATAATTATTTTACATTATGCTAGCAAAAAAGAACTCATTTTTTTTATCAAATAATAATATTTGTATTTCACTGGATAATAATAGATGTGGTATAACACACTTTTACAAAACAAAAAACATAACAACAAATATTACATCATTGTTGTTCACAATATTTCATATAATATCAAATATAAAAATAGTGAATCGTACGACGTAGTAACACATCATTAATTATGTAGTACTAACAATTTTCTATTGATTCAAAATGCAATGAAAATTATAAATAATATCAAACTTAATAGTGAAGAAAATTAATAAATAACATCAAAATTTCATTGAGCATAAACATAAATATAAATTATTTAATATCATATGATATTTTAAAAAATTTGATTTTTAAAAATAACAATATTATTTGAAGGTGTTTATAAGTTTAAAAAGTTATTTAGATAGATAAACTATTTTTTTTATTTCTATTAGTTTTAACAAAAATAGTATTAAATTTGTTTGAACAAAAAAGACAAATATTATCTAATTAGTATTATGATTCTTATAGTTATAATATTTTTTAAAATAAATAATAATAATAAGAATACTTAAAATTATATTACGTAGATATGCATTTTTGCATTGTATTAATATTATTCTGAGAGAGGCTAACCTACTTAATTAAGAACAAAAGTTTTGGTACTTAATGTTTTTTAACCATTTGATTTGCATTGAGATTTGTGCATTTAATGATGTGCACAAAATTTCATGATCATCATGAAAAAACACAAATCTCAATGCAAATCTAATGGTTAAAACGCATTAAATACCAAATTATTTGTACTTAATTAAGTAGGTTAATCATGGTTGTAAAAATCGGTCTAGGCGCTATGCGCTATCCAAACGCCCAGGCATGCCCTATTAGTTCTTGTTTAGGCGGAATTCTGCCTAAGTCCGCCTAAATAACCGAAAAATTCTGCCTAGGCCCAGCCCAATTCAATTCTTTTTTTCACTTCTATTTTTTTAGGCCCACAACCCACTTTTTTAATGTTTAGTTTCATTCTCTTTGTGCATTTTTTTAGGCCCACAGCCCGCTCTAGGAGCATGAAAATGATTATAATTCATATACCTTATTTTTGTGATTTATTTGGATTTGTGTTAATGTTATGTTGTAGATTTCATGTTATGATTTGTTTGGATGTTGTCTTAAATATAATTCATATACATTATTTTTAGTATAAAAATTTGTAGCACAAATTATAATATATAGAAATTAAAAAATATGACAAAAACTATGTAAAATTACAAATTCGCCTAGAACCGATTAATCTCTGATTAATACCCTATTAATCGCTTTAGGCGCTAGACGGTGTCCGTCCGTCCGAATAGCGCCTAGCGATTTCTGTAACATTGAGGTTAACCTCTCTCAAAATAATATTAATATATATTGTATGCTTTATAGTATTATATATTAATTTATTATTATTTTATTTCATATATAAACTTTCATGTTTCATTGTTTTGACATTTAATCATGTAATCTTGTGTGAAATAATAAATAATTGAATAGACTTAGTCTAACGTGAATCAAATCAATAATAATAGTCAACGTCATTAATGGAGGATGATGTTGTTTTCTTTAAGAATGTTTAAAAATATGTTATAAAATAAAACACATAAATGACTACAAAGAAATTATGACCATAAAAAATCAATGATATAAATTTTATCACATGTCATAATTTAATGGTTGAAATAAATGTGATTATGTGGACAAAAAAATTATACAAATTAGTTTGGTCAAAAATAAGGATGTTGACAATTTCATCTTAATTAACAATATTCCTAAGCATTAAAAAGTTGTTAATTATATTTTTCTCGTTAATTACTATTTAATTAACTATTCCATTAGAATATAGAGGATGCGGTTGTAAAAAATGAACCAAAATCCATTTGTTCATATTGCTTGACACTGATACTAATATAATTGTTTTTGAGGAAATATAATGTGTGTTCCATTGTAATTCGCTAATTTAACCACAATTCTTGCTTAATTAACTTTCCCGCGTTGAATTAACTACCACATAATTATTTTCTTGGAAATTTACACGTCTCATCTAAATTTCGACCAATTGATACGTAAGCAATTAGTGATAAAACAAGTAAATAATACATAATATGTGTAAAACTGGAATTTTTATGATAAATTAGATTTATTTACTCATTTGTTGCATATTGTATGAAGGTGAAGTTTTGACAAGAAAGTGAAATGAAGGTGAAGTTTTGAAAAATATGTGTTTCTCTCATGTGTAGTTTGATGTGTTAGAATATTAAATAATGGAAATGGAAATTATTTTTTTATGAGAAGAAAAATTAAAAAGTAATTGGATGAATTTTGTCGGATTATATATAAAATCTTATTTTTTATAAATTTTTATTATTTTTATTTTAAATTTTTTTATTATCATTATATACAATTATTATTTTATTATAATTATTATCGTTATATATATAATATTATTTTTAAATTTTTTTTCAATAAAATATTATTTTAAAAATCATTATTAATATATGTTTGCATGTGTATTATTATTATTATTATTATTATTATTATTATTATTATAAATACACACAACATTTTGAAGATTCTTGTGTTTTCTCGTCCTTTTCGAGCGACAACATTTGAAAAAAAATATGAAAAATAGGAAGTAATGAAAATCCACATTTCTTTTATTTTTACCTTAATTTCCCGTATCAATCTATCACAAGAGACCTTGTCAAGAATTTGACTTTCATTTCTTTTTTAATCTCTTCGTTTTCTTGTAATCAAACATATTTAAATCTCATAATTTGGCTCCCAAAGCGACGCACCAAAGCTACGAAATTTTAGCAAAACCTTATTGATCAACGTGCACACTTTCATGGTAACATTAGATGAATAATAGGTAATGACGCTCTATGCCCCGCGATAGGAGCTTCTTGGTACGTCAATTGGGAAGAGGACATCCCACCTTCGAGAGTGAGCCGCAACCTTAAGGTGGCAAATTGGATCGACTTTGCGGATCATTGTTGGGACACAAATCTTTTGATCGAAAATCTCGGTCACACGAAAGCCATGCACATAATCGACAATATCATTATTTCCAACTCGACACTCCAAAATCCGGACCGTCTAGTGTGGACGAATGTGCAAAATGACAAGTTTTCGGCCAAAGCGGCGTACCAAAATCTCACACAATATCCTAACACCACTCCTTCATCCGGATCGGTCCAATAAAATTATTACGTCAAGAGTGGCACCTTTCTTTGACGCGCATGTCATAATGCGCTTCCAACAAATTCTAATCTCCACCGACGCATCGCCACTTTTAACCCACTTTGTCCACGTTGTTCTAACGAACATGAGGATACCCTACATATGTTTTTCTTATGCCCTTTCTCCAAAGTCATTTGGTTTATCTCTCCATTGGGTATCCCCATTGGGTATACGAGTAGATAATTTTCGCGGTAATTTCAAGGATATTCTATATACCCTCGGAGCAACCTTAAACGCCGACCATTTCGGAGCCCTATCTAATCTCTTATGGACAATTTGAAAATGCCGTTGCGAGAAATCTTCAAACATACTCGGCACTCCCCAATGGACGTTATTCGTATATCTGACTCTATTGCCAAAGCAAACAATCCTTATAGTGATATCCAAATTCGGACCAACTCAAGGGCACCGGAGACAAATGAGGAGTTCCGTTGTTATGTTGATGGCTCTTGGACGAAAGACAAGGCGGGTTTCGGTTTTATAGTTAAGCGACTAGATATCACGCTTTTCTCCGAGGGTTCGCCAACTATTTCGAGTTCGCCATTGCATACTGAAATAATAGATTGCCTTAATGCTTTAAAGAAGTTAAATCTCATGAGTATTTTAAATTGTGCTATTTTTCCGAATAATTCGCTTCTCGTCCAAGCAATGAATAATCATCATCTTGAAGTAGATTGGCGTATTTATGTCCACATTCAAGAATGTCGACAATTGGCCATGAAGAACAATGGTTGGTGATTCCACTTTATACTCCGAAAAAAGAATGTGGAGGCGGACATGCTAGCCAAACGGACACGCGTGGAGCAAAGAAGACTCATGGGACCCGAAGACTCGAATTAGTTAGACTTTATATTATTTTGTATAAAAATCGTTATTTTATGACATGTTCTATTATGCTTTTGTAATCACATTATGTTATGTGTCAATGTATATAGTCAAATGGTCTTTTTGCAACAACAAAAAAACAGATTTTTATCGAATACATATTAATTAAGGGGAGTTCTATCACACATTTTTAAAAGAGTATTTTGAAGGGTGTATCATAAAATGTATTTTTTTTGGATATTTGTGTTTTCATGAATAATTCAAATTTTTTATTTAGCCTCTCATTTATTAATAAATATATTTTAAAATTACCTTAAATAGTTATTAATTGATAATTACTTAAATTATTCTTGAAAATGAGCGTATCATAAGAAAAATGGTGTACGATAGAACTCCCATTAATTTAATATTTGTTTATCATATTCCTGTTACTTGGGTTATACTCTTGACGCAAACCGATATAGATGAGAGAGAGAGAAGAGAGAGAGAGAGAGAGAGAGAGACTGAAACACTCAGTTCAAACACGAAGCTTCTTTTTCACCTATAAAACAGAACATACGTCTTAACCCTCTCAATCTTATACACACGGTACTCGCTCCCACACTCTCACTCAAGAGAGAGAGAGAGAGAGAGAGAGAGAGAGATGAGTTATGGTATTATTTTCATTGCTTTGTTCTCGTTCTTCTTACAACAAAACCCGGCATTGGCAGCAAAGAAGGCAAGATTTAAAAATTTTCATTTTATCTTGTAATCAATTCTTAAGTTCTCGTCGAACTTCTCGTTTTTAATGCAGTCATATGTGGTGTATCTTGGAGAACACTTGCATAGATACGATGAAAACTTTTCTGAAGAAGAGAGCACGAGAATAACCGATTCTCACTACGAACTTTTGGGCGAAATTCTCGGCGAGTAAGAAAATGAACAATTAATAATTACTCATCATTGTGTTATGCAGTTTTATCACAAAAAATATCTTAGTTTGAATGGTTTAAATTAATGCAGCAAGGATGAGGCTCAAAATTCAATCTTTTATTCGTACACTCACTACATCAACGGCTTCGCTGCAATCCTCGAAGAGGACGCGGCTCTGAAAATAGCAAGTATGATATTTGTTATTTTATTCTTCTATGTCAATACAAAAAACTCAAAACTCAAAATTATGATTATATGTTATATAAGTTTATCGTCAATATTCGAATCCAGACAATTATGTAATAGTAAGAATTTTTGTGGTGCAGAATATCGAGGAGTTGTGTCGGTGTTTGAAAACAGAGGATACAAGCTTCATACTACAAGATCATGGAAATTTTTAGGGCTAGAGAAAAATGGAATGATCCCTACGAATTCCCTTTGGAATCGGGCAAGCTTCGGCGAGGGCACCATCATTGCAAATTTTGATACTGGTAATTAATTAATTAATTGTTTTCTGATTTCAGAAATCAGTGAATATTATCATTATCTCATAATTTTACAAGTTTACTTACATGGTCTTTCTAATCCATGAAAACAAACTATTTTCGTGAGCATTTCAAAACTGGTTATTCAAGAAGTTGGAGAAAGAAAAATTAATTAATATGAGAAACATATAAAAAAATAGTTATATTCTCTATTTCATCCTATTATTAAATTTTGATATGTTAAAATCTCTTAAAGGATACAATTAATATTACCTAACATATGTTACAATTATTTAGGATAATTTTGTACTTAGGTATATTATATATTTTAATATTTTATTATTTTATTAGTACTTTTAACAATATTTTTTGAATTAGTATATTGAATTCAAAATGTAACTTTAATATTTCATTTATTATATATTTTTTCATGTAAAACATACATTAAATAATAAACAAATAAACGATGATATAAAAAATTATCTACCTTGAAACTATATTGGCTGGAAATTACAGTTTTTATTAATTTATAAAATTATCCATAAATATTTTTTAACATAAACTAATTTATAAAAAAAGATATTATATATTATATTTATATAATTTTGATATTTCATTTATTATATATTTTCTCGTAAAAACAAACATCAAATTTTAATATAATTTTGTTATTTCATTATATTAGATATTTTGGAGATGTCAATATTATTTTATTAAATTGTATTTTTTAACAATATTTTTTTTAATTCTTATCTTAAATTCATAACATAACTCATACGTGCATTATTATTAAAAATAACTCTGACATAAAAAATATACACCATAATATATTATTTTGAACTAATTTGTGTGCTGTTTTTTGTCTTTTGCTAAGTTGTGTAACATAACATTATGTTATTAGAATACTTTAATTTCTATTCATTTATTTTAAATCTTCATATTTTTATTATTATTTTCACATTATTTTTTTGCACTTAAGTATTATATAAAATAAAAAATTACATATTATTTTCTTGACAAATCATGAGTAAAATAATTAATATTGAGCTCTAAAATATTATTTCTTTAATAACTAAAACTCCTGATATTATTTAAGTATTTGTCTTTGTATATTTTCATCAAACAATTTTTATTTACAAGTTCTATATTATTTATTTAGCTTCTTGAACTAGTATCTTGATGCAACTATATAAAACAGTACTATAGCAAACACGCGCAATATTATGAGGCCATATACTTTACCCCCTCATTTCCCCACAACACTCTCTGTATCCTTAATTAATGATTAATTAGTGGAGTAATTAATAAAATGACACTCCACGAACAGTTAATTAATATATAATTAAAATACATATACATTAATAATTCTTAATTAATATCAATTAATTGTTAATCGGATGTATTTTTGTTAATAATTATGCTAATTAATCATCAATTAATGATTAATTAGTGATATAAAGGATGTGGTGAGGAAACGAGGAAATATGGTATAATTATCCTTGTTATAATTAGTTTTTTTTGTGTGAAAAGGGAGCAAATAAAGCACCTTTATTTCCTCTGAGCAATTTATAGTGAGAGATATCTTTATGTGTCTAAATTTTTTTTTATTTTTTTTATTTTATTAAATGTGTCTAAATTGATCCTAGTCAAAGTAGACAGGTAATACTTGAATATTGATGTTGAAGTTATTTCATATTCAGTATCAGTATCAGTACTATTCAAATCAAGTAATGGTCAACATCACTATAATTCCACGGCCATTATGATCTATGAATTTATACTTTATAGTGATAAAAAGATCTATTATTGGCCGTTATTTTTGAATGAGTATGAGTATATTATAAGTCTTTTTTGTTTTTATCCTCACTACTGTTTCACCAATTGGATAATAATTAATGATCCAATGAAAGAAAACAATAATCTAATGTGTTAAGAAAATAATTTTGTTATTCTTTTTGAAGGTTTCATGTTATTAATGATATATGGTAAGCCAAATTTGATTTACTATAGAAATGATTTATCATTAAATAATACTATAGTTCTTTTAGTTAAATAGAGAAAATAAATAAATAAGAGCATTCCTATATGTTTGTACAGAAAGAAAAAGAAAAAAAACTGTAAATTTTATTATGGAAAAGTATACTTGTATTTTCTAAATACCCCAACTAATATGTTGGTAAGGTAACTAATGGTAAATCAAAGATATGTGTTGAATTAAAATATTTTATGTGATAAATCAGGTTAATTTATCAATTTACTATATATTCATTTAACACGTATTCAATTAAAATACATATGCATCTCAAGGAATGGGCAAAGTCATTTTTCAAATCATCAAACACAACCTTAGACGATGGAAAATTGATGATTAAAATCTTAGATTTGGCCGAAGAATCTCGCCCACTCTCTAACGATGAACTACGCCTCCGAATTAAGACAAAGGAAAAAATTCACGATCTTATAAATTACAAAGAGGCCATGTGGCAACAACGAAGCTCATGTACTTGGCTTCAACTAGGCGATGCAAACACGAAATACTTTCACGCAATCGCATCCGCAAGGAACAAGGGAAATCAAATATCGGAACTAAAATTAGGAGATGAAACAATTACGGACCCGTCCACCATTATGCAAAAATTCGATAGCTACTATGAAAATATTCTTGGTTCGGCCCCAACGACAACGACAACGACCACCGACCTTACCGTTTGTCTTCGACCCGAAACCGAAAATGATATGACCATTTTCCTCTCCGACCTAGCTTCCCCTTTCACCGAAACCGAAATCATCTCCACAATAATGAAAATGAAAAAAGGAAAAGCGGTGGGACCCGAGGGGTTCCCGATAGAATTCTATCAACATTTCATACAAACTCTTAAACCGTTGCTACTCGGCATTTTCGAGGATTTTTTCCATCATAGGATAAATCTCGGCCCCATTAATGATGCTATAATAACGCTATTACCCAAAAAAGAAGCGTCCAAGGAATTGAAAGATTTTAGGCCAATTAGCGTCATAAATACAATAGGGAAAATGATCACTAAAACACTAGCTTCTCGACTCCAACCAAAAATGGAAACGCTTATCCATAGAGATCAAGGGGCGTTCATTCAAAAACGCTCGATTGCCGAGGTATTCCTCTCGGCTAGGGAGCTACTTAGCTCAATAACAAGGAAAAAAATTCCGACGGTGATGATTAAAATAGACTTTCATAAAGCTTTCGACACCATATCATGGGATTACATTAGCAAATTATTGCAAACGAGGAAATTCCCTTCAAGATGGACCACATGGATATCCGACCTTCTTTCTTCGGCCTCTTCAAGGGTTAAAATTAACGGCTCGCTAGGGAAAAAATTTCGACATAAAAGGGGGGTCCGTCAAGGCGACCCTCTCTCCCCCATGATTTTTAACCTAGTCGCCGACTCTCTTCAAGGTTTTCTTCTTAAAATAAAAGGGCTTATGAGCACACCGGTTCGATACGCCTCAAGGGCTCTCCAATACGCGGATGACACGATCATCTTCGTAGAAGCTCATCCAAACAATCTAAAAATCCTAACATACGCCCTACAAATATTTCAAAATATCACCGGCCTTGAAATTAATTGGGAAAAAACCGCATTCATCCCTATTGCGGTCCCGAACGATTTGCACCCCACCATCAAGAGAATCCTCAATTGCGCTCAAAAAGAATTACCAATCATATACCTCGGGATGCCTCTAAACCATAAGAAACCAAGGAAAATAGACTTCATACCCCTCATAAAAAAAATGCAATCAAGGCTATCGGGTTGGAAAGGAAAATTCTTGTCTCTAGGTGGCCGACTAACACTCGCGAAATCGGTCCTAAATTCGATCCCAACATACTTCATGCAATGTTTTAAATTACCGAGTTGGCTAATAAAGGAAATGAACAAAATAACAAGGAAATTCCTATGGCGAGGAGACCAAAATTGCGTTGGTGCTAATTGTCTCGTCAATTGGAAAAAAGTTTGCCTTCCGAGACAAAACGGAGGTTTAGGGTTGATTGACCTAGAAACACATAACAATGCCCTTCTTCTCAAATGGCTTTGGAAAATCTCGGTTGAACATCAAGGAATGTGGGGTGAAACCATTTTTCAAATATACGGCATCAACCATGCCACAAACCTCTCCTCCATACCCGCACATCATGTATCCTATTTCCTCAAGGATCTCATAGCTCTAATACCCATCTTCAACATAGCATTCACCCCGGACCCGACTAACTCTTCACCATCTTGGCTCGGGAAAGAGGCCTTCTCCACATCCGCGAGTTATGCCCTCACCATCAACCCGGGGATTACGTGCAAATGGAACACAAAACTTTGGAAAATAAAGGCACCACTAAAAGTTAGATTTTTTGGATGGCTAGCGAGCCTCGGAAGAATTTTAACCGGTGACAATCTATCGAAGATGAATTTTCCAAATGTACAAGGTTGCAAAAATTGCAACGCTACGGAGGAAACGGGTCACCACCTATTGATCGATTGTCCTTATGCCCGAAAGGTTTGGAGAGGGATCTCGGCTCATCTCGGCATATCTTTTCATGGGAAAGATACAATAGTTCACTCGTGGCTCAACAATAGAACTACCCCAACCGACAAGGAAAAAGATATTTTCGATACTCTCTTCTTTGCAACGATTTGGACCATTTGGAAGGAAAGAAATTCGCGACTATTTGACGGAAAGAATGCACCACCATCGATAACGATAACGAAGGCTATCAACGAAGGCTCAAATTGGTCCATCCACTGCTAAGGAAACGCCGCGCATCTAGCTCCACCCGAGTAGCACGGATCTTAATTTCTCCTACAAGCTTTCCCTTTTTTCTCTTCTTCTTTTACCGACCCTTTTGTTTAAATTCTTTTTACATATTCATGTAAAATTAGAAAACGATGTATTAAACTTGCTTTAATATATCAAAGAAGCTATGCTTCCTAAATTTTCAAAAAAAATACATATGCATCGGATCTATTTACTCATTTATCACAAATACATCCAACTTTGTATCATCACTTCTGTATTGGCTTTTAAAGTTTCGATAGTGGAGCACTACAGTGCTCTTAGGACCATTTGGTAGCAAATAGTTATCCTATAAGTTTAGGTTTTAGAACACAATTAACTCAATATATCATAATAGTCACGTAAGAATATATTTCGAAATAGTTTTACTTAATATAATATCCCAATAACATTACACCTTGTTGGAGAAATGTGTAGCATAATATTGTTTAGAAATTCTCCTCTAAATTTCTAATCATTTCATGTTGATTTCTCCTAAAAACATCATTGAAAAGTGAAAACGGTTTTTAGGCATTGAGTTTTTCAAAACATTCTGAATTTCTTATTCCTTTTTTTAGTATTTTGACCTTTAGAAGGTATCTTAGTTATAAATCAACTAATCGAAATAGGGGCCTATGCAAAAAGAGGGCATGCAAAAAGGATATCTCCTTTTTGCTCCTAATTCGTCCTTTTGTTTTTTTAGTTTTTTGGCATCTAATTTTGACTTTGGCCAATGGCCATCCTCGAGTATCATGGAATGCAAATCATATTTTCCCCAAACAGTTCCAGCATTTTGAGATGATCCCTAATTTAAAACATCTTTAACTTTTTCCATCATAAAGTATTATTGATCTCACAAACAATAAATTATATTTAGAGGGCATATATTCCGGATAATTATATCATGTTCCTCAAATTTTCCTCAACATCTTTTATATCATCAATTAATAATTAATTAACATGATAATTAACAAAAATATATTTCATTAATAATTAATTAATATTAATTAAGAATTATTAATTCATATGTATTTTAATTATATATCAATTAACCGTTAATAAAATGTATTTTTATTAATTATTACATTAATTAATTGTTAATTGATGATATATGAGGTGTATGAGAGAATTTGGAGGCACCATATATAACCTCTATATTTAGCATCACCGCACTCTCAACTTTACCTTCGTTGATGTCATAATCTATTAATTCAAATCCTAATTACATGAATTAAATAATTAAAATATATGTTAATTCTAACCTAAAATATGTAAATCCAAATTCCTTAATCTTAATCCTAATTAACCAAAAACCATTGGATTAACTGGAATGATGATGTAATCGAGGGTAAAATTAAGGGTGTGGTGGGGGAAAAAATATAATTTCCTATTTATTTATAGCTTGTTCTTTAGTTTGTAAATGATTTGAGTAATGGAATGACATGGTGTTTTTATCATTTTGATGGGAATGAATTAGGTGTGTGGCCAGAATCAGATAGCTTTAAAGATGAAGGGTTTGGACCCCTTCCTTCTAAGTGGAGGGGAATCTGCCAGAATGATATGGATCCTACTTTCTCTTGCAATAGGTATGGGTCTCTCTCTCTCTCTCTCATGGATCTCATTTTCTATAATATCCTGGTGTGATTAACAATTTAATTAACAGATGACACACATTTAATTTAATGTTCAAGTTTTGTTAAAGAAAAATTATACTTGTCCCCTCTAATATCCCCTCAATATATTGATGTGTTGGCAATATATAATAAATACTTTAAATTTTAAATTAGGTAACAAACTGTATTTATTATGTGTTAAACCAAATTAATTAGGTGGTAAACTAAATTATTACAGAATAATTTGCATTATTTAATATTTTTATTATATTTAATTTAACACATGATAAGTTAGATTTATTTGAACAAATTTTCATTATTTTATTTTCAATATTTTTAAAAAAAAATATTTTCATTTTTATTTTCTAATTTTTGCGAAATTATTAATTTCATTATTATATTTTTGTTTATTTTTTACGATGATTTTATTCACGTGTATCTGTTTAACATATGTTAAATGATATATTAATTTAGTTCAATATTAACTTCTTTTCCAAATTTATAGATTTAAATTTCAATGGTGGTAAACAAAGTTTTTAAAAATATTAAAAAATAATGATGTGTGAAACGATGAATTTTTTTTACTTTTTTTTCTTATATAGGTTGTAAAAAATTAAATATTTATGATTTATCACCATCATTAATACAGACGCCAACATATCAATCAATCTAGAAAATTTTAAAGGGAATATGCATCACCACTCGTTAAATATTACATATTAATTAATTGTCTTGGCATCTATTAAAATAGAAGAAATGAAATTTGGGCAGGACGAGTTGTTCAACTTGGAATCCCAAAAAGCATGCATCCTTGAATTGTTGCGCCAACTAGCTTAGTTTGTGGTGATCCGAGATTCATATAATATGGCTTTGTGGTCACTGATTGCGGCCCCTCGTGTTAATTGCATTGGAAAGAGAAATAAATGCATTTAATTGTTTTGATCAAGTATTGAGAAGTAGATTATTATTCAATATTCATCATTGACCTTAACTAGGGTCAACATTACGAGCCTCACAAAAAGAATATAACACATTCAAATTAAGATATGTATAATGAACATATCTTAATTTCATAACAGACATTCAAAATAAGATATGTATAATGAACATCCAACATGTTTGAAAAGAGTATAATTTCATAATTAAGGCTGAATTTGTATTTTTGGAGAATAGGATCAATAAATTTGATGTTGTGTGGATCATAAAAAAAGAATTGTGTTGGTGTTTGATTATTTCATGTATACAGGAAGTTGATCGGAGCAAGATATTTCAACAAAGGATTCGAAGCCGCCTTGGGGACACCATTAAACTCCACATTCCAAACGCCACGAGATTTGGACGGTCATGGAAGCCACACTCTTTCTACCGCTGCTGGTCGATTTGTGCCAAATGTCAACGTCTATGGCTTCGGCAATGGAACTGCCAAGGGCGGCTCTCCTCATGCACGCGTCGCTGCTTACAAGGTTATAATTTACTCATTTTTATGCAATTTACTATTAGAATAATATAAATTTACCAAATAATAAATTACAGGTTTGTTGGCCTCCAATAAACGGAAGCGAATGTTACGACGCGGACATCCTCGCAGCCTATGACGCAGCAATCCATGACGGAGTCGACGTCTTGTCAATATCATTGGGTGGGCTTCCTTCGGATTATTTCACCGACGGGATCGCAATTGGATCGTTTCATGCAGTCAAGAACGGAATATCAGTTGTTTGCTCGGCAGGTAACTTCGGCCCGCATCCCGGCACGGTCTCGAATTTGTCGCCTTGGATTTTGACCGTGGGTGCTAGCACGATGGATCGAGAGTTCCCAACCTATGTTTTGTTCGGAAACAAGAGGCTTAAGGTCCGTACCGTTTTGATAGAGCATGAAAGGGCGAATCTTGTGTACTATTCGACCTAATTTTTCATGTTTTTGCAATTATAGGGAGAGAGTCTTTCATCGACAAGTTTATCGGGTAGCAAAATCTACCCCATGATCAGCTCCATAAATGCTCAAGCAGCCAATCGATCTGCCCATGATGCGTAAGATTGTCATCGTCTCATTTGTAACTAAATTTTTTGTTGATACTTCCAACTGAATTATCATTATCATTAATTATGTTTACATGCAGAGAGTTGTGTTTTCTTGGGTCAATAGATCCAGTTAAAGTTAAAGGGAAGATTGTAGTTTGCTTGAGAGGGATTAACGCTCGAGTCGAGAAGGGCGAGACTGTATTGCAAGCCGGCGGAGTCGGAATGGTTTTGGCCAACGATAACACAACCGGAAATGAGATAATTGCCGATGCTCATGTACTTCCAGCTACTCATATCACCTATTCTGATGGATTGATTTTGTTCTCATACCTAAATTCCACTGGCCAGTAAGCAAATCATACAAAATCATCATGAAACAAAAATTCACATTTATTTGGGATGATATGTAATTGTGATGAATAGGTCTGCGATTGGATTCATAACAAAACCGACAACTCAGATGGATACGAAACCGGCACCATTTATGGCGGCATTCTCATCTCAAGGACCCAATACAATCACTCCTAATATTCTGAAGGTTTGTGTTTGTCAATTCCACAACTTCTCATTATTCGAAATAATATTAATTCATTACATGTTTTCTCAAAGCCGGATATTACGGCGCCAGGTGTCAGTGTAATAGCAGCATATACAAGAGCTTCAGCACCGACAGGTTTAGCATTTGATAAACGCCGAGTATCATATAACTCTGTATCCGGTACGTCAATGTCATGCCCTCACATATCCGGCGTCATCGGCCTTCTCAAAATTCTCTACCCTGATTGGAGCCCCGCAGCCATTAAATCCGCAATTATGACCACTGGTATGTCGATATTTAATTTTCAATAAATATTTTTGTTGTAAAACTTAGCCCTCGTGATTTATTATCATGCAGCGACGATTATGGATAATGTGGGAGGGGAAATATTAAACGCGTCTTTTGTAACGGCTACTCCATTTAGTTACGGGTCGGGTCACATCAATCCGAATGGGGCAATGGATCCGGGTTTGGTGTACGACTTGACAATAACCGACTACATAAACTTCCTTTGTGCTCTTGGTTACAATTCGACTCAATTCGCAAAGTTCGAAACCGATCCTTACAAATGTCCTTCAAAACCTCTGAAATTTCAGGACATGAATTATCCGTCAATTTCAATTACGAATCTTACTAGCTCGGTGAAGATAGCTCGAACGGTGAAAAATGTGGGTCCGCCTGGCCTGTATACTGCACGAGTAGTGAACCCGACTGGGGTTCGAGTCACAGTTACACCCAAATTTTTGAGGTTCAAAGAGGTAGGGGAAGAAAAGAAGTTTAAAGTAAAATTCAAAAATTTAAATACTGCCATAACGTCAAATTATGTCTATGGAAGCCTTACTTGGTGCGATGGAACCCGGTATGTGAGAAGCCCCTTGGTTGTGAATATAAGTGGATGAAATTAAAGCAAAAAATGGGATTTATGATTTCTGTTTAGCTTCCATAATTCCATAAGGGACCTCTTCTATTTTCTAACTATTTCAAGAAATCAATGATTTTTATGTATTCGTCATGACACGACTGATACATTTATCTCTTTTGTTTAAGTTAATAATAAAAAATTATGTAGAAATGATACTTGTTACATCAACTTTATGATATTTGATCCAACCATAGATAACTTTCAAAATAAAAATGGACAAAATTATTACACAAATACGTAAAATCACGAACAATTTTAAATACATAAATCAAACAACATATACAAATAAATTAAAAATTCAAATATTACAAATAATTAAATCATAAAACATCCAAAATATTCATATTATTGGATATTTTTGAATATTTTCGAAAATTTTCGGATTCAGGTCGGGTATTTTTTTTCCGGATAATGGGTATACCCGCGGGTAAACATTTATTCCCGTAACCGAATCAGGAGCGGGTATTTGTTTTTCGTTTATTATCCGACATGCGGGTATTTTTTCAGGTATTACCCACCCCGTTCGGGTCAAGTACTCGCGGGTTCGAATTTTATCCGACCCATTTCATTCACATTTGATCACGAAATCTCGCGCGAAATGATAAATAGTTGAATGAACTTAACATAATATGAACTTAACCAATAATAATAATTTATAGCATGAATTTAATATGATTTGACTTTATAAAAAGACTTAAAACATGTTGTAACATAAATAACACATAAACGACTACAATGAAAATATGATTATAAAAAGTAATGATTAATTAATGATCTAAATTTATTTTGTACTATAATGTAATGATATGTTGTGCGTGACACAAGAAAATTGTATCAAATTGGGTCCAAAATAAGAATAATGATGTGTATAAATTGAGCAATATAAATTATATCTTCTCTCTCTAATTCACCAGAGTTAATCCACTGTTAATCCTCTTTTAATCTCTCTTTACATTTTACAATTAATCTCTGTTAAGTATTTTAAAATAAGAATAATGATGTGTATATTGTGGAAGATTTATACATTAAAAAAATAGGAATTGAGTTTCCGGGTTTCGTACAATTCATGATTTGATATCCTGTAAGATACAAAGGAGAGAATCTAAAAGGAACACAACCCAAGCGACAGTATTACTTGCTTTCTTTCTTGCCTACTCTACAAGCAAAACTAATCTGACAAGAATTCTTCACGGCGAAAGGAAGCATCTTTGAGATCTAAGCACGAAATTGGGTTCTGGGTTTACTTGTCGAAGCAAGATGAAGATCACGGTGATGACCCCCGACGAGCAATTCATCACGCTCGACGTCGATCCCGAAGAATCCGTACTGTCTTTACCTCTGAGTTCTCAATTCTTACTTTGTTCTCGAAGTTTTCAGTTTTGAACCTTGTAGAATATATGTTTTCGCTTAATTTTTTGTTAATTCAGTATTTCTTTGCATAATTTTGATACCAGGTCGAGAATGTGAAGGCTCTACTCGAGGTCGAGGTAAATTCTCAATTCCCTTAAAAATAATGAAAAATGTACAGTATGAATTTCATTTTGGTAATGAAAATCAATGTCAAATCTATGTTTTGGCTTCGATTTTGTAGACAAAAGTCTCCTTACAACAGCAACTACTCCACTTTAATGGAAATGAAATGAAAAATTCAGATCAATTGAGCTCTGTCGGCGTCAGAGATGGCGACTTGGTCACGATGCTCCTTGTTTCTAACTCGTAAACTACCCAAATCAATCATTATTTTTCTTTCACAAATTGAATAACTAGAAATTAATCGAATCTATCTATTAACCATATTTAATAATTTCAGATTATCTCAAGACCAATTAAAAATGAACGCAGATGGATCTGCTGTAAACCCTCAAGCCTTTCAGCAGCATATTAAACGCGATTCCCAAATCATGGCCCAGCTTCTTCAGGCACAAACAAGCTCTTATCTCGTCTTCTTTACCGAACGACCCCTAAAATAAATTGAAATTTTATTTTCTACATTGTTTTGATTTGCAGAATGATCCTCAATTAGCACAAGCTGTATTAGGAGAGGACATAAACGCGCTTCAGAATATATTACGATCACGCCACCAACAACGCCTTGCAATGCGTAACAAACAACAGGAAGAACTTGTATGAAAATTAAAATTGTTTTTTTAATCTAAATAATTACAAAAATGAAATCATGGCATATTTTTTAATATTTTATATTATTAGGCTTTGTTGACTGCGGATCCATTCGACATAGAAGCTCAGAAGAAAATCGAAGCAGCCATTAGACAGGTTTTAATTCTTTAAAATTTCAAAAAAAAATCTCAAGATAACAAATAAAAAAATATAACTAAATTAAAAAAAAACCAAACAAAAATGTTTTTTAAAAATACAGAAAGGCATTGATGAAAATTGGGAGGCCGCTTTGGAGCATAATCCCGAAGCTTTTGCTCGAGTGGTACGCATTAATTATATAATTTTAATTATAAATTTATAATCCAAAAATATATTTTCTCTCTCTCTCTCTGTATATATATATTTTTTCATGTAATATGTAGGTTATGTTATACGTGGATATGGAAGTTAACGGTGTACCTCTCAAGGTATAAACCTTAATTAATAACATTTCTTAATTATTTTGTAAAAAGATAAATGATATAATTATTAATTAATTTCACAATTTTTTTGGATAATAATTCAGGCGTTCGTAGACAGTGGGGCCCAGTCAACAATTATTTCGAAAACCTGTGCAGAGCGTTGCGGGTAAATTTTCAACTCAATGTAAATGTAATATACTTTTATTTATTTATAAATAATTATTTTTTTAATTATTTTTTTATAGATTATTGAGATTATTAGACCAGAGATATAGAGGTGTAGCAATAGGTGTAGGCCAGTCAGAGATTCTTGGCCGTATACATGTTGCCCCATTAAAGGTACTAATTTTTTATTTTATTTATTTGGGCATTTTTGCATATATACCCTTATAAAATCGTAAAATTAAATGTAGATCGGACAGCAATTTTATCCGTGCTCTTTCACTGTATTGGATGCTCCTAACATGGAATTCCTTTTTGGCCTCGATATGTTACGCAAACATCAAGTAATATAATATAATATAATATATTATAATAATATAATAGTATGTTTTTATTTGAATTAATTTGATTTCTTTTTCAGTGTATAATTGATTTGAAGGACAACGTTTTGAGGGTTGGAGGAGGAGAAGTGTCCGTGCCATTTTTGCAAGGTAATATTTATAAATTATAATTATATAGTATATATTTGAACTGTAATTAATTTATTTCGATATATAATGTAATTTTATTCTTTATTTTTTTAACAGAGAAGGATATTCCACAACATATTCTTGAAGAAGGGAAACAAGCTGCCTCATCTCTTGCTCAAGGATCCGCTCCAGTAAGTTAATTAAAATAAATAAAATGTAAATGTCAATATACTGTTTTCTATGAATTGGTATTTTTTACTTTTTTTAAATTAATATACATTTTTATTTTATAATAGGAATCTTCAGGGGCAAGAGACAGAGGTTCTGTACCGCCTTCTCCAGTCCGTACCTCTGGTTAGTTTTTTATTTTTTATTTTTTCAATTTAGATTTCCAATTATACTGATTTGTCTTTTATTTTTTATTTTTTTGTTATAGGAAATCCAACTGGACCTCCACCTGTAAGTAAACTAGTTTCAAAATAAATTTCTTTAAAATGACAAATTAATCATATAATATAAAATTTGATAAAAAATATTTTTTATAAACAGGTGTCAGATACAGAGGCGAAAATAAAAAAATTGATGGAATTAGGGTTTGATAGAGAGTCGGTAAAATATGCTCTCGAAATGTTTAAAGGCAACGAGGAGCAAGCTGCGGCATTCTTATTCGGAGGCTAAGAGGGAAACCTTTTATATTATATTGCTCCTATTTTATAGAGATTCATTTAATTTAAACTAAATTATTAAACTTATTTTTTTGCTGCTTAGATTTTAATCAATGCAATTCCTTTTTTGAATCTTTGATCTCCCCTTTTCATTAATAATAATTAATAATTAACTTGCTAAAATTCACTTTTTTGTTTGTTTGTTCCTTAGTTGATCTAATTTATTCATCTCTTTATTTTGCATTTATCTTTAATCTCTTTCATGAAATCACATTATCATGATTATTATTGATCATTAAACTGTGATGCAGCTTTATCATGTATACTAAGTTCATTTCTAATCATTCAAGAAATATTTGTGTAATTATTTATAAGCGTTCAGTTGATTTTATTTATTTATTTTTTGGCTTGAGGTTTTAAAGATCACACTACGTAGTTATTTGTGTGTAATTATTTTACAACTTTGAAATTTTCTCCTTAAATCATGTCGTTTTTATTATTTTAAATCTAGATAGTACGACGGACGGTTCATAGTAAATGTAATAGTTAAATACTCCCCCATATCTGTACGCAAAATATTCACGGGTAAATTTTTCCCCGTACTCGAACCAGCGGGTAGAATCCGTACTTGTGGGTATACCCGTTACTCGTGTAAATACTTACTTTTGTAAATTTATCGAAATTTGGAGATGATTAAAACCTAAAAAATATTTCGAAAATTTGATAATCTAATACGGATACGGATAAATTACTAAAAAAACAAGACTAAATTGATATTTTTGAATTTGATAAAACAGTACGGGTAATGGGTACCCGAGGAGTGGGTACCACTATCTCCGTACCCGTACCCCAAAATAGGTAATGGTAAAAAATTTCGTGTATTAACCGTTATGTGAATATTTTTCCGGGTATTGCCGTCCCGTTCGTGTCGGGTACCTGCATGTACGGGTTTTACCCAGTCGTTGACATCCCTAATCCACGTGACAAAGAATATGAAATTATATTGTTAAATTTTCTTTTGACACACAAGTCATACAATTTTTGTATTTAATAAATATTTTTGATACATATAATTACTTCTCTCTCATTCAATTAATAAATATCTATATTTTTTAATATGAAACATTGTAATATTTTTACTGTACGTTGTATTAATAATATTTTACGAACTTTATTTTTAAAAATATTCACATTCACATGATTCTTTTCATTATTTTGACATTCATATTAATATAGTTCTTATATAACATTTTTTATTTGAATATATGAAGATATTACATAAGAAAATACAATTCAAAATAACGCATATATATAATTAAATAATAAAATTTTATAATTATTTTTACAAAAATATTGAGTTAGAATCCAGTATTACTAATTACGTTATATTTGTGTTTTTTTCACAGCTTTAGGGAAATTTTCAAATAATGTCTTTTATCTTTTCTTGAATTAGTAAAAAATGATATTCCAAAAAAAATCCTCCAAACAAGGTGACGTTTTCATTTACACCTACAGGGGTTAATGTCAACATTTCATGGAGTTGTAATTTTTTCGGACAAAACTACCCCACTATGTTGAAATTAATCAAGATGCTGAGATTAAAATTAGGGACAATACATATTTTTGACAATAAATATTATTTTAGTAACCAATTTTTAATTAACAAATAATGAGAATTAAAACTAAATACTAAAATTGTATTATATGCTATGTTGCATAGATACGGATACGGGTATCGTATCCGATATGATACAGATACGGCGATACGAAAATTTTCAAATAATCACGGATATGGATACGGCTATATAGTTATTATTTTAATATATTTATATTATATATAATTAAAAAATAAATTAATAATATTTTTAAATTAAATATCATGACAATAAATAAAATCAACATAACAATACAAGAATCATAAAAATATCCTAAATTTATTATAGAAGTATCCTATAACTAATTTAGAAGTATCCTATATAATTAATTTAAAAATATTATGCGTCAAAACATATGATGGGCCGAAGTATCCTAAATGGAGTATCCCAGACGTTTCGTGAACATATCCCAGTCGTATCATGTCTTATCCTGCTGTATCCCCGTCTTATTCGGAAAAAAAAATATTAAAATAATCTGATGCGCCACGTGGCGTGTCCGAGATGTATCCGAGTCATATCGTACCCGTATATGTATCGGATACCCGTATCCTCAGAATACTTCTGCATTTTTGAAGTATCCGCGTAACATTAGATTTTATGTCAAGATATTTTCAAGAATATTTTTTTATTCGTTGTTTTGTTTTTTTAACTTAATGCTAGTTTGTATGACAAAATGTATAATAAATGAAATTGTTGGGAATCGGCGTCACTACCGAGCCCCGCGCAGCGGATTGAACGGCCCGGTCCGACCCGATCCCGAGGACCACGTCGACGACCCGAGAGTACGAATCCTAAATTACATGCAACTACCTATGAATATAACGATTATAGACATAGATTCATACCAAGTGAAATTGATCACGGTGACGGGTTGAACGCGTAGTTGCTGCCTTTTCAATATTCCAATCTTCGGTAACACGCGTGTCCCATTCCCGCGCGATTCGACACCTTCGACGGAGCTTCGATTTGTCGTATACAACCGGATCTCATCCGGTTCGTCATTCATCTCGCCCTCGTTTGATCACAATAGAAGATTTCAGGTGAAATCCCTCTACTCGTATCCACCTCGAGCTAGCATCTTTCGGTTACGCGCGATTCCCCTAAAATCGCCGTAAACTTGCTTGAAAACTCCAATCTCTAATGGTGATTTCAAGTTCTCTCTTTACTTGTCCTACAAGCAAACATGAACCCTAGACTATATTCTGGTTGGCTCAGAGAGAGAGAAGATCAACAATTGATCTTATATTAACACCATAATTAATGAGGAATTAATGAGTACAAAGAAAACTGCTAATCTGGAATTTGGATCACAGTCCGTCATGACTGACTAGTCACGGTTACTGGAAACAGCCGTTACTCTTCTAGTTCGTCATGACTGACTATACAGTCCGTCATGACGCATCTCCCAGACTATACAGTCCGTCATGACATACTACAGCCCGTCATGACTGACTCAGTCAGTCATGACTCATACTCACAGATTGGTACACAAAATTCCCTTTGGTCCGTCATGACGGACCAACCAGTCCGTCATGACTGACTGTGTATATTTTATGTAATATGACAGACTAACTATAGTTCCATGATGACTGACACCCAGTCCGTCATGACTGACTATGTTATTTCTGTCAGATTTGCATAATCTTATTATGCATCCAATCGTATCGACGAACACATGCGTTCGTCTATCCTCACGTGTGCAAGCTACTAGTTGATCTATAACTGTATTTCCTTCAGAAATATTAAATTATCTATATGGCATATGTTGTTTTTAAGAATAAGTATATGTTAAAAATATTTATGGAGATTTTTAAATTAATAAAATTATGTAAAATATGTTTAATAAAATTAAATATGGAAATAAAGTGGGTATGTTGGTTCAAATCTTTTTTCAACACCATGAAATATTGAGATTAACTCCTATAGGGTGGTAAATAAAAATGAAACTTTATTTGAAACTAGCTTTTTTCCCGCGCAATTGCGCGGGAATTTTCGAGTTTATCGTGATTTCATTTTTTTTGTATGTTGTCATATTTTTATCTTAATTTTTAATTTTATTTCTGAAGTATTTGTTGTTTTATACATAGTTATTGTGATTGAGTATAGTTTCTCGGGGTGTCATCATGTCTTTTTTGTATTTTGTTTAAATTTCTTTATTTGCGATATTACTTATGTTATTACGAAAAGTCATGCATTAAACAAAAATCCAAACATTCATAATAACTCCCTCTTGTCGTCTCCGTCACTCTCTTTCTATATCCATAATATAGTAATTAAAAAAAATATTTTTATTATTTTTTATCAACTTTAAGAAAAATTTTAAATATTTTTGAACATGTAGTGATTTAAAAAAAAATTATTACATGTTATGTTTATATTATTTTAATATTTCATTTATTATTCACAAAAAAATAACATCAGATAATATATCATAATAATAATAAAATAAACAACAATAAGTAAACACCTTGAAAATATACAGATAAATAAATATCTTTTTAAACATCTAGTTTTTTTATTTTCATTCATCTTTATGTATTTTTTTAATAGTTTCATGATATTTTATTTTTTTAAGTATTTGCAAGATGTTATTTTAATATTGTTGTTCATTTTATTTATTAAAATGAATAAAATAGCAATCTTTTTCATTACTACATATGTATTTTGATTAACAATTGCTGATGTATTTTTTGTTAATCAAATAATTATCATTTTAATAATATTTATTGGGTCAAATTTTTTTTAGTGGATCAATTAGTGATCACTTAATCAAATAATAACTATTTAATTGATATTTAGTGGGTCTAATTATTAGGAGTCTATGTGGCTCACTCTCATGCCATCATTTTTCTGAACTTTATATATAAGATACAATATTAGAAGCCTATGTGGCTCACTCTCATGCCATCATTTTTCTTAACTTTATATATAAGATACAATTTCTTTTGTGAGTATCGAGAATAGATTTTTTTTACATGTGAAAGAAAAAATTAGGGAGTTATATGATACTTTTCCAACTTGTAAACATGTTTCAAGTAGTATTGTTTTTCTTAAGTTGTAAATTTAAAAATAATACATGATGTCAAATAATTTTTAATTATATTTTTTTGTTAAATTAATATAATACTATTTTCATTGTTAATATAATATTGTGTATCATTTTTGCGTTCACCAGTAAACAAATTATCAGTACCATATAATTATTTATGTATCTTGAGTATATTATTTGTATGATTCAATATTTCAATATTTCTATCATACGCCTCTTTTGCTTACGATACACTCATTTTCAAGGATATTTTGTGTAATTATTAATTAATGAGTATTTAAAGTAATTTTTCAAGTGTATTTATCAATAAATGATATGTTAAATAGGAAATTTGAATTGTTCATGAAAGAAAAATATCTATAAAAAGAAAAATTTATGATACACCCTTTTAAATATCCATAATATCTTTTTGAAAGGGTGTATGATAGAACTCCACTTATTTATTTTTGTTGTGTTATGTTTCAAACATTATTATTTAATAAAATATATGTATTAAAATTTGGTAAAAAAAATACTACCAAAACATAACATCATCATACAAAATATTATTAATTATAATTAAATTAGTTTAATAATATTACGAGATTATTTTAACATTAACTAATTTCACTTTACTATTTGACGTTAATATAAAATAGGTGAAAAGCTGCGAGTGGAAGTGGGTGGAAGTGGGGTACGTGGAGATGGATACGAATCTCTTCGGTACAACTATATGGGGCGGATAAGACCTCTTTTATTCAAATTAAAAAATAAAGCAAAAACTTCTTTTTCAAATTCTCTCTCTCTCTCTCTCCGTTTTCCCTCTTTTCTCTCACTGTTATCTGAGATCTTGGATTATCCGTATCACTACTTCTTACAATACTCAATATCGATCAATAAATTTGAATTGCCCATCTGCGCCGCTCAACTACTAAACCAATCATTACTCAAAATCAAGATGGTAAATTCTTTGATCTTTTCATTCTTGTATCAAATCGACATGGAAGTTTTGAATATTGGTTGTATGAGATCATAATTATTTGTGGTTTGAACCAGGTTAGTGGAAAGTATTCGAGTACACACTCTTACGATGAAAGAGAAGAAGGAAATAATTCGAATCAGAAAAGGATGAGGGTCGAGGATTCGGACAGGTTAAGCGATTTGCCTAATCATTTGCTTATCAACATCCTGTCGAAATTAAAGGCAAAACAGGTCGCGCAAACATGTGTACTCTCGAAGAGATGGCATAAACTTTGGACCACCGTGCCCTCTCTTGATCTTAACTCCTCGGAATTCTTAGACCTAAACACGTTTGAGAACTTTGTGAACTCATTTCTGTCTGGTCGTGACGATGCAGTAAGTATCGACACGTTCAACCTAAACTATTTATGTTGTCCCGACGACCCAATCATCGAGTCTTCTAGAAGTTGGATTCTCTACGCAGTTAAGCATAATCCAAAGAATCTTTGCGTGGTCATATATGGATCCAGTGATGACCATAATTCACATAATGAAATTTTCGTTTCTGGATCGCTAGAGGAGATGATTGTCGATTTGGTTCTCAGCAATGGTATTTTCCCTGATACTATTTACCTCCCAAAATTAAGAAAACTGCACCTTTCCGGCGCAGATTTCGATGCCGATAGCATGGGAAAATTTCTTTCTGGATGCCCAAAACTTGAGAATGTGAGTCTGAACAATTGTTTTCTGAATGTGAGAGAAATTTCATTTCAGACTGTGAAGCAATTGTCCATCTTTGGGTTTTATGATCTTACTGATTGGGAACTTGGTACATCAAGATTCGTTATTACCGGGCCTTGCTTGGAATATTTAAACTTGGATAACATTTTCGTCGGGATAATACTCAAAGATATGCGTAAGGTCACTACGGCAAAAATATCCATTTGTAAAACTAGACGCTACGACAGTGAACTCCTTAGTAGCCTTTCAGGAGTGGAGGATCTCCACTTAGAGAATGTTAGTTTGACGGTATGTATTTCAAATTTCTTCTTGAATTTGTTTTAGTTTGTGTAATGTTCACATCTTCTTTTTCTTCAGGACATGTTAAAAGGAGAATTACCAAGATGCCCTCAATTTCATAAGTTGAAGAAACTAACTCTTGGAAGAGGTTGTATATATTGTGACATTGATTTGTGGTCATCCTTTCTTAAGAATTGCCCTAGTTTGGAGCAACTTGTTTTACTGCACACTGAGACAGAGAAAAGTTGTAAGGTAATTAGTTTACAATTCATTCATTTATAAATGTACAAGCATTGTTATTTTGTTACTTCCGTTATAATTTTCATTTTGATTATAGGTTGTCATGTCAAATGGACATACAGAAAAAGAGATGATATGGAAGTTGGAGCAAGTTAAGAAGGTTGGTTGCCATAGGCTCAATCTGGTTAATGTTGTCAATTACAGAAGAAAAAAACTGGGACTTCTTTCGTTGGAAATTCAGGGAACAAAAATTATTTTCACATATCAAGAAGAAGAGGAAAGATGGTAGACAATTGAATTGAACTTTAATTTGAGCAGGCAAAGGGCTTATTTTAAAAAAACCTCCGATTTGAACACTTTTTTTGTTTGCTTTTTATTGACTAATTTGTATGGGCATAATGTTGTGTTAAAATGTAACTGATTTGATTTATGTCCATTGTAAAAAACAAGTCTAGTGTTAAGTTGGCAATTTGGCATTTTCATTTTTTCATATATAATGTTCATTAATAATAATATAAAATTGTATGGGCATATATGTTTGTTGTGTTTATGGCAGGGATAATTTTTTTGTGAGAATAATAAGTAGGTTGGTATCGTCCTACTTCTATTTTATATTTAACAATAAAAAGTTCATTACAAGTTTGGAGGATATTTGCCATAGATATTAAATACTGCTCCTAAATATCCTCTAATGTAGGAATTACATTTCATGGAAATATATTCCTGATTAACATAAAACAAGGAAATTTTTTCTCCGGCTCCCATATATCAACCCTAGCTATAAAAGCTTTTCATTCATTCATCCTTTCTGTTTCTCTTTTCTTACATCATTCTATTACCACTAGGGTTTTTGCTTTTCTTTGTGTTCGTATCGCCTCCTTTTTCTTCTTCATAGATCGATGTTCTTCATCTTCACTTCAATTTCTCTGTTTCATTCCTTATCTTTGCATGCTTCATCTCTTTGAAAGAGTTGCATACATCGATCTGGATAGGCGAAATCTTTCAGATCGTTGTATATTGTTGAGAATAGATCTGTTTCATTCCCTATCTTTGTATGCTTCATCTCTTGGATTTGTTGTTATAGTGTTCTTCATTTATATATAACATTACAAATTTTTTAATATAAGTTATATTAACAATATTTTAAGAATTTTATTTTTAAAAATTCGTCAAGTATATTTCACTTGAATTTTTTCTTTTTGACATATATATATTAGGAAATTTTTTCTTTATAACCAAGTTTTAGAAGTTTGTTCACTAAATAACCAAGCCATGGAGATTATTCCAAATTTATCTTTTGCGGAGTTGTGAACTCCGCCAGGTTTCTTTATGGCGGAGTATATGAAATCCCGCCAATGTTTAATTGATAATCCAGGCTTAATTTAAAACCTAAAATCTATGGCGGACTCTTGGGTTCTTTTGAAATTTTGAAATTTCAATTTTTAAAATTTGAAATTTTGAAGACCGGGGTTAATCCCGCCAATTTTTACAATCCGGGTTTAATTGATAATCCGGAGTTAATTTATTCATTTGAAATTCTTAAAATTTTCAAATTTTAAAACCTAAAATCTGGGGTTACTCCCCCCAATTAAATTTTTAATTATTTTTGAAGATGGGATAATTGTTTCTTTTAAGGTGTTATATTTCAAATTTTGCATTTTACGGAATTTCTGAAAAAATAGAAATTTGTTTGTGTTAGGCTTCTTGTACAGAGTATTTGTAGGACAACACGAAATTGAATATTTTATCTTGAGTTACACTTCAATTTGGACATTTCTTAGAAATTATGATAATTCATTTTTTTTAAGTTGTTAGACATTACTTTGTGCATTTTGAGAAATTTCTGAATTAATTAAAAAATTTGCGTCTTAGTCTTCTATTACATACTATTTTTAGGACAACACGAAACTTGAGTAATTTCATCGTGTTACACCACTATTTTTCCATTATTTATAAAATAGGATGATTGATTTTTTTAAGGTGTTAGACTTCACTTTTTGTATTTTTAAGAATTTTTTATGAATAAAAATTTGTGTATGTTAGTCTTAGTCTTCTATTACATATTATTTTAAGGAAATATGAAATTGAGTATTTTTCTCTTGTTACATTAAAAATTTTACATTTTTAGAAAGAAAAAATATACTTGTCCTCTCTAATATCCCCTCAATATATTGATGTGTTGGCAATATTTAATAAATGCATTGAATGTTCAATATTTTAAATAATAAATCATAATATGTGACAAACCGTATTAATTACATGGGAAATAATATTGATTAGGTGATAAATCAAATTATTAAAACATGATTTGCTTTATTTAATATGTTTATTATCTTTACTTTAACACATGACAAGTCATATTTATTTGAACAATTTTTTATTATTTTATTTTCAATCTTTTTTAAAACTAAAATATTTTCATTTTTATTTTACTTATTTTTGCGAAATAATTTATTTTTATTTTCTTTGTTATATTTTTGTTTATTTTTTATGATAGTTTTATTCATGTGTATATGTTTAACACATACTAAATGATGTATTAATTCAGTCGAATAAGTTATTTTCCAAATTTATATATTTGAATTTGATTAATTATAGATGGAGGTAAACAAACTTATTAAAAATATTAAATAAATTTATGATGTGTGAAACGATGAATCCTTTTTCTCCTTCTTTTCCTATATAGGATGGCAAAAATTAAATGATCTTGGTTTACCACTACATTTAATTTGGTGCCAACACATCAATCACCCTAGTGAATTTTAAGGGGGATGTATATCATCACTCTTTTAGAAAATATAATAATATATGGTTTTTAAGTTTTTAGACTTCACGTCTTGAATTTTTAAGAATTTTTTGAAAAAAAAAAAGAAACTGTGTGTGTTAGTCTTCTATTAGGACGTATTTTTCGGATAACATGAAAATTGAGTATTTTGCTCGTTTTATAGTTCAAATTTTGATTTTTTTTTAAGAAAATAGGATAATTAAAATTTTTGAAGGTGTGAGACATGTAATTCTGCATTTTTAAGAAATTGCAGTAAAAATAGAATTTTTTGTGTCTTAGTCTTCTATTACGGAGTATTCTTAGCACAACATGAAAATTGAGTATTTTACTCGTGTTACACTTCAATATTGAAATTTGTATACAAAATAGGATAATTTATTTTCTTTAAGGTGTTACATATCGCTTTTATCATTTTTAAGATATTATTTTAAAAATAAAAATTTGTATGTGTTAGTCTTCTATTGCAGAGTATTTTGTGGGAAACTTGAAAATTGTGTATTTTGCTCGTGTTACATTTTAATTTTAAATATTTTTACAAATATGATATTTCAATTTTTTCATAGTATTAGATTTCACTTTTTGTATTTTTGAGAAATTGTTGAAAAAATAATAATTTATGTTTATTGTACTTCCATTGTAAATTATTTGGAGGACAACATGAAAATTGAGTATTTTCGTCGTGTTACACTTCAATGTTGATATTTTTTTGAAAGTGGTATAATTATTTTTAAGGTGTTGTACTTCACATTTTGCATTTTTAAGAAATTTCTTATAAAATAGAAATGTGTGTGTTTTAGTCTTCTATTGTAGAGTATCTTTGGGACAACATGAAAATATAGTATTCTATCTCGTGCTACGTTTAAATTTTAAGATTTTTTTAGAAATTTGTATAATTAATTTTTTCAGTATTAGACTTCACTTTTTGGATTTTTCAGAAATTGTTCAAAAATAGAAATTTAGGCGTAGTAGTTTTCTTTTATGGAGTATTTTTTATGACAAAATGAAAATTGTGTGTTTTACTCGTTTTACAATTCAATTTTGATTTTTTTTTTAAGATAGGATAATTATATTTTTTATGGTGTTATACTTCAAATTTTGCATTTTTAAGAAATTTCTGAATAAATAGAAATGTGTTTGTGTTAGCCTTCTAGTATAGAGTATTTGTAGGGCAACACGAAAATTTACTATTTTATCTTGAGTTACACTTCAATTTTGACATTTCTTAGAAATTAGGAAAATTTATTTTTTTAAGTTGTTAAGACTTCACTTTTTGCATATTGAGAAATTTCTGAATTAATTGAAAATTTTGTGTCTTAGTCTTCTATTATGGACTATTTTAGTACGACACGAAACTTGAGTAATTTCATTGTGTCACACTTCTATTTTGACATTATTTATAAATATGATGATTTATTTTTGTAAGGTGCGAGACTTCACTTTTTGTATTTTTATGAATTTTCTTATAAATAGAAATTTGTGTGTGTTAATCTTCTATTACGTATCATTTTCAGGAAATATGAAATTGAGTATTTTCACTTGTTACATTAAAAATTTTACATTTTAGAAAACAACTTAAATTATGTTTTTGAAGGTATTAGATCTCACGTTCTGAATTTTTAAGAAATTTTTGAAAAAAGAAAAGATATTTGTGTGTGTAAGTCTTCTATTACGACGTATTTTTGGGACAACATGAAAATTAAGTATTTCGCTCGTATTACACTTCAATTTTGAATTTTTTTAAGAAATAGGATCATTTAAAATTTTGAAGGTGCGAGACTTGCATTTTTAAGAAATTTCAGTGAAAAAAATGATTTTTTGTGTGTCTTAGCCTTTTATTACGGAGTATTTTTAGGAAAACATGAAAATTGAGTATTTTGGTCGTGTTACACTTCAATATTAACGTTTTTATACAAAATAGGATAATTTATTTTCTTTAAGGTGTTAGACATTACTTTTAGCATTTTTAAGATATTATTTTAAAAATAGAAATTTGTGTGTGTTAGTCTTATATTACGGAGTATTTTGTGTACAACTCGAAAATTGAGCATTTTGCTCGTGTTGCACTTTATTTTTAACTTGTTTTACAAAATTTGATATTTGAATTTTTTTCATAGTATTATTCTTCATTTTTTTGCAGTTTTACGAAATTGTTGAAAATAGTAATTTATGTTTATTGGTCTTCTATTGTGGAGTATTTTGAGGACAACATGAAAATTAATTATTTTGGTCGTGTTACACTTCAATTTTGACATTTTTTTAAAATGATATAATTGTTTTTTAAGATGTTATACTTCACATATTGCATTTTTTAAGAAATTTCTAAAAAAATAGAATTGTGTATGTGTTTTAGTCTTCTATTACGGAGTATCTTTACGACAACATGAAAATTCGGTATTTTGTCTCGTGTCACCTTTAAATTTTGACATTTTTTAGTAATTGGGATACTTGATTTTTTTTCAATATTGGACTATAGTTTTTAGATTTTTGAGAAATTGTTCAAAAATAGAAATTTAAGCTAATAAGTCTTCTTTTATGGAATATTTTTTATGACAACTTGAAAATTGAGTATTTTATTCGTGTTACAATTCAATTTTATATAGTTTTTGAAGATATGATCATAATTGTTTTTTTAAGGTGTTACTTAACATTTTGCATTTTTAAGAAATTTTTGAAAATATAGAAATTTTTGTGTGTGAGCCTTCTATTACAGATCATTTTTAGGACAACATGAAACTTGAGTAATTTCATCGTTCAAACTTCTATTTTGACATTGAAGGAAATACAGTTTTGGATCAACGCTAAAATGGTACGTAGAAGGAAAAACGAACGTACGCGTTCGTGGGCATAAGAAACAGTTTTAGTAAAACTGATATAACGTTCAGATAACGACTCCAATTTGAATGGTTCAAATTGGGTTAGATATATAATGAGATTATCTAGAACTTTCATGTAGAAATATATTTCATTTGAGCGAAGTATCAGTGTCGTTTTAATGGAATACCGAAAGGATGCGACAGTTTGACATACAGTTAGTCAAACCGTCATATATTTCGCATCCGAACTCCAATTGGGCTGGGACAAATTGGGTTGGAAAGATAATAAGAGTATCTACAACTTTCGTGAAGGTTTAAAGTCGGTTGGAACGATTTAACAATTTCGTTCCAACAGAATACTGAAAAGGTGTATGCAGTTTTTGTTTGAAAAGGGGTATAGTAGATATACATACATTTTGGCCCATATCTCTCAATTCAGACTATACAGACAATTCAGATCAATTAAAGTCTAATTCGGTCCAGAAATTAGAGAGATTCTTATCACGTGTTGAAAGAGTGCGAAGAGAGAAAGAGAAAAGAGGAGAAAAGAGTTTTCTCCGTCTAGAGAATCGAAAGCAATCATGCAAGTTCTCCGGTGCATCGTCTAGGCAGGTGCATCCGCGACCGAGGTGCTACAACTCACGGTGGATACGAGTAGAGGAGTTCGCACTTTGTGGCTCTTCGTTTGTGATCAAACCGGAGAAGTAAGAGAGTGAAAGGCTGTGGAAGCGTGTTGACGTGGGACGCACAAAGACAACCGGAGGCGTGTCAAAATGATGGGAGACGTGTGGTATGGGACGCACGGGCTAGTCACCAACGTGACACTGAGGAAGAGAAGGATGCGAGCGATCAACCCGTCGTGCGTGATCAATTTCACGCTGGTAATCGTATATCCTACTTTGCATCGTACCCTCGATATCGAAGCGTGATCTCGGGATTTGGGAACCGGACCGGGCCTTCATATCCGCTGCGCGGGCCAGGGGACGGGATAATTCCCTACAAACATTACTTATATAATAAGATGATTGATTTTTTTTAAGGAGTTAGACTTCACTTTTTGTATTTTTAAGAAATTTCTCATAAATAAAATTTGTTTGTGTTAGTCTTCTTTAATAGATTATTTTCAGGAAATATGAAATTGAGTATTTTGCTCATGTTACACTAGAATTTGTAAATTTTTAGAAAATAGAATAAGTAGTGTTTTTGACGGTATAAGACTTCCCTTTTTTTTTAAAGAAAGTTTTATGTGTTAGTCTTCTATTGTGACATATTTTTAGGAAAACATGGAAATTAAGTATTTTGCTTGTGTTACACTTCAATTTTGAATTTTTTTTTAAGAAACAGGATAATTTAAAATTTGAAGGTGTGAGACTTCCTATTCTGCATTTTTTAGGAAATTTCAGTAAAAAATAGTTTTTTTGTTTCTTAGTCTTCTATTACGGACTGTATTGCACGGATACGCCAATACGGCGATACGGTGACGCATATCGGATACGGCGATACGGATATTTAACATATGATCTATTGATACGATACAAATCTGGCGATACTGGTAAATTCGATTTTTTGAAGTATCCGCGCAACATAGATTACGGAGTATTTTTAGGACAACATGAAAATTGAGTATTTTGCTCGTGTTACACTTCAATATTGACATTTTTTACAAAATAGGATAATTTATTTTCTTTAAGGTGTTGGACATCAGTTTTAGCATTTTTAAGATATTTTTTTTTAAAATATAAATTTGTGTGTGTTAGTCTTCTATTACGGAGTATTTTGTGGACAACTTGAAAATTGAGTATTTTTCTCGTGTGACACATTAATTTTAACATTGTTTACAATATATTATATTTGAAGTTTGTCATAGTATTAGACTTCACTTTTCGCATTTTTAAGAAATTATTAAAAAATAGCAATTTATGTTTATTGGTCTTCTATTATGGAGTATTGTGAGAACAACATGAAAATTGATTATTTTGGCGTGTTAGACTTCAATTTCCACATTTTTTTGAAAAGGGTATAATTGTTTTTTTAAGGTGTTATACTTCACATTTGGCATTTTTAAAAAATTTCAGAAAAATTACAAATATGTGTGTGTTTTAGTCTTCTATTACGGAGTATCTTTAGAATAACATGAATATTTAGTATGCTATCTCGTGCTACATTTAAAATTTAGCTTTTTTTTTTTAATTAGGATAATTGATTTTTTTTCAATATTAGACTTCACTTTTTGAATTTTTGAGAAATTGTTCAAAAATAAATATTTAGGCATATAATATTTCTTTTATGGAGTATATTTTATGACAACATGAAAATTGAGTACTTTACTCGTGTTACAATTCAATTTTTAAAATTTTTTGAAGATAGATTAATTGTTTTTTTATATTGTTATACTTCACATTTTGCAATTTTAAGTAATTTCCGAAAAAATAAAAATTTGTGTGTGTTAGCTTTCTAGTACAGAATATTTGTAGGATAACACGACAATTGAATATTTTATCTTGAGTTACACTTCAATTTTTTCATTTCTTAGAAATTTGGATATTTTTTTGTAAATTGTTATACTTCACTTTGTGCATTTTGGGAAATTTCCGAATTAATTGAAATTTGTGTGTCTGTCTTAGTCTTCGATTATGGGCTATTTATAAAATATGATGATAGATTTTTTTAAGGTGTTAGACAGTAATTTTTTTGCATTTAAAAAAAAAAATTATAAATAGAAATTTGTGTGTTAGTATTTTATTACATATTATTTTCAGGAAATATAAAATTGAATATTTTTCTCTTGTTATCTACGGTCAAAAACGCTTACAACTTCATAAAAGAAGTCAATATTTAAAAATGGTAACACAAATATTTGGAAGATCCAAAGTTTATAGAGAATTAAACGCTTCATCTCGCTATGCTCTCTAAATAAAATATTAACGACGGACAACTTATTAAAAGAGAGTGGAAAATACCAAATAGATGTATATTATGTAAAAGAATGAAGAAAACTTAAAGCACATCATGGGAACATGCACATACACAGTGGCGGTATGGACAACGATGTATCAAATGTTTGATATTAACATCTTGGAGCAAAGAAGTATTTTCGAGGCAATTCTAAGTCCGAACATTGGAAGGGGAAAGAAATTGGTAATGGTGCAAGTATGTTTGGAAGTATGAAAAGAGAGGTGCAATAGAATATTTCATGAAAAATATTTAACGCATAGGCAATTGATTCAAACAAATCAAGGAGGAAGTAATATATAACGGAACCATGACAAATAAGAGGAGCACTTAAGCAGGAAACTAGGAATTAATTGTCAAAATCTATGAACATGTCATAGATTATTAGTTTAATGAATCATAAGGTTGTAACATTGTAAAAATACAACTCTACTATCATTATGGATGAATACGAACAAATCCAAAGCTACGGAGGCAAGATCACGATGGGACACCAAATGGCTAGCAACAATTTGGAGTATTTGGAACGAGCGTAACAATCGCATTTTCCAAAAAAAAGGTCGGATGCACGAACTAGTAATCAAAGGCATAGAAGATTTGGCAAGAAAATAAGATTTTAGTTGCTAGGTTAGCTCAAAGAAATAGGGGCGGGTTAGAGCAAAAAACAAGGTCGCTTATGCTAAAAGGCTTAGGAAAATTTCTTAGGAGAAAAATTACTAAACTACTTTTCTTTTCTTTTTTTTCTTTTTTTACAAACAAAAACCTTGTAAATATTGTACTTTTTCTTTTTGTGATTTATAAAAATGATAGGATCGAGCGCGTATCGCGCTTGCCTTTCACCAAAAAAAAAAACAAATAACTCCATTTGTACTATATTATCCATTAATATAGTCTGGGTACGAAGCTTTGAATTCGTCTCAGTTAATAAAAAAAAATCTAAAAAAATCTGAAAGGTACATTATATATTACTGTGATGGTTTTGAAAAAAATATCTAAAACCAATATTTTATCATATTTTGTTAGAAAGTAAAATATTAGAATTATATGTGCTACTAAAATATTTATTTGAAAATAAATACAAAACAAGTATGTGTATAGATTATAGAAACCAATTTAAAATAATCTAATTGGTTTGATATGATATTATAGATTCAAGATATATACTAATCTGTTTGATTTAAAAATATCTATGTATATAATCAATAATAAGAGATGATATCATTTTGATATGTTATTTTTATCATTTTTTATTTATTTATGCAAAAGTATTGTATGTATTTGGTTGTTCCGGTTTGAACCGATTTCAATTGAACTGGACCAATTTGGGAAATTCTACTTCTACATAAATATTTCACCGAATTAACACCGAATGGTAAAATATGGTAATATTTTATGTGGGTCCCACTCAATCTATTCACTCAAATACATACAAAAGTACATTTTGGTTTCAATTATGTAAATAATTTCTGTAAGTGTAGACTTTTTGATTTAAAATTTGGACCGATTTAATACCGGACCGAATAAACCAAAAAAAAAATTTAGTTGAACCAAATAAGAACTTCATAATCTTCCAATAAAACTTTATCATTCATAATATTCATATATTATTTATCAAAAAATATGCAAATAATGTTAAAATATTATATTATTTACAACATTAGTATATCAAATGTAAACTTAAAATATGAAAGAAAAATCAAAATGGATATAATCAGTTGGTTCGTTTTAAACATATTCTAAACCACTAAAATTAAACTGAACTCAATAAACCAGAAAATATCAATTTTCAACTAAACCAAACTATATTAATCGGAAATTCGATTAAACCAAATTCAACCGGTTTGTTTCGATTCCTAACAAATTAAATTGTTTGCATACCCTATGTAAAAGAGTATTCGAAATATATCAATAGAATATTTGAGAAATATTAGTTATTATTTTGAATAAAAATTTAGAATTGTTATATGAATTGTCGTATAAATATCCGACAAATGTCGTACAATTTTATATAGTCGACACGACAAGATTAAATTTTGAAAAATTTAAATGATATGTATGTATAATAAGTATACATTTAAAATTTTAAATGTTGTGTATGTATAATAATATAAAGGATTAAAATTTTAAAATTTTGAATAATATGTATGTATAATAAGTATAAATTAAAAACATTTAATGGTTTGTTTGCATAATAATTATAAATTTGTTTAGTAGTATCATTTCTTATAAATTCAAAAACATCATATTTTATAGTAAAATTATACTTGTCCCCTTTAATATCCCCTCAACATGTTGATGTGTTGATAATAAATAATAAATGCATTAAATGTAAAATTGGTTTAGATAATAAATCATAGTAGGTGACAAATCGTATTAATTATGTGATAAATCACATTGATTAAGTGGTAAACCAAATTATTAAAGAATGATTTGATTTATTTTGTTGTTGTATTTTATTTTACACACGATAAGTCATATTTATTTGAACAAATTTTTATTATGTCGTCTTCAAATTTTTTTAAAAGGAAAGTACTTCCCTTTGTATTTTTCAGATTTTTGCACAATTATTATTATTATTTTTGTTGTTATATTTTTTGTTTATTTTTATGATAGTTTTATTCATGTGTATATGTTTTACACATGTTAAACGGTATACTAATTCAGCCCAATAACTTATTTTCCAAATTTATAAATTTAGATTTTATTAATTATGGATAGTGGTAAACAAACTTAAAGTATAAAATACATTAATGACGTGTGAAACGGTAAAACAATATTCTCCTCTTATTACATATTAGATGGCAAAAAATAAATGATCATGTTTTATCATTAGTATTTATAATTTCGTATCAACATCAATCACGCCAGTAGATTATAAGAAGGTGTATATGATATATCACTCCTCTATTTTATATCGGATTTGATATGACGTTCCCACACACATCCTTGATGTGTCTTGATGTGTCAAATGAAACCATTTTATTGTGGTTGATTGAATTGATTAACCCTCAAATTAATAATTAATTTAATTTATTCAGTTAAATGAACTAATCAATGTAATTAAGTACCATCGATTGATACCTCCTCATCAATCCACGATGGTTTATTGAGTTATATGGCTCCATATATTTTCCCATTTTATCCATTTTATATTAGGAAGTTCCACGGTGAACTAACTCCCCTCCTCCTAATATTCATTCTCACGGCACATCTAACGTTTGGCTTTTTTGTGTTTTGGGGTTCACATGCATGGACGGTAGGGATGATACGGATACCACCAAGATGGCTATATATGTAGTTATATGTAGGGAATAGGGATGGATAAGAAATGAAAAGGTGTGTGTGTTCAGTGGGGGTGTGGTGATGGACGGATAAAGAAACCCTTTTGTTAAATAACACGACGGTTCAAATTAAGAATAACACGACATAAAGATAAACCCCTTCTCAAATTTTATTTTTCTCTCTCTTGTTTCTCTATATTCCTCACTGTTATCTGAGATTTTTGATAATCCCAGATCATTATCTCTTATTATACTCAATACAAAGCCGCTCATGCCCAAAATCAAGATGGTAAATTCTCTGATCTTTTTACTTTTGTATGAAACCGACATGGCTGTTCTGAGTATATTATTATTTGTGGTTTGAACCAGGTTAGAAGAACGTGTTCGAGTAAACACTCTTATGATGAAAGGAAGGAACAAAATAACTCGAATCAGAAGCAAAGGACGGTCGAGGATTTGGATAGGCTAAGCGACTTGCCCGATGATTTGCTCGTCAACATCTTGTCAAAATTAAAGGCAAAGCAAGTTGTGCAAACGTGCGTACTCTCGAAGAGATGGCATAAACTCTGGACCGCTGTGCCCTCTCTTGATCTCGACTCTTCGGAATTCTCAGACCTTAACAGGTTTGAGAACTTTGTTAGCACGTTTTTGTCTGGTCGTGACGATGCAGTAAATATCGACACGTTCAACCTGAACTGTTTATGTTGTCCAGACGACCCAATCATTGAGTCTTCTAGAAGTTGGATTCTCTACGCAGTTAAACATTATCCAAAGAATCTTCAAATGATCATATATGCATCCAGTGAGGACCCTAATTCGCATAATGAAATTTTCGTTTGTGAATCGCTACAAGAGATGATGGTCGAAAATTTGGGTGTCAGTTCTTCCGCCGAGCACATTTTCCCTGATATTATTTCCCTCCCTAAATTAAGAAAATTGTACATTTCAGGCGTAGATTTCGATGCCGATAGCATGGAAAAATTTCAATCTGGTTGCCCAAAACTTGAGAGTGTGTATTTGAAAAATTGTTTTATGAATGTGAAAGATATTTCATTTCATACGGCGAAGCGATTGTCCATCTCTTGTTTCTATGATTTTTCTGATTGGGAGCTCGGTACATCAACATTCGTTATTTCCGGGCCTTGCTTGGATTTTTTGCACTTGGATCAAATTTACGCCAGGATAATACTCAAAGATATGTGCAAGGTCACTACGGCAAAAGTATGCATTTGTACTAGACGCTACGACAGTGAACTCCTTAGTAGCCTTTCCGGTGTGGAAGATCTCCACTTAGAGAATGTTAGTTTGACGGTATGTATTTCAAATTTCTTTTTGAATTTGTTTTAGTTTGTGTAATGTTCACATCTTCTTTTTCTTCAGGACATGTTAAAAGGAGAATTACCAAGATGCCCTCAATTTCATAAGTTGAAGAAACTAACTCTTGGAAGAGGTTGTATATATTGTGACTTTGGTTTGTGGTCCTCCTTTCTTAAGAATTGCCCTAGTTTGGAGCAACTTGTTTTACTGCACACTGAGACTGGGAAAAGTTGTGAGGTAATTAGTTTATAATTCATTCATTTATAATTTTACAAGTATTTTTATTTGGTTTCTTCGGTTATAATTTTAATTTTAATTTTAATTCTGATTCTGATTCTGATTATAGGTTGTGTTGTCAAATGGACATACAGAAAAAGAGAAGATATGGAAGTTGGAGCAAGTTAAGAAGGTTGGTTGCCATAGGCTCAATCTGGTTAATGTTGTCAATTACAGAAGAAAAAAATTTGGACTTCCTTTGCCGAGTTCGTTGGAAATTCAGGGAACCAAAATTATTTTCACATAGCAAGAAGAAAAGGAAAGATGGTAGACAAAAAAAAAATTGATAATTAAGATGGTAGACAATTGATTTGAACTTAATTTGAGCACTTTTATTGACTAATTTGTATGGGCATATAATGTTGTGTTTATGAATGTCTGGTCTTGCATGATTTGCATGGACATAATCTTTTGTATTTTATGAATGTCCGATTTTACATTATTTTAAATGCTACTGATTTGATAATTATCCATTATAAAAAAAAAGTTTAGTGTTACGTTGCCATTTTCATTTTTTGAAATATAATGTTTATAAAAATTAATATAAAATTATTTATTCTAATATATTTCCAAAATCCAATTATATGTTTTGTCCATTTAATTCTAAGGTATATATACAATCTTCAACAACCCAGTTCCTATCCATTTCATACAAATTAGTTGAAATTTTCTGCCCAATTTTGACAATAATAAATTGGTACAGGAGATCTACAGTTTGTCATAATTGGAGATGTGATACGACTTGTGGGTTAATTAGTCTTTTTAATTGACGTATCAATTCAATTAAACCATCAACTAAATCGCTAATCGAATCAATTAATAATACTAATTTATTTATTTAACCATCATTTGCCACCTCAGCAAGATTACTTTTCTTTGGAGGTTAGATATGGAGCCCCACACATCCTTGATGTATATCATGGATGCGTCAATCGAGACTGTTTTAATGAGTTTGTTGGATTGATTAATCCTCAAATCAATGTTTAATTTAATTGATTCAATTAAAAAAATAATCAATCTAATAAAACATCATCGATTGAATCATCAATGATGCTTTATTGAGTTTGAGGGGCTACTTATATTTTCCTTTTTTTTTGTGGTGTTACAGAAGTTAGATATATAACCCCAAATACAAATACCTGTACCATTAGTGCAACCATCCCCATTAATAGGCAACTTTTAAGTGGTTGAGGGTCTTCATTGATAATGACATTATACCAAAGGAGAATGTTGTACCTCCCCCACTACACATCCCCCACAAGTCTTGATGACGTGGCTATGGATTAACACCGTAAAAATTAACACAAATATATGAGTTAACATCAAATTTTGCGAGATATTTATATTATGTTATGATTTAACATCAAATTAAGGTGTTAAGTCATGTACTTGTGTGTTAATTTTTAATGGTGACACGTCATCAAGAGTGGTGGGGGATGATAGTGGGGGATGTACATCATCACTCTATACCAAATGCTATACTATCCATGCTATACACATGCAGATCCAATAATATAGTATAATATAGTAGTGGGTATGAGTAATAATGCATGGTTATGTTTGTATGGCTTGCATGTTTTTCAAATTGAAAAAACATGACGGGTTTGTGAGTTTATCATGTCTAAATCCAATAGATTATTGGATTTGAATTCGATTCTTCCTAAGAAATGATTGTGTCTTTTTGGTGGAAACGTACAAATTCCCTCTCATGGGAGTGTATTTTTTTCTTCCTATATAAGTAGTACAAGCAAGCCTCTTTGTCATAAGATATTATACTTTTATTGGAAGACAAGGAGAGACGACTAAGAGAGAGAGAGAGAGAGAGAGAGAGAGAGAGATCAGAGAGAATATAGTAATGGATTTCGAGTTGCGCGGAGGAGATGATGTGATATTCTGCGTGGTGATGGTGTGTCTGGGAATTGTATCGATGCTAATTTTTGGGTCGGCCGAGGAGTCATGGACCGACTCGAAAAAGCTATTAAAGGGTGCAAATGGACCCGTCTTTGTGGGCGGTAAGGGTTGTGGGTGTGGCGGGTGCGTTAACGGGGCCGGTGTATGCGGCACCTATCTTTCTTAAATTGAAATTAGGGTATGGACTATGGAGGAGATGAGTATACTTTTTATTCATCATTCTCACCTTTTGCAATGGACAAGATGTGATCGAAATAATCGGATCTTTTTCTTTTTTCTTTTTTGTATATTTGACTTGTGAAACTGGCAACTTCAAAGAAAAGGTTCCTTAAAAAAATGTAATATAATGTTCCTTCAATAATGATGATTATTATTTCAATATAGATTCGTGGTTCTTGAATTTAGTTTTTTCATTGAACTCCAATCGATAGGCCAATTACATTGATAACCAAACAACGCAATAATTCTCTGGTGGATTGTAATAGAGACTAGGGGACATGATCATTTAGATTTAAAAAAAATAATAGTAGATATACCATTCTGCTATTGCATTTTTTAATTGAAATTGAAAATTTCTATTAGGGGCCGTTTGGCAAGTGGGAATCGGATTATAAGGTTGAGGACAAAAAAAAATTTGAAATTAGTTTAGTCCATAGTATATTTGATGTATAAATTATAATATACTAAAAGTATCATATTTTTGTTTGGTTGTATAGGAACTTTGTGGAATCTTGTTATTGAAAATTTCAAATAATGTTTATTAAAATTGATTAAAAAATATTTAGTGTTGTATTTTAATCATCAAATAACAATCTACGACATGTATAATATAATGATACAACAATATTAAACATATCATTATTATAGTTAATATAATGTTACTCCCTCCACGAGGTGCTGACACGTGAAGGGAGGTAAATTTGCTTTTTAACCTCTTATTTCTTCATTTTTCAATTTTAATCTTTTTTGGTAAATTTGTTTTTTAACCCCTTATTTCTTCATTTTTCAATTTTGATCCTTTTTGGTAAAAAAAAATTTACCCCATTTTTTTTTCTTTTTCGATTTTGGTCTTTTTTTGCTTTCCAATTTTTTTTATTTGTTCATTTCGCATTTAAATAAATTATATAAAAATATGTAAAAAATAAGTATGTTGTTCCGCGCAATTGCGAGGGGACAAAGCTAGTTCAATAGATATAATCTTGAATGACATAATGTTGACACGTGTCACTTTATCTTTCTTTCTTTTTTAAACCCAAATTATATCCATGTATGGAAGAAAAATATAATTTTCCTTCAAACTCATCATAATATCCTTGATGAGGTGACAAAGTGAATTGACTAATATTTCTAATTGACTCGATTAAATGTTGATTGCCACGTTTAATTAACACACTAATAATTTATAATATGTTAATATTAGTAAATGTTAATTGCCGTGTCAATTCAATTAAACGGTCAATTAAATCGTTCAATGAGACAATCAATAATACTAATCAACATACTTAATCCTCTCTTGCCGTCTCATCAAGGATGTTATTTTTGTGTTATTGGGGCTCCATATATAATCCCGTATTAAACTATAACTCAATTATTAATTTCTTATGGTATGATTTACAATTGTGTTTTTTTTTTTTAAATTGATATTTTTTATGGTAATGGATGACATTTTAAATTCGGTTTATGTGTATTATTCACGGTTATCTTTTAGTTGCTTTGAAACTTTAATTTTGTTTGAATTATAACATGTTATATTTTATTTATTTTGTATAGATTTATAATGATGGACCATTTCCATTGATGCTTATTAATTATAATGCATATCCATAATAGACAAATTTCATGAATCTTTATTAATTATAATACATTTATTGACATTAATATATTTACAAACATATCGTGATTATATGATTGAGTTTAAACGTACCCGCGCAAATTCTATTTAAACAAATTACACAAAAACATGTAAAAAAAGGGCATGAAGTCCCGCACAATTATTGCACGAGCTATTGCTAGTTGTTTATATGATTATTATATTATATTTTATCCATATTATAATATTATTTATGATAATATCAGTGTTTTAAATTGCGGCGCAATTGCGGAAATTGCGGCCCGAAATTTAGAATCGCAATTTCGCAATAACATATAGCGGTATATTGCGTTTTCGAAAAATTGCGGCCATTGCGGCGCAATTGCGGGAAAATTGCGGGAAAATTGCGGTAATTGCGGGTACAAATTGCGGGATAATATTCAAATCGTTGTAATTTTCAAATCCTTCCATCAAATTACACGAAATTTATATTGAAATCGCTCGTCTCGACGAGAGGAACGCAATGATGGGCTTGAATTTGTGAAATTTTGTCTTTTACCCTGAATTAAACACGAAACACACGTTAAATTAATTTCGTCGAGAATTATTTAATATAAACATTATAACATAATTTTTGAGATTATTTAATACTTAGTTTCCATGTTTTATTATCAAAATATTTGATAAAATATACTCATAACATACATAACTTCTAAAATATGTCATTTTCATCTATAAATATATGGCTTTCATAATTTTCATTGTATTTCATTGATGTTTCGATTTAAAATTTGAGTTATAGTGTTTTGATATTTTTGGATGTCGACAAAAAATTCTTCAACAAAATACAAATCCAAAGATTCCGTATAATTGCGATTTTAATGAAAATTTTATGATCAATTTTTATTTATACTGAAAATGTTCCTGGACAATCAACTTTTTTATCCTTTTTAGAAGAAAATATTGTGAAAAATATATTTAAACAAACTATTATTTTTACATAATTTAATATCGCAACGACTGTCCGCAATAAGTTCATTGCGTCGCAATTGCGTCCGCAAACGCAATCCGCTGCAAAAAAGACCCGACCGCAATGGACCGCAATATCGCAATTTAAAACATTGGATAATATATATAATATTATGTTAATTATATATATAATATAATTATATAATTATTCTATTATATATTATAATTATTATTACGATAATGTTATAATATAATAATTAAATATAAGAGAGATACTATATCTTACTTAGTTTGTTGTCATGTCAATGTCATGTCACTTCAACATGAGTCTTGTGAAGTTATGAAAGAGATATTTGGTAGGTCATATCAAAAGTTAGTTAACCCATCAAAAGCACAATTAATTGTAATGTCCACGTATCTAAATAATACAGATGACCCATATCGAGATAACAAAATAATAATAATAATAATAATAACAACTACTCATATTAAAATTAAAATATGCTTTCTAGGTAATTACTCAATTTGCAAAAACTATGTACCATGAACAAATAATTTACAAAAAAATAACCTCTTTACTCTGACAACAACAAAAAGAATTATGAATTTATCAAAAAAAAAAAAGGGGAAGAAGAAAGAAGTAAACTAGCAGAGGATCGAACGTGCATCAGAAACAGATCGAGGCGGGCTTAAGTCGACCTCTTGAAGTGCATTTCCAACATATCTTTGCATTTCAGATGTAAATAACACTTCAATAATCTGCAAAAAAATAAAAAAATAAACTATTCAAATAATCTAAACACATTTTATATAATTTCTGTTTTATATTTACCTCGAGGGCAATGCATGATCCTTTGTAAGAAGTTCCATTCTCTTTCTTGCTCTCCAAAAACTTCAAAACAATCTGTACAAAATTATCAGAGGGGTATATTTGTAAGAAAATTAATTTCCGAGGGGTAAATTTATAAGATTTGCACTGACCTGACCAAATCGGTCCCAAAAATCGCGCGACATGTCAATGAAAATAGCAGTTGAGAAAACTTTGTGTAGACTTTGAATCGAAATCGAGACTTGAAGAGAGAGAGGCTGCATTCTCTCTCTAATCTCAGTCTCGCTCTCCGACTCCTTCGTTTCTTCAAGAATCATTTTAAGTTTCGTATTTCTATTCTCATTCGCCTTCAAAAAAATAAAAAATAAAAGCACGTAAATATTTACATATAAACCCTTAAAAAAAATAAGATACTTACATTATTGACTAATTTCTTGACGATGGCTTGTAAATACTTCTTGTAACGCTTTCGAAGAATTACGCTAATAGTATCCAAGTGTTCTCCAAAAGGGGCGATTTCGTCATTAATTGTCATAAAGTGGGCCCACGATCTCATCATTTCCTCAACCCTTCCATGTGATACATCCATCATTCTCTTCAATGTATTCATGAACGTCCCTAACTGAAAAATCAAACATTTTAATTATTAAATAATGTGAAAATCTGAAAATATTAATTATAAAAAATGGATAGAAGTTTACTTGAGCCGATACAGTGTAGGTCGAAGACGTGCCCTTTTCTAAATTAGGGCTAAATATATCATTTAGAGTATTTCCAATTTTTTTGACGTTATTTTCTAGGGTTTTTTGAATTCCTTCTCTTAATGGCGCAAGACTCTCTTTATACTGTTTTTCTAATAATATTATTATACTCCTCTCCACGTCAGCAACAACCTGATCAATTCATTAAAAAAATGTAAATGTAAATATAAATATGACCACTGGACATCTCCAGTCGAAAACGATTAAATTTTTTTTTTCTTACAGTTTCTAGAAGGACTAAATATTGAGGCCATCTTTTAATAACAACTTCGTATTCATTAATTGATTCTCTAATTTGCTCGTATATGTGCTCAACATATGGCGAAACTGGAGCTACTTTAGGTACATCTATACATGGTAACTGCAATAAATAAATTAATTAATTAAAATAAACAAGTTAATAATTATATATTAGTATTAATGAACTGGTACCTGAGTTTTGCAAATATCGAGGAGGTGTAACCGAGTATCTTCGATCCAATTAACAACATATCCATCGAATATTTCTCTCGCAACCAATCCATTCACAGACCTAAATAAAATAAATAAATAATCCATAAATCATTATGAATAGTGTATATATTATATACAATAATTATGAGATTTGAATTGACGAGGAAAAATAGGAACCTGAGATTCCAATTGATGAGATCCTTTTCAAAATCAACGGCCGAGATTAGAAGTTCTTGGACATGAGGAAAAGGACGAGAAGGAGGACATGCAGTTAAAAACCTTTTTATTTTCTTACTCATCTCCAAACTGTACACACTCGCAGCTATTTTCGGCAAATCCACCGAACTAAGATACAAAATTACCAAAAATAAATAAATAAATCCATGTAAACATCACAATAAAAAATGAAAAATAAATTAATTTATGTACCTGGGAAAAATATGTTGGTCGTGTATTTTTATATCGGCCTCGATTTCCTTGCCTAATATTAAACATAAATTCTTCATTTTTAAATAAGCATTCGAAGCCGAAATTGTATCGGTTAAAAGTGTATCGCACGAAACAAATTCTTCCGTTTCTAACATGTGTCTTCTACACCCCTTCTCAATCGCAGTCTACACAAAAAAAACATTAAAATAATAATAATGTGGCCATAATGTTATATTTAACTTTTTTGAGGGACGAACATGTAAATATTGTCTGAGAAGGTCTTGAGCTTGGGGAGAGAGAACGTCGTGTAAGAGGCTGAATAATTTGACAGCTGGCAGTAAAGCGGGGGCGGCTTGGTCAACGATTTGACTTTGACAGAATCCTTCGGTCAAACCTGTCAGAGAGAATTCGTCGAGAGATTTGTAGTTCTCGAATGTTTTTGAGAGTAGTTTCTTTATTTTCTCCTCGCAGTCTATCAGTATGCTTTTCTGCATTACATAAAACAAAAAAATTATTATTATTTGCTTATTTGTATATATTTATTTTTGTTTTAGAGAGAGAGAGAGAGAGAGAGAGAGAGAGAGAGAGAGAGAGAGAGAGAGAGAACCTCTTGTCGAGTTAACTTTTGTTCAGTGTGGGCATTCAAAACCGGTACGAGGAGATCATGTACTAAATCAAGGCAGTCCTTGGTGGGTACCGCCACTTCCATGACATGAGATAGGTACCTAAAAATAATGTAGCGCGTATAATTATAATTTGTAATCTCTTTTTCTTTTTCTTTTTATTTACCTTAGAGTTTTATATGATTCTGACACGTCATAAAATGTACTGAATTCACTTAAAAGCCAATTCCAAGATTCTTTAATTTGAAGATTTTTCGCGCTGAAATTTTGAACTCGCATTGCGGTTTCCAAGACTGTGTTGTATATTTGCGTTTCTACTGGGGGTGCACCTTGAACCATCTGTTTTAATTAAAAATATTTATATATAATTTTATAATAATTTTTTGTTTTAATAAAATGAAATAAAGTTTGTGAATATATATAACCTTGGAAAATCCAGTATTTTCAGAGGAGACTGATATGTTGAACGATAATTGAACCTTGCCTACGCAACCAAAGTCGTCTAAGGATAATGGTTGCCAAATTACAATCTGGCCCTGCATTTTTAGTTAATTTATAATTTTTAGAGAAAAAGAAATTGTAAGAAGTACAAAAGGATTAATTTGAATTACATTGTTGTCAGATAAGGACGAAAGTGGTATTGTTGTACGCCCAATTACGGTACTATTATAGCTTTGAATCTCTAGAGAGATTTCGTCTCCATTATTTTCTGGGTAACTGTTAAAAAAATAAAAAGAAATAATTAGACATTAAATATTTTTCGATTATTTTTCTTGATTTATATAAACTTACAAGCAATGTGTTTCTCCAGATCCAGGATAAAGCTTTATGGATGATTTTAAATCACTTTTGAGGCCCAATAAACATTCATGAGACTCTACAAAAATCATTTTACAAAATATTAATATAACTTAAATACAAAATATTAACATAATAGTATTAAAAAATTGAAAACGAACCTTCTGGGGGGATTGAAGAGGCGGCGTTATGAAAAGAAGAGTTTCTACTAATTTGAGAAATTTGATTTATTTGAGTTTTTAATAATTTGGTCATATTTTTCACATATCCGTAACCAACTTGCGCATAAATCGACCTCAGAGAACTCACGCTTCGAAGTTTTGGTTTTTGAGATATTATTCTCACCTTTTTCACTATTAAAATGATAAAAAAAAATGCATTTCGTTTGAGATATTTAATTCGTGCAATATATTGAAATATTCATAAGCATGGATTGAAAATTTTGTACCTTCAATCTCGACTTTTTCGATAATTTTTCTTCCTTTGACACTGCGATGTGGCTCCTTTTCATAATTATCCTTAGCGTCACAAATATTTTCTCCTTTTGGTTGAAGTAAGTATTTTTGTATACTGTTCATGCAAATAATATTTGAAATTTCAAATAAATGTGGAAAAATATAGGTAAATAAATTGAAGAAGTGTAAAATTACCCAAAGGCCCTTCGAAGAATAAAAAAATCATCTTGTAAAAACTCCAAAGCTTCGACGTGTCCTCTATTATATGCATTCATGCAAAATCGGTTACATGCTTCATATGCTACCATACTTTCCCATGCATTTTGCACACTGTATTAAAAATGTGAATTAAAATAATTAATTTAATTTAGAAGGACTTAAATGTAAAAAGAAATGAAAAGTGAAAAAGAACCTGGTTGTGTAAGCGGGGACTTGAGCTGCGAGTTCGCTTTGCCATGTGTTTTGAGCGCTGTATGAAATAAATAATTGAAGATTAGTATTGCAAATAAAAATATTGTAATTATATAATTATTTATGAAAATATGCAAAACTAAAAAACAATTGAAAATAGAAGAAACCTGGTTTTGTAGGCAGGCAACTGAGTTGTGTTCGTAGGCATGTAATTCTGCTCGGCACTACAAAAAATAAAATAATTATTAAATAAAAGTAATGGTACTCATTAAAAAATAATAAAATTTTGCATATATTACCCTTAAAATCAATTTAAATTAAATTACCTTGTATTGTGCTCGTTAAAAAACTTTTTTTCTTCCCGAGCTTCCATCTCTGGCAAGAACTCATGATTTTCCTCTGTATTAGAATTTAGAAATTAAGTTCAGTATTTCTAAATATAATATTACAAAATCACCCCTGTAAAAACCTCAAAATCGCTTAGCCCCCAAAATTACCAAATTAACTAGAAACATATATACACGTACCGTCTCTGTCGAGAGAGTATAGACCGTCTGCATTTCCTAAAATTGGAGGAGCACTTGGTGGTACACTTGGTGGCGCATAATCTTCAATAAGTTCAATTGGACAATTCTGCATTATTAAACAAAAATTAAACAAAATCAAACTTCATGACGAGTTAAACAAAACATTTTGTAAAAGGAATTAAAATTTAGCTTACTGTAATTTCAGCCAAATCAACATGCAAATTCTCCTTCGATTTGCCTCGTACCAGCCCTCCTCCAGTCCTTGTTCCAACTGGACCATTGACTGAATTGAGACTGGAGACGTAGCTATCACTGGAGACTACCTCTTCTTCTCTATATGCTGAGTCATCGTGACTTGCAAAAGAGACGGACCCAACACTTTCTTCCTCCTCCTCAGACATGTAGATGCTCGAACTATACTTACTATGTAGCTGCAATTTGGGGGAAAAGAAAGCGCTTGATCTGGTGCTGTAGACCGGGTCCATGGAGAATTTCCTATCCAATTTTGCTGGAGTAGCCATTGGTGATCTCTGTTGTTGATGCGACTCAATTTCAGACCCCTATAATTTTCAGTTGAAATCAAATCAATTAATCTCGACCTAATCATGCTGAAGTAGAGAAAAAAATCTTAAACAACTAAAACCCAAAACTGATTTTTTCTACAGAATTCAAGCTGCAAAAGAAGAATCGATGCAATAAAGAAGATTATAGAAATTCGAAACTTCGAATTCATACCTGCTTAACCCATTGGATTGCCGTCTCATCCAATCCCTCCGTAAAAACCAACATCTTCAAATAATCGTTCTATTTCCCTCCTTTCTTCTAAAACCTCCAATATTCAGATTTCAGACACACAGAGAGAGAGAGAGAGAAGAGAGAGAGAGAGGTAATTTCTCAGAGCAATGGGTCTAATCACACTTCTCAAACCCCAGCAGTATGATTAGTAAGAACACCTGGACCATACATTAAATGTGAGATTTAATTACGAATCCTGCTCTTATTAATATAATCGTAGCATGGTGTATGCATTAAATTCAAACTTCCAGTATGGTAAATAAATAAGACCAATTAATTGTGGGGTGGGGTCTCTTAGTGGGTGGGGCAGTCTCTAACGGCTAGTTGGACGAGGAAGGACTGCTTTGAATAATCCAAAGCAGACCCACTTTTTCTACTTAAATGCAGGTGTTGTCGAATCATACATATTTTATGAGTCATGTTAATGACATGATTTGAATAATTAATAGCATAACAAAACGTGATTAGGAATCTATATATTAACTGTAGTTTTTTGTTAATAGAACTCAATTTAAATAAATGTTCCGTTGTGATGTTTTGTCTTTCGAGTTACAAGTTTATCGTCAATTTAATTTTGATGGAGGAGAAAATCAAGTACTATGCACTTGAATTTTCACATAATATTCTTTCAATTGTCATTTTGTCGACATGATTTGAAATATCATAAAAATATATGATTAGTGGGAGGAAATAGCTCACGCATTCAATTTTCTACCATACCACCAACCAGAGAAGCTCTTCGATTTTTGGATGAAGAATCAGATCAAAAGCGATAGACAACGCAACGCAAAATGGGCAACGGCTTGGTTGGCGACGGGTTGGAATTTGTGGAAGGAAAGAAATAGAAGAATTTTTCGTTAAAAGCGGTGTCGACAACCCTATTATCTGCCATGATTCATGACGATATCAAGAAATGGCTCGCCAACTAGTAGGGATAATTTCATATACATCTCCTACAATCAGAGTTGCAATCCTTGTTTTATCTTGCTCACTGTCTTTCACTCTTTCACTGTTCACTTATTCAAATAGTTTTTCCTTTGAAGTTTTTATGTACTTCGTAATTGGCTGTGAACTTTTAATTATAATGCAAATCAGAGAGAGATAATTCGCCTCTTCTTTCTACAAAAAAAATACATGATTAGTCTTCTATATATTAACTGCAGTATCTCATTAATAGAATTCAGTTCAAATGATTATAGTAAGTTCAATTTTGATAGATGATGAAATCATGATTGTCGAACTCAGAATTCATTTCTTCCTCCAATCAAAAGTTATGTGAGTAATCGATTTTGAATGTAAAATACTATTTATAAGAGAAAACGTCTCAATTAATTTATCTTAGTAATTTTGAATGTGATTAATAAAAAAAACAGCATGCTAAAGATAAACAACTGTTATCGATATTTGTCACCGAATTATTCTTTTTATAACGATATTTATTTCAACGACTTCTCCAATATTTGCATGTAGTTATAAAAATGAAGGATATTAAACTATAATATGTGTGGATGATGAAGGAGATATGTGACATCATGGTCATGGTATAAAATTTGTTTGTGACTAGTCACGATATAGAGGAAAAGAATGAGAGAAAAATATTATTTACTATTTACTTTTTGTAAGATTTTTCGTACACATTTTTTTTTTCTCATGATTGCTCTAGGACTTTTATTTTGTTGAATTATATAAATTTTTGCATTAGTGTTTTTTTCAATTAATGTCACCCGTCCATTTGTTTAACATTTTCATAGTAGACCCAACATATTTTTGAAGTAAAGCCCGTCATATAAATAAAAATTGTAGTTGTAGTTATTATTTACAATACAAGAAGAATGAATAAAAACTAAATATTCCAATGAAAATTATGATTAAATTACAGGAAGTGTATTAGTAGGTTCGAATGTTGTGATATGTAGATTATTTCATCATATTATTTTCCTTGTTATTTGTGTTTGTTATTTTCCGTTAGCAAAAAAAAATATACAAATTTATAGAATTATGTCAATAAATATATATAAAACAATAGAACACTGAATTATTCTAAATGAGCGTAATAAAAAATACAAATGGGAGGATTAATATGTTTCTAAAAAATGAATTATCAATTGGCACGTCATAGTGATAAAATTGGAGTATATTCGGGGCTTTAATAGCATAACTACTGAAAGTAAACATTCTGACGTGGTGGTGAGTCCAGAAGATCATAAACAGGAGAGGATAAGAAAAATAAAACAGGAGAGGATAAGAAAAAAAAACAGTAGTGAGTATTTATACTGGAGAGGATCTCGAGTAGTTGGATCCCATTACCAAGATACCGACACGTGTCAAGCAGATAATCATCTTTAGATATGTCTAATATGTCTAATTGGATCAAGGCTCGGCCACTATGCTTTGACTCTTCAAAAAATCAGAAGGTTTGAGAGATCGCCATTTCTCTTAATCGAGCTTGAATTGAATAAAGGTATGTTCTTTTGGTTCTGGATATCGAATTTTGTGAATCTGTTTGCGATTTGAGATGCTTAATTTCCTCTTTTTGTACTTGGTATCTACAGATCACGAATCTCAGTAGAATAAAGCAATCTTAAAAAAAATCTACTTCGATTAGACTTTGGACTATTTGTTTTTCAATTTGTTGCTGAATCTGATCAATCTTTTTTACTATTAAAAAACTATGGATGATTATTCTTCTCTATTTATGTGCATTTGAAACCATGAAGATCAGTTAATCAGATTGGTCCCTGTATTTTGCAAACCACCATATAGCTGCACAATAAATACCAATTAATAATAATTCACTTTTGTTTCTTTTCTTTCTTCAGGTATTTTTGGTATTTCATAGAAAGAGACATGAGTAGCCTACAGAAAACTAGTTCAGGTACACCTTGCCAAGTTGCCCTACAATTTCTCAGATCACACCCTACAAAAAATTTAAATTCCAATCTTGCTCATTCCTTAAATCCTTATATATAAACTAGTATTAAATTGCATCAATTTTTCTTATTGAACAGTAAAGAACAAGAAATTGAAGGACTTGCTGAAAAAAAGCGACAATCGTATCTGTGCTGATTGTTCGGCTCCCGATCCCAAATGGGCGTAAGTCAATTTTACAGTTAAACCCCTCAATTTCTCATTATTTCTCTCTCTTAAGTTCTTAACCTTTTTATAAAAGAACCCTTCATTTTCTTCAATTTTTACAGATCGGCCAACATAGGGGTATTTATATGCTTAAAGTGTTCCGGCGTGCACAGAAGTCTCGGCACCCATATCTCAAAAGTAATTTATAATAAAATTTTGGATTGAATTAATACTCCTTAATTATGTTTATTTCGTCTTTAATTATATAAATTAATCGTTTGATTAGGTCATGTCAGTGACATTAGATGAATGGGACAACGATCAAGTGGAATCAATGGTGCAGGTGGGAGGAAACTCGTACGCCAACACGATTTACGAGGCGTTTCTCACCAAAAATTATCCAAAACCTAATGCCAACTCAGACATCGATGACCGTACTAATTTCATTCGGTAAATTACTAAATATTTTTTAATTTCGAAGGTGATAATATTTGATTTTTCTTCTTATTTTCGGTTAATGGTTTTAATTTAGTGCGAAGTACGAATTACAAGAGTTTATGAAGCCGAGTTTGAGAATTGTTTCTTCGAAGGGTTCTTCTTCTATGCAGTCTATAGCTTCGAAAAAAAGTAGTAGTGCGTCACAAAGCTTCAGAAGTGAGGTATTTCATATATACCCTTTTCTAATTTTCTTTTCTTTTACCTTAATTGGTGCCTTTTTTTGATATTTTATTTAATTTCTGTTTTTAGGCGGGTATGGTGGAATTTATTGGAATATTGGAGGTGAAAGTGGTAAAAGGGACTAATTTGGCAGTTCGAGATTTCCGTAGCAGCGATCCTTATGTCATTCTTAATCTTGGCCAGCAAGTAATTTCTTTTACTCGGCACCTTGTTTTATAATTTTATAAAATAATAGGGGTATTTTTGTAATTTTGTTTGTTAATTTGCAGAAAGCACAAACATCGGTTATAAACCGAAACTTGAACCCAGTTTGGAACGAAAATCTCAAGCTTTCCGTGCCTCAAAAATATGGCCCGTTAAAATTGGTACGTCATAACAATATTTTTTTTAAATCCTGAATTATTGTCTCAAATTCTCACTTGTATTATTTTTATTATTTAGCAAGTGTACGATCACGACGTGATATCCGCAGACGATTTAATGGGCGAGGCCGAAATCGATTTACAACCGTTGATCACTTCCGCGGATGCATTCGGAGACCCGGATAATCTCCCCGACATGCAAATTGGCAAGTGGCTCATTTCGGATGATAACTGTCTCCTGAAAGACAGTGCGATTAACGTCGTCGATGGCAAGGTTAAACAAGAGGTGACTTTAAAGCTTCAAAACGTTGAATCGGGGGAAATTCATTTGGAGCTCGTGTGGATCGCTCTCAATCAATGAGATGGGACAAGAAGTTTGTTATAGAGATTTATGAATATAGTTTGGGTTCTTGTTGTTTTGTTTTGTTCGTCGTGTTTTATTGTTTTGTTTATTGTACTGTGTTTTCTTCTTTTTTTGGTTAAGAGATTTTGGTAAAGAAAGCGAGGTTGTTTATTGGATAATTGGATGATTCTTGTATTTGGGAATCTTCCATTTGGGGTTTTATCTCCTATTTTATGCAAGTCTTTTTAGTACGTATTCTCCGTCATTTTCATTTTTAGGACGAGAGTTCAAATTTGTGACTTCTGAAAGGGTTAGATTTTGTTTTTATGATATTTGGCTAGGAAAATGATTTTGCGCAGTATTCTGCACACTTAACGCATGTCGAATAAATACACGAGAACTCGGCCCACACAATCACTCGGAGCCAAAATTTTCTCATTGCTATTAGTTTGTGATCTTCATCGTCTTCCCGAGTCTCAATTTGTTTGAATCTCGCTCGATCTGCTAGAAAAGTGTTTTATACAGACTCAAGTTAGTCCGTTCGAACGGACTAGGGCAGTTCGTTCGAACGGACATACTGCCGAATATGTATATTGTATATACACAATTTTTGACCCAATCTTTATCCAACTAAAGTATAAATATGATGTTTCTTTCTCCTCTATGTGTGTTTCAATCAATTCTAACCTGTCCAAAACACTCTATAAACAGTTGAAAGAGGACCACAAAATAGAGAAAAGAGGAGAAAAACAGTTTTTTTCCATTAGAGAACGTAATTGATCGAATCAAGCAAGTTCACACACGCTTCGTCTAGGCAGTTGCGTGTGTGACCGAAGTACTACAACTCATGGTGGATACACGTAGAGGAGTTCACGTTTGTGACTCTTAAATTGTGAGCAAATTAAAATTAGGATTTGACCGAAATCGTTTCGGTTTACCCACAAGAAGGAAAACGTGTTTGAGACGGTGTCGAGTCATGTGGTACGGGAAGCACGCGTTGCCGGAGCAAGGGGCACGATACAAAGCATGACGGTGTCGAAACATGTGACGTGAGACGCACAAGAGACGGACGAAGTGGAGAAGAAGGAAGAATAAATATTCAGTACATGTTGGCTATTAACTTAATACATAATTAATATTTATTTGAATTCATAAATTTGAATAAATTTTACTGAATATTTAATATTCTTTAATTAGCACGTAAATTAAATGTAATTGTTTGTAATGGAGAATTCGGCAGGTACATTTTGGGGTGCAATAAATTTAAATTTTTTTTAAAAGCTGTCAGTAACTTTTTTTAAAAAAAAATCGCTCCCCCAAAATGTACCTGCCGAATTCTCTATTATAGAACAATTACATTTAATTAACGTGCTAATTAAAAGATATAATTAAATATTCTGTAAAATTTATTCAAATTTATGAATTCAAATAAATATTAATTATGTATTAAGTTAACAATCAACATGTACTAGTTATTATTTTCATTAAATATACTAATTTAGAACATAGATCATGTTATGATAAAATTTGGGAAAAAATATCAAATTTTCAATTGAAATAATACCAAAATACACAGAATAATTGGGCGGGCTTCCATTCAGCGCCAGGCGAGGTATGATTCAGAGCCTTTTTTTAACTCCTTTAATTTCTGCACTAACTAAGAAATAATCAAAGGCGAGGTACCATGCTCCGCCTGGCGCGGTTTGATTCGGCGCAAAAGACATATTTGAAATATTTTGTAAAACTTGGTTATTTCGTTAATTAACTTATAAAACTTGGTTATATATGAAAAAATTTCTAAATAATATTAACAACAAGACTCGACATGTGGACAATTGAAATGGAATTAGCGCTTACAGACTTACCAAATGCACCGATCGTTGGTCTCGTCATCACCTAGTTTATTAAGAAAATAACTGAACATTTTCAGTACTTACTTAATTTTGCTAAATTGTAGAGTTTTAGAAATATCCTTACATATCGTCTAAGGAGTAGGAATGCTAGCATCAGGATCACCCAAATTACAAATTAGGCCATGCAATTACGCCGTCTTTGATAACCATCTCCGGTTTCGTACTAAAAAAATGAAAGCGTCCATTCCTACCATCAAATAATAGAAAAAAATTAGTTAACAATATTATATTATATTATTTAATTTTATAAGATACCTCAATGGAACCAACAAACTGCGCAAATCGATTAGCAATGACAGGAATAATTATTTATTTCGCAATATATCTCTGAATATGAAAATTATCATTATGAGAACCACTAGACTAGATCAATATCCCTCTCTGGTCTCTGCACATTCAATCACATAATATATTCTTACCTCGCTAACACGACCTATAGCTGGACAATCAGAAGAAATAATACGAATCGTACCAATATATTGTCCCTAAGAGGTTACGGAAGTATGTGAGTTTTTATTGATTTAATCGTAACGGGTACTATGGACTAGTTTAACCATTTCTCTGCGTAATGTATCAAATTTAATTTCGATTTCAATACTAGCGTCAAGTTTGTCCTGTTTCCGATTTACTGTTATTGCGAGTTATTGTTCAAAATTTTGAAGATCGTGAAGTTGGGCGCTACCAGTTAAGTTAATTGTGTTAAAGATCAATTATAATAAAATGATATATTCCGATATTAATAAAAAATAAACTACAATAAAATATAATATTTAAATACTTATTTACATATAACATCAATATACAAGAAAATATAATCGTAAAATTAAAACCATTTACCCGGATCGTATGAACACTGTCATAAAACGTTATTCCGTCTATCGTACAAACATAGTGGAAACGCTCCAAGATAATTCAGGAATGTCGCTCTTTAGGATACGTCCATGAGAGCGACGGACGATTGACTTCTTCAACACCCGACTCGAATTATATAATGTTTGTATAAAATAATCTAGTAATTAATATGTAGGGGATCGAACTAAACTTGCAGGTGGAAAGAAGCGGGAAAGGAGGAGGCGAAACCCTAGCCGCTCCTAGAGGCCCTTTTGGGGGTGGAGGCAAACCCTAACCGCCTCCACCCCCTCCTCTCTGCAGCACCTCCTGGAGACGCACTAGCCGCCTCCGCTTTCTGCGAAGGACTGAGGCGAAGGACGCGAGCGGAGCTGAACTGAGGCGAAGAACGGCGACGGCGACTGAGGCGAAGAACTGAGGCGAAGGAGCGGCGACTGAGGCGAACTGAACGGCGCGGCTCCAGAATCGCGAAGAACGACAGCTCCGTGAGCGACAGCGAGGGCGTCCGACGGAGATCCGAGGCAGGCAGGCGTCCGACGGCGACAGCTAGGGTACCAGGCGGAGATCCGAGGCGGACAGGCTGCGACGGCGACGGCGAGGGTCCAAGGCGGAGATCTGACGAAGATCCTAGGCGGACAGGCTGCGACAGCGACAGCGAGGGTCCAAGACGGAGATCCGACAGCGACAGCGACACCGATGGGCCGAGATCTGAGGGGTGGAGATCCGAGGGCGAGATCCGACAGCGACGGGCGGAGATCTGACAGCGACAGCGAGAGCGACGGGCGGAGATCCAAGGGCGAGATCCGACAGCGACAGCGAGGGCTGCGACAGCGACAGCTGCGACAGCGAGGGCTGCGACAGCGAGGGCGACGGTGCCGCGACAAGGAAGAGGGTGACAGCTCCGACGAGGTCGATTGTGGAGACGATCCGATCGTCTAAGGATGGCCGAAAGCATCGTCTCTCGGTTTGTATCTTACTTTTGCAATTGTAATTTTCTTTTGCGCTAAATTACTTTTTTACATTAATCATGTAAAATCGCACTCCAATGTATTAAACTATGCTTTAATATATTAAAAGAGGCTTCGCCTCTTTAGTTTTCAAAAAAAAAAATATATATGTAGGGGATCATAGAGCATGTAGAATGGAGTGTATAATTTCTTCACCTTATAGGTCTGTTCTTCTAATCTCCCAAGAATAATGTTTTCTCCGTGGTATAGGAAATATATATAGGGGTCACAGTATAATCAAGAGGTCAATTAATTGAGGTCTTTAATACTAATATTATGGCTTCCGGCTCCTCCTCTTCAACTTCAAAACGTAGAAAGAACTCCCTTGGCGTTCACGACGAATCCTCATTCAAAATAAAGCCAAACTCCAAGAAAACCAAAGCATCAAGATCACTCACATTTCAAGAAGGTTTAATGCAATAGCCCACCAAATGGCTAAATTTGCGAGGCTTAATCAAACGACTCAAGATTTTGATTTTCTTCCGGATTTTATCACGCGAAATGAAATAAATATGACTTGTAATTTGTTCAAATTTTGGGGGTTGTTGTAGTTCTTATAAAATGTATGTGTAATGTTGCTTGGTGGTGGTCTATATTTTTTGTAGCTAGATCTTTTCATGTTAATAGGTGGGTTTTTTGGATAGTTTATGGGGAAATGCTGCCCAATTTTGTAGTTAGTTGTCCTGGCAGTATTTGTTTAAAAAGGTTGTGATAGGAGACTAGTTGATGCGTTTGTTGTATATGAATCACTCATGTAATTGATCTTTTCTAATATATATAGCCCAAGGGCTTTCAATCAAAAAAACAAAAAAAAAATACTAATATTATGGCTACGTTTCTATTGGTAACTTGGAGAGAAAGGGCAAGAAATTTGAGTCGAGAAGATTAAAATACTTCTGTAACGTTTATGTCAATGAATGAAATGATATTAATTTTGAATTTTATATTTGCTCTAACAAATTGATGAACAATCCTACAAAATTAACTATTTTCTAATTTTTCATGTTAAGCGTTTATATAAATTACTTAAATAAAAGAAGGCCGAAAATGTACATATAAATCAGTGGCCCACTTATATACTTGAAAAATATTGTAGATGGTTAAAATATCCTTTCAATTTGTATGTATAAAAATTAAGGCATTTACAATTACAATACAATATACCAACTTACACTTCTATACATAAAAAAAACATATTCCATAATTATTACAAGAGTAAAATATCCCGGCCTCTTTATAACTACTTGGACATGTTTCCAAATCCTAGCCTATATTTTCGGCGCATCTTGCATCAATCTAAACGAGCCTATCCTTTTCACCGATAACCCCGGTGTATAAGGTACATTCGAGAATTCTCTCTCTCTCTCTCTCTCTCTCTCTCTCTCTCTCTCTCTCTCTCTCTCTCTCTCTCTCTCTCTCCTCTATACGCATCTTATCTTCTTCCTCGATATACCAGACACTCTCATCTCGACGCAAAAACTCTCGATCTTGAACCGATATACTCCATATTTTAACTCTTGAGGATAAACCTCCACTCTGGGACCACATCTTCCACAAGAACCGAGCTCTCTCTTTTATCTTCTCTGAAGATACAGCTGCATCTTTCTCTCCAACTCACAAAATAAGAACGACAAAGATTTGTTTAGAGCTGGTGTCGCGAGTGTTGAAGAGTCCAATCATCTAAACTGGTACAGATCCGGTATTGAGAAAGTGTGTCGCACCTATCGCCGTCTGCCCATGTCTGGCAATAAAAGGGCACTCATGGACGAAGTACGTACTCAACCGATTCCGCATGTTAGCAGCATAATGAGCAATGATTCATTACGAACATTCCTCTCTTTTTGAGACAATCCTTTGTTAGGAACTAGGACCCTATCTTATTTTGTTTTATAAGTCGAATGCATATTTGCATTCAAAGATGTAATTTCAATAATCACGTGTTAGTCAGCTATGTACCTGAATATATCACTCGTATGTAGATTTTCCAGAAAACCCCCCCTCCCTCCCAATGTGTTTATCTTTTTCTTGTTTTACCACTACTTGTTTTATGATTTATGGTAACGGATTAAGCTCTCGTTCCGCATATACTATTCTGGTTTATTTGATTGTTTTCTATAAGTAATTCTCCTCTACGAACATTGATACGAGGCAATGTTTTAATTCTCCTTTTAGTTGCAATAAAAGTAACCGCTGTCAAAAGGTGGTTTTCTTGCCGATAAAAGTAACCGCTGCCAAAAGGTAATTTTCGTCCCGATAAAAGTAACTGCTGCCAAAAAAATGTTTTCGTGCCGACAAAAGTAACCGCTGCCAAAATATAGTATTCGTACCACAAAATGTGGTCAAAAAGGTAGTTTTTGTGGCGACAAAAGTAACAGCTGCCAAAAGGTAGTTTTCGTGCCAACAAATGCAGTTGCTGCCAAAAGGTAGTTTTCGTGGCGATAAAAGTAACCGCTGCCAAAAGGTTGTTTTTGTGGCCATGAAAGTAACCGCTGCCAAAAGAATGTTTTCGTGCCCACAAAAGTAACTGCTGCCAAAAGGTAGTTTTCGTCGCAATACAAGTAACAGCTGTCAAAAGATAGTTTTTCGTAGCGATTAAAGTAACCGCGGTCAATAAGTAATTTTCGTACGGACAAAAACAGTAGCTGCTAAAAGATAGTTTTCGTGGCGACAAAAGAAACCGCTGCCAAAAAGTAGTTATCATGCGTATAGAAGTTGTCGCTGCCAAAGGATAGTTTTATATCCCTAAAAGTTGTCGCTGCCAAAAGGTAGTTCTAGTATCAATAAAAGTAACCGCTGCCAAAAGAATATTTCGTGCCGACAAATGTGGTCGCTGCCAAAAGGTAGTTTCAGTGGCAATAAATGTAATAGCTTCCAAAAGGTCGTTTGCATGCCGATAAAAGTTGTCGCTGCCAAAAGGTAGTTTTCGTGCCTATAAATGTTGTCGCTGCCAATAGGTAGTTTTCGTACCGATAAAAGTAACCGCTGCCAAAAGAATTTTTCGTGCAGACAAATGTGGTCCCTGCCAAAAGGTTGTTTTAGTAGATATAAACTTAACCGCTGCCAAAAGGTTGTTTTCGTCCCGACAAACGTTGTCGCTGCCAAAAGATAGTTTTCGTACCCACAAATGTAACCGCTGCCAAAAGGTAGTTCTCGTGCCAATAAAAGTAACCGCTGCCAAAAGGTAGTTTTCGTACCGACATATGTAGTCGCTGCCAAACCGTTGCATTCGTGGCTATAAACTTAACAGCTGCCAAAAGATCGTATTCGTGCCCACAAATGTAACCGCTGCCAAAAGGTAGTTCTCGTGCCCATAAAAGTAACCGCTGCCAAAAGGTCGTTTTCGTGCCCACATATGTAACCGCTGCCAAACCGTTGTTTTCGTGGCAATAAACTTAACAGCTGCCAAAAGGTCGTTTTCGTGCCCACAAATGTAACCGCTGCCAAAATGTAGTTTTCATGCCGACAAATGTCGTCGCTGCTGAAAGGTTGTTTTCGTGGCAATAAATGTAACCGTTGCCAAAGATAGTTTTGATGTCATTTGCCGCAGCTGCCAAAAGGTAGTTTTGGTGACATTTACTCTCTGAAGCTGCCATAAGAGATACTTTTGTGACCTCTACGCTCTTCGCTGCCAAAAGATAGTTTTCGTGTCTATTACAGTAAAGCTGCCAAAAGGTAGTTTTGGTGACTTTAAAGTAATCGCTGCCAAAAAATACTTGTGGTGCCTTATGCAAAAAAGTTGTTTTGTGCCTGTTACAGTAACCGCGTCCAAACCTATTTTTTGGGTGATCAGTATTCAGTGCTAGTTTTGTGCCTGTTACATGTACGGTACCGATTAAATGGGGAATAGGAAAAAGACGATGAACAGAACCCTACCGTTATGTCTGCACGGCAAATCGCAGAGGTTTATACTCTTCACTTTTTCTCAAAATTATCATGTATAATTTCGGTACCGTTTATTTGATATGTTCAAGTTAAATTTTTTTTAATTTTCTTCTCATTTTCTTTTTTGTTTTTCGGTGATCATTTTACTTCAGATGAAATGAAAGATTTGAGAATTTTCAAGAAAGAAGAATAAATGTGAGGCAACCAATCGATACAAGAGATTAGAATTGCGTTTCAAAAGACAAAGTAATTATTGTTAATACTAAATTATCAAAATTACTTCTAGTTTTGTTAGGTTTTTGGAAGTAATCTTTCCACCAGATTATAAAATCCGGTTCAAGTCAAATTTAGAATTTCAATTGAAAAATGATTAGTCTGGAAAATATGAAACCAATAAAATTACACATGTAACCCTTAATATCACAAGTCACATAACAGTACCATACAATATTTTTTTAGGAGGCCATATATCATGTCTCCTAGATTCTGCCACAATTCTCTCACAATAATAATTCATTGTTAATCCAATAATTAGTACTTTGAATTAACGATTAATTGACAATTATTTATTTTTAAATGCTTAGAATTAATCATTAATTAGTATGGACCTTAATTCCATATTAAATTTTTAGTAATCATTAATTAATTATTAATTCACTTTGTTAATTATGAGTTTAATTAGTATGGGGAAATTGTGGGGGAAATGAGGGAAAAAGTATAATTGTTCTTTTTTTAGAAAACAAAAATGGATTAATACAAGCTAAAGTACAATTCCTAAAAAAAAGGAGTAAAGGAAAATATGCTAAGGCATTGTTTTCATAAAATTATAATAATATGAAATTGTTAGTTTCCAATTAATAAATTCATATAAAAACTTATGATCGTAAAAACTATGTAAAAAACAATAGAAAGAATTGTTTGATAAAATTAAAAGAAACTATGAATATAAACCAGATTCTTAAAATATTAAAGAATATTATTTTTCATATTACTATTTGTTAGAGAGTACTTTAATATAAAATATTAAAAAAATTGAATTTTTCAACACTAAATCTTTAGGTGAGATTCTTATATTGCAAATTGTTTGATTATGCATGTTATTTTTGTTAATTTATTGAAAAAACAAAGTTCATATACAATTTTTTTCGAACAAACAAATATTTTTCCTCCAAGCTCATTATGATTTAAATCAAAGTACATTTTCTCTTAAAATTGTGAATACAATATCATTTTTCACAACAAAAAAAAATGAGCAAGTACATAACAATAATAGAGGAGGAATCTTTTGGTTTAGCTTTGTATTTCCTTTTTTGTGGACTTTAGATGAGCTAAATGTTTGATATTCTTCTAAATAATTAAGGGATTGAGTTGCTATTTTACATTTCAGACGATTCATACTTGTGCTTCAATAAGTAGATATACACTTATCTACTCAAGTCATCGGCGAAGCTAATGAAGTACTGATATCCACCTCTAGCTGGTATACTTGTAGAATCACATATATCTCTATATATGTGCTCAAATAAGTCACTTACTCTTTTCTCAACTTTTGAGAAAGGAGTTCTTGTCATTTTGCCTAATAAACGTGATTCACATGTCTCAAATGAACCCTTTAAAATGAGTCTAATATTTCATTTGAATGGAGCTTAGACGAGCGTTTCTCGTTTATGTGGCTTAAACGACAATGCCAAAATTATGTCAGATTTTGGTTACTGGATATTACCCTTTCGGTATTCTTGTTTAAGGTTTGACTTGTAATTCATATTCGATGTCAACGCATATGTCTATTTTCTAAAGGAACAATTCCATAAAAAAAATTCGTCTTTTGAAAAGACAAATTATTATTCTCAATAATATGTTGATAACCCTCTAGCACTAGTCTAGAAATGGAATTAATACTCCTACTCGTAGTAGGTACATGATAACAATTATCTAATTCTATTACAAGTATATTATTCAAAGTTAACGAATAGACTCCTACTCGTAGTAGGTACATGATAACAATTATCTAATTCTATTACAAGTATATTATTCAAAGTTAACGAATAGACTCCTACGGCTAATGTAGCAACCTTGCTCCATTCCTCACACGTAGGTTTACTTCTTTTCTTGCTATCCTTTTAGCTCTTTTGTGGCCTTACATATTGTTACATATGTGAGCACCACAACCGGTATCTAATATCCAAGAAGAAGAAATTCATATATTAACTTCAATGACAAAATACCTGAAGCAATAGCCGCGCTACCCTTCTTCTTGACCCCTTTGATATTTGGATTGGGCAACACCTTGCTCTTACCCTTTGTCTATTTCTTGATTTTTCTCTTGATCCTACCGGATCCACCATTTGCTAGAAGGGTATCTTTGGCAACTCTTGTCTTCATCCTTTATTTGTTAGTGGGTCCGATGTATTTTCCTTCTCAAAGATATACAATTTCTCATCACACTTGAGAACAATTCTCAAATCGTGTAATCATCCGAAGAAACTATTTCCATCGACCTTCTCCTTCTCAAGGAGATATCGCAAAATGTATATTGCTTAATTCTACTATGTAAAGTTCTATCAGACTTTATTCAATTTCTTAAAGCTTCCACTATTTTCTAGCAATTCAATAACCCTCAAATATTGAATCGGGAACTTGTGTTCCCTAGTGGGACAAGATCCCAATTTAACACATGTGAGTAATAAAGTTTGGGCTTATCTTACCAAATATCGGGAATGACGCTTTCTCGCTTCTTATCGTTCCACAATGGTCCAACCTTGCTATACTTAGGCATACCCAAGTTCGATATGATTGTGGCACGTTTGGATACATAGAAGGCATGACTATCGCTTATTATTCTATGTGAGATTTTGGTTTGCATTCAATCACAATTCATCAGAAAAATAATTGAACAGAAAAACAACATATTATGGATATAATATTGTATTGCCTTTTGCGTCCTTACGAGCTTTGCAAGCACTCCTAAATTATAGATTATCTCATTAGCTTTGATATCTAAATATCGTTGATTATCTTATAATAAAAATTATCCTTTTCTAAATTGATCCGATGAATCAAAAGGTTCTTTGATCATCTCATGATCACCGTCGTTGTTCTCGGAATTCGATGTTGAATCAAAATGTTCTTTTACAAGTTGCACGACTCATCGGTCGGCATAAGCAAAAATTAAAATTAAAATTTGCACGATTCACGGATCGGCATAAGAAAAATAACAACGAGTAAGATGGCACGCAAAATTAATCGAGAATTAATTCGTTTGCACGTAGCTCTGATGTCACATACAATTACATGCATTCACATACAATTAAATATTATAGGCCATACTGTATTATTTAATTAACACAAAATTAATCGAGAATTAATTCGTTTGCACGTAGCTCTGATGTCACTGTTGGGTCCCACGGTTAGAAACGCAACAAAAATAACAAACATTTATAGCCTGCGGAACTTGTCCATGAGGATCCGTGCAAACAAAATAAACATCGAAGGGAGAGTTTGTGTTCATTACCTCCGAATTACGCTTGATTTGGTGACGACAATTGTACGACAACGTGGTTGATCAGGTCTAACTCCGAAACTCCGAAGCATCTACTCGTATCCACAGTGCTCGTCTCGGAGGAAGAACGTCGTCTTGTACTAGCAAAATGGCAGTGGTCTCGAATCCTTCTCTTCACCCTCTCCTTGCCTCGGCTACACCCTAACTGAACTACTCTCTCCACTTGACCAAACCAAAGCTTGAGGCCTAACCCGAGATGCTCTCGGTTCGACGGCTACAAGCCCAAACCCTAGCCGAGACCCTCTCGGCTTGGCAACTTCTCTCTCTTTCGGTCTGACGTGCACGCACGCACGCACGCGCGCGCTAGCTATGGTACTTCTAAAAGCACCAAGAGGGTTCGATTAATTTGGTAACGAACTATACTTCTTAGTTCGTAAATCATCTAGTAAGACATTATGACCATCCAGGTTACATCTAATGATCCGTGATCATTTCCTAGCAAGATAGTTAACTGGTCAAATCCATTTGTTATGCGATACTTGCTAATCACAAGGCATGGTTATTGTGTCAACCCTGGTTTCATTAGCGTCCTTATCCCGATCCGGAATTAGACTGACAATACCGAATGATTATTACCAACAAATGTTAATATCATTCCGAGCATGGTCATGCATTTTCTTAGTCTCAACTCAACGGGTGGCTAAAGAGTATCTCCCTCTGCGAGGGGAACAAATCACGTCTTGGCTGCTGACATCCCTCGTCGTGCTTTACTTCATGTCCTACAACGCCCCATCAGCCATCAGTCGCGACAACATGGAAATGTATCAAAACATCAAGCTCCGCACACATGAATCCATGACAACCTCAGGTTGTAGGATTTACCAAAACTATCCATGGGAATCGCTGATGACATCAACGATGCATATTCACATCTAGTGGTCATATCCATTATGTAATTTCTATTAATACCCATGTTCCAAACTTGATAACCGTTATTCATGATTAATAAAACATGATCATCAGTTTGCGAACATACTAGTGTGAGTACATAGCTTCTTTGGAAAGTATGTTTGTCTCCACAAAATATCCTATGTACTACTAGGGACCTGATTTAAAATGTCATATATTTTGACTCATAGTTTCATTATTCAAAGTCACGTACTTTGGTGATATGATCGAGACTGTTATTCAAGACTTTATTTCAAACTTTAAAATCAAAACCAGACACACTTAAACAATTTCCCTCGTAAGTATTATATAATCCTAGGGCATTACACCTTCAAACACACTGTTGTGGCATATTTTGTGTCGTGGTGAAAGTGTTTGTTCTTTTGAATGCATTTGACTTCATTATTTTTTAATAACTTTATTAATTAAAACTAGGTATTATTGTAATTATTATAACTAGATGGTACCCTCGTTCTGCTTCGGAATATTATGTTTTTGTTTGATATTATTTTGGAGTATATGTTGCTCAGTTTTTTCTTTCTAAAGTTATTTTTTAACTGAACTACACATTTTTAAAGTATAAAATAGATTTTTTGATTATCATCTACAATATATATATTTAGATACGTGTCATGTCCATTTATATGTAAGATATATTTTTTAGAATTACATAATATGATATTTTTGGACATATTTATTCTAAGAAATTATTGTGGAATCTTCTATGAATTTTTTAATTCAGTACATCCTAAAAAAATAGAAACATACCTCTTACAATATACTACGCGTGAAAAATAATGAGTCAAAGGTTAAAATAACTGGAATTGATGTTCACTTACAAGTCAATGAGTCAAAGCTTAAAATAATGTTTTTAACAAATATGCCGATTTATATACTTACATTTAGCATCTAATTATAACCTATGGACTCACTATCATAATTAAAAAAAATGAGTAAATGAAAAAAGCTCGATGGTCCTCCATCCATTGATACCAATAAAACTCAAACCCACAACCTCTCACAACATATGGTTTCTTGCGACTCACTATCATAACTATAACAACAAATATTATATTATCGTTATTCACTATATTTCATTGACAATTATTACAAGTTCGATTCGGGTCATTCGGGTTTCGGGTCATTTGTGTTTCATGTCATTCGGGTTCGGTCCGATTTTGGATACGGGACATTCGGGTTAGGGTCGTTCGAGTTCGATTTCATTTCAAGTTCGAGTAATTCGGTTTCGGTTTGATTTCGGATTCGAGTAAATTATTGATAAATTAACTAATTATAAACTAATCTAATACATTTATTTGTTCATACAAATTATTTAATATCAATAAACTAGTTGTTATATTTAGGTTTCATTTTTTCTAGTCTCTTAAATTCCTTCATATCAAACATGCATGTTGTGTTAATAGCATATTTTGTTTACAATATTAATTTTATTTATATTTTTAAATTCAAAACTTTCAATATTGTATGTAATTTGTTATTATATATTTTGAAGAAGTAATTATATTTGTATTTAAATCTATAATATTTATTTTTAAAAAGTAATAATAAGTGTAGTAATTTGTAGCATTCTTGTTTAGTATGAAACGTTTTGGAGATCAATAGGGTATGTATTTATTTAAATTTCCTCAGCACATTACCCAAGCAATACATTTACCCAACCTGTTTAAGCATGAAAAATAGATTCCAATTCCCACGCGTAAATAATTAAATGAGGAGAGTATGTGGAATTACTTCTTTGCCATTTCCATCAAAACATTGTATCAAACTTTAACCGGCTGAATAGAGGATTTTACCGGCTCAATAGAATGGACTGGTTTATTGATTCAATCTGGACCACTGAATTCAAGGAAGTCGACGACCGAGAAATTTTTGGTGTACGAAAGAATAACTCATTATATTATATTACACTATAATGAGTCTTGGATTATCATTTGTCATGAAATATATATTATGGTGAACTAAAAAAAAATATACAGAAACTTTTATATTAAATATATTTTTATAATTATTTTCATAAAAAATTTTGAATTCAAATTTTCTACTAAATCGTTTTCCAAAAATGAATTTAAATAAAATATGTTTTGAAAAAGAAACATGTTGTTCCAAAGTAGTTTTTATTTTAATTTTTGTATGAACAATTAATTAAAAGAATATAATATTATTTTTTCAAAAATATGAGGATTAACATTTTATAAAATTTGAAAATGTTAATAGTTTTTTTGAGCTGGAAATCCCACCCACTCAGACCCCCACGCACCCACCCACCCATATCACATAATATCATATAATATAATACAATATTAAATAAAATAATATAACATAATATAATATAATATAATATAATAAGAAATTAAATATTAGAATATTAAAATCATGGATTTTGCACCAAAAAACAAACAAAGAACTTCATATAAATGATTTCAAAATACAACTAATCAAACAATTCACATATATTATCAAATACATTGATAGTGAAATACATTTTTTTCACGTATGCATGTATATGAAAATCTCCCAAATCAAACAGTAGTGGAGACCATGAGAGAATGTATAGTTCAGCCAAAAAATAAATTATCTCCCAAATTGTAGGATTGGTTTGTGACATGTTAAGATAAAAGCTCGAAATTAATCGGAATTAGACGAGAAAAATCGTTGAAAATAGTGTAAATTTCATTTCGCTTTCATTTAAATAGTGATTCAACATATATTTTCATCTGAGATCGATTATTACGGTGTTACGTTCCGGTACCGATAAAATCCCTAAGATCGAAATTATGTGTATATTTTACCAAATAACCATGAAACAAAAATCTTGTATTACTTTATATATGGTCTTTCTCGAATTGACACTAATAATGTCATGTGTATATCGTTTTCTTAGTTACGAATAATGAATTTCAAGTATTTTATAATGTTAAATTTAGAGTTTATTTTTTTATTTTTTGTGATAGATCTCTCATTTTCATTTAATGAGATATATGATAAAATGACAACATATCATATATACTTCGAACAAATTTATTTTTTTAATCACAAAATATTATCATATTTTTGGACATATTTATTCTAAAGAAATTATTTTGGAACATTCTATGAATTTTCTAATTCAATACATCCTAAAAACATATCTCTTACAATATACTACTCATGAAAAATAATGAGTCAAAGGTTAAAATAACTGAAATTGATGTTCACTTACAAGTCAATGAGTCAAAGGTTAAAATAATGTTTTTAACAAATATGACGATTTATATACTTACATTTAGCATCTAATTATAACCTATAGACTCACTATCATAACTAAACAAACGAGTAAATGGAGAAGGCTCGATGGTCCTCCATCCATTAATACCAATGAAACTCGAACCAACAATCTCTGACAACATATGATTTCTTGTGACTCACTATCATTCATATTCACCATTACAAAACTAATCAATCGTCCTAGACCATCCAATCCTATACCAGAAACTTAACCATCATGTGTAGACATTTGTTGCATAATTAACTCCTCTGACTCCGAGGTTAATAAGTAACACTAGAAGAGATCTCATCTAGACAAACAATTGTCTGTCATTTGAAGGCGATACTGATAATTCTGATTCTTAATCTAGAAATCCCAAAGAGAAAGTTCAATTCGAAGACGATTCTGATTCCGGCTACGATCAAGATTTTTGAAGGCCGATCAGAAGTTCAATTAGCATCTATATTTACTCGTTTTTTTTAGTAATTGAGTTGGAAGGAATATGAATTTGAGAAGTAAAAACGGACCGGTACCGCTAGGGGAATTGCTGAAGAGAGAAGGGATAAAGAGTGAGAAAGTTAAAGAACACGTGAAATGTGAATTGTCGTACGGTGAGTTCTGTCACAGCAAGAAAGGTGAAGATTTTACTCTAATTAAGGCTGACTGTGAAAGGGACGTACCGGGTGATTCTTTCTCTACATTCTCCGTTTTCGCGGTTAGTGACATCCATTATCTTTCTCTTTATTCGCTTGGATTTCATGGAGAAGCGATTTTCTTTCCCTTCATACAAGATTGAAATTTATTCTATTTTCAATTCTCAAATTTTCAGATATTCGATGGTCATGGCGGTCAACAAGCAGCTATTTATTCCAAGGAAAAGTTACTAGGCAATATTATGAATGCCATTCCTTCGAATTTAACAAGAGAAGAATGGCTCGCTGCTTTACCCAGAGCTTTCGTCTCTGGATTTGTAAAAACCGATAAGGATTTACAGGACGAAGGTAACTTTTTAGATAATAATATCTTCGAGTGTTTTTTTGTATCAATGAATATAATAATGTTCCTCATTTACGCATTTTCTATTTTAAAGTACGTACGTCAGGGACGACAGTTACATTTGTGATCATAGACGGACTGGTGATCACAGTTGGATCTGTGGGCGACTCACGCGCTGTGCTCGAGTCTGCCGAAGGCTCACTTTGCCACTTATCTGCAGATCACCGCCTTGAGGAAAATGAAGAAGAGTACTTTTCTCTTAATATTTTTTAATTTGTATACGTACATTTGTAATGTACGAGTCTTTGATTTAATTTTTTGCCATTATCTTGTTTTAGGGTTGAGAGAGTAACAGCAAGTGGTGGTGATGTTGCGAAATTTAATCCTATCGCCAATGTCATGGTAACATGCCTTCGATATTTCACTTGTAAATTTTAGGAACTTAATTGTGATTTACTTGACCATAATTTTTTCAAAAAATTTAGGTTGGTCCTTTGAGATGTTGGCCGGGCGGATTGTGCCTTTCGAGGTCGATAGGGGATTTAGACGTCGGTGAATTTATCGTTCCCGTTCCTTACGTCAAACAAGTCAAGGTATATTAATTTCTATAAATTACGACTTTTAAGTTCAAATTTCGCAATTAATTATTTTTGTATTTGTTTATTTATTTTAATGGATATAGCTGTCAAGTGGTGGTGGTAGACTAATCATATCGAGTGATGGTGTGTGGGATGCAATTAGCCCTGAAATGGCATTCAATTGCTCGAAAAGCCTCACTCCCGATGCCGCCGCCTCTCAAGTCGTTAAAGTAATCCCCCTACAATACAAAAAAAAAAAAAAAATAATTGAGCTTACTTTTAATATACAAAAAATTAATCGAGTGATGGTGTGTAGGATGCGGTGCAACTAAAAGGGCTAAGAGATGATACGACGTGTATCGTAGTAGACGTGTTGCCTCAAGAGAAAGCAACTCCCACAATCGTTCCACACACAAAGAAACATGGAATGAACGTTTTCAAACACATCTTCAAGAAAAAAACGTCTGACTCATGTAATAATTTGCACGATTTGGAGCACCAAGAACCTGATGTGGTCGAAGAGATATTCGAACAAGGCTCGGCTTGTCTCGCCGAAAGGTACGTAAATGTAACCAACATTTTTGTTATTCGAGTATTGGATTTTTTGTTTAATTGATTGAGAATTTTGCAGACTAGAGACGGAATTTCCAATAAAGAATATATTCAAGGTGTTCGCACGCGCGATATGCCAGGTGGAGCTGAAACCTAACGAGTGCATTTCAGTTCACAGTGAAAATTCTGAGATCGGGAAGTCACGAGCATGGGATGGCCCATTTCTCTGCATCAGTTGCCACGAAAAGAAGGAAGCCATGGAAGGCAAGAGGAACTCTACAAGTATGTAATTGTCATTTTCGATTTGGCGCAATTTCTTTTCTTTTTAAGAAATTATTTGGCACAATTTCATTTGGACCCCTACAATTCTAAAAAAAACATCTCATATACATCTTTGGTGGTATTTTTCTAAAATTATATATGATGTTAAAACAAAATATTTTTTTTCCAGATTCGTCGTCACGTAACAGCTCCTCATCCAGAGAGTAAAAATCGACATTGCTATGCCTTTGCTTGTCCGGTATTAGAATTGTTATTCGGGCTAGGTATTATTAGGCTCTAATTAGTATTAATTAGGCATTAATTATGTAATTAAGGCTAAGTAATTAGTTGTCATTGTTATAGATTTGTTTACACGGATTAAGGCTAATTAACCTTAGATCAATTATTAGATTAGTAAATTAGGATCTAATTCTGTGTAATGCAATGAAAAATAATATAGTAAAATTGAAATTGTTTATTTGGATGGTGTGAACGGTGTCCTTGAAATTATTTCGTCCATTCGTGCAGCCAGTTGCAAATTCCTCAAGATAAATCGAAAATATCATTTTGTAGGACACGTTCATGAGAACGACGAATGATCGTCTTCTTCAACACACATCAAATACAATATTATTTGTATAAAATAAAATATCGGGAGTATGTGGAGAACCATTGAAATATATACTATAGTACTTTCATTTCTTATCTCTGTCTATATAACATTTATTATATTTTGTTTCAACATTTTTGAGCATTAGTTCGTTTCGGATAATAATAAAGAGTGATATAAAATATCGTGGTTATTCAGGAGTTCGATCCGAGTTCAAATCCGACTTTCAGACCTTTTTTCTTTTTGCAAAAGAAACTGTTTTCTACAAAATAAAATATTATCGTTGTGAAATCAATATCATTGTTTGGTGCATTGGTTGTGTACTATGTTGCACATGCTGAAGAAGCTAGATTCGAATTTAAATATTTATGTGTTCCGACAAAATTAGATTTGTCAAATGATCGATGCGAATTTAAAAGCAAATTTTAAGTATACTATTAGTAGAATTATTGAAAAAAAACATAGTCTGTAAAATTAAGAGAATATTTTTGTTTATAAATCCTGCAAATATTAAAATATTACAAATGATAAAATTCCGATCATATTCATGCACAATTTTGATAAAAATCAAAATAACCAAATTTTTGTATGGGATATGTCGCAAAAATACAAAATTATCTCTACAATGAGTGAAAATTTGAAGTCTAATTTCTTTTACAATTATAAAAATCATGTGTTTTACAAAAATATGCCTAGTTTTTTTTGTTTTCTTGTGAGGTTTTCTTTATTCCGAATAGATTTGGATTATATGCTTACATCACCAAAATTATACATACCAAATTTATAAATTGTTTTAAAGGATATTACTGTTACCAAATTGTTCTAAGGTAGTTTTTATTTTATTTTGTGTATGAATAGTTAATTAAAAGAATATAATATTTTTTTTTCAAAAATATGAGGATTAACATTTTATAAATTTTGAAAATGTTAATAGTTTTTTTGAGCTGGACATCTCGCCTACCCAGACACCCACCCATATCACATCATATAATATAATATAAAACAAAACAATTTATATAATATGATATAACATAACATATTATAATATAATATAATATGAAATTAAATATAAAAATATTGAAATCATCGATTTTGCATCAAGAATCAAACAAAAAATTTCATATACATAATTGCAAAATACTACTAATCAAATAACTCACGTTGATGACTATTTTACGTAGATAATGAAATGCATGTATTTCACATATCCACGTATATCAAAATCCCCCAAATTAAACATTAGCAGAGACCATGAGAGAAGGTACAGTTCAGCCAAAAAAATCTCTCCCAAATTGTAGGATTGGTTTGTGACCCGTTAAGATAAAAGCTTGACATTAATCGAAATTAGACAACAAATATTGTTGAAAATATTCTAAACTTCATTTTGCTTTCATTCAAATTGTGATTCTACATTTTTTTCCTTTGACATCAATTATACTGTGTTACGTTTCGGCATCGGTCAAATTCCTAAGATTGAAATTATGTGCACATTCTACCAAATAAATATAAAACAAGAACCTAGTATACTTTATCAATGTATTTATCGAAGTGACACTACTATTGTCTTGTGTATATCGTTTTCTTAGTTGCAAATAATGAATTATAAGCATTTTGTAATGTTAAATTTAGTTTTTTTTTTATTTTGTGATAGATCTCTCATTTTTATTTTAATGAGATCTCTCATTTTATTTTGTGATAGATCTCTCATTTTACCACTACTTCCTTTATGATGTATGGTAATTGATTAAGCTCTCCTTCCGCATATACTGTTCTGGTTTATTTGATTGTTTGCTATATGTAATTCTCCTCTACTAACATTGATACTGAGAAATGTTTTAATGTTAGCATGACCGTATAAGTTGGAAAATTGGTGATGTATTTTCTCTAACCCCGCGACATTATGCCAAAAATCAACTTGTTGCCTCTCTCCTAATTCATATGAAATACGAGTATTAAGGAAATTTTATAACTTCTTAATATATAAACCTGGTTTACAATGTTAGTTATATGTTTTGTATCTCGGTGTACAAACACCGAGTCCAGGAGAGGAACAGACGGCCCAGATGCATAAACTAAAATTACCTTAAGATTCAACGGCTAAAAACAACAGGGTGACGTGATTACTGTGGTAAGAGTAATTTTTGTAGATTTATACATAACTTATAATTTCGAAAGAATGACTCTCTCTCTCTCTCTCTCTCTCTCTCTCTCTCTCTCTCTCTCTCTCTGACTCTAACCTGTTTTGATGGGATTAAAATGTTACTAACCAGTGTTTGGCATTTTAATTATTTTTGTTGTATATAATGTTTCCACTTTAATCTTGATACAAATTAAATAGCGAAAAGATCACTAGTACATACCAGTTACATTCTTGAGAACTCACTAGTTAATATAGGTTTAGTTGCGACTAAAACCCATATTTTCCTAGGTTTTAGGAAGTATTCTTTCCACCGGATTATAAAATCCGGTTCAAGTCAAATTTAGAATTTCAATTGAAAAATTGTTAGATTGGAAAATATGAAACCATGAAAATTACACATGTAATCTCCCCTTAACAAGTCACATAACCAGCACGTCCCTTTTTCCCCGACGTAAACAGTACCATACAATATTTTTTTTAGAAAAAAAATTGATTAATACAAGCCAAGTACAATTCCTAAAGAAGGAGTAAAGGAAAATTTGCCAAGGCATTGTTTTCATAAAATTATAATAACATGAAATTATTAGTTTCCAATTAATAAATTCATATAAAAAAGAGGCCATATACAGTACCCCTCATTTCCCCCAACACCCTCTATATGATTAATTAATAATTAATTATTGGAGTAATTAACAAAAGTACATTCGGTTAACAATTAATTAATATATAATTAAAATACATATACATTAATAATTCTTAATTAATATTAATTAACTGTTAATCGGATGTATTTTTGTTAATGACAATGTTAATTAATCATTAAAGAGGAGGTATGGTATAATTATCCTATAAAAATTTATGATCGTAAAAATTATGTAAAACTGTAGAAAGAATTGTTTGATAAAATTACAAGAAACAATGAATATAAACCAGGTTCTTAAAATATTAAAGAATATTATATTTCATATAACTATTCGTTGGAAAGTAAGTTAATATAAAATATTAAAAAAAATTGAATTTTGTTTACACTAAATCTTTAGGTGAGATTTCTTATATTGCAAATTGTTTGATATGCATGTTATTTTTGTTAATTAATTGAAAAAACAAAGTTCATATACAATTTTTTTCTAACGAACAAATATTTTTCCTCCAAGCTCATTATGATTGAAATCAAAGTACATTTTCTCTTGAAATTGTGACTCTTGAAATTGTGAATGAAATATCATTTTTCACAAACAAAAAAAATGAGCAAGTACATAAAAATAACAGAGGAGGAATCCTTTGGTTTAGTTTTGTATTTCATTTTTTTTTTTTTTTTTGAACTTTAGATGAACTAAATGTTCGATATTCTTCTAAATAATTAAGGGATTGAGTTGCTATTTGACATTTCAGAATATTTAATATGTTGTTATTATGGATATATTGATGTTCTTGATCATACATGTGCATGTTCATTCTGAAATCGGAGTTCTTTTTAGATTTATGAATACAACTAATCATATAACATTGAGAGGTCAGTATTCCTTCTTTCAACGGATTTCTATTTTGAGGGCCTTTGCTTTGAAATTATTACCTAATTTAATTTTTAGGAAAAAAATTTCTTCTCGTGTCTATATAAGAGGTGAAATTAAACGAATTTAATCACAACAAAATAATTTAAAGAACAGATTTTGCGCAAACCATAATCATGTCCCTACTTTTATTTTCTCTCTCTTTTATTCTCTACGTCAATGCATCACTCATCTAGTCATTTGTCTTCGTTTTATATTTTTCATCGGACGTCTTTTTTTGAATTCAATTGTAAGTCGACAGTTGGATGAACTATCGATAACACGAGAATCAAAATCCGTCGACTCGATTCACGAGACCGTGGTAAGCCGGCTTGCTGAAAAGAACAAGCCGATCAATCGTCACTTGGATGAAACACCAGAAATAAAGTCCGTCGACTCGATTCACGAGACAGTCGTAAGCCAGCAAGCTGAAGGGACCAACCTGAACAATTGTCATTTGGACGAAACAGTAGATCAATCAAAGTCCGTCGACTCGATTCACGAGACCGTGTTTAACCAACTAGCTGAAGGAAACGACCCTGTCAGAGGGGTTAACAACATCGAATACGAATGGGGGGAAGATTCTTGCCAAATAAGTAAATAACCTACATCAATGGACGTGTCATATACCTAAATCCACCTCTCCTGCCACATGAGAGGCCTCGCATCGTCGTTGCAAGGCATATTCTTGACTCCGTGCATGAAGGCACCGAGTTTGAACCTGCGAACAAGGAGAGACGACCGAGTGCAAGAAGAAGATTAATCGGAACGTGTAGAAGATTCTTTACATGTCGTTGCTTCTAAACTTGTCCGTAATTAATATTTTGATTCGTTTGGATTTTCTGTAACGTTGTTATTCTAATTATGAAAAGAAGTATTTGAATAAAATAGACTCAAAATTAATATTCTTCTTTAAATTTAGCTTTATTTCTATTGTCTACTGCCTCTCTCCTCCAGCTTTCTTCAATGAAATCACCATACCCTCTCTAAAATTAAATTAATTTAGAAAGAGTATGTATTTTGCTATATTATTTTTTGTTGAATTAATTGGGCCAATTACTTGACTGCATAAACATTTTTATAGCGCCACCATTTACATATACATATTAAAAAATTATCATCAACAAGGATATAATGGTAATTTGATAAAACAAAATTGAAATCGCTCTCAATTTAATCACGTTGACTTTTGAAGTAGCCACCCTTTATTTTTAGTGAGATGTGAGATGTTAGCTTAAGATGATACATTAAGATATAAATTTTTATTATTGGAAATATCAATAGGAGGAATTTTTCTCAAGAAAAAATAATCGGTGTCCTCCGATACATAATAATATCATTTATCAGAAGAGATTTGAATGAACTAGTCGTCTAAAATACTAATGTGGCTTTTGATGTTACATATTTCTGAAGGAGAACCACAAAAAATATCAAAATATAACAAATAACCCGAAGAAAAAAAAACATGTAACATATGTTCCGTGCAATTTGAGAACTCAAAAAAATGCAATACAATACACATTTAATTATAATTTTCCAAAGAATCATATTTTCAGTACCTTTAACATGATTAATTCAATAATTGTATGTTTAAGCAAGAGGCTACCACAATCTTTAAAAATTAAATAAGGATTGTAATGAAAAATAATATCAGATCTAATTTTTTTTTAGATTATCTGACAATCTCTCAAAACTTTATATGCGGAATGGATTCACTTCATGAATATTTGAAGGCAGATCATCTTAATCAAACATTTAAATAATGTATTATTGAGAACTTGCAGTTCATATATAATAACGTAACATGCATTTTTTATGTTATTCAGATCTTGTAATCATCAAATGATAACCGAATGAATTGGAAATGTATTTTCAGGATACGAATTTTATAAAATACACAAAATATTATAAGTTTTCGCAAATAAAATCTCAATAATTCAAAAAGTAATTTCATACAAAATCAATTTAAACAAAAATTCTAAACAATTGTTGCAATTAAGTGCTCAGTGGAAAGAGAAGTCGGTTTATTGTGAAAAAGCTCACGGCAAAGCCAATAGCCACACAAATTTTAATTCATCATAGCACCCTAATCCAAAATTATCTGTATCGATCCTTCCATTCACAGATTTTTGGAGAAAACTTATCAAAATTTAAAAACTGTAATTTGGAATGGAAGGAAAAAAAGAACAAAATCAAGATTGAAATTGAAGAAATTAAGGCTGTCAGTGTGTGTAACAACATTGATTCAGATCATCGAATATTAAAGTCTCTCTGAAATCCGCTAAGATCCTTACGGATCGAATCATCATTAGCCTTCTTCAAATCTCAAATTCAACAAAAAATCTCATTCACAGATTTTTGGAGAAAACTCAATCAAAATTTAAAAACTGTAATTTGGAATGAAAGGAAAAAAAGAACAAAAATAGGATTGAAAATTGAAGAAATAAAGGCTGTCAGTGTGTGTAACAACATTGATTCTGATCATCGAATATTAAAGTCTCTCTGAAATCCGCTAAGATCCTTACGGATCGAATCATCATTAGCCTTCTTCAAATCTCAAATTCAAAAAAAATCACATTCACAGATTTTTGGAGAAAACTCAATCAAAATTTAAAAACTGTAATTTGGAATGCAAGGAAAAAAAGAACAAAATCAAGATTAAAAATTGAAGAAATATAGGCTGTCAGTGTGTGTAACAACATTGATTCAGATCATCGACTTTGAAAGTCTTTCTGAAATCCGCTAAGATCCTTTCAGATCGAATCATCATTAGCCTTGTTCAAATCTAAAATTAAACAAAAAGCACACGAATCAAATCACGAAATAAGAGAGAGAAGAAACCATAACCTCGAAGCTAAATCTAAGCTAAACTCAGTATTCCATTTCATTATTTTGCTGCGATCAAAGGCTGAATATATAGATGCGCAAAGGGTTAGGGTTTGGTCCATCCAGAGAGACAATGATCTCTCTCCGTTATAATTCTGACGGGGAAATTAGAAAACTTCCTTGCAAAATCAATTTGAGAAGAATACTCTTAATTTGCATTCTAAGCTGATCTTTAAGGCCTGCTAAAAAATTATATAGTTCATATTACACGGAGTAAAAAAGTCTTGGCCTACATTTCGTGGGCTAAACCCAATCTATTTTATTTCTCTGAAAAAGAAAATAATATGTCTTTTCTTTATTACAATTTTTCATTAAACAACAAAAAAAAAACTATCAGGAAATGAATTATATTTATTAAAAAAAAAAGGGAAGTTCTATCATACACCCTTTTACAAGGGTATTTTGGGTATTTTAGCAATTAATTATATTTGTAAAAAGGTGTATCATAAAATTTATCTTTTATGGAAATTTTTGTTTAAATAAACAACAAAAAATTTCAATTTAGTTAAACATTAATTGATAAATATATTTGATATCTTATCTTAAATATTCATAAATGGATAATTACTCTAAATACCTTTGAAAATGGGTGCATGATAGAATCCCTTTAAATATTCATAAATGTAGTTTTAGCGTTTTTTTTTTAAATTAGTTGCCAAAAAAAAAAAAATCAGTGTCGTTTGTAGTGTATAGGTGCCAAAACATGTAGTTTTAGTGTAGTTTGAACGTAATAGCTGCCAAAAGATGTAGTTTTAGTACCTCTCTGAAGCTTGGCAGCAGATGTAGTTTTAGCGTCGTTTGTATATTAATGCTGCCAAAAGATCTAGTTTTAGTGTTTTTTATGTTCTGCCAAACGATATAGTTTGTGTTGTTTATTCAAGATGTAGTTTTAGTCTCTTATTTTTTTCGCTGTCAAAAGGATTCTTTTTAGTGTCGTTTGTAGATGATAGCTGCAAAAAGATGTTATTTTAATGCCTTTGTAAATACTAGCTGCCAAAAGATGTAGTTTTAGTGTCGTTTCATAAACTCAGCTGTCAAAACATGTAGTTTTGGTACCGTTTCAGCTGATTCGTTGTAATAAGATGTAGCTTTAGTGCCATTTGTACATTAAGGCTGCCAAAAACTGAAGTTTAATGATTTTGTTGCCAAAAGATGTAGCTTTTAACGTTTTCGCTGTCAAAAGGTTTAGTTTTAGTGCAGTTTGTAGATAATTGCTGCCAAAAGTTGAAGTTTTAATGTCTTTCGTAATTTACGGCTGCCAAGTCTTTTATGTTTTGCATTGCCAAAAGCTGTCGTTTTAGTTCCGTTTGTATTTTAAGGGGCCAAAAGATATAATTTTAGTGTTGTTTTAAATTTTTCGCTGCCAAAAAATGTAATTTTAGTGTTGTTCATAACGTTTGAAGATGAAGTTTTAGTGTCTTTAATGTTTTTTCTGCCAAAATGTTTAGTTTTGATGTCATTTGTAGTATATAGCTGGCCATAACATGTAATTTTGGTGCCTTTTGTTCATATTAGCTGCCAAAAGATGTAGTCTCAATTTCGTTTATGAAACTTTGCTGCCAAAAAATATAATTTTAGTGCCTTCTGAATATTAATGCTGCCAAACAATTTAGTTTTGGTGCCGTTTCAATTGTATGCTGCCTACAGATTTAGTTTTAGTGCCATTATACTAACGGCTGCCAAAAGATATAATTTTAGTACCGTCTGAAATTTTGAGCTGCCAGAAGAAACAATTTAGTTGAGTTTTAGTGTTTTTTCTATTGTTTGGCTGCCAAACGGTTTCAATTTAGTGCCGTTTGTAGTTTAAGGTTGCCAAAAAATATGATTTTAGTACCGTTTTATTTTCTCTAACTCATGTTTAATTTAATTCATTCAATTAAAAAAAAATTAATCAATTGACACATCTCTAATGTTTTATTAGCTATGGAGATCATATGTTTTACCTTTTTTCCACTGTTGTTTCTCTCAAATCTAATTATATTCTTCAAGATCCTAAACCACTCCTCTACTTTGAAAAATGTGCAACAAAATTATACAAATTATGCATTTTGGAGCACGATTTTTGTTGAAATAAATGTTAGACAAATTTAAATGATAAATTGCATACGAAATACAAGAGTACCAAGATCTAGTTCCGACGGATAAAACATCATTTGAAAACACTGGCCGATCAAAAAATATATCCATATTTCAAAAAACAAAGATTTTCCTCCTGTAAAATTAATTTTACAAATATCTTTTGATGTAAAGCACCTGAAGTGTCCATTCAAATGGATGTATTAATGTGAATTTACAATTATTATAACAGCATAAGCACAAATTTCATAGCATTCCGATCGATCCATCAAAACAACTGAATGAATTAGTCATATAAGATTCATGACTAAGAACTTTGATTAAACCCAAGAATTAAGAAAAATTGATGCAGAAATTTTATAACAAACGAATTTAATTGTGCATATTTAAACTAAACTATTTCAAAACTAACTAAATTAGAAAATATCCTAATCACACAAATACTATGTTTAGTTCGTCATTACCCATACAATTTAGTAAACAAGAAAAAATTGTTGCAATTTTAATTTCAAAATATTAACAAAAAAACAAAGTACCCTCATGCAAAATCAATAACAAAAACTATTAACGTTGTTTGTAATGAAGTGCTCAGTGGAAAGAGAAGTCGTTTTATTGTGAAAGAGCTCACGGCAAAGCCAATAGCCACACAAATTTCAATTCATCATAGCACCCTAACCAAAATTATCCAACTTTTCCAATCATTAAAAGATCACAGATTTCTGAAAGAACTAAAATCAATAAATGAAAGAAAGGACAGAACAAATCAAAGAGCGAGAAATTGAAGAAATAAAGGCTGTCAGTGTGTGTAACAACATTGATTCAGATCATCGACTTTGAAAGTCTCTCTGAAATCCGCTAAGATCCTTACGGATCGAATCATCATTAGCCTTCTTCGAATCTCAAATTCAACTAAAATCCGACAAATCAAATCAATAAACAAGAGAGAACGAAACCAAAACCTTTTAATCAAGCTGAATGAATCTTCCATTTCATCTAAGAACGGCGATCAACGGCTGATTATATAGACGCCCTTATTAGGGTTAGGGTTTCGTTGATCGTACAATGATTTCCATCACAAGGCGGCCAAGATGGGCCAGATTTCGTTTCTACTGGAGAGAGAGAGAAATCAGGCGAAATTAAAAATGGGCTGGGCTTAGTAATATAAGGAACTTAACCTGTGTAGTGTGGCATGTGCTGTGCAAAATAGTATATTGTGATGATAATAAACCAATTTTAAAATATCTTTTTATTATTTTCTATTTAGATTAAATACAAACTGTATATAAGAGAGTTAAAATATATTTTTAGTTAATTGAATTCTCATATAAAGTATTGTTCTTTTCATAATGAAAAATATATGCAATTCCAATTACTAGCAAAATGAAAAGATAAAAAAGTATTCTAAAAAAAAAAAAAAAAACAAAACAAAAGCTGAGGCAATTCTATTAACAAAGCACAGATCAATTTCTACAAACACCCGTCACGATGCGCGCCGATTATTCATTCAAACCCAACATTTTGAACTATTCGCAAAAAAAAAAGAACAAATAAACAAAAACAAAGAATCAGTTATCTCCTTCGTCTTCGTCCTCGTCCTCGTCAATACCGACCCATTGCGTGAATGCAAACAGAAACTCTTTAAATGTCACCATTCCATTCTTGTCCCAATCCATCTCCTCTGTTAAACAAAAATAATACCCCAAAATTACATTAGAAAAAAATAATGAAAATGAAAATAAAAAAAATAAAAAATCAAACCGAAACGTTTCATGGCAATGCGGCCAGAGGAGCGTTCGCCAGAGGAGGTCTCGTTAATAGCTTGGACCATTTCGCCCTTGCTCACATAACCGTCCTTGTTCTTATCCAAAAACACGAACGCATCGACTAGGATTTTGAACGTCTCTTCCATATTCCCCAATCCCATCCTCGCTTTCTATTTCCAATAATTAATCAGGTCAAGAAAATAATTGACAATAACTAGAAGGGTATTTATGTAATTTGTTAAGATAAAAGAAGGGTACGGCTTCTGTAGCGGCGGGTTCGTTGAGAAGGTAGAAGAGGCACAAAAGGACGATAAATTCATTGAATTTCATCCCCATAGATTCGTTAATATCGCATGCCTCGAATAGATCGTTAATATCCTCTTCTGAAATGGAGATCTCCAGTCTTTGGAAGCACCTCTGCAGCTCTTCTTGATCTATCTCTCCGTTCTTATCCTCGTCTGTTAGATATAAACATTACAAATTGTAAATTTGTAAATTGGTACAAGCAATTAAAAGAAAACAGACCGAATTGCTCGAAACAGGATTTGCAGTTCCTCAGGCTCTCGTCGATTTTGGGGAACTTGAGGATAAGGCTGTTGAAACTTCTCAAATTAGTCCCATCTCTTGCCCTTTTTTGCATTGCCTCCACCATTTTCCCTTCGAGCTTCGATCCAGGCCTCGGCGACTCTGGTTTACCAATCGCCCCGCCCATTCTCTTTTACAAGGATCAAACTGCAAAAAATATGTATTCGAATGCTAATAAAGAGTTGTTCTTTTCCCAAATAATGAAGATCGAGATTAAAGCGATATTAAATTAAGACAAATTGGATCGAAAAGGAATATGCAATAACTCAGGTACAACCCAAGTGAACGAAGATACTCTTAATTAAAAAATGCAACTGGAGAGTTGACAAGATCTGCTAAGAATATATAAATAGATTGAAAAGTAATAAATTCCATTCAAACTAAACGTTATTAAACAAATAATGATGGAACATAAAAAATACTCAGATTTTCAAACTTATTCAAAGAGTTCATAAGAAAGAGGAGTTAATAAATAAGAGAAAACTTTCAAATTTGTGTCCTAGATTTAGTACAGACTAGTCAAGACCATTTCTTGAAAATTAAAATCAATTCAAGGAGAACAAAATACTAATATAAAATAAAAAAAAATGGTATAGGAGCTCGATTCACTGTACTTTAAAAATTCCAACAAAATTTACTCGAACTTTCTTCAAGAATCGTGAAATTAACAGGAGAACCTTTATAATTCCATTCTACTACAAAAAACACTAAACAGATACTCCAAATCAAGGATCCCCCATTGATATGTACAATCGAATAAAAGTAACATGAATCAAGATTACGATAATAATACAAAACGAACTAGAAATCACTTGCCTGGAGTTTTCTCTTGATTGGAAAACTAGAAGAAAAAATCTCTGAGAAAATCAAAGAAATTGTATTATATTGAGAAGGGGGGTTTTATTGTACAAGGAGTTAGGCGAAGAGGAAGGACCTCCTTTCCTTTAGTGAACTATTAAGTTACCTGCCTAGACTGGGTTTACATGGACCGTTACAATAAAACCGGGATTTCAACATCTATATTCTTGGAAACTCGGATTTATTATCCTGGTTTATGCCAACCAGAGGAACTCAAACAGCCATTCATGCTGTACGCTAGACGTATCCACTGTTGAGTTATTGACCCAATGTTGAGAAGATATTTTCATTCGAATCTATTATATATTAAGATACTAATGCTCTGTTTCGCTGCAAGATATTTTCAAACGATAATAATCAATAATTTAGTTACTTAGATTTTGCACCCATAAATCACTTTGATGTCTTTCAAAAATGAAACAATTTGTGCAGATAATGCGTGCAAGTCTGACTCTGAAGATGACTACATGGAAAAAGTGGATTATAGAGATGAATCAGAGATCTATGGATCAGGGGCAGCCACTTAGATAAGTGCTGCTACGGACCACCAAAAGGCCAACTGGGCTAAGCCATTACGGCACTCTATCTTATGTTTAAATGCGTTTAAAATTTTTTAATTTTCTTTCGGTACTATTTTGGAATGTAAGGGGGTTGGGACAAGATGCAAAGTTCAAATTAGTTAAGGACACCACTAGGGAGTCTAATTGCATCATATTTTGTATGCAAGAAACTAAACTCAATGACACCACCTTTTTTTATATGAAGAAAGTATGTCCGTCAAAAATAAATAATTTCTTTCATAAAAACGCAATAGATAGTCGTGGAGGACTTCTAACGGCGTGGTCCGATGATTTCAAGATAGAAGCTCAAATGGAGCACACTCACTCCATATCAACAACCCTATCACTATCAAATGGCTTCAAGTTCATTATAACAAATGTCTACGGACCAACGAATGTGGACGAAAAAGAAAATTTTCTTGAAGAACTTAAGAACATAAACCAAAACGATATTCCGTGGATAGTACTCGGAGACTTCAATCTAATAAGACTAACAAACGAATCGACGGGGTTTGGACACCTACCAATACACATTCTAGCATTCAACTCTTTTATTAGCGACTCAAACTTAATCGAAGTACCACTACTAAATAGAGATTTCACTTGGTCTAATAAGAGACCGGAACCAACATTCTCGAAACTCGATAGGGCACTAATCTCACATCATTTCCTAACCCTAAACACAACACCTGAAACGAATGAATTACCCACGATAACTTCAGACCACTCGCCTCTAAGACTAACGATTTCAACGTTTGGGCAGCCAACCAAAAGAATACGAAAACTTGAAAGATCATGGCTGCTTCGCGAAGATGCCAAAAAAATATTCACCGATGCATGGCAGCAAACACCATCAAACCCAGTATCGGCAAAAAACTTCATAATTAAAATAACAAAGGCAACCAATGCCTTAGTGAAATGGGCTGATACAGACATCAAAAATCCGGACAAAACTATCGATCTATGCAAAAAAAAAGTATCCAATTGATAGACCATATGGAAGAAAATAGACCTCTTTCCTCGTCAGAACTTAGCTTAAGGATTGAGCTAAAAATAAAATCCCAAGAGTTGGCCATACAACCCGAGACTAAGTGGCAACAAGGGAGCTCGGCAAAATGGATCAAATTCGGAGATCAAAACACGGCCTATTTCCATGCCATGGCAACATCGAGACGGAATCGAAATTTCATCTCGTCACTATTGATCGGGGAGACAATCATAAATGAACCAATACAAATTTTAGATAATATCTATCAACACTTCAAGAGTACAATGGGTACTACCTCAGAACCTATGCTAGCCGATCTAAATATCCTATGGGGGCAAACTAATCGCACAATCAACTTACAATCACTTATACAACCATTTGAAGAAGAGGAAATTTTGCATGCTTTAAACAAAATGAAAAGGAGGAAATCTACAGGCCCGGATGGAATACCGGCCGAGTACTTGCAATCTCTCTGGCCACACCTAAAAGAAGACTTATTAACCATGATACACGACTTCTACGATAACAAGCTTGATTTATGGAGAATCAATCAAGCAAACATTACAATGATACCGAAAACTAGAGAGGCAAACTCAATAAATGAATACCGACCGATAAGTGTGATAAATACACCTATAAAATTGATTAAGAAGATACTGGCAACAAGGCTTCAACATCTTCTACCTCAACTAGTAAACACCAACCAATCGGCATTCATAAAAGGCCGAGGGACTTCCGACTCAATCTTGGTAGCAAGAGAATATGTCAATTTCTACATCAAAAATAAAATCCCGGCGATAATGCTTAAGATTGACATAAAAAAAAGGCTTTCGACAATGTATCTTGGGTTTTTTTACTAGAGTTTTTGAGAGTAAGAGAATTTCCACAAAAATGAATCCTTTGGATTAAGAATCTATTAATATCGTCATCATCATCCGTTAAGATCAACGGGGAACTATCACCATATTTTTTTCACCAAAGAGGATTGCGTCAAGGTGATCCTCTATCTCCATTACTATTTGACCTAGCAATAGATACGCTACGACGGATAATAGACAAAATAAACCCCATATTAATAAACGTTTCGAATGTTCGAACACGAATATTACAATACGCCGATGACACGATTCTCTTTGTTGAAGCCCACCCTAACAACCTAAAATATATAGCCGAGGGGCTCAAAATATTCATGGATATAACGGGACTTAGTATAAATTGGGAGAAAACATCCTACTCTTCTTTCAACATCCCGAATAATCTACAAGAGGTCATAAAAAACATACTAGGATGTGATAAGAAGGAATTACCGATCCAATATTTAGGAGTACCTCTATCCGCTAGGAAACCAAAAAAAATCGTATTCCTACCACTCATTAAAAAAATACAAGATAAAGTGGCCAATTGGAAGGGTAAGCTGCTATCTATGGGGGGTAGGTTAACGTTAATTCAAGCAACGTTAACATCCATTCCAATTCACTTTATGCAATCCATTAAGCTTCCAATATGGGTAGTAAAAGAAATAGAAAAAATATTGAGAGCTTTTTTATGGAAAGGAAACGACAAGTGCAACCCCGAAAATTGTCTAGTCAATTGGACGAAAGTCTGTCTACCAAGAAAATTCGGAGGATTAGCCATTCCAAATCTACGAACTAAGAACAAGGCCCTACTTTTAAAAGCACTATGGAACTTAGATCACAAAAGAGAAGGTCTTTGGGCGAACTCCCTAATAACACTATACGGCATTTCAAACTCTTTCGATCTAGAGACATATCCGTACCGAGCATCAACAACAAAACCCTCGGACACGGTGGAATCAACCTGGAAATGGTCGGCGGACGGCGACTATAGCGCAAGAAGTGCGTACAACTTCCTTACAAATCCGGGCATTACTTCAACGTCGCTGGATAAAATATGGAAATTGAAAATTCCTACAAAAGTAAAGGTGTTCTTGTGGCTGGCAATGGATGGAAAAATAAATACGTGTGATGTACTCCAAAAGAAGGGATGGCCGAACGAGTCGTTGTGCAAACTATGTGCAAACAAAGAAGAAACGGCAATACATTTGCTTTCGGAATGCTCATACACAATGGCCGTATGGAGACAAATCGAACGTCAAACACTAATACCGGCCAGATACGTCCCGCGAGACACAATCTTTCAAACATGGCAAACAAACAGGGCCCAACTATCCAAAGAACTTCGTCAAGATTGGGATCTGGCATGGGCGGCGACTACATGGAATATTTGGAAACATCGCAACAATCGAGTCTTCGGCTCGATCGACAGAACCCCTCAATTCACAGCCGCAAGAGCGCTGGCTGAGGCGCAGGCCTGGAGAAGAGCGTGGCCGAGGAAGGTGTCTTAAATGCCTCCGGATTACGCAGCACTAATTATAATTATATTTACAATCTAGTGTATAGTATTAAGTATAACTATTTCCTTTCTCTTTTTTTGTTTTTTTCCTTTTTCTTTTTTCCTTAAACAGGAAAATTGTGTATTTACAAAACTTCCTGATTTATTAAAAGACTGAATACTATTCGTATTCCTTCAAAAAAAAATCACTTTGATGCATATATGTCAAATTATAATGCGTTCATATTAAATTTAAAAAAAAAAAAAAAATTTAACACATTATCATCACGATATCAATTTGATCATATTATGCATTGTAATAGTAGGAATACTATCACGTCTGAGCTCCATTTGTCCCACCCGTGTAACCTATTAGTACATTAACACGGTACAAAATGATAATTTTTCAAACCTAAATATGATTCATCTTTTCAATTGATTATTCTCCAATATCTTACTAATTATGCTGAAGTTTAAAAATCATTCGCAGATTCATTTTCTTTCTTTTCTGCGAAACTTTAAACCACAGTTTATAAGGGTCTTCTTGAAGATTTAAAATTTCGTGATTGAACTATTTATACGAGTGTGTTCTTATTTTCAATGGCTTTTTACTTTCAATCTACATGAGATTGTCATTTTGCAGTTAAATTCATGATATTTTGATGTTTTAATGGTTGCGCTAGAAATGTCACTTTGCAGTTAACTTCATGATATTTTGATGGTTGCGCAAGAAATAAAGTAGTTGAACTTATTATTTCTCCAACTTATTATTATTTCATCTCCTTATAATAACTCCTAACAATTTCTTAATTCAACATTTAAATTTGAATAATACTCGCGCTACGCGGAAACATGAAAATTATATTTTTCATTTTAATATAAAGTACAAATTTTCATGATAATAATGTCAATATCATCTCGATCAAATATAATGAATAAATATCATAAATATCAAACCTTGTGGTTCTTAATTAAATAACAAATATTATATCATTACTGTCATTAAAAATAATGATAATATATGATGCATAGTTTATAATATTATCTATTTAGTTATTAATATTTCGTATATACAATATTGATCTTTAGTTTGTATCACATTTGATCATGTAATTTAGTGTCAAATGATAAACAATTGTATAGACTTAGTCTAACGTGAACATAATGAGTTGTCCAAGCCACAAACCATCTATATAAGATGACATAACTTTCTAAAAATACTAAAAATTATTTGCAAAATAAAGAATACGTGAATTTCTACAAAAAAATATGTTTGTTAGTCAATAGCTTAAATTTTATCGCATATTATAATCTAACAATTAAAATGAATACCGTGACGTGACACTAAAAATTGCAAAAAATTGAATAAAAAAATAAAGATTAGGATAAATTCTGCTAGGTTAAAAAATAAGTTAACTCGCACAAAAATTTACGCAAAAACAAAACACAAACAATGTGTAAGAAAACGAGTACAGAGTTACAAAGTTACAAACCGATAGAAATACAAAACACATCATCACCTTTACAAATTAAACGGAACGCTGCTCGTCAGAAATACAACACGCACTAAGTTACACTCAAATCTAAAACATAACACACCAACCAATCAAATACATAGCCATCAAACTATCAGTACATAAAATTAATCAAAAATTATTTTTTCTTTCGAAGTTACACGGTCAAGAGGATAGGGTCCGTTTATGGAGGCGAACCCGACCAAGAATACAAAGTCGCAGGCGCTGAGTCAAACTTCCTCTGACTTCTCCAGTTTCAGTTTCGGTTTCGATCCTCTCCATTTTATCCTCCGTCTTTGGTTTTCTCCAGTTGAACGACATCAATCTTTTCTCCTTCCCTTTCGGCGACTGTTGCTTCCTTCTCATTCGCCTCAGCGGCGTCGCCAACGCCCTGAGCGTCATCTACACAAAACAAAAACGTCAAAATTACACATCGCCCCTTTAGAATATCAAAATTACAAAAATACCCCCTTACATTATTGGTTTTGTTATAGGTGGAATTAGCGTTACATCGACCAGAAGAAGAGGCCTCCTCGTCAGTATTACCGCCTAAAGATGAACATCGTCCCCAACTCTCTCTATTCGAGCTCGAAAATGAACAACCTTCTCCGTTTTGCTTATTGTTATTACCCTTCGAAATATTCAAATTATAATAAATAAATAAATGTTTATTAAATAGGAAAAATAAAAAATATAAGGGATATTTGAATTGTACTAGTAAACGAGATTCGGTGCATTGACTATCTCGGTCAATCTCGGTTAGGTTATGCTCATCATCGAGTAGAAAATCCTATATTTATTTTTATTCAAATTATATTTTCATTATTCATTGAAAATGGATGATTTTCTAAACATACCAAATCATTTTCATTGTTTATGGATATTTGAGCCACGCTTTCAGTGAGCAACTCGACCACCGATTTCGTAGCCGAACCTAGACAAAAAGGTTCGAAATGCAAATAAATAAATTCCAAGGACTTATTCGTAAAAAGCGCGAGAATATTTATATTTTTATTTACCATTTGGAGGAGCCGACGAAGAACTCGCCTTGTCAGTATTAGCATCTCGTAAACTCGAGATAATCTCATATAACAAACTCTGGTAAAAAATAGTAGAAAATATTTTATTTATTTATTTATTTACAACAAAAGTATAATAATATAATAATTACCTCGTTTTTACCAGAGCCGATTTTGAGGCCACCCAAATCATAATATTTCTCCAATTTTTTCGAGTTTAATACGGTAGGGATAAGAGGGGGGCGAAGAACATTATAGAAAAATATCGAAACCGAATCGTAATAGAATTGGGGCCTCGGTGAATTATGGTCTCCGTCAAATTTAATTACGTTTTTATCCCCCTAAATAATGTTAATTGCATTCAGTTAATTGGTTAAAAAAGTATTTTTTAAATTATTATTTGTTTCTTTACCGCGTAAGAATCGTAAATACGATCACAATGGTGAGGCTGGATGAAAATGTCTTTGGAGCCGTGCCCAAATAATGCGGGAATAAATGTTTTCGGTGCATACTGTTTCGAAAAGAAATTGTTAGAAACTCTAATTTTGTAGAAATATGAGGTGGTAGTTGTAAATTATAATTTCGGAAATTTTCATTTGTGTCCTTTAAACCTGAACAGCATTTAAATCCATGATGTCGAATTTCGCTCTTTTCTGAATCACTCTCCTCATATACTGCACAGCCATTTTGATCTAATCCAAATTCAAAAATTAATTAATTAATTAATTAATTTCTTTTTCCTTTTTTGGAAAAAAAAAAGAAAATTATAATAAATGGTACCGTGAATTTGGGAACTTTGATTTTATAAACATCAACAAGTTCCATCATGAGATCATACAAATTAGAAAACGCGCTATCCAACACAATTCCTGCTATCGATGGATCTTCAGCTCCATATAATAAACTATATTAAAATTATTAATCAACACAAAAATAATGACAAAAAATATTACAAATTAAAATATATTTAATATTAATTACCTAGTCACAGCACCCATGGATCGGCCCCACAATCCGATACAAGAGATTTGCTTATCTTTCCTTAAATGCTCAACCACGCATTTCAAATCATCTTTCTACAATAAATAACATTTGTTTAAAATACAAAAATATAAATAGTATAAATATAAATGTAAATTTATTAATTATTTACCTCGTGCCAGCCAAGGCTGACATAATCGCCACCCGATAAACCAGATCCAGAAAAATCGAGGGTAAAAAGCGTAATATTTGAAGGAAGTAGAATTACCGCAGCTTCATTTCCATCTGCTCTACACCCACTATATATATACAAATAAATTAAAATCAAAGGTCAATTAATAATATTAATTAATAATATTAGAGATTGAGAGATTTAACTAACCTATTTCCGTGGCAATAAATTACACAAGGAAGAGACGTGTTTTCTGGTATATTGGCCGGTACATAGTGACTGCATTTTAATATGTGTCCTCTATTGTTTGTAAGCTGTTAAAAATTTAAAATTCAAAATTCAAAATTAGGAAATATGAGTTTTAGGGTTTTGTGAGGTTTTGAGTAATACAAGGAAATTATTTATGATATTTTTTTCATACTTGCCTCCAAGTCAATTCGTTTGTATTTTCTACCAGCAAGTGTGAACTCTGTATCCCATAGATATTGCTCTGGATTATACTCTGCCCTGTAATTTTAACAGGTAAATTGAATTTTAAAATATGAAAATTGCAATTAATTTGAAATTAACCACGGAAAGATTTGAAATTGTAGAAGTAATGATTTGTAGATAGATTACCTTGGGGGACGGATCACAAAATTGATGAATTGTTCAATCATCTTCGCTTAATTCCCAGCACTCTTTTGAGTGCTTGTATAAAAACAAAAATATCATGAAGCCATGAATGAAGCTCGTTTCTTCAGATCCAGCTGCGATAACTCAATACCTAGCCCCAAAATAACCAAATCTGGAGCTCAACTCCACCACCTCTTCAAGATCTCTATTCGTATCCTCTCAAACCCAATCAAAATACCAACTCCAATAAAATTCAGCTAAAAATAACCCTAAGTTTCACCTCTTGCTTGAAAAACCCAAAAGTGGAGCTGTTTGACGAGATTTCAGAATCAAATTGCTCCTCGAGACCTGATAAACCCAAAGCAATTAGCGAAAATAGCACCAAAAAAGCACGAACTTGGATTGGGAGCAGGAATTTGGAGTGAAGGGAACAATAGAAAGAGAAGGTGGGCGTGGGACAAAAGAACGTTAAAAAACGAGGTAAAAGTGAATTAAACTAATAAATTATAATTTAAAGGGTACACTGGCCAACCAACTATTAAGCATAAGAATTAAGAATTCTTAAAAGAACCCCTGCCTTTCCTTAACTACCTGTTTTTTTTAGGAATTATTAAAAACAAACAAACTCTAGTTCTTTTGAATATTATAACAAAAGAATTTCACTTTTTAGTTTGTGCTTGGGGAATTTAGAAAAAAAATATGTGGACATTCTAATTTCATCTCCAATTAAATGTTCTTTAAACATTTAAATAAAAAGTAGCACTATAAAATATTTTACTCTTTTGAGTAGGGTGAAGTGAGGATAATTTACGCAGGGATAAAAAGTTATCCAGTTTAAATGTTTGATAAGATATTGAGATAAAAAAAAATGGAGGAAAACCCTGTTTTTTTGGATTTTTTTTAAAAAAAAATCACCTTTCGATACTTCAAAAGAGTATCATGTTTTGTGAGGCAATTTTTTTTTTTTTTGGCAGGCAGATTTTTGAGTTCTGTTTGTGCTGTTTTTTCTTCTCCTTTCTCCTCTTTGGATTGTTTAAGTGCTTAAGAACTCGGATAAATCTCCAAACATAGCTTCATTTCTTTTTCTTTTTCTTTTTCGATTTGTTAAGATACCATACTAACATTCTCTCATCTTCTAAAAAATCAAACTTTCATTTTTTTTCATCTTTTCTTTTACTTAATTTATCTTATTTTTGTTTCATTTTTTAGCACTTTGAATTAGTACTACTAATTAATATAATATGATTTTTTAAGTGTCATGTTCTTGTATTTTTTGTATATTTAGTTATGTGGTTGAAAGTAGTAGTGTCGTAATGAATTTTTATTTTGAACTACCAACGTATCATATATATAATGGTTATTCTTATTGCTCGCTACAAAAGTCTAGCTTCGATATATCGCACGCTATACGCTGTACGCTACAAAAAAAATCACGATGCTGCGCTGCGCTAAGCGCTGAACGTTGCGCCTCGATATTATTTACTTTTTATTTTTTAGCGAAAAATTATTTACGTACATATTATAATATAATTTGGTCTTTAATTTTTAAAAAATTATTTGCATACATATTATAATATAATTTTATCTTTAATTTTTTTTAATAAAAATCCAAACAGAAACCAAAAAATTAAGGAGAAATAAAATTATTTGGAAAATATAAATATAAACCATCACCCAAAAAATCAAATGACGTCAAATATTTTACGTTTTATTTTTTAGCAAAAATTTATTTACGTACATATTATAATTATAATATAATTTGATTTTTCATTTATACATACATATTATAATATAATTTGATTTTTCATTTGTTTTTTCATAAAAATTGAAGCAAAATCAAACAATTAAGCAAAAATTAAATTATTAGGAGGAAACCGGTTTTGAACCTGGGATCTTCCGAATGTTGAGGATTTGAAGCTCGTGTACGCAACCATATGCGCTAGCGCATGGTTGTGTTAATTTCTTATTTTTAACATATTTATAAAAATATGTTCGATTATTTTACGTTTTATTTTTAGCAAAAAATTATTTACGTACATATTATAATATAATTTGATTTTTCATTTATACATACATATTATAATATAATTTGATTTTTCATTTGTTTTTTTCATAAAAATTGAAGCAAAATCAAACAATTAAGCAAAAATTAAATTATTAGGAGGAACCCGGGATCTTCCAAATGCTGAGGATTTGAAGCTCATGCACGCAACCATCTGCGCTAGCGCACGATTGAGTTAATTTCTTATTTTTAACATATTTATAAAAATATGTTATGTTCTACAAAAATAACAATAAAATGTCATGATCCGGGTTCGAACCCTAGACCTTGAAGGAGGATGAGAGATTAAAGCTCAGGAACTAACCATGTGCGCTAGCTCGCGTTTATGATTATAGCTTATTGTTTAATATATTTATTGAAGCATGCCACATGTTAACACAGAATTCTTCCTTGAACATTAAAAGAAGTATATATTGCTTTACATTATTGATCCATCAATCAAAAATAAATAATGCTGGAAATATTAATGTTCTCGTCTCCTGCGATATATAATATGGGGAATTCTTCAAACCCCCCCTAACTTTTTTGTGAAAAAATCCCTATCTTTTTAGATTCCCTAAAAAACCCCTATATTTGTGACTTCCTCCAAAAACCCCCTAACATTTTTTAGATTCCCTCAAAAACCCCCTAATTTTTCGTTATGATTTTGAAGATTACCATTATACCCTTTCCCATAATTTTATTTTATCAATATCCATAATTTAATAAATAATAAATATATATTAAAATACAAAAATAAATAATAAATAGATATTAAAATATTATAATAAATAATAAATAGATATTGAAATATTATTATAAATAATACATCGATATTAAAATATTATAATAAATAATACATAGATATTAAAATACTAATAATTGTTGAAAATGACATTTTAATATCAATATATCATATATTATAATATTTTAATATTATTTACTTTTAACATTTCATTTATTATAATATTTTAATATTATTTACTTTTAACATTTTTTATTTTTTTTATAATAGTTTAATATCTATTTATTATTTATTAAATTATAGAGATTTATAAAATAGGGGGAATTTCTTCTATGTCCCTACAAAAATTAACAATAACAAATTTATCCCTATACAATAAACAATTACATATTTATCCTCTCTAAACTCAATTAGTATCATCTGTATCCACTTAAAACTTATAAATATCAAATTTATCCCTACGGTTAAGTTTCTGTTATATTTATGTTAAATAAACTATTATTTCAAATCTTAAATTTAATTAAAATAACAACATAAATATTAATGACAAAATTACCCTTCTCATAATACACAAATCCATCACAAACTGGAGAGCCCAATACTTGTCTTTCCTTTCTTCTTTCTTCTTCGTGGATAGCTCTCCAGTTGGCTTCTTTCCCTCTTCTTTTTTTTCTCCACGAGTTGTCTCTGGCAATCTGGCGAAGAAAGGAGACAAGACACAAGCTAATCGATTTGTTATCCTTCGTTTTTTGTTCACAAGCTTGTTTTGTCTTTTTGTCTGGCGAAGAAAGGAGATAAGGCACAAGCTACTCGCTCAATCGATCTCTTCTCTTTCGTTTGGTTCTTCATGAGCTTGTTTAGTGACTTTAGTCTTGTCTCTGGCGAAGAGAGGAGATCAGGCACCTATGAGCTTGTTTTGTCCTTCACGAGTTTTTTTATGCATGTCTCTGATCTTTCTTTTGCTTAGTGAAATAACTCTAAATTGTAGCAAAAATTAGATATTTTGAGACAAATTTGGAGGTTTATGAATCTCAGAATATTACCACCGAAGATTGAGATAAGTCCAGTTGGGAGAATATGATCGAATTGTTCAATATCGAGGACATGATCGAGTCGCCTAATATCTACACTCGGAGCTTCGAGTTCATCGCAAACTTTGAATAAGGCAAGGTAAAAAAAAACTACTTTCAAAACCTATTATTTTCTTGCTATAATATGACGTCAAACTTTGTGTGGTTTCAATTTTAGAATTATTGTATTATGTGATGATTTTGATATGTTGTTTTGGAATTCGCGTGATTTTGTTATGTCGTTGTTTTGATATGTCATCGAACTTAGTATCACAATTTCGAAACAAATGTAACATAATTATTTTGTTTTGATGTTTAATTTAATTTGACATAATTCAATATGATTATTTTGGTTTGAAGAAGAATCATAAGGGACATATAGAATTTGTGAGCAATTACTAACTAAATATCGGTACCAGTTTTTGGAACATACTAATTACTAACGAAATATCTCGAGAAATAATTGAATTGGATTAACTTGGAAAACATTACAACACGATTACGACATAATTTGAAATAACTTCTCGACTCGATCACAACATGATTACAAAGATTACACTATATTTGAAATAACTTCCCGAATCGATCATAACATGACTACAACATATTTACAAAATATTACAACATGATTTGAAATAATTTTCCGACTCGATCACAACACGATTACACATGATTATAACATGATTACAACATGATTTGAAATAATTCCATCTCCAGATTCACATTGATTTTTGCCTGAGGCAAAACATCTCAATACAACTGGCACGTTTTTCTCCTTCCCTTCTTCTCCTTCTTCTTCATCCCAATTTTGACGGGACTTGGACTCGGGTTTCGAGTTGAAGTCTGAATCAAAAAATATTTCTTCTTTTTTTCCTTCTTTCTGTGCGGCATTGAAGGAGTCAGCATCGAAATCCTTCATGAAGGACTTACTAATTTATGTGCAAATAATTTTGATTAGTTCAACACTACGGATTAATCAAGCTAAACAAAACTGTTACAAAGCCAGAAGCACACATGATTACTAAACATAACTCCATTTCATCCTTATCCTCATCATCAACTTAGGACGAGTGGAGGCTGCCTGATAAAAGCACACCAAATGGCACATCTATCATGAGCCTCTTTGTTACTGCCTGGAAATTACCAAATTTTTTTGCACTAAACCCCCAATTGAAAACTGAGTTTACTTCATAGTTCAAATTATGAAAAATTTCACACTTTATAGTTCAAATTTTGATGGATTTTACAATTCAGACCCTCCAATTGAACAATTCCGATATATTTTACAGTATACAAGGCCAATAGGCAATATGATATTTGAGAGAATAAATATATAAATTGAAAATTGAAATCATACATTAATTGTTAACATTTCACTTCGTCCAGATTCAATTGTTTGCTCTATAGTCGTGCCAGATGGTGCCGGCCTTTTACTCCGCCAGATAGTAACCGAGGCGAGCTTCACCCAGATCGAATTCATTCCTCCATAATCGTGCCAGAGATTCACCGAGGCGAGCTTCGCGAACTTCAACGAAATGGGGATTCAGAGAAGTCACCTAGCGCCGCCGAGCGTCTCCATGATTCATCAAAATCGGTGGAGATCGCGAGCTAAGTCAGTCTCCATTGTTGCTTCATCGTGGACTGTTTTGAGAAGGGGAGAAAATGTTTCTGGGGTCTTGGTCGGGTCTGGGTCTAGGTTTGGGTCATATTCTTAACGGGTTCAGGGTTAGATCCTTATCGGGTTAATGATTCACAAGGGTAAATTAGTCAATAAATTATTTTTCTGTTAACTTCAACTTATTTTTTGAAAAATTCTGTTAACTTTAACTTATATGTTAAGTTTTAGCAAATTTGAAATGAACTAAGTTTTGTAGGGATAAATACGTAATTACTTATTTTGGAAGGATACATTTGTTATTCTTAGTTTTTGGAAGGACATGGGTGAAATTTTTCCTATAAAATAAAGTTATGGGGGTATAATGGTCATTTTTAAAAACATAACAAAAAGATAGGAGTTTTTTTAGGAAACCTAGAAAAGTTAGGGGGTTTTTGGAAGAAACAAAAAAAATAGAGGTTTTTGAGAGAATCTAAAAAAATGGGGAGTTTTTCTAAAAACACAGGGAGTTTTCAATTTGTAGAAAAGTTAGGGTTTTTTTTTGAAGAATTCCCCATTTAAGATTAATGTTCTTTTTATAGTGGTGAAATCACTCCCAAAATCAGAGTCTTACTTAGACACGTGGAATCTACGTTACTTTATATAAAAATGTAATAATTACCCATCACTCATCAGCGAAGATGAGAGGGGAGAGGGGAGTGGGGACTGGGAGTCACCATGGCATTACTCTTTTATCAAATACTTCCATCTCCACACACAGTCAGCTACTCATAGTCAAGGCCATGGCAAACCCCTTCGTCCTCCCTTTCCTGCTTCTCTTTCTGTCGCCATTCAGACCCATCTTTTCTCTCTCAGACAACCCAGTTTACGGCGAACCCACTTCTTGCACAGTCTCTTCCGGTGCCGGTACTGGTACCTGCACGGCGACTATGGTCATGTTCGAGGAGTCAAGTGACGCGAGGATAATTGACATCACACATCCGTACCGGATTGGTGGTATGCCGAACTGTGTATCCCCAGAAGGTTTAGGGCAATTTCTTTGGCTTCGTGAATCCATGGCTAATGGGTCTATTCACAACTTCTCCGAATTAAGGCTCATGGTGCATTCCGGCACGCACGTCGATGCGCCTGGTCACATGTATCAAGAGTATTTCGAAGGAGGGTACGACGTCGATACCCTCGACCTCGGAATACTGAATGGTAAGTGTTTGTTGACATGGTCCTTCATTTCTCCCACCAATTCATTTTTTTTTTTTTTTTTTTTTTTTGCTAAAAGAACCCGTAGGTTAATATTTACATAATGTCGCCTTTACATGTACATATAAAAAACTTGAATAGCGACTAATACAAAAACGGACACTCTATAAACGAGGACCTCTAGACTAAAAATTCTCATCCACGTGCACTTCCATCCACCATTCGAGCTCTTTTCGCTAACGCATCCGCCTCGATATTTCTTTCTCGAGGAATAAAATGAACTCGCCAACCCGAATTCCTTTTGATCAAATCTCGACAATCTTCAAAATCATGATACACATGCCAATCCACTTCAAGTGAAGTATTATGAATCGCACTCGCGAGAGTAAGGTTATCCGAGTAAATAGCACACGAACTTATATTAAGCTCTTCAAGCTTTTGGAGTGCCATGCGACAAGCTAACACCTCGGCTTGTAGAGGCGAAAATGCACTTATCGACTTACTCTCTTCATGAATTATCCTCCCATTCTTTGTAATTATGTAACCACCTCCCGCCCTCATTGGCACCCAAGACCCGTCAAAGTGGCATATGAATTCGGCCTCTTTTTCAACTCCTCTATTTACGTCGGCAATTTTAATCTCGCTCAAAGGATTATTGTATTGCATTATTGAACTAGCCATCATATTAACCTCATGCGGTTTATATTTCTTCTCCCGAAACACCCAATCACAACGGCATTTCCAAATCGACCATAAGGTGTTCGCAAAAAGACGAAAAAGCGAATCCTCAAGATTTTGAGCGAAATAAGTAATGATATCTTGAATGTCACCTTGTAACATGTCCGCTTTGATCATTAGTGGTGAGGTAAACCAAATTTGTTGCGATAGTGGACATTGGAAAAGGAGATGTAAAATATCTTCGTCGTACCAATTGCATCTCACACATAAAGAATTTATATGTTGTAGGCGTTTGTGAAGGTTTAGGTTTGTTGGTAAGGAATTGGTACAAGCGCGCCAAAGAAATAACGATACTCTCGGTGATAGACCAATATTCGTCCAAATAACCCTAATTAATTCTTTCGGCCATAAAGGAGGGTTCGTTCGTTCGTTAGCTATAAGGGTTTTATATGCACTTTTGCACGTAAAATTACCATTTGCATCTCCTCCCCAAATTAATCTATCGCTTCTTTGTAAACCGGCTTCGGTTATGGTGTTATTTGACATAATTTGTAGTGTTTTTATTGGACCTAATTTCTCGAGTAGAAAATTCGGTTTCCATTCAACCTCATCGGTATTTATGAACTCAACCACTCTCATTCGTCTTTCTTCTCTATTTCTAGGTTTATTCTCCATCCATCCTTGGTACCATGGCGCCCCAATGGCGGGACAAGATTGGCCATTACCAATAATCCAATGCACCATGTTTTGAAACGCGGACCTTTGGGTAAGGACCGCTTTCCAAAATTTTGTTGCGCCAACTTGCCTCTTCGTATGCCAAATTGTATTGGATGGGAGATATTTCGCCTTAATTAATTTAACCCATAACCGATCCTCCTCAAGAATGATGCGCCAAAGATTTTTTTGTAATAAAGTTTGATTGACCTTATTGATCTCCCTTACTCCTAAACCTCCTTCATTTTTCGGTTTTGTTATAACCGCCCATTTACAAAATGCGAGGAAACGACCCTCTTTTTTTCCCCACCAAAATCTTCTCATAATTTGGGTTAATTTTTTTGTTGTCGTTTTTGGAAGCAATTCGGTACACATATGAAAAATTGGAGTCGCGGCTAACACCGAATTGATAAGGACCAATCTTCCCGCATGAGAAAGAGTTTGCATTTTCCAACCCGCAAGTTTGCCTTGAAATTTTGTTACGAGATGAGATGAATCGATGGACCCATTACAACGAATATGGGTCCCGAGATATCGTTCAATTGGGGCAGCCCCCTTGGCTCCTAATATGTCAAGAATTTCTTCTTGAGTGATAATCGGGACATTACGGCTAAACCAAATATTAGATTTGGCGGGATTTAAACATTGTCCGGATACCAATTCAAACGATTTAAATGCCTCTTTCAAACGAATCGATTCACAAGACGTAGCCTTTGCAAAAATTACCACATCATCCGCATAAAGCGAATGATTAATTATGGGAGCCGAAAACGCCACTTTCACCCCGGATAAATAGTTCGTTTGAATTGCATAATTTAAGGACCTTGAAAATAAATCCATACCTAGAATGAATAGGTACGGAGATAGTGGACAACCTTGCCTTAATCCCCGTTCCGGTCGGAAAAAACCGTCACCCGTACCATTAAACATTATCGAATATTTAGCGCTTCGCATGCATGCATTGATGAGAGTTATGGTATGTTGAGGAAAATTATATTGGAGTAAGAGATCACCGATAAATTGCCAACTCATTCGATCAAAAGCCTTCGATAAATCCGCCTTAAGCGCAAAGGATGGTTGCGCAAAGTTTCGTTGACTAAACGAATGAAGTACCTCTTTAAGAATTATGATGTTATCCGATATCATTCTATTGGGTAAAAAAGCATTTTGTTCATCGGCTATTATCTTCATTAACGAGGGTCTAATTCGGTTGACCAAAATTTTCGCGATAATTTTGTAGACCGTATTTAGGACATTGATTGGGCGATAATCAATTACCCTTTGCGGTTCGTCCACTTTAGGAATAATCACCATATTCGAATCGCCCAATTCGGATGGTAAAATGCCGGTACGAAAAAACTCTTGGATTGTCACGGTTATTGGTTTTATAAGAGAAGGTAAAAAGTATTTTACAAATCTCCCGGTTATTCCATCCGGACCCGGGCTTTTATCCGAACCCAAGTCTCGTATAGTATAGATAATTTCCTCTTCGCTTGGAGAGCCATCTATGGAAGTATGTTCAATGGAGTCGAGTTTTGGTAAGGTTGAGAGAAAATCCGGGGAGTATACCTCTTCAATATTCCGTACCGGTGTCGATTTCGAAATTTTTTTATAATGCTCCACAAAAGCTCGCCTAATACTGCGCTCATCACCCACCCAAGATCCATCTTCTAGTTGTACGGAATAGATTTTATTATGCCTTCTTCTATTTGCCGTCATTTGATGAAAATATCGCGTATTTCTATCGCCCCCTAAAATCCACTTGACCCGAGATCTTTGGTGCCAAAAAATTTCAATTTGATTTAGAATTTTGGAGTGTTCTTCTTGGAGGGATTTTTGTATTTTTTGATTTTCTAGGGAGGGTTTTGCGTGTTGTGTTCGAAGCATTGAGTCTTCTATACTTTGCAATTTTTCTCGCGGTTTAGGGATATTTCGTGACCATTTCGGTATATCCGCCTTAAGTGTGTGGTATGTCCCCATCCAATTTGAATCCTCTTTACTAATCGAGTTTGTACAAAACTCTTTAAACCCTCTCTCATGTAGCCACCAATGTTCCACACGAAAAGGTTTTTTAGGAGGTTTGGTTGGTACTTTGGTACGGAGTAAAATGGGGTGATGGTCACTACAAAACCGAGGAAGATGAAACACGCTTGCATCCGAATAGAGTTCGGCCATTGCGACATTGACAAGACATCTATCTAATCGTTGTCGAATGTATTGCCCTTTGAATCTATGATTGGCCCACGTAAAAGCCGGACCATTGCAACCCAAATCGATTAAACCATTACGATTAATGAAATGCACGAACCTCTTATTATTGCTATTGAAAGACGATGACCCCCCCTCTTTCTCCTTTGGCGATGATATAGCATTTAGGTCACCGATAATACAAGAAGGCATATTTGGGTCCGTAAGGTTATTTTCAATCTCGGCCCAAATCATCGGGTTGTTTACTTTGTGCGGATCTCCATAAACACAAAGGAGTTTCCACTTAAGTTGAGTAGTTGGATTAATTATGTACGCGATAATATAATAGAAATTTGAATCAATAATCTCCATAGTTACATCATTTGACCACAATAACCAAAGCCCGCCCGAGGATCCTATCGAAGAAACTAAATGACTATTTACAAGATTGAGGTTTTTAACCCTATTACGAGCCCTAATAATGTTGCACCGTGTTTCGGAAACAAACGCAATTGAAGCACACGTGCTATGGAGGTATCTTCGGAGCATCGGAATTGTTGCGCGGCCTCCACTCCCGCAACAATTCCATGATAGAATATTCATTAAGTCGTCGGCGGTGGAATATCGTCCACCACCGCTTTGAGTTTCTTGTAATGCGTCTTGCTTGATCCGGCTTCATTGTCTCCTTGCATCTTCGTCACACCATCATCAATCGCCATCCACATCATCTCGGGTTGAGTAGGGTTGTGCTTGGTTCGGGTCCGTTTAATCCGCACGCAATCATGTGACGTCCGGTTACTCGGGGTATTCTCCTCGGAATTCTCGGAGGAACTCGGAACACTATTCGGGTTAGGGTGATTGACTCGCGTGGATTTAGGGACAAAAATCGCTTGATTGATCCATTTACCAAGCCTTTTTTGTGCGATATGCGAGGCGGTAACATTATCTCTAATTCGCTCTATCCTATAAAGATCCGTACATTGTTCGGTTTCATGACCGATTAGGCCGCAAAAAGTGCAAATCTTCGGTATCTTTTCATATACAAAATAGATAGGATATGTTGAGAGGTTAGGAAGGATGAGAGGAATGGAGTCTAGTAATGGTTTGGAGATGGATATTGCTACACGAAGTTTTAACGCTTTTTGGCCATTGACGAAGATATGTCTCGGATTAGATAGAGGCGTGCCTAAGCGATTTGCTATTTGTTGCACACCCTCGGTATTCACTTGCTCCAATGGTATGTTATGAATTTGAACCCACGTCTCTAACTCGTCCATAAACTCTACTCCAATCTCTTCAACCCCTTTGATCGCTTTCAACACCACTATTTCTTCTCGTACCACCCATGGTCCCCCCATCAATATCCTAGTTCTCTCGGAACCGGATTTAAAAAACACAAGGATCAATCCATTACCTTGTGGTGAAAACTCCGTGTCGGCCTCCACTTGCCATAACCGGATTAAAGAAAAGATTAGGCTTTTATCTTGAATTGGTTTATGAGAGATACACCTAATTAGAGCGGCTACTTCCCAATTCTTCTTAATTAGCTCGGATTGATAAATAACTATCTCGCTTGGTGCACTCGCTGACCCCAAATGAATTCCAGCTAATTTTTGTATAAGAGCCTCATCGGAAGAATTCTGCTCCACCATTCTTGTACACTCTAAACTTACTCTTGCTAAACCTCGCACGAAAGGACCTATGGACAGGTGAGGGAAATGGGAATAACCGAAGGGAGGTCTGTTCGGTTTGAGGGAAAGTGGGTGATATATAGTAATTAGATCTAACTGAAGGGAAATGGGAATAACCGAAAAGGAACTGTGCAGTATTTTATATAACCGAAAAGAATTAGAGGGCTGTAGCAGTTTCTTCTCTAACCGAACCTTATTGGAATTAATACCCTGCATATAGGTTGAGAAACCGATAATTTCCCTCTGTGTGCGAGTGGTAGGGATAAATTCTGTTCGGTTACTTTCTTGTAACCGCAAACACTCTCTAATCTCTATGTATTGTACTTCTTTATCCCCTTCAATCGAAAGATTGATATTTGGACAAGATTTATTACTATAATATTCTTGTACCAATGAAATGCCAGAGATGCATATAAACATGATTAGGAGCAAAAGAATATAGATCGAAAAAATATAGAGGCCTTTACAAACCGATAAATAGTTAGTAAGAGTTATGTTAGGTTGTACCAAAATCTGAGTTCTTCTCGCTTTGTCTCCATATCGTCTCATCCCTCTTCTAAAATTCCGGTTGAGTCGACTCCTATTGTACCGACCACCGTTTGCACCCCCTAAACCCGAGCTTCCTCTTGATGCATCTCCTCGCGTTGTTTCATCCTGTCCCATTGGGGAGCTTGGTGGAGGCGGTGTAAAGTCCTCCCGAGTGGGTTGTTGGTTACTAAATGTTATTGTCTCAGACCCAATAGGGTTAATGGATCCTAGCACTTCCACCAATCTAACGCGAACAATTACCCATTTCCACCCAAACGCCACGTGAATCCGTATCGGGATCGCTGACAGAATCGGTACCCGTACCAAACATCGTAGTTTAGACCGATCTTCGCCGGTTAAATTCTCGCGGTCCACCGAAGTAAGCACTCCAAAGGTTGCAATGGCTTGTTGTATGTATTCGATATTCCAAAAACCAGGTGGGAAATCGAGAAGCTCGATCGAGACATTCCAAAAAATTCCGAACGAATTGGGTGTTGGATGTAGGGTCCATGGGCTCACGGTTATATTCAACTCCTCCGCCCAAAATGTAGTGTCTGCAAGAGCCTCTTCCATGGTGAGTTGCTTTGGGAGTTGGAGAATAACCGAGTTCGAACTGTCTCGGTAAAGAAAGAAATCTTCTTCTTGAATTGCATTTCTGGCTTTAAATTTCTCTCGGATTGACTTCAAATTGGGTAATTGGTATCCCTCGCGAGGCTTTAGAATCAGAGATTCATCAAGTCGTCTCCGCATCTCTTGTGTCTCTCCCTCTTCCGAAAAAAAACAAGTTACAGCCGCGTAATTCGAAGCCAAGTTTGGATAGAAATCGACCATCGCCATAATTTGTTGATAGTAGCAGGGTAGGAGAGATGAAACGGTATTAAATTCGCACTAGGCACTGTCACAATCAACAATCACTGTCAAATTCGCTGCTTTGTCGTCGAAGAGAGGTTCAGTCGTCGATTCTGTCAGGATCTGTCACAGATTGGCTCAGACAGTCCCCGTCACCATCTTCTAACCTTCACGTCATCTTCTTGGACCTCCTACAGACGAATTGAGGGTTAGGGTTTAGATTTCTTGATTTTCTGCTCTTGTCGCCTCCTACAGCCCTTCGTCCCACTAGAGTTACACCACAGATCTAGGGTTTCGTCGCTTTATCGCTTCGTCTCTGCTAACCTGCAACGAAACAAGAAACCCAAACAAAGGAAGAATCCACAACGCCGATTCGCCTCTGAAGCACACAGGGCAAGCTACTCCTCTCCCCCCTTCAAGCTACTCCTCCGCCGCGCACTACGTCGGTCGCACTTCGACGCCGCTGCTTGATCTAGTGCATACACGATCGTCGCCAAGATCCTCTCCAAGATCCACCGCCGCCAAGATCGTCTTCGTGCCTTCGTGTCTGCCAAATCCTCTCTAAGATCGTCGCCAAAATCCACCGCCGCCGAAATCGCCGAAATCGCCGAAAAAAGAAGAGGGGAAAAAAACCGTTCGTAGTTAAGTCTCTTTTAATACCGCAAAAAAAAATCTCCCACCAATTCATGACGAGTCATGAATTCATGATTAATTCACTAATTATCTCTATCAATTAACGATTAATCCAAAATTATTAATTTTTGAATATTTCTAATTAACTATTAATTAAGAGAGACTCTAATTACATATTATTTTTTTATTTATTATGAATTAATGGTTAATCCATCTTGTTAATTAGGATATTAATTGAGAAATTCGACATCATCATGATTGTGTGAGAGAAATTGGGAGAAAAAATAAAATATTCCTTCACTTAGAGAAAAAATAACCAGAAATTGAAATGAAATTGTTGAAGAGAAGTCACTGTTTGCCCAAATAACCACTGAGAGAACCTTCAAGTTCATATTTGTGCCCAAATCAAACACTAATCGACTTAATCAAACCCCCTCTTTTAAAAAAATCTACATGGAAATTTTAGTTTTCATTGGCTCTTCCACTGGCATCAATCTCTCCGTGACGAAAACCCTAGTCGATTTGAGGTGGTAACTCATCTTTAGTCGATTTTATACGATGCCTTCAAACCCTAGTTGTTTTCTTGGTGGAGTCTATATCAAAGATGAGATGAAGAAGAAAGGAAAGAAAGAGAGGATGGAGAGAGAGTAATTAAGAAGTAAATAATGAGTAATAATGATGGCCCTTTTCTTTCCTTAAAGCTCAGTTTTTTTTTTTACAAACTTTATATATAAATTTTCTGTAAATTCCTTATCTAAAATATTTACTATAATAGCCTAATTTCCATCCAAACATACATTAGTAAAATTTCTGAAATTTTTTCCTAAACCACAAAATCCCTGATGTTTACTAATGATCCAAACAAACCCTTAATTGTCTGAATTTCCTTTTTTGCCTTTTCACCTTGTCAATTCTGATATTTGCAATTATGCCCCCATAATGAAAATAGCTTTTACATACACCCTCCAAATTTTTGTTACAGGTCTAGCATTGTTGGTTGATGTTCCAAGAGACAAGAACATAACAGGTACTCTTTCTTTTCTATAGCTTAAAAGACTTGATTTATAGTAACTGAATTATGAATTATGAATTATCGTCAAATTAAAAATTTGTTATAAATAAATTCTCTTTTTTCTTGACCAATCGAAACGCAGCTGAAGTAATGGAATCGTTACCCATCCCAAGAGGAGTACGCAGAGTGCTTTTCAGGACGTTGAACACCGACAAGTACTACGAATTTATAACTCGACATAAATAAAAATCTCACTGAGTTTCAAATATTTCACTCGAGTTTTCTTATCTTGTATAGGTACCTCATGTCGAAGAAAGAATGTGATACGAGTTTTGTTGGCTTCACGACAGATGGCGCGCAGTGGTTGGTTGATAATACCGACATCAAATTTGTAGGGTTGGATTACTTGTCAGTCGCGGCTTTTACCGATTTGATCCCGGCACATTTAGTTTTTCTCAAAAGCCGAGTAAGGAGAAATTTCTTAAATACCTCTTAAAAATCGTGAAATATAATTTCGACTCCTATAAAATATATACGTTATTTTTTCAGGAAATAATCCTCGTGGAAGCATTGAACCTTGATGGTGTTGAACTGGGATTATACAACCTGCATTGTTTGCCTCTTAGATTAGTTGGAGCCGAGGGTTCACCGATTCGATGCATTCTTATTAAATAAATTGCATCGTTAATTAGTATGTATTATATTGTTGTAAAACTTTTCATAAGCACTTTGTTCGGTTTATTAAGAGAATTATTTGTATTTATATCCTAGAGTGAATATGTGAGAATTATATATATATTATTTTTTGTCATGTTAGCTATAAATTATATGCTTTTAAGAGTGTTTTAATCGAGTCAATGCTAGATTATTACGCACTGGCAAATCCTTTGCAGTAACCTCCGTCTCTAAATTATAATGGAGATGAAGAAATTAGGTTATGTATTTGTCTCTATGTATTATTTTTCTCAAACAAAGTCATGTTTCTGGAAGAGAATTGCATGGAGTTAACCCATCTTTAGTGGTAATGAAACAGAGATGTGCAAATTATAAATATTTTTTTATTTCTTGTTTTTACCTTTTGTTAATTTTGCACAATTCAATAATTTTCGCTTAAAAAGTATTCATATAAATTATTTTCTGGGGAATTCTTCGAAAAATCTCTAATTATATTTATATTTTATTTATAAAATTAACAAAAATACAGGTCTCAGAATGAGACAGGTAGGCTAAAAATAATTTGACTCACTAAATGTTAATTAAGAGGTCACTATTTGATTAAGTGATCACTATTTGATCCACAAAAAATAATTTGATCTAATAAATATTAATTAAATGGTCACTATTTGATTAACAAAAAAATACATCAATATAGTTATTAATTCGTACTGATTATTATTAACCGTAAAGTTCTCCAAGAAATTATAACTTATCAGCAAACTTAGTAGACATCTTTTTGCATCCTGACAATCATAATCATAATAAATATTAATATCTTGTTGTTCCATTAGTAACGATCAAATTTAAAGCACCAACGGATATTAATGAATACAATTTGAATTTGAAAATGATTATCATTCAATAATCAAGATTTTAAGAATTCTTAGTAAATAAACAAAAAGAAACCGACACCCACCGGAAATAAATACGTTGCCCGTGAAAATCGTGTCACCTTTTGACCAAGGTTTGAACATTGTATTAAAAAATATATAAAAAATACCCAATTATCACAACATAAGGAATTAATTAATAAGATCTCACGCTTAATTACCCTTCCTAAATTTCCCCAAATCCATCCCGCCTCTCTCCTCTTCTCTTCCACGCTTTCTTTCTTATACCTCTCCACATAACAAATCATTATTCTACTCTACATAACCCGCTACACAAACTACTACATTAGTTTACACACAGAAAAACCTTATTATATTTCCATCCACAGTGACTACTGACTCCGCCTTGTTCATTTCACTTCCCTCCCTACCGTGCTAAATTTATTCAAAAAAGACACGCAAAGAGGAAATTCGTGCGATGGAGGGGCGGTCGACGGCGAGAGGGAGGCGGTCGAAGAGTATGAGTCGGTTTCCGCCGCAGACGCCGGGTTCCTGTGAGTTCGAGACGCCCAGGGCCAGATTTGTTAATAAGAAGCGAGGGACGGGGCAAGTGCTGTTCCCTGATTCCGGTACAAGCGGAACAGGCGGAGCGGGCGGAGTTAGTTTGGATGATCTGGCGGATGAATTTCTTCGTGCGAGAGCTGAATCTGAAGAGGATGAAGAGGTGTTTGTCCCGAGAGGGAGGAGTGAGAGAAGGACGAGCTTGAGTAATAGTAATAGTAGTAATAAAGGATCGGAATCATCATCGAGGTAATTGTGGTTTTACTCTAGTTTTTCTGTCCAGATTAGTATAATTCAAGTGATCTTTCCCTTCCACATTGCCTAATTCCTAAACCCTCAATTAAACCTCATAAATTTAATTCTCAATTATACCTCAATTCAACCCCAATATGCCAAAATTGAACTAAAATCCGTCACAACAGAATCTCTAAAATTACTTTTTCTTCCGTTCGGTTCGATTTTTCAGTGGAGCAAGATACCTGAGAGAAACGGCATCATCAAAGTTGAGAGACAGATCAGTGTCGAGACCGCCTCCAACTGCAAGGAGGACTCACCAAAGTGTGGAGCCCACTCGATCACGGCACTCCTCTGTTTCTCTAGGGCATAACAATAACAACCACCCTAAACCCGTCACAGTTCGAAAGCCAAGTACGGTTACGAGTGAGGGTCCCGTGCGTCAGAGTCTGTTGCGGAAACAAACTAACTCGAATGGTGGAATCACGAGAAAGCCTTCGAGTCAGAAAGATTTCTTCCTTTCGCAAGATAGCAGCTCTGTGAGCATTCTTTTTTAATGATTTTGCATGAGATTTTCAATTTATTTATTTATTATTATCCTTTTTATGAATAGACACATTCTTCATTGACTGATGAGGAAGCAAGAGATACACGCTCAAGCCATAGTAATGAAAAAACCATTCTTGCAGTTTATCCAACAAAGGTTTTTGATATTTTATTGCAGAAACAAAAAAAAATTCTTGGATTAATGCCTATATAACCTTGCATAAGAAAATCAATTTATACCCTTTTAAAATATTAAAATTACAGGATCATCCAGTTAGTGAAGGGGAGGGAATTTTATATGAAGCAATGCGAATGGAAGTGCGAAATGCAGTTGAAGAGATTCGGACTCAACTTGAAAAGGTTTTTCTTTCATTTTATTTCCCCCTTTTTAATAAAAATATTAAATAAATGAGAAAAAAAATTACGTAGGTCATGACAAAACCCGAGACTACCGATAATAAGACAGGTGGCAATGATGACGATATTCAACCTGTACAAGTCATAGCTGAACTTAGACGAAACTACACCAGCAAATTAGAAGAGGTATATATTTTACACAAACATCCATTTTTTCTTCTTTTATGTTAGTTTTGAATTTAAGATAAAAAGAAAATAAATTTATTTGATTATTTTTTGTTTAGTCGGAGATGAGGAAGCAAGAATTACTCGCTGAGCTGGCAGCAGAGGAACAACGTGGCAACGAGTTAACAAAAATAGTAAAAGAATTGCTTCCTACTCCTCAAAAGAATCTTCCTGTCGAAAGACACTCTCGTACTCGAAGAGTAATCCATCCTCCTTTATTCATTCATTCATTTATTTATATTTATCAATTTGTTAAATTATTTGTTATTATTTTTCAGAGGAGTAGAGAGAGAACTAAGGTTTCGAGAAATTTAACCGAAGAAGCAGAGAGATACTTCGAAGATTTCCTTTCGAACGACACTGATTTCTCCTCTTTCGACGGAGAGAGAAGCGATACTTCCTTCAATCCCAAATCCAATTATTCTCTTCAAGAATTTCAAGGAACTCCGTTAATAAACTCTAGCCCTAAACCTAATTTTGCGCTTCGAGAGTTACAGGAGAGTCCAGTACTTTCTGACGGGGTGGTCCTGCCTTGGCTTCAATGGGAAACTACTCCTTCCCCTTCCAAAACCCTAAAAGAGGTTCTTGAACGAATTCTTTTTTGTGTTTTTAATAATATATATATGTTATTTTGATATATAATTTTTGATTTTTGTAGGGTGCGGGTGCGAAAATTAATAACGTAACAACGTGTAGTCACGAGAGTCGGAGTTCTGAAAATGGAAATAAAAGCGTTAATTCTATTTCTACGAATAAATCCATAAGTAAAATTGGCGAAATAACCGACCATGCTAATAAGATTAAGAAATCGTCGTATTGCAAAGAGGATTATTTGGATTTGAGAAATAGCGAAGAGTTTCTCTTTGAGAGATTAAGGCTTAGTCAGAGAATAGAATCTGGCAGCCTTGTTCTATGCAAAAGAATAATCTTGTAGCTCTCTCTTTCTCTCTCTAGTTTTTCAATTGTTGGCTTGATTAGATAAAACTATTGAGTACATATTGCCTTTTAGTGTTATGAGTCTATGACTAAGAAGATTTTTACTTCTTAAGTTTGTTTTTTCCTCTTCTGATTTTACATGGAGATGAAAAGAATAAATGGATATGATGACTATCTATCTAAAATATCATCTTCACCAACCACAAGATTTCTTCAAACAAGAAAAAAATCAAGCTTGTTACCATGTCCAATTTGAAAATACAAGGCCCAAAATTTCTGCAAATCTAGAGGCCTGGATTCAACCTTTTGTGCTCCTTATCCTGCCTACTCGCCACATGTTAACATTCTACTGGATCTGGGGATCATCAGAATCACCTCATAACAGAGTTAGATTTCCCTGGTCCACACCCCTCACAACTCTCCCTCTTTCTATTTGTTTCTTCATTTGCTAGTGAGAGAGAGAACCATACTATCTATTTTAATTCTCTTAGAGAGAGAAGCAAAGAAAGAGAGAAAAAAAACCAAATGGCATCCAAAGCAATTCTTTCATCGGTGGAAGTAGGTCGGTTCTTAGGAGCGAAACCTTTCAAGTCCACTGCGAACAATCGACGAGCTTCTTTTGTCGTCAGAGCTGCTGCTACTCCTCCTGTCAAGGTTACCATTCTTTTATAAAATAAATAAAAACAAATTCTTCTTTAATTCTTCAAAAATAATGACATGGTAAGTTCAATTCATGTTCCAGCAAGGCGGAAACAGGCAGCTCTGGTTCGCATCCAAGCAATCCCTCTCTTATTTAGACGGAAGGTAATTAATTCATTTAATCTAAACATTATATTTCCAAAAAATAAATAAATAAATAAACGCACATCCACTCAACTAGTTTTCTCGTAAACAATTAATTTCAGCTTGCCAGGCGACTTCGGGTTCGACCCGTTGGGTTTGTCAGACCCAGAGGGAACCGGTGGATTCATCGAGCCCAAATGGTTAGCCTACGGTGAAATAATCAATGGACGTTATGCCATGTTAGGTGCAGTCGGCGCAATCGCCCCGGAAATCTTTGGCAAACTCGGTCTGATCCCAGCCGAAACCGCCTTGCCGTGGTTCCAAACCGGCGTCATTCCGCCAGCTGGCACCTATAATTACTGGGCTGATCCATTCACCCTTTTTGTTTTGGAAATGGCTCTCATGGGTTTCGCCGAGCACAGACGGTTCCAAGACTGGGCCAAACCAGGGTCGATGTCCAAGCAATATTTCCTAGGGTTTGAGAAATACTTAGGCGGATCCGACAACCCAGCATACCCCGGCGGGCCCATTTTCAACCCGTTAGGGTTTGGTAAGGACGAGAAGTCGTTGAAGGAGTTGAAGCTGAAGGAGGTGAAAAACGGTAGACTTGCCATGCTGGCAGTGTTAGGGTATTTCATTCAAGGACTTGTCACCGGCGTCGGGCCCTTCCAGAACCTTCTCGACCACTTGGCTGACCCTGTCAACAACAATCTGTTGACAAGCCTCAAGTTCCACTAGAGCTGATTAGGGTTTGGTCGGTTGAGAATCGATTGGTTGTACCCTTCGTGTACTGTTTGTAACATATGATGTGGCTTGGTAAAAAAATCTTTGAAGACATTTAATGAATCATCAAAAAACAATCTTATTGTTAATATTTGTAACTTTATTTACTTTTATTATATATCTTTTCATTTCATCATAATTAAATGTACGTTCATGGCATAACACGTGCACAGATAGAAACCACTTATGATGCACATTTGTTCCAAATATAGCATATATATTGCAATAAGCAAAATAAAATTCCATAATAAAGAATATTCAAATCATGTCACTCAGCTCAAGCACTCAAAAGACTCCACCTGGAGAACACACGAAATCACGATACGAAAAATAATATTTTAGCCTCTATTAGATGACGGCGTAGGTAGGGAAACTTAAGAGGTGGCATAGCCCGTCTGTGTAACCGGAATTCCTCGTCATATAAAAGTACCCGTTATCTCCAAATGATGTACCCCATTGGTTCTTCACAATCCAAAATGATCCGGTTGCGTCCGTACCGTATCCAACAATGGTAACCGAATGATTGATTTGATAATCATCATTACAAGGACCATTATAGATGCCCGAGTGATAAAAACGTAAGTTCGTTGCATTTGCAAAAATGTCAATGGCGACAGGCTGGTTGGCCACAGCATACAAGAGCGCTGTTCGATTGCTGGCTGGCACCTTCTGAAATGAAGTGATCGCAGCAACCTTGGTCTTTGAGGAGTCGCAAGTGCCGTTTGCGGCCTGGTAGGGATAGTCGGTCTCGCTAGCGATACCCCCGTTGTTTATCACCCACTGATATGCATTCTCTAGAGTTCCACTCTTACACTTAGAGTTAGTATACACACAATCTACAAGTTGTTGCTCTGAACAGTTAGGAAGTGTCCCCGTCTTGATCATGGCTATACCCTCGATCGCAGCCACAGCCGCGAATGCCCAACAGCTCCCTGTAAATTTCACCAGTTGTTATATATGCTAATGTTTCTCTTTGGAATTTAAAAGGGTTATGGTGCGAAAAAATAATATGTACTCACCGCATGCGCCTTGGTTCTTAACAGCGGTCACAGCACCCTTTGTTCGCCAATCAACAGACGAAGGGAGATCTTGAACATCTTGATACATGAACTCTGTAGTTTCTGAGATCATGGGTTTTGTTATGCTTGCGCCCCCGAGATACATAGCCTGGAACTCTTCGTCCGTGAGATCTGCAAACTTATTCAGACTCGAAGTGTATGTAAGCCCCGGTTGATTATTCATATACTCGACGAACTGGGAATTTTTCTTAAAAATATCAAATCGATGCAGTTTTTCTTGTTCGGTTCCATAAACCTGCCCGTACTTCTCGACCCACTGCTCATAGACTTCCATGAGCGGATCGACTGCATCGATGGACACTAGGGCATTGAATGCAAGCTCTAGAAGAAGAAAACCTAGGAACCTGATGGAAATGGTCATACAGAATTTTGAAATGTATATATGGAATAAACTCTCTTTGCTGTATATGCATATGCTATGCTTATGATATGGGGTTTATATAGATGTTCTGGGACCCCAAGCCTTGTGAGGGAGGAAAGTGAGGGATGTGCATCAAAACTCAATTTTATGAAAATTTGGTATTAAATATGGGAAAGATGTGAATATTTGGTGTGAAACATGATAAATAAAAATATTTGGTGTACAATATTCATTATATTGTTATACGTGGTAAACAATTGGTGGAGAATCTTTGATGTTAAACTATAAAATATTTGATGTTTATTATGGTGAATATACGACACTAAAATTTATTTTGTGTAAGAAAACAAAGAGTTAAGTAAATTTTTGCAGAGATGGTTCAATTTCAAAATATTACCACTATTTGGTGTAAAATGAATTTTTTTTGATGTTAGTGTTATAAATGGAAGGTCAAACAATAAGATAAAATATAGGGAGAAATTTCTATTATATAGATTCAATTAACGGTACAAATGATTACAAAATCGAACATGACACTTTTTGTCCAATGTAAATGTTCCAACATAAATGTCATTATATTTTCATACTTATCCAATTTTTCATATCTAAACTTATCCATTTATAATTGTACAAATACACATAACTTATTAAATTATAAATAATAATAATAAATACATTAAATTATAAATAATAATAATAAATATATTGATATTTATAATACTTTCCTTTGAATGTATTATTTCGTAGGCATAAACAATTTTGCCTCAATAAAAATCTTGAAGAAAAAACCACGGTTGGGAAAAAGAACGCAACGCAATACATACTGTATATCTCCTTTTGAATGTTCTTATTCCATACACATGAAGAAGTCGCTTCATTAAAAATCTCAGAAATGAAGTGAAGATGTATAATTCAATGAATTAAAGTTACGGAGAAATAGAAAGTATTGTGATGGGAGATGTTTAGCAATTTCTCTTTGGATATCTATCTAATGAAAATATGGCTCGTAAAAACCTTACTAGATAAAATTCAACGATACTAAAATTTTAGCGAAGGAAAAAAATATAATATTGTTATGTTTCATACACATCATAAGTTACTTTATTAAAAAACTTTACGTATTATTTTTCTTCCTCATGGATACAAATATTTTCAAGACTACGAAATTTAGACTTTTTCACTAGTTGTTTCAAAAACTTAGTTATAGAAATATTTATTATATTTGTAATTCATGACAAAATATTTAATATCCAATATCTTTAAATCTCGAATTCGTTATTTAAGTAAGAGAACTAATTTTTCACTCCACTGAAAACGACTACCTATGATCATCCGTGAACTCCGGATGCACTCCGGAATTACCCATTGTCCGGTTGCCCGATCCTACCTTGTCATATAATTTTTTTTCTATATTATGAATAAAAGATATGTTGTTATTTATACCGTTATTATTATTATTATTATTTATATTTTTTCTCTTTTATTTTATCCTTTTTCTATACTATAGAATAAATATTTGTCACTATTTATCAATTTTTAAATTGCGACAATTGCGAAAATAGCGGCGAAAATTTTGTATTTGCAACGTCGCAATGGTATGTTGCGAAAAATTACATTTTGGAAAAATCGCAGTCATAGCGCCGCTATTGCGGAACAAATAGTGGCTAAATATTGCGTTATGGTGTCAACATTCTTCTATTTTCATTCTTTTTTCCCTTGAAATCCTTAACTTCTCAATATTTAGACTTTCAATGATAGACCTGAAAACATATTGACATGAGAATTTTTAGACATATTTTATACGCCTAAAAATAGAATTTAAGCACTTTAATTAATATAAAAGTGTATGAAATATTATAATTCCGTATTATAAAGAGATGATACTTAAATATTTGTTTTGTGTTTATTTCAGAAATTAAAGACCTAATTTCTCAAATTCGAGGCCATGATTGCATTCCTCTCATTCTCCTGATCAATTTGATATATATAATATCATATTTTTTTGTCAAGAGATAAGAGAGAAATTAAACTTGAAGTTCAAATGAGTCATCTGGAGTGACTTGTTACACACAAGGTCACACATGGGTCATTGAGGACCCAATACAACCGAGACATCAAAAGCCCAAAAACCAAACACAAGATTTTTTGTGGCTTACAAAACTCGGTGGGCCAAGTAATGGGACTTGATACCCTTTATCGTGACTTACCACACCATAGTCTGCACATAATTCCTCACAACAAATCCCGACGAGTCAGAACTAAACTCATTACTTTGCCTATGATATTTTGTGGCAGAGTGCCCATGTGAATTGCAGTAAAGAAACTTCAATCCTCTTATGTTGGGTACCTGTGCATCCGGAATCCCGCGCATCGAAAGTGAGGGTCCAGAGTCCGGATTATCCTAATCCCCGAAATCACGCCACCTCTTCGAGAGTACGAAGCAAATAGAAAAACAAACAACGTACCACGCGAAAATTGATCGCGTACGAAGGATCACTACTAGAAACTGCACTATCACCGGCGGTGCTTTACCGCCGCTGAAAGTGAAAAAACCCGCCGGTGATACTATCAGCGGCGGGGACCCGCCGCTGATACACCGCCACAGATAAGCCGCCGCTAAAAATGAGTATCACCGGCGGTACCCCCGGTAAAGGTTTTCAGCGGCGGTAAAATTTTGTTTTACCGGCGGTAGCCATAACGCCGCTGAAAATAAGCAAATCAGGTTAACATTTTCAGCGGCGGTACTTTCACCGGCGGTGTAAATTTATTACCGGCGGTATTGAAACTTTCAGCGTCGACTGTATTCAGTGGCGGTGGGAAATATCACCGGCGGTAATTTTATTTTCAACGTCGCCCGTTATCACCGGCGGTATCTTTCTTTCGCCTTCGAGTATTATCACCGGCGGGGATTATTATCACCGGCGGTACCCCCGCTGATAAATTTTTCCAGATTTCAGAATTATTTTGTAAAAATTTGAAATTTTTTCCAGATTCCAGATTTCAAAAAAATCAGAAAATTCTCACACATCGAAAAAGATAATTTAATAATCAAACAGATAGTCTCGAGAATCACAAATCCTTACATAACACAAAACTCCGACATCGCTAATAACATAACACATAACCCCGAAACCCTAATAGCATAACACACGAAACCCTAACAAAGCAATTTAATCAAACTCCGGCGTCGCTTCCATCCCAAACTTGCGCCGGTGTCGGTGCATTAGAAGCCTGTCATAATAAAATTAACAAATATAAAATTGATTTGCTAGATTAAATTAAAAAATATAATCTGAAAACTTACAAATCCAGATTCTCGCATCGACGACATATCCATCATTTGCTTTCTCATTTCGGCTTCCATTTCGGCTCTCAATTCGGCTCTCATCTCGGCTTTCATAAATAATTTCCAGAAATGCCCCTGGTTTTTCGCAAATTCGGGTAGTTTCGTAACTAATTTCCAGAAATGCCCCTAACAAATAAAACCCTAATTTTGATTATTCTTAATTATTATAAATTCATCTTCTTCGAAATGCACCTGATTTTTAAAATTACAAAAAAAAAAACCCTGATTTTACAAATTACAAAATAGCCCCTGATTTTCGAAAAGAAATTAATTTAGGTTTTACAAAAATTATTATAATAAATTACTATAAATTCATCTTCTTTGAAATGCACCTGATTTTTAAAATTACAAAAATAGCCCCCTGATTTTACAAATTACAAAATAGCCCCTGATTTTCGAAAAAAAACCCTAAGTCAAGATCTCGCGGATTGGAAAACCCTAAGTCATCCCTAATTTTCGAAAAAAACCCTAATTTCATCCCTAATCAATTTCTCCCTAATTTTGATTATTCTTAATTATTATAAATTCATCTCACACTTGTATTGATTTTCTCCAACATTCTATTTCACGAAATTACTTGCGTGAGAATCCTTCAGTGATGAAGCTTCACGTTACATTCGAAGTCTTTCTCTCTGATTATTTTTCATGATATGCAAACAAAACAGAATTAACGTTATACTCACATGAAGAATAAATCAGAGTACAAATATACAGAAACAAAATACACAACTATATAGTCAAAATATAATTCCAATTGAGTCCTCGTAAAATCTATAAATGGTCACAGTACCAGATTTAGGTCCACATGGATGCCGATACTAAAAATGGTAATGAATTTTCTTCTATGGTCGCATTTTCACATGCCCATTGAGGCATTTTCACATACACCTTATATGCATCAAGCAGGCATTAACAAAATTATAACACCATAACCCTAATTCAATTTAGGCTTCACAAACCACGAAATTGTTGAACAATCTAAACTAAAACCAAGCTAGAACCTTATTGAATCAAAACTGACACAAAATTTATTATCAGATAAAAAACGAGAAGAGAAAAGAGAGAAATACCCTTCGATCCCAATAAGGATGGAAGCAAACGAAATCGTAAACAGGTGTAATGGTGTTGACGAGAATCAAGTTCACCCCCGTGTAATGGTGTTGACGAGAATCATAAACAGGATGGAAGAAGGAAATATAGCGTAGACGCGGGCCCCTGGCTTCAGCGACTCGACTCGAAGAAGAAGAAGGACTCGACTCTACTCGGAAGAAGAAGGACTCGCTTCAGCGGTTGCAGGACTTGGAAGAAGAAGAAGGCATCGCGGAAGAAGAAGAAGGATCTCGCGAACTCAGCGGCTGCAAGAACTCAGTTTAAGTTTAGGGTTTGTGTGTTGCGTGAGCGGCTGCAAGAACTTAAACCAATAAGAATATCAGCGGCGGTATAGGTGTCCCCGCCGGTGAAGACTAAGTATCAGCGGCGGTATAAGTTTCCCCGCCGGTGAAAACTAAGTATCAGCGGCGGTGCAAGTGTCCCCGCCGGTGAAAATCGAAAAAAAATAAACGTGTTTGTATGCTAATGAAGCCTTCGGCGGCGGTAAATGTATATACCGCCGGTGATAGTTATATTATTAGGTATAATTATTAAGATTAATATTATTATTATTATTATGATTATTATTAAGATAGACAAAGGCTTCTAACGAAAATGTAAAATCGATATGATTAATAATAATAATAATCATATTTTCATAATAATTATTATTAGGTATAAATATTAATCATAATATGATTATTATTATTATTATTATTATTATTATTAAAATATTAATTATAGCGAAAATGTAGAATCGATAATAATAATATTATGATTAATTTTAGTTATAATTATGAAAATATGATAATGATTATTATAAGTATTATTATTATGATTATTATAATAATTATGATTATTATGATAGATAAAAGGGTTCTAGCGAAAATATAGAATCGATATGATTAATAATAATAATAATAATAATAATAAGTATTATTATTATTATTATTATGATAGACAAAAGGCTTCTAGGGAAAATGTAGAATCGATATAATTAATAATAATAATAATATGATTAATATTAATTATTATTATGAAAATATGATGATGATTATTATATGTATGATTATTATTATTATTATTATGAGGCTTCTAGCGAAAATGTAGAATCGATATGTTTAATAATAATAATAATAATAATAATAATAATAATAATAATAATAATAATAATATTATGATTAATATTAATTATTATTATGAAAATATGATGATGATTATTATAAGTATTATTATTTTGATTATTAGGATTATTTATTATTATGATTATTGTATGATTTTCATTATTATTATTATGAGGCTTCTAGCGAAAATGTAGAATCGATATGTTTAATATTAATATTATGATTAATATTAATTATTATTATGAAAATATGGTGATGATTATTATAACTATTATTATTTTGATTATTATGATTATTATCATTAGAATTATTTATTATTACGATTATTGTATGATTTTCATTATTATTATTATGAGGCTTCTAGCGAAAATGTAGAATCGATATGTTTAATATTAATATTATGATTAATATTAATTATTATTATGAAAATATGATGATGATTATTATAAGTATTATTATTTTGATTATTATTATGATTATCATTAGGATTATTTATTATTATTATTATTGTATGATTTTCATTATTATTATTATTATGAGGCTTCTAGCGAAAATGTAGAATCGATATGTTTAATATTAATATTATGATTAATATTAATTATTATTATGAAAATATGATGATGATTATTATAAGTATTATTATTTTGATTATTATTATTATTATTATTATAGGATTATTTATTATTATGATTATTGTATGATTTTCATTATTATTATTATGAGGCTTCTAGCGAAAATGTAGAATCGATATGTTTAATATTAATATTATGATTAATATTAATTATTATTATGAAAATATGATGATGATTATTATAAGTATTATTATGATTATTGTATGATTATTATGATTATGATTATTTATTATTATGATTATTGTATGATTTTCATTATTATTATTATGAGGCTTCTAGCGAAAATGTAGAATCGATATGTTTAATAATAATATTATGACTAATATTAATTATTATTATGAAAATATGATGATGATTATTATAAGTATTATTATTATGATTATTGTATGATTTTCATTATTTTTCTGATTATTTATTCTGTGATTTTCAGTGGGGGTACCAATTTTCAGTGTCGGTACCGCCGGTGAAAGGTAAACTTTCAGTGGGGGTAGGTATTTTCAGTGGCGGTACCGCCGGTGAAAGGTAAACTTTCAGTGGGGGTAGGTATTTTCAGTGGCGGTACCGCCGGTGAAAGGTAAACTTTCAGTGGGGGTAGGTATTTTCAGTGGCGGTACCGCCGGTGAAAGAAATCCTTGTGGAGAGGTTTTAGTTTTCAATGGCGGTACCGCCGGTGAAAGTTGGACTTTCAGTGGGGGTACATATTTTCAACGGCGGTACCGCCGGGGAAAGTGTACTTTCAGTGGGGGTATGAGTTTTCAAGGGCGGTACCGCCACTGAAAATATTATTAGTGGGGGTACCCCCGGTAATAATATTTCCCCGCCGGTGATAGTGCTGTTTCTAGTAGTGGATTGATTGCTGCTATTTGCTCTCCTTGTGCTTTCTTCACGCTTCTCTACGTGTGTCCCATACCACACGCCTTCACGTCTTCAAACACTCTTTCGTTGTCGTATACAACCGCAAGCGTTGACTTCGGTTGTTCCTCCAAGTCCCACTCGGTTCATCCTCCGATTCGACCACAATCAAGGATCAAACACACGGCCCCTCTACTCGTATTCACCGTGAGATATCGTCTGCCGATTACGACACGCAATCCAAATCGGTGTTTGTTCAAAACCCCGACCTACTTTATTATTTCTTCGATGACTGATGGAAAGAAAACGAAAGATGACTAATATGAATTTTAATCAGGTAGGGAGAATAGTTAATCTATTATGAAGGATTATACACCAACTAGCTTTATCCCCGCGCAATTGCGCGGGATGTTTTTTATATAATTATTTAAATAGAATCAAAGCGCATGCGTTTGAACTAAATTAATCTAATCATGACATATTTGCAAATATCATAATGTCAATAGATGCATAAGGTTCATAAAATTAGTCTATCACGGATATTATTTTCTAATATAATTTGTATAAATATCATTTGTTCATGTGCTTCTAAAATTGATTAATATAATCAGGACATATTCGCAAATTTTAATATGTATGTAAAATAGGAAACAAAGACCAAATGTAAAAAATGACCAAAATGTGAAATAAGAAAAAAGGATCAAAATGTAAAAAAAGATCGAAAAGTAAATAAAAAGGACCAAAATGTAAATAAAAATGATCAAAATATAAATTAAAACTAAAAAGGACCAAAATGTAAATTGAAATGTAAAAAAGGACCAAAGAGTAAATAAAAAAGGACCAAAATATTAATAAAAAGGACCAAAATATAAATTAAAAATAAAAAGGACCAAAATATAAATTCAAAAATGTAAAAAAGGACCGAAAAATAAATAAAAAATGACCAAAATATAAATAAAAAGGATCAAAATGTAATTTTTTAAACTAAAAAGGACCAAAATATAAATTAAAAGGACTAAAATATAAATTAAATTTTTTTTTTTACAGAAAGGTCCCTGATGACGTGGAGCTCTAGAAATGCAAGAATTCTTGTAACTTTATACGTAAGATAGAATTTGTGAAAAAAAAAAGGATCATACACCATTGTTACCTCGGCCACACAAATGGAAGATATTGCATGCCAACAAGATTCGCAGAAGGCTTGTAAGTTGTACACCTATTGACGAATGCTTTATCTTCTCGGACAATCAAGATCTCGTGGAAGTAATCAAATGAGAGCTCTAAATTATGGGAGCTTATTATAACCAAATAATAATTCAATGTCTAATTGGCAGTCTCACAAGGAGTTGACATTTTATTATTGTCAGAGCCGCGTTAATATCACAAATAAAAAAATAAAATCAATAATATTCATATTTCATAAATAATGATTCATTTCAAAAAAAAAGAATCAAACGACGGACAAACATTTAAACTGAGCAAGAAGAAATCATGGAATCATGCAAAGCACAACCTCTCGTCCGGATCTCGTTCGCATCCGGACGTGATACTAATATGAGTAATTAACAATTCAATTAACGTAAAAATAATAGCACGCAGAAAACACCACTTATAAACAAAACCCGCACACACCAGATTGCGACAAAATAATTATTCCAACACGAGAAATAGCAAATTTTGTATTATCTATGAAATGACGGGGTAAGAAGGCAAAAAGGTGACATAGCAAAGCCCGTATGCCTGACTAGAATCCATCTGCATATAAAGGTACCCGTCAGCTCCAAATGATGTACCCCATGAATTCTTCGCAATCCAAAATGATCCAGTTGAGTTCGTACCGTACCCAACAATGGTCACAGCATGATTGATTTCACCACCAGCACAAGGGCCATTATAGATGCCCGAGTGATAGAAACGTATGCTCGTTGTATTTGCATAAATGTTTACGGCAACGGGCTGGTTGGCCACAGCATACATGAGTGCTGTTTTATTGTTGCTGGTCACATTCTGATATGAAGTGATTACGGCAACACTATTCTTGGTTTTCGAGGTTTTGCAAGTGTCGTTTTTGGCCTGGTACGGATAGTCGTCCTCGCTAGTGATGCCCCCGTTGTTTATCACCCACTGAAAAGCTCTGTTTATATATCCGCCGTTACACTTATAGTTAGTATAATCACAATCAACAAGTTCTTGCTCTGAGCAGTTAGGAAGTATTCCTGTCTTGATCTTGGATATACCCTCGATCGCAGCCACAGTAACGAATGCCCAACAACTTCCTGAAAAATTCACCAATTATTGTGTTAAATTTAGGGCAATGTTATACTATAGTGCTCCTCATTCTCACTCCAACTCTCATCAATTGAAGTGTGGTTAATTGGAGTGAGAGTGGTTAATTAAAGTGATTAAGAACTCAATTAACGGTTAATTGACACGTCAATTCAATTTAATACATAAATATTCCTATGTGTTAATTGACACATCAATTCAATTAAACGAACAATTACTTGGAATGTTAATCATTCCAATTAATCATTCTCGATTGATGTATCTAGGAAAAGAAATTGTAGGAAAAGAAATATAAAGTATGCTTCTCGTGTTATATCTCATGCAAATATAAAGGGAGTAAGACCACAACAGTAATTCAAGTATGCTTCTCGTGTAATATCTCATGCAAACATTGCAGGATGAAATACTAGGAAAAGAAATTGTACTCACCACAACTGCCTTGGTCCTTTACAGGAGTCACAGCACCTTTCTTTCGCCAATCAACAGATGAAGGTGCACCTTCAACATCTTGATAAACTAACTCAGTAGAGTCTGAGGGGATGGGTTTCGTCACACCCCCGAGATACCTAGCACGAAACTCATCGTCTGTGAGGTCTGCGAACTTATTCAGGCTCAATGTATATGTAAGACCAGGCTGATTATTCATATAATCAACAAAATAGGAATTTTTCTTAAATACGTCAAACCGATACAACTTTTCTTGATTACTCCCGTAAACCGGCCCATACTTCTTGATCCACTGATCAAAGACCCCCGATAACGGATCGACTGCACCGATGGGGACTAGGGAATTGAATACAAGCCCTAGAAAAAGAAACCCTAGGAACCTTGTGGAAATGGCCATGTGTATATATAGATATTGAAATGTATGTTATTATATGTACGAACTTTCTCTGTGGTATATGAATGTGCATGTAATCTAGAGTTTATATAGATGTTTTGGGACCCCATTCCTTGCAAACTGTAGACATTTAGTATCACAATTTAAAAATCAACGAAGAAAAAGTATTTCAATTTTCCTAAAAAGAGAAAAAGTAAGTATTTAACTATTTGGGAGTTCTGTGGCTTGTGGTAGATCTTTTTTTAATAATTTTTTTTTTGATAAGATTGAAATGTATTGTTATCATTTAATGTTAGGTATATCCAAAATATCTTTTTGAAAAAAACCAATCATAAAGAAAATGATCTATGGTAGAACTCCTCTTAACTATTTGTATGCTTTAACAATTCGGAAAATTTACTTTGCCCTCGGGATTCACCATCACATTCTCTATATCTTAATTACACAATTAACATGGTAATTAACAAAAGATATATACTTAACAATTAATCAATACTAATTACGAATTATTGTTTAAAATAAAATGAAGTTCAATTATATATTAACTAACTGTTAATTACTTGGTATGTGTTAATTAGTATATAAAGGATGTGGTGATATTGTTGAACAAAAAAAAAATTCAAATGAAAAGAATTTGCAATAATTGTGACGATGACATTATATATTTTTACTCTAACCTTACATTTCCGACTTCATCAAATTCATCTGAAAAGAGTTTATAGAGCCATTGTTATTAGAGATCATATAGATAGCTGTTAAAATGTGATCCGATCCGTAACCGAAATATATTAAAAATCAATAATCATAAATCGAATGATCTAAATCCGAAATCGGACCGAAACAACCTCCGAAATCGGACCCAAACACCCTCTATATCCTAATTACCACATTTAATTAAGATAATAACTAACACATCCCACATAATTATATTATTATGTGATATATAATTAACATATGTTTGAATTAATAATTTTTAATTAATATTAATTGATTATTAATATGTGCTTTTTTAATTATCATATTAATTAATTAACCGTGTTCATTGAGACATAGAGGATGTTGTGGTGAAATCCAAGGGCAAAGTAACATTTCCCTTGTTATTAACAATACAAATAAATTAATAATATACATTTTGAGCATCATTATATATTATTTTACTTGTTCATAGTTCATATATAAATAATGATTTGAACGATCATCAACACGAAAAATTCAAATTATCGAAAGATAAATGACTTGATCCACCAAGGAAATTTCTTGACGAATCTGCTAATTTTATTTTTAATGTAAATTCCTCGACGAATAAATAAATCATTACTGAAAATTAGCTGGCTCCTTATCGAAACACCGTGTGCACGACACTTACTCAAGGCAAAAAATAGAACGAATATAGAAATGTATATTCTTTGAATTGAATTAGTCGTCTATACACAAGCACATAATAAAGACTATTTAAACTCATATTTAGAAATATACTATACTAGTAAAAATCCCGTGCAATTGCGTGGAACTTGATGCTTTTTTCTTTTCTTTTTTGACCAATTGTTTTTCATATATTTTATTTATTTGTGATATTATTTTAGTTGTATTGGATGGGTTGTATTTCATAATTTGTTTTGTTGTGTTGACCTATTTGTTTTGAAGATTTTTTTGGTGATATTTGTTGTTTTCTATTTTGTGTTCTAGATGTTTGTTTGGAGTTTTTTTATGCAAATGTTGTAATTTTGTAGTCTTTTATGTTAGTATTTGTTATTTTCTATTGATTGAACAAAATGAATTTTTATTTACTATAATTTAGTATTATATTTTGTTGACATGTATTTTGTGTAGTTCGTTGTTTGTGATTGTTATATGTTTAACTTATTTGTATGCATATCATCATATGGTTGGAGACTGACGATGTCTGGAAATTTTCCAACTTTTATTATGGTTCGCAATGCATACATTGTTGCATGTGGCTCATTTCTTTATAACTTAGGTCAATTGTGCGAGTTTTTTATTTTTATTTTTCGTGATTGTCTTATATCTATAATAATATAATTTCACTGGATTTAAATTAGGAGCATCCAAACCCACAAAAATCACAAAAATAAAATAATACAAAACAATAATAAAAGTGAACTATCGGACACGTGTCACCTTTCTCACGGTGCCATTTCATCCTCTAAAAGTAGGGCTTTTTTTTAATTAGGCTTTCTATTATGTCCTCAGATTTCACCCAATTAATCGTGATGTTGTCAACGTGACATCACAATTAAATGAGAGCTTTCATTTGCACGCAAAATTTCTCCCAATTAATTTTGTAATTTTAATTTGATTATTTTAATTGAAAATTAATTTATTGGACCATCGATTAGTTTAACTAGAAGTTAATTAAATAAACTTTTAATTGTATTTTGTTTATGTATTAATTGAATATTTAATTAATTAGGTGCAAATTGGGGACATGAATTGGTAAGCATGACAAAATAATGTCATGCTTATCCATCATGATATTGAAGATAAAATGATAGGAAAGCGTATAATTTTCCTTTTTTAATATATCGACCGCTTCTTCCTAATTCAAATTTTTGTCCTTTTGCATCCCATATGTGGGCAAAATAAATTGTGTCTGCAATTCATACAAAATAAATCAAATTAGTGCAATTTCAAACCATTGATATGAATTTAAAACTCATTTTGTGCAACTATAGTATCACACATTAACTCAATAATAGTCTTTTTATTAGGATCAATTAATTTCAACACCTTGCCCTTTTAATATATCAAATATATCCTTCTCATCCATAAAAACTTCCCCCTCTAATTTTTTTTTTGATTAAAAGGCGCAGCCTTTTGATATATAGAAATAAAGAAAAATTCGTACAATAATCATGAACGTGTTGTTCATGTAGTATGCACTAAATAAAAAAATAAAAATAAAAACAAAAACTAAAAATAGATGCTAGCTCTATAAACGCTTTATATTATATATTCATCGTAGCACCATCTTAGCCAAAAATATTTTTCCTCTACCGCTCTTCTCACTATGTTGATCGGTGGAGCTTTTTTGTTTTGAAATATTCGTCTATTATGTTCCTTCCATACTTCTCATAGCATAGCTCACATGGAGAGGTTCATTCTTTCCTATCTCTTCGCAGTAATTTTTCAACGTTGTAATTAGCATCTCGTACGGAATCCGTGACAGCCAAAAAAATTTAATCAAAAATAAAAAATCGATCTCTTTATATTCGTCATTAATTTTTCAAAATGATAACTTCTCCATAATCTGTGTCAACTTTTAAGGAACGACTTCCAATTATTCATTAATGAGTATAGTCACATCATCTTTAGTGGGGTTAATCCCCCCCCCCCCCCCCCCCCCCCCCCCCCCCCCCCACACACACACACACACACACACACACACACACACTATCAACATTGTCCTTTTTTCCTTCTTCCCTAGATTTATTCTCCAATATCTTTACTCTCTCCTCATTAATACCCTCATTTATTACCAAAATCCATCAACATTTAAGATATCATGTCCACTAATTTTTGGCTTCCTTGATAGTAGCAAGTTGTTTTGTGCCATCATCCTCATGTTGATCCAAACTTTGGGTTGTTTGTATCCGATCCGCATCTACCATAGATATCGGGCTTGTCCCGTCCCAACCCGAAACCAATATGATCTTTTTGGCTTGAGAGTTGTCGTTTTCTTCACCTCTATCTTGAATCTTTTTACTCGTGCGTGTCATCCACCTAGTGATAGGTGTTTGCTTGAGCGTTTGTGAGCTCGTTTGTTTTTGGTTTTTAAGGACGTCGGTTTGCGGAGCTCGGTTCGTTTGAATGTTTAGAATATCCGTCGCCATTTTGAAGATTTCCGTGACTCCGATCGTTTGTTTTTCCGAGAAGAGGATCGGTGCTATGGCATCTTTAGCTCTTGATGGGGGTGCCTCCATCCATAGAGATTGAAGATACCTTCTCCAATCCATTCCATTTATTTGCGGTTCGAAATTTGTCATTTCGTCCGCGGATGGTGTACCGCTAGCTTGCAATTGAGCTAGCAAATCTCCACTTGAAGTTGAAAAAGTTAATTTTTTTCGGTTTGGAATCGAAAAGAAAACTTATGGCGGAACCTTTCGAATTCTTGCTCGTTTGGTGTTGTGTTTTTTGGGATCAAGGTTTCGACATTTTCAATCATCTCCCCCAACGATTTTACTCGATTCATTTTCACAAACTCATCGGCCAAGTAGGGGATTTCGGTTGGGCATGATTCGGGGTTGTCGGTTGCTAGGATAATCTCGAGTTTTTCCATGTTCTCTAGTTCAACTAGAGGACCATGATAAACTATTTTTCCATATGGACTTAGGACTATCATGAGTTCACTTAAACACCATGCTTGCACCGGCAAGTCCCATAACTCTAACCAAATTTTAAAAGATAGTTTATTCTTTTTACCTCCAATTGCATTCGACCAAGGATATGTTACGAATCTGGAATCATTCAAGATCTTGCAACTATTTTCCGCAAATTCTTCCCGATTAATAGAATCCGGGAGAATGAGGAGGTATTTTTCATTTTCCCAATAAACTAGCTCAAGCGGTTGGATCCATTGCTCGATTGATTGATAAACAATTATGTTTAAGGTTTCTAAATTGTGGCCTTCAACAAACCGAGCATCAAGAACCATTGCCTTCTCGAGACGTTTGGTGTTTTTTGCATGAGCCGAGGTGGTTGGAATGAAATTTTGTTGCGTTCAACGGCTTCAGATTCTCCACCTCCATCGTCGGGGTCGGGTTGAAGGGTTTTTCATAGTGAGCCTCGCATTGTTTGAACACGTGTCCATTAGTTCTACAATTGAGACACATTCTCGGGTTCGAACAATTCGTGGTTTCGTGGCCATGCCCCATGCATTTCGTGCATAGCGCAAACCATGACGGGTGAGCCGGATCGGGTGGAAAAGAGGGTCGGATAGAGGAGATAAACTTATCTTCATTGCATGTGTTTGGTGGTAGAGTTTTCTTGGTCCTACTAGAACTTTCTTGCTCTCTATCTCGTTTGCTTTGAGTTACATTTGTGTCCGAGCTTCCATTAATGGCGGAATGTTGGGTTTGTAGCAAATCTTTATTTATTGGCCTCTATTGTTGAGTTGGGTGTCTTACGGTGGTTCGAGTCCTCCTATTTTGTTGAGTTTGGTAACTATGATTGGGGTTGTTTGTAGTACCACTAGCTCTTCCCGTTTCACCATTATTTCTTTTCGGGTATATTTCGAGTTTTGAAAATGGTGAATTTTGTGCTTGGTTTTGAAAGTGGGTGTGGAAGTGGTGTTTGTGAGAGAAGAAATAGTATCTTTTCTTTTTCAAGTAGGGAAAAAACGGGTGGGAGAAGACTTTAATCCCTCTTTGGATTTGCTTCCATTCCTCTCCAATGTTCAAAACTTGGAGCTTTCCTTTCTTCTCCCATGGCCTTTGCACACATACCGATGCACTCTCTCTCATGACTTTCTCCCATGGCCTTTGCAAGAAAATGTTTTTGTAATTCTGCAAAATTAAAATAACATATGTGACATTTCGATGACCACAAAGTAAATTCTCTTCACATACCGTCCCTTATTTGCAGAAGAAGCACCCAATTCATATTCTCTCTACCTATATAACAAAACAATAATATTGTAAAATTTTAAAGATACCCTTTAGAAAAATTAAAATAGAACTCATTAATTAATTACCTGTCAAGTTTGTATCCATTTTTTGCTGCAAAAGCCTTTTCAATCACCAGACTCCTAAAAAAATTACAAAAATGAAAAAATAATTATTTAAATAATGAGTTATATATATTGAAAAACAATTTTACAAAAAAGAATAGACTAATTTGTAAATGTACCAAAATGGCAAGGCCTGTAATTAATGATTTTGCATGATCGAATCCTTGTGGAATATTAAATTTCGGTAGCCCTTGCGGTATTTCTCCAATCTAAATATTAAAATCATTTAATTAAAATGATTTTTTTAAAAAATGAATTTCATTTTATATAATTTTCTAACCACGAAATGAAACATGGAAGAAATATTTTGATGAAAATGGTTCCTCTATTCCAACACAGTAACCTTAACAAAAGAATTGGAGAGTTCGAGCCGCACTGAATCAAGAATTAGGAAATTAGTGTTTGAGAATATCGAAAAAAACTTGCAAACTCGTCACAGTTTCAGAAAAATAGCGAATCAAGAAAAATATAAATCAAACCTTGGAGAAGAAGCTTCTGAGCACTCTCGTTAGGTTCCATGACGCGATCTCCTTGGAATTTCTGGCATCGTCTACGAAACCCTAGATCCGCTGCCCTTTGCTGCGTTGTAGCCCAAATGTTGAACAAAGTGAAAATACACCCCTTGAAATCAATCAAAGTTTGAATTTTTAGCACACAACAATCACTTAATTATCAAATTAAACTCAAATTAAACCCCGAATTAGATTAATTCACATAAAATTCATTTAATGGAAAGGTTAGCAAAATAAAGTTCGAACCTTCCCATGGGGTTTCGTCAAGGCCAAAGATCGTAGCACAGCTAGCACTCCAAACAAACAAATTCGAGCAGGCTTATGGTTCAAAACTAGCAAAACAAAAATATAAGATTCAAACTAAAGTTCTCCTCTCAATGTCAACACTGAAGAACACAGAAACCTCTTTAAGCAACCTCTTAAGGCAAGAAAGCACTTATTTGCTTACGGTTCGAAAGTCTCCTATAGCACCCAATACGAGCTGCCTCGAGGGATCGCTGGACACGTTTTCCTTCTCCCACCATGCCAAGTGGATGCAGAAGGGGAACTCATCGACTCCCGTCTTCTTCTTGCCTACGTCGTAGATCTTGACGATAGCATCTGAAATTAGGGTTTGGTGTATTTGTAGTTTTATAATTTGTTTTTATAATCCATTCACCCCTATATTCAGATATAATCATACATAGATTTTCCCCTCCATAACTCATCTCCCTCAATACTCCAATATTCATCTACATCCATACTATAAGTTAATTTGCATAAGATAATTTTCCAATTTTGAAATTACAAACAAGTTCCTCCAATTGTACAATTCAACTATATAACTGGAGTGTCCACTCTTAATGATCAAGTAATCTCCTCTTGGTTGTACTGGCCCTATGATCATTTTCAAATTTTAATTCTCATTAATATCTTCCTTGATCACCTCAACCTTTTCCTTAATCTCCCCAACATTTGGAAGTGTTTCGCGCAAATCAAAATTATTTTATATTAAAAATACAACACAGTACCCTTTTAACACAATTCTTATATGCACACTAATATTTATCCACACACTAATTTATTTATTACATAACATAAATTCAAAATAAATAAATTAAAATATACAAATTCTTATTCATATATTAATTTGTTCATTTTTTATCACAAGAAATAGCAAATTTTGTATTATCTATGAAATGACGGGGTAAGAAGGGAGATAGGTGAGATAGCAAAGCCCGTATGCCTGACTCGAATCCATCTGCATATAAAGGTACCCGTCAGCCCCAAATGATGTACCCCATGAATTCTTCGCAATCCAAAATGATCCAGTTGAGTTCGTACCGTACCCAACAATGGTCACAGCATGATTGATTTCACCACCAGCACAAGGGCCATTATAGATGCCCGAGTGATAGAAACGTATGCTCGTTGTATTTGCATAAATGTTTACGGCGACGGGTTGGTTGGCCACAGCATACATGAGTGCCGTTTTGTTGTTCCTCGGCACATTTTGATATGAAGTGATTACGGCAGCACTATTCGTAGTCTTGGAAGTGTCGCAGGTGCCGTTTACCGCCTGGTACGCATAGTTGTCCTCGCTAGTGATGCCCCCGTTGTTTACCACCCACTGAAAAGCTCTGTTTATATTTCCGCCGTTACACTTAGAGTTAGTATACACACAATCAACAAGTTCTTGCTCTGAGCAGTTAGGAAGTATTCCTGTCTTGATCTTGGATATACCCTCGATCGCAGCCACGGCCACGAATGCCCAACAACTACCTGCAAAATTGAAAATTCACCATTTATTGTGTTAATTTTACACTTTGAGATATGAAGGGATTATGACCACAACAGTAATTCAAGTATGCTTCGTGTATTACATCCGACACTGAAAGATGAAGTAAAATTGTACTCACCACAACTGCCTTGGTCCTTAACAGCGGTCACAGCGCCTTCCGTGCGCCAATCAACAGATGAAGGTGCACCTTTAACATCTTGATAAACAAACTCGGTAGATCCCGAGGGGCTGGGTTCTGTCACGCCCCCGATATACCTAGAACCAAACTCTTCATCTGTGAGGTCGGCGAACTTATTCAGTCTCGACGTATATGTAAGGCCGGGCTGATTATTCATATAATCAACAAAATAGGAATTTTTCTTAAATATGTCAAATCGATACAACTTTTCTTGATTGCTCCCATAAACCGGCCCGTACTTCTTGATCCACTGCTCAAAGACCCCCAATAACGGATCAACTGCATCGATGGGGACTAGGGCATTGAATGCAAGCCCTAGAAGAAGAAACCATACAAACCTGGTCATATATATCGAAGTATATTTATCCAAACTTTCTTTGTGGTATATGAATATGCTTGTAATCTAGAGTTTATATAGATGTTTCGGGAGCCCATCCTTGCAAGCTGTAGACATGATTTATTATCACAATTTAAAAACCAATGGAGAAAAAAATACAAAAGAAAGAATATTTCAATTTTCCTACAAAAGAGAAACAAATATTTTAATGCTTTACGATTGGGAAAATTTACTTCAGATTAACGAAAAATGTATTATCACAATAAGGTTTGACCACCACATCCTCTGTATCTTAATCAATGTTCCAGAAATTGCTCGGCGCTCGCTGGTCGACAGACGACCATCAAGCGCCGAGGATGATTAATCGGGATTAATCGGGAATCTCGGCGGATCTCGACGGATTTTTATTTTTTTATATTCAATATTTAAATTAATTAAACAAAATTACAAATCACAATTTTTTTAATAAGTTTTGAATAATTTAAGTAACAAAATACACTACGTCACTAAACTAACATAAACTCAAATAATAATAATAATTTATATATATATAAATAATATTAAAAATATGAAAAAATTTAGTCCAAATTTATTTTTTTGAATAGTATCCGACAAACGATCGTTTTCATTATTGATGCCTAATTTTTTTTGATGTCAATGAGGATCCATTGGCAATCCATAACGAAAACGATCGTTATTTTGAATAGTATCCCACGACCTCTCATAATATATGATTTTTTGTGCTTCACATTCAACCAACTAGCCTATGGACCCATTGGCAAATCAAAAAAAAAAAAACTTCTAAAAATCGGCTCGGCGGTCTTGGCGGACCCTTGGCGGCCGCTTGGCGGATTCCGCCAAACACAAAACGCCAAGGGGTTATCTCGACGGCGGACCATCGAGGAGCGATTAATCACCGATTAATCGGCCGCCCGATTTCTGGAACATTGATCTTAATTAACACACTTAACTGATTAGCAATTAATCAGTATTAATTAAGAATTACTATTTCAGTTGAATGTTAATTATATATTAATTAATTATTAATTATGTACGTTAAGTATGTTAATTATGATATGGATGATATAGTGACAAAATCGGGGGACAGTAAATTATAGAAGAAAAGAAAATTTCAAATGAAAAGATTTGCAAATTCTGACTATTCATTTATGTATGTGAGAAAAAATTGTGCACTTTATGAGTATGCACTCTCACTTGCACGTCATTAATAGAAGTGACACGTTACACTTAATTTTGATCGAATTTTTGACACTCCGACACAATCCAAAATGCACGTCGTCTTTTATCAAAGTTTTATACCTTATTTAGATGTATGATATATATTTATGTGTTATACATTTTTATGTATTTTATATTCTTTTAGATGTATAATGTATCTTTCTTAAATACAATACATGTTAACTTTTTTATACATATATGCTATATATTTGTTTTTATATCTGTTTAGATGCATCATAAACATTTTTTTATGTATGATATACATTTTTAAAATACAAATACATGTTATATCTTTTTATATGTATAATTTGTATATATGTGTGATATAACTTTTAAGCTAAAGTTTTTTTTATCAGATTTATACATTTTGCATGTTAATTTGTATTTTTTTTGTGGCATGTATTTGGAGTGCATAAAAGCAGTCAAAATTTTACTGATGCGATCGAAATTGAAAGATTAAACTACCACGTATTGTGTTTTTATTGATGACGTACAATTAAAATACACTCATGAAAAGAATTAGTCAATCTCTTGTATGTATTTGACTCTTAAGCTTATCTTCCAAATTCATCCGAAAGAAGTTAGATCCATCGTTATTAGAGGTTGTACACTGGCTACGGATTTCACCAAAACACCCTCTGTGTCTTTATTACCACACTTAATTAACATGGTAATTAACACGCTCCACATAATTATATCATCGTATGCTATATAATTAATATATATGAATTAACAATTTTTAATTAATATGAATTAATTATTATATATTTATAGTTATCCTATTAAAGTTAAGCGTGTTTACTGAGATAATTGTGGAAATATAAATGACTTGATCCATCAAGGAAATTCCTTGAAGAATCAGCCAGTTTCAATGTAAATTCCTTAACAAATAAATAAAGGGTAATATTTTAAAAATTCTCTAACTTTTCTGTAAATTACGAAAAACCTCCTATATTCTTAGAAAATTTTCTATCTTTTTTAGATTCCGTCAAAAATCCCTTATATTTTTTGTTTCTTTCAAAAACCCCCTAACATTTTAAGATTTCCTAAAAAAAACCATATCTCTTTGTTATGTTTTTAAAAATTACCATTATACCCCCATAATTTTATTTTATAAATCTCTATAATTTATTAAATAATAAACATATATTAGACTATTATAAAAAAAAATAGAAAAATGTTCAAAAATAAATAATACATAAAAACATAAATATTAAAATATTATAATAAATAATGCATACATATTAAAATATTCTAATAAATAATGTATTGATATTAAAATATCATTTTAAAAAATTATTAATATTTCAATATATATGTATTATTTATTGTAATATTTTAACATGTATGTTTTATTTACAATAATATTTTAACATGTATATATTATTTATTATAATATTTTAATATGTATGTATTTTTTGTATTGAATATCTATTTATTATTTATTAAATTACGGATATTTATAAAATAAAATTATGAAAAAGAGTATAATGATCATTTAAAAAATTATGACAAAAATGTAGGGTTTTTTTGAGGGAATCTAAAAATGTTAGGGAGGGTTTTTAGAGGAAGCAAAAATATATGAGATTTTTGAGGAAATAAAAAATGATAGAGAGATTTTCATCATTTCCGAAAAAATTAGGGGGTTTTTGAAAAATTCCCCATAAATAAATCATTAACTACAATAAGTCCTCCTTATCGAAACACCGTGTGCATGATTAATTTACCCAAGGAAAAATAGAACGAATAAACTAATATACATTCTTTGAATTGAATTAGTCCTCTATACTAACATATAAAAACTATTTACTCTTATATAGATATGTACTATACTAGTTCTTACTATACTAGTTGCATATAATACTACTATTTTTTATAGATTAATATATATTTCTTAAAATTCATTATTCTAATTGATGTGTTTATACGTGCATTAAATGTTAGTGATAAATCATTCTAATTTGTTTCCCCATTTCACATAGGACGAGAGGAAAAAAAAATTTAATTTTTCGCACATCATATTTGCATTTAATATTTCTAATTAGTTTGTGTATCATCATCCATAATTAATTAATTTCAACTTTAAATTTGAAAAATAAATTTTTGGGATGAATTAATCAACCGTTTTACTTGTGTTAAACGCATACACTTGCCCATTTTCCACTGATTCACGCCTACAATGTTTAACATGTGTAAAATCCAATATAACTCTAATGGATTCATTTTGAAATTAGTTACAAATTTATTTCTCATTTATTCTAAAAATTTAAAAGTTGGGGAAAAAAAATAAACAATTAATAATACAATGGTACAACAATTTTTGGTAAAAAATAATAATGCAATTTTTCTTCATAAGTTCTAATCAATCTAGAAAATGATAAATTAGAGTTTGTGAATTATTTTTACAAAATAAAACTATCATACAAAAAATATATAATAATGAAATTGAAAACAATAATTTCGCAAATTCCTGCAAAATACAAAGGAACATATTTTATTTTTTAACACATCAAAGATGAAATAATTAAAAATTTGTTCCAATAAATTCGACTTATCATGTGTAAAATAAAATATAATAAACCAAATTATATGTTAATAATGTGATTTATCATCTAATCAATGTGGCGTACCACCTAACTAATATGATTTGTTCACTATTATGATTTACTACATAGTATATTGTAACATTTAATTCATTTATTATCCAATTCCCGCACATCAATATGTTGAAGAAATATTAAAGGAATTATAATTATAATTTTTTTATATTACTACGATGTCATTCTAATTATATATTAATATATTTTGATTAAATGGAGGAGGTTCTTTATCCTCCATCCATTGACGTCAGTAGAAATTGAATTTATAACTTGGATTTATTGTGTCATGCACTCAATCAATTGAGTTCTGATTCATTGCATTTTATATTAACATATATGTTCATCGTTTCCTATTCAATATTTTTTAATCATTAAATTTGCATCAAGATTAGTGTTTCGAATTAAATATTATATATATATTTTTCTCTCGAACATTTGTACGGCACAAAAGCTCGCACAAAAGCTCAAGATAAAACACTAATTACAAAATAAATTTAATGATTCAAAAGTTTGAAGTATTAAACTCCATAATAGTTAATTGAGTATCTAAATATTTAAATATAATTTTTTTTTACATGTAGCCTTTACAAATGTCCAATTTGACAAAAACATAATTTTTTTTAAGAATTGAATTTTTATAAAGGATAGTCGGCAAGCTTCATGCTGTATATAATACAAATTAAATTGATTTAATCTATGACTTTGTCTAAGTCGTACAAAAAAGCGTAAAGGCTGGCTTACTCACTGTTCATTTCCTACAATGAAAGATTCGTTCAATTGTTTGATGGCTATAGAGAAGAAAACAAATCATTTTCTGAATTTGCATTTTCCAAAAGCCCGCTTGTGATGATAATATATAATTTCCAGTGTTAAATACTTTTTGATCTCAATCTCAATAATCTATTTATGTTAAGATATTATCAATGCCATTAAACTTAAAAACATGAACTGGTGTCCTAAAGATGCCAAAAAAAATCGAATAATTGCAATGTTGACAATATATTCCCAAAGAAAGAAAAAGAAAAAAAAGTACATACGCCAGGTCTTGTTTATTGTATGTACTTTTATATTGAGTCATTCATTGTATATTCTCCTTTATTTTATTAAATTACCCAGGTCTGAGCAATTTCACGCGGGGTTCTGAATTAAATTAGTCTGGATTTGAACTATTCAAGATGACATATACGTGAATACGGAAATAATAATTCTACGTATCTTTTAATCAATCTTTGGCCAATTCAACGTTAATGAAATATTGTTGGGTGTAATTCCGAATGAATTGACCTCGCAAAAAAATAGTACTTAAATTTTTATTCATGTGACATTATCAACATTATGTTTCACTGAATTGTACAAACTTCTTAAATTATGGGTACTTAACTGCAAAATTACTATTTACTTTTCAGCAGGTCAAACCCAGCCACATCCTGTAAAGCCCTGATCTCTTCTAAATTTTTTATGTTGGGTATCGGCATCACTACAGAGCCCCGCGTCCTATTGTGAGGCCCGGTCCGACCCGATCTCGAGGACCACGTCGCCGATCCGAAAGTACGAATCATGAATATGCAACTACCTATGAAATTAATTATTAATTTGTAGAGAATCATACCGTGTGAAATTGATCACGGAGACGGGTTGATGCTTTTGTAGTTGTTGCCTTGCTCGCTTCGATTCCGGTAACACGCACGTCCCACGCCCGCGCGATTCGACACCTAGATCGAAACTCCGATTTGTCGTATACAACCGGAATTGCTCCGGTTCGTCTCCGACATTGCTCGACCTTGATCACAACAGAAAATTTCAGCCGAAACTTCTCTACTCGTATCCACCGCGAGACTCGTCTCTCCATTACGCGTGATTCCCCTAAAATCACCGTAAACTTGCTCAAATTTCTCAATCTCCAATGGAGCTTTCTCTCTTTCTCTTTTCTTGTCTCTCAAGAATATCTAGATCTGTAGAATGAATCAGGAAGAGAGAGAGATCAGGTGAATATCATATATTAACCTCTCCATTAATGACGGTATGAATGAGTATCAAAAACTACCAATCTAGAATTTGGATCACAGTGCGTCGTGACGCACGTGTCACGAGTACTAGATCTAGCCGTTACAATTGTGCTCCGTCATGACGGACAGGACTGTGCGTCATGACGCACCACCGTCATGACGCACTGGATGGTGCGTCACGACAGTATACTCACGCAGAAATTCATTACTGTGCGTCATGACGGGTCACATGGTGCGTCATGACGGACTATGTAATTTCTGTCAGATTTGCATAATCTTATTATGCATCCAATCGTTCCGACGAACGCGTACGTTCATCTACCCACATGTGTACAATCTACTAGTTGATATGTAACTGCATTTCCTTCAGTCTCCCACTTAGTTCAAGATCCAACTAAAGAAAGTACTAGTGTACATCATATGTACACATAATCTTAGAGATTTAAATTTAAGCCCAAAAAAAGACAGCTCTTTGTGTGACCACGTAGGTTCGTATCAAGTAATGGTAGTGAACTTATGCCTAAGTTCACGGGCTCATGAGAGGGATCTAGGAAGAAATCCATTATAGTTTTTCCAAGTTGAAAACAAAAATTATTGTGATCATTTGTATCCATCTCGAACAGTGGTTTTCAGCTCTCTTGTTCACGATATCCGTCAATCAAAAGGCATGGTAATAGTCATCCTTATAATTTGATTGACTAAACTTATGTCTCGATACCGAATTGAATCAACAAACACAATAAATATTAACCATTAATATCATAGAATCTGGCCAGAGATTTCGTTGATCAATTCATCGATAGGCCTAAGGGATATTTCTTTCTCTCGAAAGGAATAATTTCTATCTTGATGACTCACATCAAATTCTGTGTTTCAGATAGCACCCGATCATAATCCCATGACCATCCTGTTACATATAGTGGAAGATTATATCTAAGCATCATATTACGCACGAAAAATGATCCATGACCATCTCAAGTTTGAATCGAAAAGAAAACATTCTTAGTGTTTGTACAATTTGGTAAAAAGTTACGTAGTTAAAGATACGATGCAAATGATCTAAAAACACGTTATTCGAACTCCTCAAAGCGTAAAAAGATTGCTATGAATCGAAAAGAAAACTTTCTTAGTGCTTGTACAATTTGGTGAAAAGTTACGTAGTAAAAGATTCGATTCAATCCATCACAAAACAAGTTATTTGGACTCCTCAGAGCATCCAAAGATTGTTATGAATCGAAAAACAAACTTTCTTAGTGTTTGTAAAATTTGGTGAAAAATTATGTAGTAAAAGATTCGATCAAAACCATCTCAAAAACACATTATTTGGAATTCTCGCATAGTTAAAATATTGTTATGAATCGAAAAACAAACTTCCGTAGTGTTTGTAAAATTTGGTGAAAAGTTATGTAGTAAAAGATACGATACAAATGATCTAAAAACACGTTATTTGAACTCCTCAAAGCGTAAAAAGATTGCTATGAATCGAAAAGAAAACATTCTTAGAGTTTGTAAAATTTGGTGAAAAGTTACGTAGTAAAAGATACGATACAAATGATCTAAAAACACGTTATTTGTACTCCTCAAAGCGTAAAAAGATTGCTATGAATCGAAAAGAAAACTTTTTTAGTGTTTGTACAATATGATGAAAAGTTACATAGTAAAAGATACGATACAAATAATCTAAAAACACGTTATTTGAACTCCTCAAAGCATAAAAAGATTGCTATGAATCGAAAAGAGAACTTTATTAGTGTTTGTAAAATTTGGTGAAAAGTTACGTAGTAAAAGATTCGATTCAAACCATCACCAAAACAAGTTATTTGGATTCATCAAAGCGTAATAAGATTGTCATGAATCCAAAAACGAACTTTCTTAGCGTTTGTAAAATATGGTGAAAAGTTATGTAGTAAAAGATTCGATCCAAACCATCTCAAAAATACGTTATTTGGACTCCTTGCAGCGTTAAAAGATTGTGAGGAATCGAAAACAAATTTTCCTAGTGTTTGTAAAATTTGGTGAAAAGTTACGTAGTAAAATGTACGATACAAATTATCTAAAAACAAGTTATTTGAACTCATTAAAGTGTAAAAAGATTGCTATGAATCGAAAAGAAAACTTTCCTAGTGTTTGTACAATTTGGTGAAAAGTTACGTAGTAAAAGATTCGATACAGACGATCTACAAATACGTTATTTGAACTCCTCAAAGCATAACAAGATTGCTAGGAATCGAAAAACAAACATTCTTAGTGTTTGTAAAATTTGGTGAAAGGTTATGTAGTAAAAGATACGATACAAATGATCTAAAAACACGTTATTTGAACTCCTCAAAGCGTAAAAAGATTGCTATGAATTGAAAACAAAGCTTTCTTAGTGTTTGTATAATTTGGTGAAAAGTTACGTAGTAAAATATTCGATTCAAACCATCACAAAAACAAGTCATTAGGACTTCTCGGAGCATTAAAAGATTGTTATGAATTGAAAAACAAACATTCTTAGTGTTTGTAAAATTTGATGAAAAGTGACGTAGTCAAAGATACGATACAAATGATCTAAAAACAAGTTATTTGAACTCCTCAAAGCGCAAAAATATTGCTATGAATCGAAAAGAAAACTTTCTTAGTGTTTGTACAATTTGGTGAAAATTTACGTAGTAAAAGATACGATCCAGACCACTTAAAAATACGTTATTTGGACTCCTCACAGTGTTAAAAATTGTTATGAATCGAAAACAAACTTTCTTAATGTTTGTAAAATTTTGTGAAAAGTTAGGTAGTAAAAGATTCGATACAAATGATCTAAAAACACGTTATTTGAACTCTCAAAGCATAAAAAGATTGCTATGAATCGAAAAGAAAACATTCTTAGTGTTTGTACAATTTGGTGAAAAGTTGCGTAGTAAAAGATTCGATTCAAACCATCACAAAACAAGTTATTTGGACTCCTCAGAGCATTGAAAGATTGTTATGAATCGAAAAACAAACTTTCTTAGTGTTTGTAAAATTTGGTGAAAAGTTATGTAGTAAAAGATTCGATCAAAACCATCTCAAAAACACGTTATTTGGACTCCTCGCAGCGTTAAAAGTTTGTTATGAATTGAAAAACAAACTTTCTTAGTGTTTGTAAAATTTGGTGAAAAGTTATGTAGTAAAAGATTCGATACAATTGATCTAAAAACACGTTATTTGAACTCCTCAAAGCGTAAAAAGATTGCTATGAATTGAAAAGAAAACTTTCTTAGTGTTTGTATAATTTGGTGAAAAGTTACATAGTGAAAGATTCGATTCAAACAATCACAAAAACAAGTTATTAGGACTTCTCGTAGCGTTAAAAGATTGTTATGAATTGAAAAACAAACTTTCTTAGTGTTCGTAAAATTTGGTGAAAAGTTACGTAGTAAATGATACGATACAAATGATCTAAAAACACGTTATTTGAACTCCACAAAGCGCAAAAAGATTGCTATGAATCGAAAAGAAAACTTTCTTAGTGTTTGCAATATTTAGTGAAAATTTAGGTACAATCCAAACCATCCCAAAAACATGTTATTTAGACTCCTCACAGTGTTAAAAGATTGTTAGGAATCGAAAAACAAACTTTCTTAATGTTTGTAAAATTTGGTGAAAAGTTATGTAGTAAAAGATAGGATACAAATGTTCTAAAAACAAGTTATTTGAAATCCTCAAAGCATAAAAAGATTGCTATGAATCGAAAAGAAAACATTCTTAGTGTTTGTACAATTTGGTGAAAAGTTACGTAGTTAAAGATTCTATTCAAACCATCAGAAAACAAGTTATTTGGACTCCTCAGAGCATTGAAAGATTGTTATGAATCGAAAAACTAACTTTCTTAGTGGTCGTAAAATTTGGTGAAAAGTTATGTACTAAAAGATTCGATCAAAACCATCTCAAAAATACATTATTTGGACTCCTCGCAGCGTTAAAAGATTGTTATGAATCGAAAAACAAACTTTCTTAGTGTTTGTAAAATTTGGTGAAAAGTTATGTAGTAAAAGATACGATACAAATGATCTAAAAACATGTTATTTGGACTCCTGAAAGCGTAAAAAGATTGCTATGAATCGAAAAGGAAACTTTCTTACTGTATGTACAATTTGGTGAAAATTTACGTAGTAAAAGATTCGATCCAAACCATCTCAAACACACGTTTTTAGGACTCCTCACTGCGCTAATAGATTGTTATGAATCGAAAAACAAACTTTCTTAGTGTTTCTAAAATTTTGTGCAAAGTTTTGTAGTAAAAGATACGTTACAAATGGTCCACAAACAAGTTATTTGAAATACTCAAAACGTAAAGAGATTGCTATGAATCGAAAAGAAAACTTTCTTAGTGCTTGTACAATTTGGTGAAAAGTTACGTAGTAAAAGATACGATACAAATGCTCTAAAAACATGTTATTTGAACTCCTCAAAGCATAAAAAGATTGCCATGAATCGAAAAGAAAACTTTCTTAGTGTTTGTACAATTTGGTGAAAACTTACGTAGTATCAGATTCGATTCAGACCATCACAAAAACAAGTTATTTGGACTCATCAAAGCGTAAAATTATTGTTATGAATCGAAAAACGAACTTTCTTAGTGTTTGTAAAATTTGGTGAAAAGTTATGTAGTAAAAGATACGATACAAATGATCTAAAAACACGTTATTTGGACTCCACAAAGCGTAAAAAGATTGCTATGTATCGAAAAGAAAACTTTCTCAAAAACAAGTTATTTAAACTCCTCAAAGCATAAAAAGATTGCTATGAATCGAAAATAAAACATTCTTAGTGTTTGCAAAATTTGGTGAAAAGTTACGTAGTAAAAGATACGATACCTATGATCTAGAAATACGTTATTTGAACTCCTCAAAGCATAAAAAGATTGCTATGAATCGAAAAGAAAACATTCTTACTGTTTGTACAATTTGGTGAAAAGTTATGTAGTAAAAGATTCGATTGAGACCATCATAAAACAAGTTATTTGGACTCCTCAGCGTTGAAAGATTGTTATGAAACGAAAAACAAACTTTCTTAGTGTTTGTAAAATTTGGTGAAAAGTTATGTAGTAAAAGATTCGATCAAAACCATCTCAAAAACACATTATTTGGACTCCTCGCACCGTTAAAATATTGTAATGAATCGAAAAACAAATTTTCTTAGTATTTGTATAATTTGGTGAAAAGTTATGTAGTAAAAGATACGTTACAAATGGTCTAAAAACAAGTTATTTGAACTCCTCAAAGCGTAAAAAGATTGCTATGAATCGAAAAGAAAACTTTCTTAGTGTTTGTACAATTTGGTGTAAAGATACATAGTAAAAGATTCGATCAAAACCATCTCAAAAATACGTTATTTGGACTCCTCGCAGCGTTAAAAGATTGTTACGAATCGAAAAACAAACTTTCTTAGTGTTTGTAAAATTTGGTGAAAAGTTGCGTAGTAAAAGATACGATACAAATGATCTAAAAATAAGTTATTTGAACTCGTCAAAGCGTAAAAAGATTGCTATGAATCAAAAAGAAAGCTTTCTTTGTGTTTGTACAATTTGTTGAAAAATTACGTAGTAAAAGATTCGATCCAAACCATCTCAAAAACACGTTATTTGCACTCCTGAAAGCGTAAAATGGTTGTTACGAATCGAAAAACAAACTTTCTTAGTGTTTGTACAATTTGGTGAAAAGTTACGTAGTAAAAGATACGATATAAATGATCTAAAAACACGTTATTTGAACTCCTCAAAGTATAAAAAGATTGCAATGAATCGAAAAGAAAACATTCTTAGTGTTTGTTCAATTTGGTAAAAAGTTACGTAGTATAAGATTTGATTCAAACCATCAGAAAAACAAGTTATTTGGACTCATCAAAGCGTAAAAAGATTGTTATGAATCGAAAAACAAACTTTCTTAGTGTTTGTAAAATTTGGGGAAAAGTTATGTAGTAAAAGATACGATACAAATGATCTAAAAACACATTATTTGGACTCCTCAAATCGTTAAAAGATTGCTATGAATCGAAAAGAAAACTTTCTTAGTGTTTGTACAATTTGGTGAAAAATTACGTAGTAAAAGATTCGATCCAAACCATCTCAAAAACTCGTTATTTGGACTCCTCACTGCCTTAAAAGATTGTTATGAATCAAAAAACAAACTTTCTTAGTGTTTGTATAATTTGGTCAAAAGTTATGTAGTAAAAGATACGTTGCAAATGGTCTAAAGACAAGTTATTTGAACTCCTCAAACCGTAAAAAGATTGCTATGAATCGAAAATAAAACATTCTTAGTGTTTGTAAAATTTGGAGAAAAGTTACGTAGTAAAAGATACGATACTAATGATCTAAAAATACGTTATTTGAACTCCTCAAAGCTTAAAAAGATTGCTATGAATCGAAAAGAAAACTTTCTTAGTGTTTATACAATTTGGTGAAAAGTTACGTAGTAAAAGAGACGATACAAATGATCTAATAATAGGTTATTTGAACTCCTCAAAGCGTTAAAAGATTGCTATGATTCGAAAAGAAAACTTTCTTAGTGTTAGTACAATTTGGTGAAAAGTTAGATAGTGAAAGATTCGATTCAAAACATCGCAAAACAAGTTATTTGGACTCATCAAAGCGTAAAATGATTCTAATGAATCGAAAAACAAACTTTCTTTGTGTTTGTAAAATTTGGTGAAAAGTTATGTAGTAAAAGATTCGATCAAAACCATCTCAAAAACACGTTATTTGGACTCCTTGCAGCGTTAAATGATTGTTATGAATCGAAAAACAAACTTTCTTAGTGGTTGTAAAATTTGGTGAAAAATTACGTAGTAAAAGGTACGATACAAATGATCTGAAAATAAGTTATTTGAACTCGTCAAATCGTAAAAGGATTGCTATGAATCGAAAAGAAAACTTTCTTAGTGTTTGTACAATTTGGTGAAAAATTACGTAGTAAAAGATTCGATCCAAACCATCTCAAAAACACGTTATTTGGACTCCTCACAGCCATAAAAGATTGTTATGAATCAAAAAACAAACTTTCTTAGTGTTTGTATAATTTGGTGAAAAGTTATGTAGTAAAAGATACGTTACAAATGATCTACAAAAAGGTATTTGAACTCCTCAAAGCGTAAAAAGATTCCTATGAATCGAAAATAAAAACATTCTTAGTGTTGGTAAAATTTGGTGAAAAGTTATGTAGTAAAAGATACGTTACAAATGGTCTAAAAACACGTTATTTGACCTCCTCAAAGCATAAAAAAATTACTATGAATCGAAAAGAAAACATTCTTAGTGTTTGTACAATTTGGTGAAAAGTTGCGTAGTAAAATATAAGATACAAATGATCTAAAAACACGTTATTTGAACTCCTATCAAAGCATAAAATGATTGCTATGAATCGAAAAGAAAACATTGTAAGTGTTTGTAAAATATGGTGAAAAGTCATGTAGTAAAAGATACGATGCAAATGATCTAAAAACACGTTATTTGGACTCCTCAAAGCGTAAAATTTTTGCTATGAATCGAAAAGAAAATTTTCTTAGTGTTTGTACAATTTTGTGAAAAATTACGTTGTAAAATATTCGATCCAAACCATCTCAAGAACACGTTATTTGGACTCCTCACTGCCTTAAATGATTGTTATGAATCGAAAAACAAACTTTCTTAGTGTTTGTATAATTTGGTGAAAAGTTATGTAGTAAAAGATACGTTACAAATGGTCTAAAAACACGTTATTTGGACCCTTTGCAGCGTTAAAAGATTGCTATGGATCGAAAATAAAACATTCTAAGTGTTTGAAAAATTTGGTGAAAAGTTACGTCGTAAATGATACGATACAAATGATCTAAAAATACGTTATTCGAACTCCTCAAAGCATAAAAAGATTATTGTGAATCGAAAAGAAAACATTCTTAGTGTTTGTACAATTTGGTGAAAAGTTACATAGTAAAAGATTCGATTTAAACCATCTCAAAAACACGTTATTTGGACTCCTCACTGCCTTAAAAGATTGTAATGAATCGAAAAACAAACTTACTTAGTGTTTGTATAATTTGGTGAAACGTTATGTAGTAAAAGATAAGTTACAAATGGTCTAAAAACAAGTTATTTGAACTCCTCAAAGCATAAAAAGATTGCTATGAATCGAAAATATAACATTCTTAGTGTTTGCAAAATTTGGTGAAAAGTTACGTAGTAAAAGATACGATACCAATGATCTTAAAATACGTTATTTGAACTCCTCAAAGCATAAAAAGATTGCTATGAATCGAAAAGAAAACATTCTTAGTGTTCGAACAATTTGGTGAAAAGTTACGTAGTAAAAGATTCGATTCAAACCATCATAAAACAAGTTATTTGGACTCCTCAGCGTTGAAAGAATGTTATGAAACGAATAACAAACTTTGTTAGTGTTTGTAAAATTTGGTGAAAAGTTATGTAGTAAAAGATTCGATCAAAATCATCTCAAAAACACATTATTTGGACTCCTCGCACCGTTAAAATATTGTTATGAATCGAAAAACATACTTTCTTAGTGTTTGTTAAATTTGGTGAAAAGTTACGTAGTAAAAGATGCAATACAAATGATCTAAAACACATTATTTGGACTACTCAAAGCGTAAAAAGATTGCTATGAATCGAAAAGAAAACTTTCTTAGTGTTTGTACTATTTGGTGAAAAATTACGTAGTAAAAGATTCGATCCAAACCAGCCCAAAAACACGTTATTTGGACTCCTCACTGCCTTAAAAGATTGTTATTAATCGAAAAACAAACTTTCTTAGTATTTGTATAATTTGGTGAAAAGTTATGTAGTAAAAGATACGTTACAAATGGTCTAAAAACAAGTTATTTGAACTCCTCAAAGCGTAAAAAGATTGCTATGAATCGAAAGAAAACTTTCTTAGTGTTTGTACAATTTGGTGTAAAGTTACATAGTAAAAGATTCTATTCAAAACATCACAGAACAAGTTATTTGGACTCATCAAAGCGTAAAATGATTGTTATGAATCGAAAAAGAAACTTCCTTAGTGTTTGTAAAATTTGGTAAAAAGTTATGTAGTAAAAGATTCGATCAAACCATCTCAAAAACACGTTATTTGGACTCCTCGCAGCGTTAAAAGATTGTTACGAATCGAAAAACAAAATTTCTTAGTGTTTGTAAAATTTGGCGAAAAGTTACGTAGTAAAAGATACGATACAAATGATCTAAAAATAAGTTATTTGAACTCATCAAAGCGTAAAAAAATTGCTATGAATCGAAAAGAAAACTTTCATATTGTTTGTACAATTTGGTGAAAAATTACATAGTAAAAGAATCGATCCAAACCATCTCAAAAACACGTTATTTGGACTTCTCAAAGCGTAAAAAGAGTGCTATGAATCGAAAAGAAAACTTTCTTAGTGTTTGTACAATTTGGAGAAAAGTTACGTAGTAAAAGATACGATACAAATTATCTAAAAACACGTTATTTGAACTCCTCAAAGCATAAAAAGAGTGCAATGAATCGAAAAAAAAACTTTCTTAGTGTTTGTACAATTTGGTGAAAATTTACGTAGTATAAGATTTGATTCAAACCATCACAAAAATAAGTTATTTGGACTCATCAAAGCGTGAAAAGATTGTTATGAATCGATAAACAATGTTTCTTAGTGTTAGTAAAATTTGGTGAAAAGTTATGTAGTAAAAGATACGTTACAAATGGTCTAAAAACACGTTATTTGACCTCCTCAAAGCATAAAAAAATTACTATGAATCGAAAAGAAAACATTCTTAGTGTTTGTACAATTTGGAGAAAAGTTACGTAGTAAAAGATACGATACAAATTATCTAAAAACACGTTATTTGAACTCCTCAAAGCATAAAAAGATTGCAATGAATCGAAAAGATAACTTTCTTAGTGTTTGTACAATTTGGTGAAAATTTACGTAGTATAAGATTTGATTCAAACCATCAAAAAAATAAGTTATTTGGACTCATCAAAGCGTAAAAAGATTGTTATGAATCGAAAAACAATCTTTCTTATTTGGAGAAAAGTTATGTAGTAAAAGATACGATACAAATGATCTAAAGACACATTATTTGGACTCCTCAAAGCGTAAAAATATTGCTATGAATCGAAAAGAAAACTTTCTTAGTGTTTGTACAATTTGGTGAAAAATTACGTAGTAAATGATTTGATCCAAACCATCTCAAAAACACGTTATTTGGACTCCTCACTGCTTTAAAAGATTGTTATGAATCGAAAAACAAACTTTCTTACTGTTTGTAAAATTTGGTGAAAATTTATGTAGTAAATGATACGATAAAAATGTTCTAAAAACAAGTTATTTGAAATCCTCAAAGCATAAAAAGATTGGTATGAATCGAAAAGAAAACATTCTTAGTGTTTGTACAATTTGGTGAAAAGTTACGTAGTAAAAGATTCGATTCAAACCATCACAAAACAAGTTATTTGGACTGCTCAGAGCATTGAAAGATTGTTATGAATCGAAAAACTAACTTTCTTAGTGTTTGTAAATTTTGGTGAAAAGTTATGTAGTAAAAGATTCGATCAAAACCATCTCAAAAACACATTATTTTGACTCCTCGCAGCGTTAAAAGATTGTTATGAATCGAAAAAAAACTCTCTTAGTGTTTGTAAAATTTGGTGAAAAGTTATGTAGTAAAAGATACGATACAAATGATCTAAAAACACGTTATTTGGACTCCTCAAAGCGTAAAAAGATTGGTATGAATCGAAAAGGAAACTTTCTTAGTGTATGTACAATATGGTGAAAATTTACGTAGTAAAAGATTCTATCCAAACAATCTCAAAAACACGTTTTTCGGACTCCTCACTGCGTTAATAGATTGTTATGAATCGGAAAACAAACTTTCTGTTTCTAAAATTTCGTGTAAAGTTTTGTAGTAAAAGATACGTTACAAATGGTCTACAAACAAGTTATTTGAAATCCTCAAAACGTTAAAAGATTGCTATGAATCGAAAAGAAAACTTTCTTAGTGTTTGTACAATTTGGTCAAAAGTTACGTAGTAAAAGATACGATACAAATGATCTAAAAACACGTTATTTGAACTCCTCAAAGCATAAAAATATTGCCATGAATCGAAAAGAAAACTTTCTTAGTGTTAGTACAATTTGGTGAAAACTTACGTAGTATAAGATTCGATTCAAACCATCACAAAAACAAGTCATTTGGACTCCTCAAAGCGTAAAATGATTGTTATGAATCGAAAAACGAACTTTCTTAGTGTTCGTAAAATTTGGTAAAAAGTTATGTAATAAAAGATTCGATCAAAACCATCTCAAAAACACGTTATGTGGACTCGTCGCAGCGTTAAAAGATTGTTATGAATCGAAAAACAAACTTTCTTAATGTTTGTAAAATTTGGTGAAAAGTTACGTAGTAAAAGATACGATACAAATGATCTAAAAACATGTTATTTGAACTCATCAAAGCGTTAAAAGATTGCTATGAATCGAAAAGAAAACTTTCTTAGTGTTTGTACAATTTGGTGAAAAGTTTCGTAGTAAAAGATTCAATTCAAACCATCACAAAAACAAGTTATTTGGACTCCTCATAGCGTAAAAAGATTGCTATGAATCGAAAAGAAAACTTTCTTAGTGTTTGTACAATTTTGTTAAAAGTTACGTAGTAAAAAATTCGATTGAAACCATCACAAAACCAAGTTATTTGGACTCGTCGGAGCGTTAAAAGATTATTATGAATCGAAAAACAAACTTTCTTGGTGCTTGTAAAATTTAGTGAAAAATTATGTAGTAAAAGATACGATACATATGATCTAAAATCACGTTATTTGAACTCCTCAAAGCGTTAAAAGATCGCTTTGAGTCGAAAAGAAAACTTTCTTAGTGTTTGTACAATTTGGTGAATAGTTACGTAGTAAAAGATTCAATTCAAGCCATCACAAAAACAAATTATTTGGACTCCTCAGAGCGTTGAAAGATTGTTATGAAACGAAAAACAAACTTTCTTATTGTTTGTAAAATTTGGTGCAAAGTTACGTAGTAAAAGATACGATACAAATGATTTTAAAACATGTTATTTGAACTCCTCAAAGCGTAAAAAGATTGCTATGAATCGAAAAGAAAACATTCTTAGTGTCTGTACAATTTGGTGAAAAGTTTCGTAGTAAAAGATTTGATTCAAACCGTCACAAAACAAGTTATTTGGACTCCTCAGAGCGTTGAAAGATTGTTATGAATGGAAAAACAAACTTTCTTACTGTTTGTAAAATTTGGTGAAAAGTTATGTAGTAAAAGATTCGATCAAAACCATCTCAAAAACACATTATTTGGACTCCTCACAACGTTAAAAGATTTTTATCAATCGAAAAACAAACTTTCTTAGTGTTTGTAAAATTTGGTGAAAAGTTATGTAGTAAAAGATACGATACAAATGATCTAAAAACACGTTATTTGAACTCCTCAAAGAGTAAAAAGATAGCTATGAATCGAAATGAAAACTTTTTTAGTGTTTGTACAATTTGGTGAAAAGTTTCGTAGTAAAAGATTCGATTCAAACCATCACAAAAACAAGTTATTTGGACTCCTCAGAGCGTTGAAAGATTGTTATGAATAAAAAAACAAACTTTCTTAGTGTTTGTAAAATTTGGTGAAAAGTTACGTAGTAAAAGATACGATACAAATGATCTAAAAACATGTTATTTGAACTCATCAAAGCGTTAAAAGATTGCTATGAATCGAAAAGAAAACTTTCTTAGTGTTTGTACAATTTGGTGAAAAGTTTCGTAGTAAAAGATTCGATTCAATCCATCACAAAAACAAGTTATTTGGACTCCTCAAAGCGTACAAAGATTGTTATGAATTGAAAAGAAAACTTTCTTAGTGTTTGTACAATTTGGTTAAAAGTTACGTAGTAAAAAATTCGATTGAAACCATCACAAAAACAAGTTATTTGGACTCGTCAGAGCGTTGAAAGATTATTATGAATCGAAAAACAAACTTTCTTGGTGCTAGTAAAATTTAGTGAAAAATTATGTAGTAAAAGATACGATACATATGATCTAAAATCACGTTATTTGAACTCCTCAAAGCGTTAAAAGATCGATATGAATCGAAAAGAAAACTTTCTTAGTGTTTGTACAATTTGGTGAAAAGTTACGTAGTAAAAGATTCAATTCAAGCCATCACAAAAACAAATTATTTGGACTCCTCAGAGCGTTGAAAGATTGTTATGAATCGAAAAACAAACTTTCTTATTGTTCGTAAATTTTGGTGAAAAGTTACGTAGTAAAAGATACGATACAAATGATTTTAAAACACGTTATTTGAACTCCTCAAAGCGTAAAAAGATTGCTGTGAATCGAAAAGAAAACATTCTTAGTGTCTGTACAATTTGGTGAAAAGTTACGTAGTAAAATATTCGATTCAAACCATCACAAAACAAGTTATTTGGACTCCTCAGAGCGTTGAAAGATTGTTATGAATCGAAAAACAAACTTTCTTAGTGTTTGTAAAATTTGGTGAAAAGTTATGTAGTAAAAGATTCGATCAAAACCATCTCAAAAACACATTATTTGGACTCCTCGCACCGTTAAAATATTGTAATGAATCGAAAAACAAATTTTATTAGTATTTGTATAATTTGGTGAAAAGTTATGTAGTAAAAGATACGTTACAAATGGTCTAAAAACAAGTTATTTGAACTCCTCAAAGCGTAAAAAGATTGCTATGAATCGAAAAGAAAACTTTCTTAGTGTTTGTACAATTTGGTGTAAAGATACATAGTAAAAGATTCGATCAAAACCGTCTCAAAAATACGTTATTTGGACTCGTCGCAGCGTTAAAAGATTGTTACGAATCGAAAAACAAACTTTCTTAGTGTTTGTAAAATTTGGTGAAAAGTTGCGTAGTAAAAGATACGATACAAATGATCTAAAAATAAGTTATTTGAATTCGTCAAAGCGTAAAAAGATTGCTATGAATCGAAAAGAAAGCATTCTTTGTGTTTGTACAATTTGTTGAAAAATTACGTAGTAAAAGATTCGATCCAAACCATCTCAAAAACACGTTATTTGGACTCCTGAAAGCGTAAAATGGTTGCTATGAATCGAAAAGAAAACTTTCTTAGTGTTTGTACAATTTGGTGAAAAGTTACGTAGTAAAATATACGATATAAATGATCTAAAAACACGTTATTTGAACTCCTCAAAGTATAAAAAGATTGCAATGAATCGAAAAGAAAACTTTCTTAGTGTTTGTTCAATTTGGTAAAAAGTTACGTAGTATAAGATTTGATTCAAACCATCAGAAAAACAAGTTATTTGGACTCATCAAAGCGTAAAAAGATTGTTATGAATCGAAAAACAAACTTTCTTAGTGTTTGTAAAATTTGGGGAAAAGTTATGTAGTAAAAGGTACGATACAAATGATCTAAAAACACATTATTTGGACTCCTCAAATCGTTAAAAGATTGCTATGAATCGAAAATAAAACTTTCTTAGTGTTTGTACAATTTGGTGAAAAATTACGTAGTAAAAGATTCGATCCAAACCATCTCAAAAACTCGTTATTTGGACTCCTCACTGCCTTAAAAGATTGTTATGAATCAAAAAACAAACTTTCTTAGTGTTTGTATAATTTGGTCAAAAGTTATGTAGTAAAAGATACGTTACAAATGGTCTAAAGACAAGTTATTTGAACTCCTCGGACCGTAAAAAGATTGCTATGAATCGAAAATAAAACATTCTTAGTGTTTGTAAAATTTGGTGAAAAGTTACGTAGTAAAAGATACGATACTAATGATCTAAAAATACGTTATTTGAACTCCTCAAAGCATAAAAAGATTGCTATGAATCGAAAAGAAAACTTTCTTAGTGTTTATACAATTTGGTGAAAAGTTACGTAGTAAAAGAGACGATACAAATGATCTAATAATAGGTTATTTGAACTCCTCAAAGCATTAAAAGATTGCTATGAATCGAAAATAAAACTTTCTTAGTGTTTGTACAATTTGGTGAAAAATTACGTAGTAAAAGATTCGATCCAAACCATCTCAAAAACTCGTTATTTGGACTCCTCACTGCCTTAAAAGATTGTTATGAATCAAAAAACAAACTTTCTTAGTGTTTGTATAATTTGGTCAAAAGTTATGTAGTAAAAGATACGTTACAAATGGTCTAAAGACAAGTTATTTGAACTCCTCAAACCGTAAAAAGATTGCTATGAATCGAAAATAAAACATTCTTAGTGTTTGTAAAATTTGGTGAAAAGTTACGTAGTAAAAGATACGATACTAATGATCTAAAAATACGTTATTTGAACTCCTCAAAGCATAAAAAGATTGCTATGAATCGAAAAGAAAACTTTCTTAGTGTTTATACAATTTGGTGAAAAGTTACGTAGTAAAAGAGACGATACAAATGATCTAATAATAGGTTATTTGAACTCCTCAAAGCGTTAAAAGATTGCTATGATTCGAAAAGAAAACTTTCTTAGTGTTAGTACAATTTGGTGAAAAGTTAGATAGTGAAAGATTCGATTCAAAACATCGCAAAACAAGTTATTTGGACTCATCAAAGCGTAAAATGATTCTAATGAATCGAAAAACAAACTTTCTTTGTGTTTGTAAAATTTGGTGAAAAGTTATGTAGTAAAAGATTCGATCAAAACCATCTCAAAAACACGTTATTTGGACTCCTTGCAGCGTTAAATGATTGTTATGAATCGAAAAACAAACTTTCTTAGTGGTTGTAAAATTTGGTGAAAAATTACGTAGTAAAAGGTACGATACAAATGATCTGAAAATAAGTTATTTGAACTCGTCAATTCGTAAAAGGATTGCTATGAATCGAAAAGAAAACTTTCTTAGTGTTTGTACAATTTGGTGAAAAATTACGTAGTAAAAGATTCGATCCAAACCATCTCAAAAACACGTTATTTGGACTCCTCACAGCCATAAAAGATTGTTATGAATCAAAAAACAAACTTTCTTAGTGTTTGTATAATTTGGTGAAAAGTTATGTAGTAAAAGATACGTTACAAATGATCTACAAAAAAGGTATTTGAACTCCTCAAAGCGTAAAAAGATTCCTATGAATCGAAAATAAAAACATTCTTAGTGTTGGTAAAATTTGGTGAAAAGTTATGTAGTAAAAGATACGTTACAAATGGTCTAAAAACACGTTATTTGACCTCCTCAAAGCATAAAAAAATTACTATGAATCGAAAAGAAAACATTCTTAGTGTTTGTACAATTTGGTGAAAAGTTGCGTAGTAAAATATACGATACAAATGATCTAAAAACACGTTATTTGAACTCCTATCAAAGCATAAAATGATTGCTATGAATCGAAAAGAAAACATTGTAAGTGTTTGTAAAATATGGTGAAAAGTCATGTAGTAAAAGATACGATGCAAATGATCTAAAAACACGTTATTTGGACTCCTCAAAGCGTAAAATTTTTTCTATGAATCGAAAAGAAAATTTTCTTAGTGTTTGTACAATTTTGTGAAAAATTACGTTGTAAAATATTCGATCCAAACCATCTCAAGAACACGTTATTTGGACTCCTCACTGCCTTAAAAGATTGTTATGAATCGAAAAACAAACTTTCTTAGTGTTTGTATAATTTGGTGAAAAGTTATGTAGTAAAAGATACGTTACAAATGGTCTAAAAACACGTTATTTGGACCCTTTGCAGCGTTAAAAGATTGCTATGGATCGAAAATAAAACATTCTAAGTGTTTGAAAAATTTGGTGAAAAGTTACGTCGTAAATGATACGATACAAATGATCTAAAAATACGTTATTCGAACTCCTCAAAGCATAAAAAGATTATTGTGAATCGAAAAGAAAACATTCTTAGTGTTTGTACAATTTGGTGAAAAGTTACATAGTAAAAGATTCGATTTAAACCATCTCAAAAACACGTTATTTGGACTCCTCACTGCCTTAAAAGATTGTAATGAATCGAAAAACAAACTTACTTAGTGTTTGTATAATTTGGTGAAAAGTTATGTAGTAAAAGATAAGTTACAAATGGTCTAAAAACAAGTTATTTGAACTCCTCAAAGCATAAAAAGATTGCTATGAATCGAAAATATAACATTCTTAGTGTTTGCAAAATTTGGTGAAAAGTTACGTAGTAAAAGATACGATACCAATGATCTTAAAATACGTTATTTGAACTCCTCAAAGCATAAAAAGATTGCTATGAATCGAAAAGAAAACATTCTTAGTGTTCGAACAATTTGGTGAAAAGTTACGTAGTAAAAGATTCGATTCAAACCATCATAAAACAAGTTATTTGGACTCCTCAGCGTTGAAAGAATGTTATGAAACGAATAACAAACTTTGTTAGTGTTTGTAAAATTTGGTGAAAAGTTATATAGTAAAAGATTCGATCAAAATCATCTCAAAAACACATTATTTGGACTCCTCGCACCGTTAAAATATTGTTATGAATCGAAAAACATACTTTCTTAGTGTTTGTTAAATTTGGTGAAAAGTTACGTAGTAAAAGATGCAATACAAATGATCTAAAACACATTATTTGGACTACTCAAAGCGTAAAAAGATTGCTATGAATCGAAAAGAAAACTTTCTTAGTGTTTGTACTATTTGGTGAAAAATTACGTAGTAAAAGATTCGATCCAAACCAGCCCAAAAACACGTTATTTGGACTCCTCACTGCCTTAAAAGATTGTTATTAATCGAAAAACAAACTTTCTTAGTATTTGTATAATTTGGTGAAAAGTTATGTAGTAAAAGATACGTTACAAATGGTCTAAAAACAAGTTATTTGAACTCCTCAAAGCGTAAAAAGATTGCTATGAATCGAAAGAAAACTTTCTTAGTGTTTGTACAATTTGGTGTAAAGTTACATAGTAAAAGATTCTATTCAAAACATCACAGAACAAGTTATTTGGACTCATCAAAGCGTAAAATGATTGTTATGAATCGAAAAAGAAACTTCCTTAGTGTTTGTAAAATTTGGTAAAAAGTTATGTAGTAAAAGATTCGATCAAACCATCTCAAAAACACGTTATTTGGACTCCTCGCAGCGTTAAAAGATTGTTACGAATCGAAAAACAAAATTTCTTAGTGTTTGTAAAATTTGGCGAAAAGTTACGTAGTAAAAGATACGATACAAATGATCTAAAAATAAGTTATTTGAACTCATCAAAGCGTAAAAAAATTGCTATGAATCGAAAAGAAAACTTTCATATTGTTTGTACAATTTGGTGAAAAATTACATAGTAAAAGAATCGATCCAAACCATCTCAAAAACACGTTATTTGGACTTCTCAAAGCGTAAAAAGAGTGCTATGAATCGAAAAGAAAACTTTCTTAGTGTTTGTACAATTTGGAGAAAAGTTACGTAGTAAAAGATACGATACAAATTATCTAAAAACACGTTATTTGAACTCCTCAAAGCATAAAAAGAGTGCAATGAATCGAAAAAAAAACTTTCTTAGTGTTTGTACAATTTGGTGAAAATTTACGTAGTATAAGATTTGATTCAAACCATCACAAAAATAAGTTATTTGGACTCATCAAAGCGTGAAAAGATTGTTATGAATCGATAAACAATGTTTCTTAGTGTTAGTAAAATTTGGTGAAAAGTTATGTAGTAAAAGATACGATACAAATGATCTAAAAACACATTATTTGGACTCCTCAAAGCGTAAAAATATTGCTATGCATCGAAAAGAAAACTTTCTTAGTGTTTGTACAATTTGGTGAAAAATTACGTAGTAAATGATTTGATCCAAACCATCTCAAAAACACGTTATTTGGACTCCTCACTGCTTTAAAAGATTGTTATGAATCGAAAAACAAACTTTCTTACTGTTTGTAAAATTTGGTGAAAATTTATGTAGTAAATGATACGATAAAAATGTTCTAAAAACAAGTTATTTGAAATCCTCAAAGCATAATAAGATTGCTATGAATCGAAAAGAAAACATTCTTAATGTTTGTACAATTTGGTGAAAAGTTACGTAGTAAAAGATTCGATTCAAACCATCACAAAACAAGTTATTTGGACTCCTCAGAGCATTGAAAGATTGTTATGAATCGAAAAACTAACTTTCTTAGTGTCTGTAAATTTTGGTGAAAAGTTATGTAGTAAAAGATTCGATCAAAACCATCTCAAATACACATTATTTTTGACTCCTCGCAGCGTTAAAAGATTGTTATGAATCGAAAAAAAAACTTTCTTAGTGTTTGTAAAATTTGGTGAAAAGTTATGTAGTAAAAGATACGATACAAATGATCTAAAAACACGTTATTTGGACTCCTCAAAGCGTAAAAAGATTGGTATGAATCGAAAAGGAAACTTTCTTTGTGTATGTACAATATGGTGAAAATTTACGTAGTAAAAGATTCTATCCAAACAATCTCAAAAACACGTTTTTCCGACTCCTCACTGCGTTAATAGATTGTTATGAATCGGAAAACAAACTTTCTGTTTCTAAAATTTCGTGTAAAGTTTTGTAGTAAAAGATACGTTACAAATGGTCTACAGACAAGTTATTTGAAATCCTCAAAACGTTAAAAGATTGCTATGAATCGAAAAGAAAACTTTCTTAGTGTTTGTACAATTTGGTCAAAAGTTACGTAGTAAAAGATACGATACAAATGGTCTAAAAACACGTTATTTGAACTCCTCAAAGCATAAAAAGATTGCCATGAATCGAAAAGAAAACTTTCTTAGTGTTAGTACAATTTGGTGAAAACTTACGTAGTATAAGATTCGATTCAAACCATCACAAAAACAAGTCATTTGGACTCATCAAAGCGTAAAATGATTGTTATGAATCGAAAAACGAACTTTCTTAGTGTTCGTAAAATTTGGTGAAAAGTTATGTAGTAAAAGATTCGATCAAAACAATCTCAAAAACACGTTATGTGGACTCGTCGCAGCGTTAAAAGATTGTTATGAATCGAAAAACAAACTTTCTTAATGTTTGTAAAATTTGGTGAAAAGTTACGTAGTAAAAGATACGATACAAATGATCTAAAAACAAGTTATTTGAACTCATCAAAGCGTTAAAAGATTGCTATGAATCGAAAAGAAAACTTTCTTAGTGTTTGTACAATTTGGTGAAAAGTTTCGTAGTAAAAGATTCAATTCAAACCATCACAAAAACAAGTTATTTGGACTCCTCAAAGCGTAAAAATATTGCTATGAATCGAAAAGAAAACTTTCTTAGTGTTTGTACAATTTGGTTAAAAGTTACGTAGTAAAAAATTCGATTGAAACCATCACAAAAACAAGTTATTTGGACTCGTCGGAGCGTTAAAAGATTATTATGAATCGAAAAACAAACTTTCTTGGTGCTTGTAAAATTTAGTGAAAAATTATGTAGTAAAAGATACGATACATATGATCTAAAATCACGTTATTTGAACTCCTCAAAGCGTTAAAAGATCGCTTTGAATCGAAAAGAAAACTTTCTTAGTGTTTGTACAATTTGGTGAATAGTTACGTAGTAAAAGATTCAATTCAAGCCATCACAAAAACAAATTATTTGGACTCCTCAGAGCGTTGAAAGATTGTTATGAATCGAAAAACAAACTTTCTAATTGTTTGTAAAATTTGGTGCAAAGTTACGTAGTAAAAGATACGATACAAATGATTTTAAAACACGTTATTTGAACTCCTCAAAGCGTAAAAAGATTGCTATGAATCGAAAAGAAAACATTATTAATGTCTGTACAATTTGGTGAAAAATTTCGTAGTAAAAGATTCGATTCAAACCGTCACAAAACAAGTTATTTGGACTCCTCAGAGCGTTGAAAGATTGTTATGAATGGAAAAACAAACTTTCTTACTGTTTGTAAAATTTGGTGAAAAGTTATGTAGTAAAAGATTCGATCAAAACCATCTCAAAAACACATTATTTGGACTCCTCACAACGTTAAAAGATTTTTATCAATCGAAAAACAAACTTTCTTAGTGTTTGTAAAATTTGGTGAAAAGTTATGTAGTAAAAGATACGATACGAATGATCTAAAAACACGTTATTTGAACTCCTCAAAGAGTAAAAAGATAGCTATGAATCGAAATGAAAACTTTTTTATTGTTTGTACAATTTGGTGAAAAGTTTCGTAGTAAAAGATTCGATTCAAACCATCACAAAAACAAGTTATTTGGACTCCTCAGAGCGTTGAAAGATTGTTATGAATCAAAAAACAAACTTTCTTAGTGTTTGTAAAATTTGGTGAAAAGTTACGTAGTAAAAGATACGATACAAATGATCTAGAAACACGTTATTTGAACTCCTCAAAACGTAAAAATATTGCTCTGAATCGAAAAAAAAACTTTCTCAGTGCTTGTACAATTTGGTGAAAATTTACGTAGTAAAAGATTCGATCCAAACCATCTCAAAAACACGTTATTTGGACTCCCCACTGCGTTAAAAGATTGTTATGAATCGAAAAAACAAACTTTCTTAGTGCTTGTAAAATTTAGTGAAAAATTATGTAGTAAAAGATTCGATCAAAACCATCTCAAAAACACAGCGTTCAAAGATTGTTATGAATCGAAAAACAAACTTTCTTAGTGTTGAAAGATTGTTTTGAATCGAAAAACAAAATTTCTTATTGTTCGTAAAATTTGGTGCAAAGTTACGTAGTAAAAGATACGATACAAATGATTTTAAAACACGTTATTTGAACTCCTCAAAGCGTAAAAAGATTGCTATGAATCGAAAAGTAAACATTCTTAGTGTCTGTACAATTTGGTGAAAAGTTACGTAGTAAAAAATTCGATTCAAACCATCACAAAACAAGTTATTTGGACTTCTCAGAGCGTTGAAAGATTGTTATGAATTGAAAAACAAACTTTCTTACTGTTTGTAAAATTTGGTGAAAAGTTATGTAGTAAAAGATTCGATCAAAACCATCTCAAAAACACATTATTTGGACTCCTCACAACGTTAAAAGATTTTTATCAATCGAAAAACAAACTTTCTTAGTGTTCGTAAAATTTGGGGAAAAGTTATGTAGTAAAAGATACGATACAAATGATCTAAAAACACGTTATTTGAACTCCTCAAAGAGTAAAAAGATTGCTATGAATCGAAATGAAAACTTTTTTAGTGTTTGTACAATTTGGTGAAAAGTTTCGTAGTAAAAGATTCGATTCAAACCATCACAAAAACAAGTTATTTGGACTTCTCAGAGCGTTGAAAGATTATTATGAATCGAAAAACAAACTTTCTTAGTGTTTGTAAAATTTGGTGGAAAGTTACGTAGTAAAAGATACTATACAAATGATCAAAAAACACGTTATTTGAACTCCTCAAAGCGCAAAAAAATTGCTATGAATCGAATAGAAGACTTTCTTAGTGTTTGTACAATTTGGTGAAAATTTACCTAGTAAAAGATACTATCCAAACCATCTCAAAAACACGTTATTTGGACTCCTCACAGTGTTAAAAGACAGTTATGAATCGAAAAACAAACTTTCTTAATGTTTGTAAAATTTGGTGAAAAGTTACGTAGTAAAAGATACGATACAAATGATCTAAAAACATGTTATTTGAACTCATCAAAGCGTTAAAAGATTGCTATGAATCGAAAAGAAAACTTTCTTAGTGTTTGTACAATTTGGTGAAAAGTTTCGTAGTAAAAGATTCGATTCAAACCATCACAAAAACAAGTTATTTGGACTCCTCAAAGCGTACAAAGATTGCTATGAATCGAAAAGAAAACTTTATTAGTGTTTGTACAATTTGGTTAAAAGTTACGTAGTAAAAAATTCGATTGAAACATTCACAAAAACAAGTTATTTGGACTCGTCGGAGCGTTGAAAGATTATTATGAATCGAAAAACAAACTTTCTTGGTGCTAGTAAAATTTAGTGAAAAATTATGTAGTAAAAGATACGATACATATGATCTAAAATCACGTTATTTGAACTCCTCAAAGCGTTAAAAGATCGATATGAATCGAAAAGAAAACTTTCTTAGTGTTTATACAATTTGGTGAAAAGTTACGTAGTAAAAGATTCGATACAAGCCATCACAAAAACAAATTATTTGGACTCCTCAGAGCATTGAAAGATTGTTATGAATCAAAAAACAAACTTTCTTATTGTTCGTAAAATTTGGTGAAAAGTTACGTAGTAAAAGATACGATACAAATGATTTTAAAACACATTATTTGAACTCCTCAAAGCGTAAAAAGATTGCTGTGAATCGAAAAGAAAACATTCTTAGTGTCTGTACAATTTGGTGAAAAGTTACGTAGTAAAAGATTCGATTCAAACCATCACAAAACAAGTTATTTGGACTCCTCAGAGCTTTGAAAGATTGTTATGAATCGAAAAACAAACTTTCTTACTGTTTGTAAAATTTGGTGAAAAGTTATGTAGTAAAAGATTCGATCAAAACCATCTCAAAAATACATTATTTGGACTCCTCACAACGTTAAAAGATTTTTATGAATCGAAAAACAAACTTTCTTAGTGTTTGTAAAATTTGGTGAAAAGTTATGTAGTAAAAGATACGATACAAATGATCTAAAAACACGTTATTTGAACTCCTCAAAGAGTAAAAAGATAGCTATGAATCGAAAAGAAAACTTTTTTAGTGTTTGTACAATTTGGTGAAAAGTTTCGTAGTAAAAGATTCGATTCGAACCATCACAAAAACAAGTTATTTGGACTCCTCAGAGCGTCGAAAATTATTATGAATCGAAAAACAAACTTTCTTAGTGTTTTAAAATTTGGTGAAAAGTTACGTAGTAAAAGATACTGTACAAATGATTCAAAGCGTAAAAATATTGCTATGAATCGAAAAACAAACACGTTATTTGAACTCCTCAAAGCGTAAAAATATTGCTATGAATCGAATAGAAGACTTTCTTAGTGTTTGTACAATTTGGTTAAAAGTTACGTAGTAAAAAATTCGATTGAAACCATCACAAAAACAAGTTATTTGGACTCGTCGGAGCGTTAAAAGATTATTATGAATCGAAAAACAAACTTTCTTGGTGCTTGTAAAATTTAGTGAAAAATTACAAATGATCTAAAAAACACGTGATTTGGACTCCTCACAGTGTTAAAATATTGTTCTGAATCGAAAAACAAACTTTCTTAATGTTTGTCAAATTTGGTGAAAAGTTACGTAGTAAATGATACGATACAAATGATCTAAAAACACGTTATTTGAACTCCTCAAAGCGTAAAAAGATTGCTATGAATCGAAAAGAAAACCTTCTTAGTGTTTGTAAAATTTGGTGAAAAGTTACGTAGTAAAACATACGATACAAATGATCTAAAAACACGTTATATGGACTGCTGAAAGCTTAAAAAGATTGCTATGAATTGAAAATAAACTTTCTTAATGTTTGTACAATTTGGTGAAAAGTTACATAGTAAAAGATTCGATTCAGTCCATCACAAAAACAAGTTATTTGGACTCATCAAAGCCTAAAAAGATTGTTAAGAATCGAAAAACGAACTTTCTTAGTGTTTGTAAAATTTGGTGAAAAGTTAGGTAGTAAAAGATTGGATCCAAACCATCTCAAAAATACGTTATTTGGACTCCTCACAGCGTTAAAAGATTGTTAGGAATCGAAAAACAAATTTTCTTAGTGTTTGTAAAATTTTGTGAAAAGTTACGTAGTAAAAGGTACGATACATATTATCTAAAAACAAATTATTTGAACTCATCAAAGCGTAAAAAGATTGCAAAGATTGCTATGAATTGAAAAGAAAACTTTCTTAGTGTTTGTATAATTTGGTGAAAAGTTATGTAGTGAAAGATTCGATTCAAACCATCGCAAAAACAAGTTATTAGGACTTCTCGGAGCGTTAAAAGATTGTTATGATTTGAAAAACAAACTTTCTTAGTGTTTGTAAAATTTGGCGAAAAGTTACGTAGTAAATGATACGATACAAATGATCTAAAAACACATTATTTGAACTCCTCAAAGCGCAAAAAGATTGCTATGAATCGAAAAGAAAACTTTCTTAGTGTTTGCACAATTTGGTGAAAATTTACGTAGTTTAAGATTCGATTGAAACCATCACAAAAACAAGTTATTTGGACTCATCAAAGAGTAAAATGATTGTTATGAATCGAAAAACAAACTTTCTTAGTGTTTGTAAAATTTGGTGAAAAGTTATGTAGTAAAAGATTCGATACAATTGATCTAAAAACACATTATTTGAACTCCTCAAAGAGTAAAAAGATTGCTATGAATCGAAAAGAAAACTTTCTTAGTGTTTGTATAATTTGGTGAAAAGTTACATAGTGAAAGATTCGATTCAAACAATCACAAAAACAAGTTATTAGGACTTCTCGGAGCGTTAAAAGATTGTTATGAATTGAAAAACAAACTTTCTTAGTGTTTGTAAAATTTGGTGAAAAGTTACGTAGTAAATGATACGATACAAATGATCTAAAAACACGTTATTTGAACTCCTCAAAACGCAAAAAAGATTGCTATGAATCGAAAACAAAAACATTCTTAGTGTTTGCAATATTTAGTGAAAATTTACGCAGTTTAAGATACAATCCAAACCATCTCAAAAACACGTTATTTGGACTCCTCACAGTGTTAAAAATTGTTATGAATCGAAAAACAAACTTTCGTACTGTTTGTAAAATTTGGTGAAACGTTATGTAGTAAAAGATACGATACAAATGTTCTAAAAACAAGTTATTTGAAATCCTCAAAGCATAAAAAGATTGCTATGAATCGAAAAGAAAACATTCTTAGTGTTTGTACAATTTGGTGAAAAGTGACGTAGTAAAAGATTCGATTCAAACCATCACAAAACAAGTTATTTGGACTCCTCGGAGCATTGAAAGATTGTTATGAATCGAAAAACTAACTTTCTTAGTGTTTGTAAAATTTGGTAAAAAGTTATGTAGTAAAAGATTCGATCAAAACCATCTCAAAAATGCATTATTTTTGACTCCTCGCAGAGTTAAAAGATTGTTATGAATCGGAAAAAAAACTTTCTTAGTGTTTGTAAAATTTGGTGAAAAGTTATGTAGTAAAAGATACGATACAAATGATCTAAAAACACGTTATTTGGACTCCTCAAATCGTAAAAAGATTGGTATGAGTCGAAAAGGAAACTTTCTTAGTGTATGTACAATTTGGTGAAAATTTACGTAGTAAAAGATTCTATCCAAATCATCTAAAAAACACGTTATTAGGACTCCTCACTGCGTTAATAGATTGTTATGAATCGAAAAACAAACTTTCTTAGTATTTCTAAAATTTGGTGTAAAGTTTTGTAGTAAAAGATACGTTACAAATGGTCTACAAACAAGTTATTTGAAACCCTCAAAACGTAAAGAGATTGCTATGAACCGAAAAGAAAACTTTCTTAGTGTTTGTACAATTTGGTCAAAAGTTACGTAGTAAAAGATACGATACAAATGATATAAAAACACGTTATTTGAACTCCTCAAAGCATAAAAAGATTGCCATGAATCGAAAAGAAAACTTTCTTAGTGTTTGTACAATTTGGTGAAAACTTACGTAGTATAAGATTCGATTCAAATGATCTAATAATAGGTTATTTGAACTCCTCAAAGCGTTAAAAGATTGCTATGATTCGAAAAGAAAACTTTCATAGTGTTTGTACAATTTGGTGAAAAATTATGTAGTAAAAGAATCGATCCAAACCATCTCAAAAACACGTTATTTGGACTTCTCAAAGCGTAAAAAGATTGCTATGAATCGAAAAGAAAACTTTCTTAGTGTTTGTACAATTTGGAGAAAAGTTACGTAGTAAAAGATACGATACAAATTATCTAAAAACACGTTATTTGAACTCCTCAAAGCATAAAAAGATTGCAATGAATCGAAAAGAAAACTTTCTTAGTGTTTGTACAATTTGGTGAAAATTTACGTAGTATAAGATTTGATTCAAACCATCACAAAAATAAGTTATTTGGACTCATCAAAGCGTAAAAAGATTGTTATGAATCGAAAAACAATCTTTCTTAGTGTTAGTAAAATTTGGTGAAAAGTTATGTAGTAAAAGATACGATACAAATGATCTAAAAACACATTTTTTGGACTCCTCAAAACGTAAAAATATTGCTATGAATCTAAAAGAAAACTTTCTTAGTGTTTGTACAATTTGGTGAAAAATTACGTAATAAATGATTTGATCCAAACCATCTCAAAAACACGTTATTTGGACTCCTCACTGCTTTAAAAGATTGTTATGAATCGAAAAACAAACTTTCTTAGTGTTTGCATAATTTGGTCAAACGTTATGTAGTAAAAGATACGTTACAAATGGTCTAAAGACAAGTTATTTGAACTCCTCAAAGCGTAAAAAGATTGCTATGAATCGAAAATAAAACATTCTTAGTGTTTGTAAAATTTGGTGAAAAGTTACGTAATAAAAGAGACGATACAAATGATCTAAAAATACATTATTTGAACTCCTCAAAGCGTAAAAAGATTGCTATGAATCGAAAAGAAAGCTTTCTTAGTGTTTGTACAATTTGGTGAAAAGTTAGATAGTAAAAGATTCGATTCAAAACATCACAAAACAAGTTATTTGGACTCATCAAAGCGTAAAATGATTCTAATGAATCGAAAAACAAACTTTCTTTGTGTTTGTAAATTTTGGTGAAAAGTTATGTAGTAAAAGATACGTTACAAATGGTCTAAAAACAAGGTATTTGAACTCCTCAAAGCGTAAAAAGATTCCTATGAATCGAAAATAAAAACATTCTTAGTGTTTGTATAATTTGGTGAAATGTTATGTAGTAAAAGATACGTTACAAATGGTCAAAAAACACGTTATTTGACCTCCTCAAAGCATATAAAGATTGCTATGAATAGAAAAGAAAACATTCTTAGTGTTTGTACAATTTGGTGAAAAGTTACGTAGTAAAAGATTCGATTCAAACCATCATAAAAGAAGTTATTTGGACTCCTCGGTGCGTTGAAAGATTGGTATGAATCGAAAAACAAACTTTCTTAGTTTTTGTTAAATTTGGTGAAAAGTTATGTAGTAAAAGATACGATACAAATGATCTAAAAATAAGTTATTTGAACTCGTCAAAGCGTAAAAATATTTCTATGAATCGAAAAGAAAACTTTCTTAGTGTTTGTACAATTTCGTGAAAAGTTACGTAGTAAAAGATTCGATCAAAACCATCTCAAAAACACATTATTTGGACTCCTCGCAGCGTTAAAATATTGTTATGAATCGGAAAACAAACTTTCTTAGTGTTTGTAAAATTTGGTGAAAAGTTATGTAGTAAAAGATACGATACAAATGATCTAAAAAAAAGTTATTTGAACTCGTCAAAGCGTAAAAAGATTGCTATGAATCGAAAAGAAAACTTTCTTAGTGTTTGTACAATTTGGTGAAAAATTACGTAGTAAAAGATTCGATCCAAACCATCTCAAAAACACGTTATTTGGACTCCTCAAAACGTAAAAAGATTGATATGAATCGAAAAGAGAACTTTCTTAGTGTTTGTACAAATTGTTGAAAAATTACGTAGTAAAACATTTGATCCAAACCATCTCAAAAACACGTTATTTGGACTCCTCACTGCGTTATAAGATTGTTACGAATAGAACAACAAACTTTCTTAGTGTTTGTAAAATTTGGTGAAAAGTTTCGAAGTAAAAGATACGATACAAATGATATAAAAACACGTTATTTGAACTCATCAAAGCGAAAAAAGATTGCTCTGAATCGAAAAGATAACTTTCTTAGTGTTTGTACAATTTGGTGAAAAGTTACGTAGTAAAAGATTCGATTTAAACCATCACAAAAACATGTTATTTGAACTCCTCAGAGCGTTGAAAGATTGTTATGAATCGATAAACAAACTTTTTAGTGTTTGTAAAATATGGTGAAAAATTGTGTAGTATAAGATTCGATCAAAACAATCTCAAAAACACATTATTTGGACTCCTCGCAGCGTTAAAAGATTGTTATGAATCGAAAAACAATCTTTCGTAGTGTTTCTAAAATTTGGTGAAAAGTAATGTAGTAAAAGATAAGATACAAATGATCTAAAAACACGTTATTTGAACTCCTCAAAGCGTAAAAAGATTGCTATGAATCGAAAAGAAAACATTCTTAGTGTTTGTAAAATTTGGTGAAAAGTTACGCAGTAAAAGATACGACACAAATGATCTAAAAACACGTTATTTCAACTCCTCGAAGCGTAAAAAGAATGTAATGAATCGAAAAGAAAACTTTCTTAGTGTTTGTACAATTTGGTGAAAAATTACGTAGTAAAAGATTCGAAACCATCACAAAAACAAGTCATTTGGACTCCTCAGAGCGTTGAAGGATTGTTATGAATCGAAAAACAAACTTTCTTAGTGTTTGTAACATTTGGTGAAAAATTATGTAGTAAAAGATTCCACCAAAACCATCTCAAAACCACATTATTTGGACTCCTCGAAGAGTTTAAAGATTGTTATGAATCGAAAAACAAACTTCCGTTGTGTTTGTAAATTTTGGTGAAAAGTTATGTAGTAAAAGATAAGATACAAATGATCTAAAAACATGTTATTTGAACTCCTCAAAGCGTGAAAAGATTGCTATGAATCGAAAAGAAAACATTCTTAGTGTTTTCTAAAATTTGGTGAAAAGTTACGTAGTAAAAGATACGATACAAATGATCTAAAAACACGTTATTTGAACTCCTCAAAGCGTAAAGAGATTGCTATGAATCGAAAAGAAAACATTCTTAGTGTTTGTAAAATTTGGTGAAAAGTTACGTAGTAAAAGATACGATACAAATGATCTAAAAACATGTTATTTGAACTCCTCAAAGCATAAAAAGATTGCTATGAATCGAAAAGAAAACCTTCTTTGTGTTTGCAAAATTTTGAGAAAAGTTATGTTGTAAAATATACGATACAAATGATCTAAAAACACGTTATTTGGACTGCACAAAGCTTAAAAAGATTGCTATGAATCGAACAAAAACCTTTCTTAGTGTTTGTACAATTTGGTGAAAAGTTACGTAGTAAAATATACGACACAAATGATCTAAAAACACGTTATTTGAACTCCTCAAAGCATGAAAAGATTGCTATGAATCGAAACCATCTCAAAAACACGTTATTTGGTGAAAAGTTATGTAGTAAAAGATTCGATCCAAACCATCTCAAAAACACGTTATTTGGACTCCTCGCAGCGTTAAAAGATTATTAGGAATCGAAAAACAAACTTTCTTAGTGTTTGTAAAATTTGGTGAAAAGTTACGTAGTAAAAGGTACGGTACAAATGATCTAAAAACAAGTTATTTCAACACATCAAAAGCGTAAAAAGATTACTATGAATCAAAAAGAAAAGTTTCTTAGTGTTTGTACAATTTGGTTAAAAGTTACATAGTAAAAGATTCGATCCAAAACATCTCAAAAACACATTATATGGACTCCTCACTGCGTTAAAAGATTGTTATGAATCGAAAAACAAAATTTCTTAGTGTTTGTAAAATTTGGTGAAAAGTTTTGAAGTAAAAGATACGATACAAATGATATAAAAACACGTTATTTGAACTCATCAAAGCGAAAAAAGATTGCTATGAATCGAAAAGATAACTTTCTTAGTGTTTGTACAATTTGGTGAAAAGTTACGTAGTAAAAGATTCGATTCAAACCATCACAAAAACATGTTAATTGAATTCCTCAGAGCGTTGAAAGATTGTTATGAATCGATAAACAAACTTTTTAGTGTTTGTAAAATATGGTGAAAAATTGTGTAGTATAAGATTCGATGAAAACAATCTCAAAAACACATTATTTGGACTCCTCGCAGCGTTAAAAGATTGTTATGAATCAAAAAACAAGCTTTCGCAGTGTTTGTAAAATTTGGTGAAACGTTATGTAGTAAAAGACAAGATACAAATGATCTAAAAACACGTTATTTGAACTCCTCAAAGCGTAAAAAGATTGTTACGAATCGAAAAGAAACCTTTCTAAGTGTTTGTACAATTTGGTGAAAACTTATGTAGTAAAAGATACGATACAAATGATCTAAAAACACGTTATTTGAACTCGTCAAAGCGCAAAAAGATTGTTATGAATCGAAAAGAAAATTTTCTTAGTGTTTGTACAATTTGGTGAAAATTACGTAGTAAAAGATTCGATCCAAAGCATCTCAAAAACACGTTATTTGGACTCCTCGCAGCGTTAAAAGATTGTTATGAATCGAAAAACAAGCTTTCTTAATGTTTGTAAAATTTAGTGGAAAGTTATGTAGTAAAAGATATGATACGAATGATCTAAAAACACGTTATTTGAACTCCTCAAAGCATAAAAAGATTGCTATGAATCGTAAAGAAAAATTCTTAGTGTTTGTACAATTTGGAGAAAAGTTATGTTGTAAAAGATTCGATTCAAACCATCTCAAAAACACGTCATTTGGACTCCTCGCTGTGTTAAAAGATTGTTATGTATCGAAAAGAAAACTTTCTTAGTGTTAGTACAATTTGGTGAAAAGATACGTAGTAAAAGATTCGATTCAAACCATCACAAAAACAAGTTATTTGGACTCCTCAGAGCGTTGAAAGATTCTTATGAATCGAAAAACAAATTTTCTTAGTGTTTGTAAAATTTGGTGGAAAGTTATGTAGTAAAAGGTACGGTACAAATGATCTAAAAACACATTATTTGGACTCCTCAAAGCGTAAAAAGATTGCTATGAATCGAAAAGAAAACTTTCTTAGCGTGTGAACAATTTGGTGAAAAGTTACGTAGTAAAATATTCGATTCGCCTTAAAAAATTGTTATGAATCGAACAATAAACTTTATTTGTGTTCGCAAAATTTGGTGAGAAGTTACGTAGTAAAGATACGATACAAATGATCTAAGAACACGTTATTTGAACTCCTCAAAGCGCAAAAAGATTGCTATGAATCGAAAAGATAACTTTCTTAGTGTTTGTACAAATTGGTGAAAATTTACATAGTAGAAGATTCGATCCAAACCATCTCAAAAACACGTTATTTGAACTCCTCAAAGCGTAAAACGATTGCTATGAAATGAAAAAAAAAACTTTCTTAGTGTTTGTACAATTTCGTGAAAATTTACGTAGTAAATGATTCGATTCAAACCATCACAAAAACAAGTTATTTGGACTCCTCATAGTGTTAAAAGATTGATATGAATTGAAAAACAAACTTTCTTAGTGTTTGTAAAATTTGGTGAAAAGTTACGTAGTAAAAGATACGATACAAATAATCTTAAAAGACGTTATTTGAACTCCTCAAAGCGCAAAAAGATTGTTATGAATCGAAAAGAAAATTTTCTTAGTGTTTGTACAATTTGGTGAAAATTACGTAGTAAAAGATTCGATCCAAAGCATCTCAAAAACACGTTATTTGGACTCCTCGCAGCGTTAAAAGATTGTTATGAATCGAAAAACAAGCTTTCTTAATGTTTGTAAAATTTAGTGGAAAGTTATGTAGTAAAAGATATGATACGAATGATCTAAAAACACGTTATTTGAACTCCTCAAAGCATAAAAAGATTGCTATGAATCGTAAAGAAAACATTCTTAGTGTTTGTACAATTTGGAGAAAAGTTATGTTGTAAAAGATTCGATTCAAACCATCTCAAAAACACGTTATTTGGACTCCTCGCTGTGTTAAAAGATTGTTATGAATCGAAAAGAAAACTTTCTTAGTGTTAGTACAATTTGGTGAAAAGATACGTAGTAAAAGATTCGATTCAAACCATCACAAAAACAAGTTATTTGGACTCCTCGGAACGCTAAAAGATTGTTATGAATCGAAAAAACAAACTTTCTTAGTGTTTGTAAAATTTGGTGAACAGTTACGTAGTAAAAGATACGATACAAATGATCTAAAAACACTTTATTTGAACTCCTCAAAGCGTAACAAGATTGTTATGAATCGAAAAGAAAACTATTTTAGTGGTTGTAAAATTTGGTGAAAAGTTACATAGTAAAAGTTTCGATTAAAATTATCTAAAAACACCTTATTTGAACTCCTTAAACCTTAAAAAGATTGATATGAATCAAAAAGAAAACTTTCTTGCTGTTTGTACAATTTGGTGAAAAGTTACGTAGTAAAAGATACGATTCAAACCATCACAAAAACAAGTTATTTGGACTCCTCAGAGCATAAAAAGATTGCTATCAATTGGAAAGAAAACTTTCTTAGTGTTTGTACAATTTTGTCAAAAGTTAAGTAGTAAAAGATTCGATTCAAACCATCACAAAAACAAGTTATTTGGACTCCTCGGAGCGTTGAAAGATTGTTATGAATTGAAAAACAAATTTCCTTAATGTTTGTAAAATTTGGTGAAAAGTTATGTAGTAAAAGATACGATACAAATGATCGAATACAAGTTATTTGAACTCCTCAAAGCGTAAAAAGATTGCTATGAATAGAATTGAAAACTTTCTTAGTGTTTGTAAAATTTGGTGAAAAGTTACGTAGTAAAAGATACGATACAAATGATCTATAAACACGTTATTTGAACTCTTCAAAGCGTGAAAAGATTGCTATGAATCAAAAAGAAAACTTTCTTAGTGTTTGTACAATTTGGTGAAAAGTTACATAGTAAAAGATTCGATTCAAACCATCACAAAAATAAGTTATTTGTACTCCTCAGAGCGTTAAAAGATTGTTATGAATTGAAAAACAAAATTTCTTAGTGTTTGTAAAATTTGGTGAAAAGTTATGTAGTAAAATATTGATCCAAACCATCTCAAAAACAAGTTATTTGGACTCCCCGTAGCGTTAAAAGATTGTTATGAATCGAAAAACAAACTTTCTTAGTGTTTGTAAAATTTGGTGAAAAGTTATGTAGTAAAAGATACGATACAAATTAATGATCTAAAAACACGTTATTTGAACTCCTCAAAGCGTAAAACGATTGCTATGAAATGAAAAAAAAAACCTTCTTAGTGTTTGTACAATTTGGTGAAAAGTTACGTAGTAAATGATTCGATTCAAACCATCACAAAAACAAGTTATTTGGACTCCTCATAGTGTTAAAAGATTGATATGAATTGAAAAACAAACTTTATTAGTGTTTGTAAAATTTGGTGAAAAGTTACGTAGTAAAAGATACGATACAAATAATCATAAATGACGTTATTTGAACTCCTCAAAGCGCAAAAAGATTGTTATGAATCGAAAAGAAAAATTTTCTTAGTGTTTGTACAATTTGGTGAAAATTACGTAGTAAAATATTAGATCCAAAGCATCTCAAAAACACGTTATTTGGACTCCTCACGGCGTTGAAAGATTGTTATAAATCGAAAAACAAGCTTTCTTAATGTTTGTAAAATTTAGTGGAAAGTTACAAAGTGAAAGATTCGATTCAAACAATCACAAAAACAAGTTATTAGAACTTCTCGTAGCTTTAAAAGATTGTTATGAATTGAAAAACAAACTTTCTTAGTGTTCGTAAAATTTGGTGAAAAGTTACGTAGTAAATGATACGATACAAATGATCTAAAAACACGTTATTTGAACTCCACAAAGCGCAAAAAGATTGCTATGAATCGAAAAGAAAACTTTCTTAGTGTTTGCAATATTTAGTGAAAATTTAGGTACAATCCAAACCATCTCAAAAACACGTTATTTGGACTCCTCACAGTGTTAAAAGATTGTTATGAACCGAAAAACAAACTTTCTTAATGTTTGTAAAATTTGGTGAAAAGTTATGTAGTAAAAGATAGGATACAAATGTTCTAAAAACAAGTTATTTGAAATCCTCAAAGCATAAAAAGATTGCTATGAATCGAAAAGAAAACATTCTTAGTGTTTGTACAATTTGGTGAAAAGTTACGTAGTAAAAGATTCGATTCAAACCATCAGAAAACAAGTTATTTGGACTCCTCAGAGCATTGAAAGATTGTTATGAATCAAAAAACTAACTTTCTTAGTGGTCGTAAAATTTGGTGAAAAGTTATGTAGTAAAAGATTCGATCAAAACCATCTCAAAAATACATTATTTTGACTTCTCGCAGCGTTAAAAGATTGTTATGAATCGAAAAGCAAAATTTCTTAGTGTTTGTAAAATTTGGTGAAAAGTTATGTAGTAAAAGATACGATACAAATGATCAAAAAACACGTTATTTGGACTCCTCAAAGCGTAAAAAGATTGCTATGAATCGAAAAGGAAACTTTCTTACTGTATGTACAATTTGGTGAAAATTTACGTAGTAAAAGATTCGATCCAAACCATCTCAAACACACGTTTTTAGGACTCCTCACTGCGCTAATAGATTTTAAAACACGTTATTTGAACTCCTCAAAGCGTAAAAAGATTGCTATGAATCGAAAAGAAAACATTATTAGTGTCTGTACAATTTGGTGAAAAATTTCGTAGTAAAAGATTCGATTCAAACCGTCACAAAACAAGTTATTTGGACTCCTCAGAGCGTTGAAAGATTGTTATGAATGGAAAAACAAACTTTCTTACTGTTTGTAAAATTTGGTGAAAAGTTATGTAGTAAAAGATTCGATCAAAACCATCTCAAAAACACATTATTTGGACTCCTCACAACGTTAAAAGATTTTTATCAATCGAAAAACAAACTTTCTTAGTGTTTGTAAAATTTGGTGAAAAGTTATGTAGTAAAAGATACGATACGAATGATCTAAAAACACGTTATTTGAACTCCTCAAAGAGTAAAAAGATAGCTATGAATCGAAATGAAAACTTTTTTATTGTTTGTACAATTTGGTGAAAAGTTTCGTAGTAAAAGATTCGATTCAAACCATCACAAAAACAAGTTATTTGGACTCCTCAGAGCGTTGAAAGATTGTTATGAATCAAAAAACAAACTTTCTTAGTGTTTGTAAAATTTGGTGAAAAGTTACGTAGTAAAAGATACGATACAAATGATCTAGAAACACGTTATTTGAACTCCTCAAAACGTAAAAATATTGCTCTGAATCGAAAAAAAAACTTTCTCAGTGCTTGTACAATTTGGTGAAAATTTACGTAGTAAAAGATTCGATCCAAACCATCTCAAAAACACGTTATTTGGACTCCCCACTGCGTTAAAAGATTGTTATGAATCGAAAAAACAAACTTTCTTAGTGCTTGTAAAATTTAGTGAAAAATTATGTAGTAAAAGATTCGATCAAAACCATCTCAAAAACACAGCGTTCAAAGATTGTTATGAATCGAAAAACAAACTTTCTTAGTGTTGAAAGATTGTTTTGAATCGAAAAACAAAATTTCTTATTGTTCGTAAAATTTGGTGCAAAGTTACGTAGTAAAAGATACGATACAAATGATTTTAAAACACGTTATTTGAACTCCTCAAAGCGTAAAAAGATTGCTATGAATCGAAAAGTAAACATTCTTAGTGTCTGTACAATTTGGTGAAAAGTTACGTAGTAAAAAATTCGATTCAAACCATCACAAAACAAGTTATTTGGACTTCTCAGAGCGTTGAAAGATTGTTATGAATTGAAAAACAAACTTTCTTACTGTTTGTAAAATTTGGTGAAAAGTTATGTAGTAAAAGATTCGATCAAAACCATCTCAAAAACACATTATTTGGACTCCTCACAACGTTAAAAGATTTTTATCAATCGAAAAACAAACTTTCTTAGTGTTCGTAAAATTTGGGGAAAAGTTATGTAGTAAAAGATACGATACAAATGATCTAAAAACACGTTATTTGAACTCCTCAAAGAGTAAAAAGATTGCTATGAATCGAAATGAAAACTTTTTTAGTGTTTGTACAATTTGGTGAAAAGTTTCGTAGTAAAAGATTCGATTCAAACCATCACAAAAACAAGTTATTTGGACTTCTCAGAGCGTTGAAAGATTATTATGAATCGAAAAACAAACTTTCTTAGTGTTTGTAAAATTTGGTGGAAAGTTACGTAGTAAAAGATACTATACAAATGATCAAAAAACACGTTATTTGAACTCCTCAAAGCGCAAAAAAATTGCTATGAATCGAATAGAAGACTTTCTTAGTGTTTGTACAATTTGGTGAAAATTTACCTAGTAAAAGATACTATCCAAACCATCTCAAAAACACGTTATTTGGACTCCTCACAGTGTTAAAAGACAGTTATGAATCGAAAAACAAACTTTCTTAATGTTTGTAAAATTTGGTGAAAAGTTACGTAGTAAAAGATACGATACAAATGATCTAAAAACATGTTATTTGAACTCATCAAAGCGTTAAAAGATTGCTATGAATCGAAAAGAAAACTTTCTTAGTGTTTGTACAATTTGGTGAAAAGTTTCGTAGTAAAAGATTCGATTCAAACCATCACAAAAACAAGTTATTTGGACTCCTCAAAGCGTACAAAGATTGCTATGAATCGAAAAGAAAACTTTATTAGTGTTTGTACAATTTGGTTAAAAGTTACGTAGTAAAAAATTCGATTGAAACATTCACAAAAACAAGTTATTTGGACTCGTCGGAGCGTTGAAAGATTATTATGAATCGAAAAACAAACTTTCTTGGTGCTAGTAAAATTTAGTGAAAAATTATGTAGTAAAAGATACGATACATATGATCTAAAATCACGTTATTTGAACTCCTCAAAGCGTTAAAAGATCGATATGAATCGAAAAGAAAACTTTCTTAGTGTTTATACAATTTGGTGAAAAGTTACGTAGTAAAAGATTCGATACAAGCCATCACAAAAACAAATTATTTGGACTCCTCAGAGCATTGAAAGATTGTTATGAATCGAAAAACAAACTTTCTTATTGTTCGTAAAATTTGGTGAAAAGTTACGTAGTAAAAGATACGATACAAATGATTTTAAAACACATTATTTGAACTCCTCAAAGCGTAAAAAGATTGCTGTGAATCGAAAAGAAAACATTCTTAGTGTCTGTACAATTTGGTGAAAAGTTACGTAGTAAAAGATTCGATTCAAACCATCACAAAACAAGTTATTTGGACTCCTCAGAGCTTTGAAAGATTGTTATGAATCGAAAAACAAACTTTCTTACTGTTTGTAAAATTTGGTGAAAAGTTATGTAGTAAAAGATTCGATCAAAACCATCTCAAAAATACATTATTTGGACTCCTCACAACGTTAAAAGATTTTTATGAATCGAAAAACAAACTTTCTTAGTGTTTGTAAAATTTGGTGAAAAGTTATGTAGTAAAAGATACGATACAAATGATCTAAAAACACGTTATTTGAACTCCTCAAAGAGTAAAAAGATAGCTATGAATCGAAAAGAAAACTTTTTTAGTGTTTGTACAATTTGGTGAAAAGTTTCGTAGTAAAAGATTCGATTCGAACCATCACAAAAACAAGTTATTTGGACTCCTCAGAGCGTCGAAAATTATTATGAATCGAAAAACAAACTTTCTTAGTGTTTTAAAATTTGGTGAAAAGTTACGTAGTAAAAGATACTGTACAAATGATTCAAAGCGTAAAAATATTGCTATGAATCGAAAAACAAACACGTTATTTGAACTCCTCAAAGCGTAAAAATATTGCTATGAATCGAATAGAAGACTTTCTTAGTGTTTGTACAATTTGGTTAAAAGTTACGTAGTAAAAAATTCGATTGAAACCATCACAAAAACAAGTTATTTGGACTCGTCGGAGCGTTAAAAGATTATTATGAATCGAAAAACAAACTTTCTTGGTGCTTGTAAAATTTAGTGAAAAATTACAAATGATCTAAAAAACACGTGATTTGGACTCCTCACAGTGTTAAAATATTGTTCTGAATCGAAAAACAAACTTTCTTAATGTTTGTCAAATTTGGTGAAAAGTTACGTAGTAAATGATACGATACAAATGATCTAAAAACACGTTATTTGAACTCCTCAAAGCGTAAAAAGATTGCTATGAATCGAAAAGAAAACCTTCTTAGTGTTTGTAAAATTTGGTGAAAAGTTACGTAGTAAAACATACGATACAAATGATCTAAAAACACGTTATATGGACTGCTGAAAGCTTAAAAAGATTGCTATGAATTGAAAATAAACTTTCTTAATGTTTGTACAATTTGGTGAAAAGTTACATAGTAAAAGATTCGATTCAATCCATCACAAAAACAAGTTATTTGGACTCATCAAAGCCTAAAAAGATTGTTAAGAATCGAAAAACGAACTTTCTTAGTGTTTGTAAAATTTGGTGAAAAGTTAGGTAGTAAAAGATTGGATCCAAACCATCTCAAAAATACGTTATTTGGACTCCTCACAGCGTTAAAAGATTGTTAGGAATCGAAAAACAAATTTTCTTAGTGTTTGTAAAATTTTGTGAAAAGTTACGTAGTAAAAGGTACGATACATATTATCTAAAAACAAATTATTTGAACTCATCAAAGCGTAAAAAGATTGCAAAGATTGCTATGAATTGAAAAGAAAACTTTCTTAGTGTTTGTATAATTTGGTGAAAAGTTATGTAGTGAAAGATTCGATTCAAACCATCGCAAAAACAAGTTATTAGGACTTCTCGGAGCGTTAAAAGATTGTTATGATTTGAAAAACAAACTTTCTTAGTGTTTGTAAAATTTGGCGAAAAGTTACGTAGTAAATGATACGATACAAATGATCTAAAAACACATTATTTGAACTCCTCAAAGCGCAAAAAGATTGCTATGAATCGAAAAGAAAACTTTCTTAGTGTTTGCACAATTTGGTGAAAATTTACGTAGTTTAAGATTCGATTGAAACCATCACAAAAACAAGTTATTTGGACTCATCAAAGAGTAAAATGATTGTTATGAATCGAAAAACAAACTTTCTTAGTGTTTGTAAAATTTGGTGAAAAGTTATGTAGTAAAAGATTCGATACAATTGATCTAAAAACACATTATTTGAACTCCTCAAAGAGTAAAAAGATTGCTATGAATCGAAAAGAAAACTTTCTTAGTGTTTGTATAATTTGGTGAAAAGTTACATAGTGAAAGATTCGATTCAAACAATCACAAAAACAAGTTATTAGGACTTCTCGGAGCGTTAAAAGATTGTTATGAATTGAAAAACAAACTTTCTTAGTGTTTGTAAAATTTGGTGAAAAGTTACGTAGTAAATGATACGATACAAATGATCTAAAAACACGTTATTTGAACTCCTCAAAACGCAAAAAAGATTGCTATGAATCGAAAACAAAAACATTCTTAGTGTTTGCAATATTTAGTGAAAATTTACGCAGTTTAAGATACAATCCAAACCATCTCAAAAACACGTTATTTGGACTCCTCACAGTGTTAAAAATTGTTATGAATCGAAAAACAAACTTTCGTACTGTTTGTAAAATTTGGTGAAACGTTATGTAGTAAAAGATACGATACAAATGTTCTAAAAACAAGTTATTTGAAATCCTCAAAGCATAAAAAGATTGCTATGAATCGAAAAGAAAACATTCTTAGTGTTTGTACAATTTGGTGAAAAGTGACGTAGTAAAAGATTCGATTCAAACCATCACAAAACAAGTTATTTGGACTCCTCGGAGCATTGAAAGATTGTTATGAATCGAAAAACTAACTTTCTTAGTGTTTGTAAAATTTGGTAAAAAGTTATGTAGTAAAAGATTCGATCAAAACCATCTCAAAAATGCATTATTTTTGACTCCTCGCAGAGTTAAAAGATTGTTATGAATCGGAAAAAAAACTTTCTTAGTGTTTGTAAAATTTGGTGAAAAGTTATGTAGTAAAAGATACGATACAAATGATCTAAAAACACGTTATTTGGACTCCTCAAATCGTAAAAAGATTGGTATGAGTCGAAAAGGAAACTTTCTTAGTGTATGTACAATTTGGTGAAAATTTACGTAGTAAAAGATTCTATCCAAATCATCTAAAAAACACGTTATTAGGACTCCTCACTGCGTTAATAGATTGTTATGAATCGAAAAACAAACTTTCTTAGTATTTCTAAAATTTGGTGTAAAGTTTTGTAGTAAAAGATACGTTACAAATGGTCTACAAACAAGTTATTTGAAACCCTCAAAACGTAAAGAGATTGCTATGAACCGAAAAGAAAACTTTCTTAGTGTTTGTACAATTTGGTCAAAAGTTACGTAGTAAAAGATACGATACAAATGATATAAAAACACGTTATTTGAACTCCTCAAAGCATAAAAAGATTGCCATGAATCGAAAAGAAAACTTTCTTAGTGTTTGTACAATTTGGTGAAAACTTACGTAGTATAAGATTCGATTCAAATGATCTAATAATAGGTTATTTGAACTCCTCAAAGCGTTAAAAGATTGCTATGATTCGAAAAGAAAACTTTCATAGTGTTTGTACAATTTGGTGAAAAATTATGTAGTAAAAGAATCGATCCAAACCATCTCAAAAACACGTTATTTGGACTTCTCAAAGCGTAAAAAGATTGCTATGAATCGAAAAGAAAACTTTCTTAGTGTTTGTACAATTTGGAGAAAAGTTACGTAGTAAAAGATACGATACAAATTATCTAAAAACACGTTATTTGAACTCCTCAAAGCATAAAAAGATTGCAATGAATCGAAAAGAAAACTTTCTTAGTGTTTGTACAATTTGGTGAAAATTTACGTAGTATAAGATTTGATTCAAACCATCACAAAAATAAGTTATTTGGACTCATCAAAGCGTAAAAAGATTGTTATGAATCGAAAAACAATCTTTCTTAGTGTTAGTAAAATTTGGTGAAAAGTTATGTAGTAAAAGATACGATACAAATGATCTAAAAACACATTTTTTGGACTCCTCAAAACGTAAAAATATTGCTATGAATCTAAAAGAAAACTTTCTTAGTGTTTGTACAATTTGGTGAAAAATTACGTAATAAATGATTTGATCCAAACCATCTCAAAAACACGTTATTTGGACTCCTCACTGCTTTAAAAGATTGTTATGAATCGAAAAACAAACTTTCTTAGTGTTTGCATAATTTGGTCAAACGTTATGTAGTAAAAGATACGTTACAAATGGTCTAAAGACAAGTTATTTGAACTCCTCAAAGCGTAAAAAGATTGCTATGAATCGAAAATAAAACATTCTTAGTGTTTGTAAAATTTGGTGAAAAGTTACGTAATAAAAGAGACGATACAAATGATCTAAAAATACATTATTTGAACTCCTCAAAGCGTAAAAAGATTGCTATGAATCGAAAAGAAAGCTTTCTTAGTGTTTGTACAATTTGGTGAAAAGTTAGATAGTAAAAGATTCGATTCAAAACATCACAAAACAAGTTATTTGGACTCATCAAAGCGTAAAATGATTCTAATGAATCGAAAAACAAACTTTCTTTGTGTTTGTAAATTTTGGTGAAAAGTTATGTAGTAAAAGATACGTTACAAATGGTCTAAAAACAAGGTATTTGAACTCCTCAAAGCGTAAAAAGATTCCTATGAATCGAAAATAAAAACATTCTTAGTGTTTGTATAATTTGGTGAAATGTTATGTAGTAAAAGATACGTTACAAATGGTCAAAAAACACGTTATTTGACCTCCTCAAAGCATATAAAGATTGCTATGAATAGAAAAGAAAACATTCTTAGTGTTTGTACAATTTGGTGAAAAGTTACGTAGTAAAAGATTCGATTCAAACCATCATAAAAGAAGTTATTTGGACTCCTCGGTGCGTTGAAAGATTGGTATGAATCGAAAAACAAACTTTCTTAGTTTTTGTTAAATTTGGTGAAAAGTTATGTAGTAAAAGATACGATACAAATGATCTAAAAATAAGTTATTTGAACTCGTCAAAGCGTAAAAATATTTCTATGAATCGAAAAGAAAACTTTCTTAGTGTTTGTACAATTTCGTGAAAAGTTACGTAGTAAAAGATTCGATCAAAACCATCTCAAAAACACATTATTTGGACTCCTCGCAGCGTTAAAATATTGTTATGAATCGGAAAACAAACTTTCTTAGTGTTTGTAAAATTTGGTGAAAAGTTATGTAGTAAAAGATACGATACAAATGATCTAAAAAAAAGTTATTTGAACTCGTCAAAGCGTAAAAAGATTGCTATGAATCGAAAAGAAAACTTTCTTAGTGTTTGTACAATTTGGTGAAAAATTACGTAGTAAAAGATTCGATCCAAACCATCTCAAAAACACGTTATTTGGACTCCTCAAAACGTAAAAAGATTGATATGAATCGAAAAGAGAACTTTCTTAGTGTTTGTACAAATTGTTGAAAAATTACGTAGTAAAACATTTGATCCAAACCATCTCAAAAACACGTTATTTGGACTCCTCACTGCGTTATAAGATTGTTACGAATAGAACAACAAACTTTCTTAGTGTTTGTAAAATTTGGTGAAAAGTTTCGAAGTAAAAGATACGATACAAATGATATAAAAACACGTTATTTGAACTCATCAAAGCGAAAAAAGATTGCTCTGAATCGAAAAGATAACTTTCTTAGTGTTTGTACAATTTGGTGAAAAGTTACGTAGTAAAAGATTCGATTTAAACCATCACAAAAACATGTTATTTGAACTCCTCAGAGCGTTGAAAGATTGTTATGAATCGATAAACAAACTTTTTAGTGTTTGTAAAATATGGTGAAAAATTGTGTAGTATAAGATTCGATCAAAACAATCTCAAAAACACATTATTTGGACTCCTCGCAGCGTTAAAAGATTGTTATGAATCGAAAAACAATCTTTCGTAGTGTTTCTAAAATTTGGTGAAAAGTAATGTAGTAAAAGATAAGATACAAATGATCTAAAAACACGTTATTTGAACTCCTCAAAGCGTAAAAAGATTGCTATGAATCGAAAAGAAAACATTCTTAGTGTTTGTAAAATTTGGTGAAAAGTTACGCAGTAAAAGATACGACACAAATGATCTAAAAACACGTTATTTCAACTCCTCGAAGCGTAAAAAGAATGTAATGAATCGAAAAGAAAACTTTCTTAGTGTTTGTACAATTTGGTGAAAAATTACGTAGTAAAAGATTCGAAACCATCACAAAAACAAGTCATTTGGACTCCTCAGAGCGTTGAAGGATTGTTATGAATCGAAAAACAAACTTTCTTAGTGTTTGTAACATTTGGTGAAAAATTATGTAGTAAAAGATTCCACCAAAACCATCTCAAAACCACATTATTTGGACTCCTCGAAGAGTTTAAAGATTGTTATGAATCGAAAAACAAACTTCCGTTGTGTTTGTAAATTTTGGTGAAAAGTTATGTAGTAAAAGATAAGATACAAATGATCTAAAAACATGTTATTTGAACTCCTCAAAGCGTGAAAAGATTGCTATGAATCGAAAAGAAAACATTCTTAGTGTTTTCTAAAATTTGGTGAAAAGTTACGTAGTAAAAGATACGATACAAATGATCTAAAAACACGTTATTTGAACTCCTCAAAGCGTAAAGAGATTGCTATGAATCGAAAAGAAAACATTCTTAGTGTTTGTAAAATTTGGTGAAAAGTTACGTAGTAAAAGATACGATACAAATGATCTAAAAACATGTTATTTGAACTCCTCAAAGCATAAAAAGATTGCTATGAATCGAAAAGAAAACCTTCTTTGTGTTTGCAAAATTTTGAGAAAAGTTATGTTGTAAAATATACGATACAAATGATCTAAAAACACGTTATTTGGACTGCACAAAGCTTAAAAAGATTGCTATGAATCGAACAAAAACCTTTCTTAGTGTTTGTACAATTTGGTGAAAAGTTACGTAGTAAAATATACGACACAAATGATCTAAAAACACGTTATTTGAACTCCTCAAAGCATGAAAAGATTGCTATGAATCGAAACCATCTCAAAAACACGTTATTTGGTGAAAAGTTATGTAGTAAAAGATTCGATCCAAACCATCTCAAAAACACGTTATTTGGACTCCTCGCAGCGTTAAAAGATTATTAGGAATCGAAAAACAAACTTTCTTAGTGTTTGTAAAATTTGGTGAAAAGTTACGTAGTAAAAGGTACGGTACAAATGATCTAAAAACAAGTTATTTCAACACATCAAAAGCGTAAAAAGATTACTATGAATCAAAAAGAAAAGTTTCTTAGTGTTTGTACAATTTGGTTAAAAGTTACATAGTAAAAGATTCGATCCAAAACATCTCAAAAACACATTATATGGACTCCTCACTGCGTTAAAAGATTGTTATGAATCGAAAAACAAAATTTCTTAGTGTTTGTAAAATTTGGTGAAAAGTTTTGAAGTAAAAGATACGATACAAATGATATAAAAACACGTTATTTGAACTCATCAAAGCGAAAAAAGATTGCTATGAATCGAAAAGATAACTTTCTTAGTGTTTGTACAATTTGGTGAAAAGTTACGTAGTAAAAGATTCGATTCAAACCATCACAAAAACATGTTAATTGAATTCCTCAGAGCGTTGAAAGATTGTTATGAATCGATAAACAAACTTTTTAGTGTTTGTAAAATATGGTGAAAAATTGTGTAGTATAAGATTCGATGAAAACAATCTCAAAAACACATTATTTGGACTCCTCGCAGCGTTAAAAGATTGTTATGAATCAAAAAACAAGCTTTCGCAGTGTTTGTAAAATTTGGTGAAACGTTATGTAGTAAAAGACAAGATACAAATGATCTAAAAACACGTTATTTGAACTCCTCAAAGCGTAAAAAGATTGTTACGAATCGAAAAGAAACCTTTCTAAGTGTTTGTACAATTTGGTGAAAACTTATGTAGTAAAAGATACGATACAAATGATCTAAAAACACGTTATTTGAACTCGTCAAAGCGCAAAAAGATTGTTATGAATCGAAAAGAAAATTTTCTTAGTGTTTGTACAATTTGGTGAAAATTACGTAGTAAAAGATTCGATCCAAAGCATCTCAAAAACACGTTATTTGGACTCCTCGCAGCGTTAAAAGATTGTTATGAATCGAAAAACAAGCTTTCTTAATGTTTGTAAAATTTAGTGGAAAGTTATGTAGTAAAAGATATGATACGAATGATCTAAAAACACGTTATTTGAACTCCTCAAAGCATAAAAAGATTGCTATGAATCGTAAAGAAAAATTCTTAGTGTTTGTACAATTTGGAGAAAAGTTATGTTGTAAAAGATTCGATTCAAACCATCTCAAAAACACGTCATTTGGACTCCTCGCTGTGTTAAAAGATTGTTATGTATCGAAAAGAAAACTTTCTTAGTGTTAGTACAATTTGGTGAAAAGATACGTAGTAAAAGATTCGATTCAAACCATCACAAAAACAAGTTATTTGGACTCCTCAGAGCGTTGAAAGATTCTTATGAATCGAAAAACAAATTTTCTTAGTGTTTGTAAAATTTGGTGGAAAGTTATGTAGTAAAAGGTACGGTACAAATGATCTAAAAACACATTATTTGGACTCCTCAAAGCGTAAAAAGATTGCTATGAATCGAAAAGAAAACTTTCTTAGCGTGTGAACAATTTGGTGAAAAGTTACGTAGTAAAATATTCGATTCGCCTTAAAAAATTGTTATGAATCGAACAATAAACTTTATTTGTGTTCGCAAAATTTGGTGAGAAGTTACGTAGTAAAGATACGATACAAATGATCTAAGAACACGTTATTTGAACTCCTCAAAGCGCAAAAAGATTGCTATGAATCGAAAAGATAACTTTCTTAGTGTTTGTACAAATTGGTGAAAATTTACATAGTAGAAGATTCGATCCAAACCATCTCAAAAACACGTTATTTGAACTCCTCAAAGCGTAAAACGATTGCTATGAAATGAAAAAAAAAACTTTCTTAGTGTTTGTACAATTTCGTGAAAATTTACGTAGTAAATGATTCGATTCAAACCATCACAAAAACAAGTTATTTGGACTCCTCATAGTGTTAAAAGATTGATATGAATTGAAAAACAAACTTTCTTAGTGTTTGTAAAATTTGGTGAAAAGTTACGTAGTAAAAGATACGATACAAATAATCTTAAAAGACGTTATTTGAACTCCTCAAAGCGCAAAAAGATTGTTATGAATCGAAAAGAAAATTTTCTTAGTGTTTGTACAATTTGGTGAAAATTACGTAGTAAAAGATTCGATCCAAAGCATCTCAAAAACACGTTATTTGGACTCCTCGCAGCGTTAAAAGATTGTTATGAATCGAAAAACAAGCTTTCTTAATGTTTGTAAAATTTAGTGGAAAGTTATGTAGTAAAAGATATGATACGAATGATCTAAAAACACGTTATTTGAACTCCTCAAAGCATAAAAAGATTGCTATGAATCGTAAAGAAAACATTCTTAGTGTTTGTACAATTTGGAGAAAAGTTATGTTGTAAAAGATTCGATTCAAACCATCTCAAAAACACGTTATTTGGACTCCTCGCTGTGTTAAAAGATTGTTATGAATCGAAAAGAAAACTTTCTTAGTGTTAGTACAATTTGGTGAAAAGATACGTAGTAAAAGATTCGATTCAAACCATCACAAAAACAAGTTATTTGGACTCCTCGGAACGCTAAAAGATTGTTATGAATCGAAAAAACAAACTTTCTTAGTGTTTGTAAAATTTGGTGAACAGTTACGTAGTAAAAGATACGATACAAATGATCTAAAAACACTTTATTTGAACTCCTCAAAGCGTAACAAGATTGTTATGAATCGAAAAGAAAACTATTTTAGTGGTTGTAAAATTTGGTGAAAAGTTACATAGTAAAAGTTTCGATTAAAATTATCTAAAAACACCTTATTTGAACTCCTTAAACCTTAAAAAGATTGATATGAATCAAAAAGAAAACTTTCTTGCTGTTTGTACAATTTGGTGAAAAGTTACGTAGTAAAAGATACGATTCAAACCATCACAAAAACAAGTTATTTGGACTCCTCAGAGCATAAAAAGATTGCTATCAATTGGAAAGAAAACTTTCTTAGTGTTTGTACAATTTTGTCAAAAGTTAAGTAGTAAAAGATTCGATTCAAACCATCACAAAAACAAGTTATTTGGACTCCTCGGAGCGTTGAAAGATTGTTATGAATTGAAAAACAAATTTCCTTAATGTTTGTAAAATTTGGTGAAAAGTTATGTAGTAAAAGATACGATACAAATGATCGAATACAAGTTATTTGAACTCCTCAAAGCGTAAAAAGATTGCTATGAATAGAATTGAAAACTTTCTTAGTGTTTGTAAAATTTGGTGAAAAGTTACGTAGTAAAAGATACGATACAAATGATCTATAAACACGTTATTTGAACTCTTCAAAGCGTGAAAAGATTGCTATGAATCAAAAAGAAAACTTTCTTAGTGTTTGTACAATTTGGTGAAAAGTTACATAGTAAAAGATTCGATTCAAACCATCACAAAAATAAGTTATTTGTACTCCTCAGAGCGTTAAAAGATTGTTATGAATTGAAAAACAAAATTTCTTAGTGTTTGTAAAATTTGGTGAAAAGTTATGTAGTAAAATATTGATCCAAACCATCTCAAAAACAAGTTATTTGGACTCCCCGTAGCGTTAAAAGATTGTTATGAATCGAAAAACAAACTTTCTTAGTGTTTGTAAAATTTGGTGAAAAGTTATGTAGTAAAAGATACGATACAAATTAATGATCCAAAAACACGTTATTTGAACTCCTCAAAGCGTAAAACGATTGCTATGAAATGAAAAAAAAAACCTTCTTAGTGTTTGTACAATTTGGTGAAAAGTTACGTAGTAAATGATTCGATTCAAACCATCACAAAAACAAGTTATTTGGACTCCTCATAGTGTTAAAAGATTGATATGAATTGAAAAACAAACTTTATTAGTGTTTGTAAAATATGGTGAAAAGTTACGTAGTAAAAGATACGATACAAATAATCATAAATGACGTTATTTGAACTCCTCAAAGCGCAAAAAGATTGTTATGAATCGAAAAGAAAAATTTTCTTAGTGTTTGTACAATTTGGTGAAAATTACGTAGTAAAATATTAGATCCAAAGCATCTCAAAAACACGTTATTTGGACTCCTCACGGCGTTGAAAGATTGTTATAAATCGAAAAACAAGCTTTCTTAATGTTTGTAAAATTTAGTGGAAAGTTACAAAGTGAAAGATTCGATTCAAACAATCACAAAAACAAGTTATTAGAACTTCTCGTAGCTTTAAAAGATTGTTATGAATTGAAAAACAAACTTTCTTAGTGTTCGTAAAATTTGGTGAAAAGTTACGTAGTAAATGATACGATACAAATGATCTAAAAACACGTTATTTGAACTCCACAAAGCGCAAAAAGATTGCTATGAATCGAAAAGAAAACTTTCTTAGTGTTTGCAATATTTAGTGAAAATTTAGGTACAATCCAAACCATCTCAAAAACACGTTATTTGGACTCCTCACAGTGTTAAAAGATTGTTATGAACCGAAAAACAAACTTTCTTAATGTTTGTAAAATTTGGTGAAAAGTTATGTAGTAAAAGATAGGATACAAATGTTCTAAAAACAAGTTATTTGAAATCCTCAAAGCATAAAAAGATTGCTATGAATCGAAAAGAAAACATTCTTAGTGTTTGTACAATTTGGTGAAAAGTTACGTAGTAAAAGATTCGATTCAAACCATCAGAAAACAAGTTATTTGGACTCCTCAGAGCATTGAAAGATTGTTATGAATCAAAAAACTAACTTTCTTAGTGGTCGTAAAATTTGGTGAAAAGTTATGTAGTAAAAGATTCGATCAAAACCATCTCAAAAATACATTATTTTGACTTCTCGCAGCGTTAAAAGATTGTTATGAATCGAAAAGCAAAATTTCTTAGTGTTTGTAAAATTTGGTGAAAAGTTATGTAGTAAAAGATACGATACAAATGATCAAAAAACACGTTATTTGGACTCCTCAAAGCGTAAAAAGATTGCTATGAATCGAAAAGGAAACTTTCTTACTGTATGTACAATTTGGTGAAAATTTACGTAGTAAAAGATTCGATCCAAACCATCTCAAACACACGTTTTTAGGACTCCTCACTGCGCTAATAGATTTTAAAACACGTTATTTGAACTCCTCAAAGCGTAAAAAGATTGCTATGAATCGAAAAGAAAACATTATTAGTGTCTGTACAATTTGGTGAAAAATTTCGTAGTAAAAGATTCGATTCAAACCGTCACAAAACAAGTTATTTGGACTCCTCAGAGCGTTGAAAGATTGTTATGAATGGAAAAACAAACTTTCTTACTGTTTGTAAAATTTGGTGAAAAGTTATGTAGTAAAAGATTCGATCAAAACCATCTCAAAAACACATTATTTGGACTCCTCACAACGTTAAAAGATTTTTATCAATCGAAAAACAAACTTTCTTAGTGTTTGTAAAATTTGGTGAAAAGTTATGTAGTAAAAGATACGATACGAATGATCTAAAAACACGTTATTTGAACTCCTCAAAGAGTAAAAAGATAGCTATGAATCGAAATGAAAACTTTTTTATTGTTTGTACAATTTGGTGAAAAGTTTCGTAGTAAAAGATTCGATTCAAACCATCACAAAAACAAGTTATTTGTACTCATCAAAGCGTAAAATTATTGTTATGAATCGAAAAACGAACTTTCTTAGTGTTTGTAAAATTTGGTGAAAATGTATGTAGTAAAAGATATGATATAAATGATCTAAAAACACGTTATTTGAACTCTTCAAACTGTAAAAAGATTGCTATGAATCGGAAAAAAAAAAAACTTCCTTAGTATTTGTAAAATTTGGTAAAAAGTTACGTAGTGAAAGATACGATACAAATGATCTAAAAATACGTTATTTGAACTCCTGAAAACATAAAAATATTGCTATGAATCGAAAAGAAAACTTTGTATTGTTTGTATAATTTGGTGAAAAGTTACATAGTAAAAGATTCGATTCAAACCATTACAAAAACAAGTTATTTGGACTCCTCAGAGCGTTAAAAGATTGTTATGCATCGAAAAACAAACTTTCTTAGTGTTTGTAAGATTTGGTAAAAAGTTATGTAGTAAAAGATTCGATCCAAACCATCTCAAAAACACTTATTTGGGCTAAACACAGCGTTAAAAGATTGTTATTAATCGGAAAACAAACTTTCGTAGTGTTTGTAAAATTTCGTGAAAAGTTATGTAGTAAAAGATAAGATACAAATGATCTAAAAACACTATTTTTGAACTCTTCAAAACGTAAAAAGATTGCTATGAATCGAAAAGAAAAACTTTCTTAGTGTTTGTAAAATTTGATGAAAATTTACGTAGTAAAATATATGATACAAATGATCTAAAAACACGTTATTTGAACTCCTAAAAGCGTGATAATATTGCTATGCTCGAAAAGAAAACTTTCTTAGTGTTTGTACAATTTGGTGAAAAGTTATGTAGTAAAAGATACGATACAAATGATCTAAAAACACGTTATTTGAACTCCTCAAAGCGTAAAAAAATTGCATGATCCATTCCCTATGTATATATATATATATATATATATATATATATATAAATGCTAAAAATAATCCACAAAAATAATCCAAAAAAATAATCCAAGGACCAAAATATACTATTGAAATTAGCAAAATATATTTTTGTATGTAGCAAAATATACTGTTGAAAATATATTATTTTATTCTTAATTTTAGCCATGTTAACATGTTGGATTCAACAGTATATTTTGTTCATTTAAATAATATATTTTGCTAATTTCATTAGTATATTTTGCATGTGTGGATTCTTTTTGGATTCTTTTTTTGGATTCTCCTTAGCAAACATATATATATATATATATATATATATATATATATATATATATAGAGAGAGAGAGAGAGAGAGAGAGAGAGAGAGAGAGAGAGAGAGAGAGAGATATATATATATATATATATATATATATATATATATATATATATATATATATATATATATATATATGGGCTAGGTTCAATGGCCAACATCCTTGTTTGGCCAACTCGGCCAACAACGTTTATTTCTCACAATCTATACATGAAAATAAAAATCCAACCGCATAGATGTAATATACACCACTTAAGAATGTTATAGATTTAATTTCATGAAAAATAATTATTTTTATCATCTCCATCACGATACGTAAAGATATTGACGAATGACAATATTTACGACATGATTCATCATGAAATCAATTTTAAAATTCGAATTTTTTTTCATTGGATTTAATTTAAATTATATAGATAGACTTTAGATTAATTTTTACAATGTTTCGACTTTTCTTTCATCGAAATCCAAAAAAATACCGAAATAGACGGTTGTGAAAATAACTTATCGATTTTGTTAGATAGAAAAATGCAAACGAAACAAAATTTGTTCTACGACATATCTAAATGATATAGATTACATCTATACGGTTAAAATTTAATTTTCATGTACATATTGTGAGAAATAAACGTTGTTGGCCGAGTTGGCCAAACAAAGGTGTTGGCCATTGAACCTAGCCCTATATATATATATATATATATATATATATAGAGAGAGAGAGAGAGAGAGAGAGAGAGAGAGAGAGAGAGAGAGAGAGAGGGGGAGACTAACCTACTTAATTAAGTACAAAATTTGGTACTTAATGCTTTTTAACCATTGAATTTGCATTGAGATTTGTGTTTTTTCATGATGATCATGAAATTTTGTGCACATCATTAAATGCACATATCTCAATGCAAATTCAAGGTTTAAAAGCATTAAGTACCAAAACTTTTGTACCTAATTAATTAGGTTAGCCTCCCTCATAATATATATATATATATATATATATATATATATATATATATATATATATATATATATATATATATATATATGTGTGTGTGTGTGGAAGACCGAAAATAAGAAAACGAAAATATTAGACTATCTTCCATTAATTGAAAAGGTACAATCGAGAGTAGCCTCTTGGAAAGGGAAATTACTCTCTTTTGGAGGAAGGTTAATCTTGGTTAAAGCGGCACTTACCTCCCTCCCCGTATATCAAATGCAAACCATACGGTTTCCAAAAAGAGTAACCTCAAAAATAACGAAAATTATAAGATCATTCTTATGGAAGGGAAATGAAACATGTGACTCGGAAAATTGTTTAATTAATTGGGAAAAAATATGTATGTCAAAAAGAAACAGAGGACTAGGCATATTTCACCTCCAAACATTCAACGATGCAATTCTCCAAAAAAACACTTTGGAAATTAGATGCAAGAGATGGTATTCTATGGGCCGAAACCATCAATATCATGTATGGCATCAACAACTCGGCAAAACTAATGAACGCTCAATCAAATGGGTTGTCATTCTTTTTAAAACAAATAAAGGAGATAGCCCAACCGTACTTAGCATAGATTACCTCAAGTACGGAAATACAATGGAAATGGACGAGATCCAACACGTTCACAACAACTTCGGCATACGATTTCCTTAGGAATCCGGGGATAAAGAACATATGGTATGGCCGCCTTTGTAAAGTAAAGGCTTCTCCAAAAAGTTGTATTTTTTTCATTGGTTGGCAATATTAGGAGGGCTAAGTACGACGGATAGATTGCTAAAAAAAGGACTAACCAAGCAACCCATTGTGTAAGCTATGCAACCAAGGTCGAGAAACGGTCCAACACCTACCAATTCAATGTATTTAGCATCGATTACCACAAGTATGGAAATATAATGGAAATGGACGAGATCCAACACGTTCACAACGGCTTCGGCATAAATTTTTCTTAGGAATCCGGGAATAACGAACATATAGTATGCCCGCCTTTGGAAAATAAAGGCTTTTAAATACGGCGGATAGATTCCTAAAAAAAGGCTATTCAAGCAACCAATTGTGTAAGTTATGCAATCAAGGTCAAGAAACTGTCCAACACCTACTAATCCAATGTGGTTACCCAACAAGGGTGTGGCAAGAAGTACGTCTATTGGTAAATGGATTACGTCCCGGGAGACCAACCGGTTGTTTGGTTAAATCTTAGATGACATCAACAAACGGAATGACACCTCAAAACAAAATAAAGTGGGAGGCATATTGGACGGCAATAAATTGGCTCGCGTGGAAAGAAAGAAATGCGCGTATCTTCACGACCACCACCTCCACTCCAAGACTCATAGCTCAACGAGCTACCCAACAAGCAAGAGTATGGCTTACAATCTTATTAAAGAAGCCGACGACGACTCCTCAAAACTGGAAGACATAGGCTAGTAAATGGACGGACTCATAGTATCTATGTTTAGTTTTTCTTTGATCATATTCTACTTACGTATCCGAATAGTCTCTAAGGTCATATTTTATTGTAACACACAAGCTTTTGCTTTTTTTAATGACAGTGGAACACAATTTGTATTCCAATTTTCAAAAAAAAGAAAGAGATATTTGGAAGATATTTCCGGGTTTGTTTGTTCACGTAACAGAATAATACAAAGAATAGTTTACTAATTAATTGCTCAATTAATTATACAGATGACCTATAAGGACTATGGAGATAACAATAATAATCAAATCATATTAAAAAATGCTTTGTAATTCCTCAATATGCCAAGTTATACATATTCAAACAGGATCAAGCCAAACTATGTACCGTAAACAACAATTTACAAAAAAAAAATCTTTACGAGTAAAACAGACAACAACAGAATTATTATTTTATCAAAAAAAAAAAGGAATATATATATATGGGCCAGGATCAATGTCCAACAGCCTTGTGTGGCCAACTTGGCCAACAATTTCTAGACCGTTTGATCTTCAGATCCAACGCCTCACATGAAATCCCGCACTTGATTAATATTGTAGATCGAGCGCCTAGTAAATTTGTGATCTAACAGAGGATTGATCGTGCGTCAGAAACAGATCGAGGCGGGTTTAAGTCGACCTCTTGAAGTGCATTTCCATCATATCTTTGCATTTCAGAAGTAAATAACGCTTCAATAATCTGCAAAAAGAAAAAACATAAATTATATTCAAGTATTTACTTTTAAATATTTATTATTACCTCGAGGGCAATGCATGATCCTTTGTAAGAAGTTCCATTCTCTTTCTCGCTCTCCAAAAACTTCAAAACAATCTGTAAAATTATCAAGCAAAAAAAATAACAATCAAACAAGGGTTCTGATGAAAAATAATTATTTCAGAGGGCTATATTTGTAAGAATTGCACTGACCTGACCAAAACGGTCCCAAAAATCGCGCAACATGTCAATGAAAATGGCAGGGGAAAAAACTTCGTGTAGACTTTGAATCGTATTCGAGACTTGAAGAGAGAGAGGCTGCATTCTCTCTCTAATCTCAGCCTCGCTCTCCGACTCCTTTGTGGCTTCAAGAATCAATTTAAGGTTCGTATTTCTATTTTCATTTGTCTTCAAAAATAAAAATAAAAAGTTAAAAACATTTACATATAAACCCTTAAAAAATTAGATACTTACATTATTGACTAATTTCTTGACGATGGCTTGTAAATACTTCTTGTACCGCTTTCGAAGGATAACATTAATAGTATCCAAGTGTTCTCCAAAAGGGATAATTTGGTCATTACTTGTCATAAAGTGGGCCCACGATCTCATCATTTCCTCAACTTCATGTGATTCATGCTTCATTCTCTCCAATGTATTCATGAACGTCCCTAACTGGAAAATCAAACATTTATTATTTACTAAATATTGTGAAATTAATATACAAAAATAAATTATAAAATAGATTCTTACTTGAGACAATACAATGTAAGTCGAAGACGTGACCTTTTCCAAATTAGGGTTACAAACAACATTTAGGATATTTCCAATTTTTTTCACATTATTTTCTAGGGTTTTTTTAATTCCTTTTCTTAACGGTGCAAGACACTCTTTAAACTGTTTCTCTAATAATATTATTAGTCTCCTCTCCACATCAGCAACAACCTGATCAATTCATTAAAAAAACAAATGTAAATATAAATAATAAACACAGGACATGTCCAGTTCGAAAATATTGAATTTTTTATCTTACAGTTTCTAGGAGGACCAAATATTGAGGCCATCTTTTAATAACAACTTCATATTCATTAATTGATTCTCTGATTTGTTCGTATATATGCACAAATGGCGAAACCGGAGCTACATCCATATACGGTAACTACAAATATTATGTAAAAAAATAAAAATAAATAAATATATTAAAATAAACAATTTAATAATCTTATATTAGCATTAGTGAATTGGTACCTGAGTTTTGCAAATATCGAGGAGGTGTAACCGAGTATCTTCGATCCAATTAACAACATATCCATCGAATATTTCTCTCGCTACCAATCCATTCACAGACCTAAATAAAATATAAATAAAAAATCCATAAATCATTATGAACAATAAATTATGAGATTTCAATTGGCGAGGAAAAAAAAAAGGAACCTGAGATTCCAATTGATGAGATCCTTTTCGAAATCGACGGCCGAGATTAAAAGTTCTAGCACATGAGGAAAAGGACGAGAAGGAGGACAAGCAGTTAAAAACCTTTTTATTTTCTTACTCATCGCCAAACTGTACACACTCGCAGCTATTTTCAGCGCATCCACCGAACTAAGATACGAAATTACCAAAAATAAATAAATCCATGTAAAGAACAAAAGAAAATGAAAAATAAATTAATTTATGTACCTGGGAAAAATATTTTGGTCATTTATTTTTATATCGGCCTCGATTTCCTTGCCTAATATTAAACATAAATTCTTCATTTTTAAATAAGCATTCGATGCCGAAATTGTATCGGTTAAAAGTGTATCGCACGAAGCAAATTCTTCCGTTTCTAACATGTGGCTTCTATACCTTCTCTCATTCGCATTCTACACAGAAAAAAATAATAATAATAATAATAATGTTCCCATAATGGTATATATTTAAATTATTTAGAATTTGTAATATTTTTTGAGGGACGAACATGTAAATATTGTCTGAGTAAGTCTTGAGTGTGGGGAGAGAGAATGTCATGCAAGAGGCTGAATAATTTGACAGCTGGCAATAAAGCGTGAACAGGTTGGTCAACTATTTGACTTTGAGCGAACCCTTCGGTCAAACCCGTCAGAGAGAATTCGTCGAGTGATTTGTAGTTCTTGAATGTTTTTGCGAGTAGTTTCTTTGTTTTCTCCTTGCAGTCTATCAGTATGCTTTTCTTCATTACATAAACAAAAAATAATTATTGTTTACTTATTTGTTTATATTTATTTTTGTCTTAGAGAGAGAGAGAGCGAGAGAGAACCTCTTGTCCAGTTAATTTTTGTTCAGTGTGGGCATTCAAAACCGGTACGAGAAGATCATGTACTAAATCCAAACAACCCTTGGTTGGTACCGCCACTTGCATGACATGAGATAGGTACCTAAAATAATGTGACGCATATTAATTACAATTTGTAACTATTTATTTATATTTTTTATTTATTTACCTTAGAGTTTTATACCACTCTGACACATCATAAAATGTACTGAATTCATTTAAAAGCCAATTCCAAGGTTCTTTAATTTGAAGATTTTTTGCATTGAAATTTTGAACTCGCATCGCGGTTTCCAAGACCGTGTCGTATGTTTGTGTTTCCACTGGTGGTGCACCTTGGACCATCTGTTTTAATTAAAAATATTTATATATAATAATAATATAATATTTTTTATTTTTGAATGAAATAAAGTCTGTGAATATAACCTTGGAAAATTCAGTATTTTCAGAGATAAATACGTTGAATGATAGTTGAACCCTGCCTACGCAACTAAAATCGTCTAAGGATATTGGTTGCCAAATTACAATCTGGCCCTGCATTTTTATTTAATTCACGAATTTTAGAAAAAGGAAGTTGTAAGAAGAGTAGAAAATTAAATTGAATTACATTGGTGTCGGGTAAGGATGAAAGTGGTATTGTTGTACGCCAAATTACGGTACCGTTATAGTTATGAATCTCTAGAGAAATTTCGTCACCATTATTTTCTGGATAACTGTGGAACAAAAATAAAAATAAATAATTAGAAGTTAAATATTCTCTTGATTTTTTTTTTCTTAATTGTTAATTTGATATATTCTTACAAGCAATGTGTTTCTCCAGACCCAGTATAAAGCATTATGGATGATCTAGAATCGCTTTTGAGGCTCAATAAACATTCATGAGACTCTACAAAAATCATTTTAAAAAATAATAACATAATTCAAATAAAAAAAATATTAACATAATAGTACAATAAACTATTCTTTTAAATTGAAACGAACCTTCTGGGGGGGTTGAAGAGGTGGCCCTATGAAAAGAAGAGCAGCATTTAATACGAGAAATTTGATTTTTTAATAATTTGGTCATTTTTTTCACACATCCATAACCAACTTGCGCATAAATCGACCTCAGAGAATTTATCCTTCGAATTTTTGGTTGATGAGATATTATTTGCACCTTTTTCACTGTTAAAATAAATATATATATTAGAAGTTATTATATTATAGACATATCGAATATATCCATTTAAACTCGTCAAATATCAGTTTTATCCAAATGTTAACTTTCTGTTAAAAGAACTATGCTTAAATTTATAATCTGTAATAAAATTAATAATTAAAAATATGATTGACTAAAATACCCTTCTCCCATTAACACTGACCACTTCTCCCATACTAAACTCGACACATATTCATCTCTTTCACGCACAGTATCTTACTTCACCTTTAGAAGGATAAATTTTATATTTTGAATCTTAGAAGGGACATATCAGAAATTATCCATATTATAAAACTAAACTATAATTATAATAATTTCTTTTAGTACCTTCAACCTCGACTTTTTCTATATTTTTTCTTCCTTTGACACGGGGAGGTGGCTCATTTTCATAATTATCGTTAGTATCACAAATATTTTCTCCTTTTGGTTGAAGTAAGTGTTTTTGTAAACTGTTAAGCCAAATAATAATTTCAAAATGAGTGTGCCGAAATATATAGGTAAATAAATTGAAAATATTATAAATGAGTGTAAAACTACCGAAAGGCCCTTCTAAGAATAAAAAAATCATCTCGTACAAACTCAAAAGCTTCAAAGTGACCTCTATTATAGGCATTCATGCAAAACCGGTTACATGCTTCGTATGCTACCATACTTTCCCATACATTTTGCACACTGTATTAAAAATGTTAAATAAAATAATTAATTAAATTTATAAGGACTTAAATGTAAAAAAGAAACGAAAAGTGAAAACGTACCTGGTTGTGTGAGCAGGGACAAGCTTCTTCTCTTCCTGAGCTTCCATCTCTGACAAGAAATTAAGTTCAGTATTTCTAAATCTAACACTACAAATTCAACCCTGTAAAAACCTCAAAATCTCTTAGCCCCCAAAATTCCCAAATTAACCAGACACAAATATACACGTACCATCTCTATCAAGAGAGTATAAACCGTCTCCATTTCCTAAAATTGGAGGAGCACTTGGGGGTACACTTGGCAACGCATAATCGTCAAGTGGATAGTTCTGCATTATTAAACAAAAATTAAACAAAATCGAACAAAACAATTCAAAAAATGAGTTAAAATTTAAAATTAGGCCAAATTTCATATGTACCCTTACAAAACTCCATAATTTCATGTATACCCCTGCAAATCGTGAAATATCATGAATACCCCTACAAAACTACTAAAATTTCATGGATGCCCTTTTTATTAGATTTCGGTTAGCTATTCGTTAAGATTATCACTAATTTTTTCTTTTTCGATTTTACTTGCTATGTAAATTTCGAATAATATTTATGTTGGAAAAATCAGAAAAGCACCAATTAGCGGTAATTTTAAAGAATAATTAACCGAAATCTAACAAAAATGGCATATGTGAAATTTTAGTAGTTTTGTAGGGGTATTCATGATATTTCACGTTTTACAGGGGTTACGTGAAATTGTGGGGTTTTGTAAGGGTACATATGAAATTTGGCCTTAAAATTAACATACTGTAACATGCAAATTTTCCTTCGATTCGCCTACCGGAGCATTGACGGAATTGAAACTGGAGACGTAGCTATCACTGGAGACGATCTCTTCTTCTCTATATGCTGACTCATCGTGACTTGCAAAAGACACGGATCCACCACTTTCTACCTCTTTCTCCTCAGACACGTGGATGCTCGAACTGTACTCGCTACGTAATTGCAATTTGGGGGGAAAGAAAGAGCCTGATCTGGTTCTGTAGACCGGGTCCAGAAGGGAAAATTTTCTTTCCAATTTTTCTGGAGTGGTCACGGGTGATCGCTGTTGTTGCCGCGACTCAATTTCAGACCCCTAAAATTTTCAGTTGAAATAAAATCGATTAATCTCGAATTAATCATGCTACCAAAAAAAATTTCAAGAATTCAAGCTGCAAATGAATAAGATCGAGGTTCCAAACTTCGAATTCATACCTGTCTGACCCATCGGATTTCCGTCTCGTCCAATCCCTCTGTAAACACTGACATTTTTTAATTCGATCTCTATTTTCCTTCTTTTAGGTAAAACCAAATCGTGTTTTGATTCTTGTAGAATAGTATTTTTGTTATTTAATATTTATATTTTCCTTCTTTTTGTTAAAACCAAATCGCTTTTTATTCTGGTAGAATAGTTTTTTTAATTTAATATTTATATTTTCCTTCTTTTTGTTAAAACCAAATCGCTTTTTATTCTTGTACAATAGTTTTTGTTATTTAATATTTATATTTTCCTTCTTTTTGTTCAAACCAAATCGTTTTTTATTTTTGTAGAATAGTTTTTGTTATTTAATTCATTCGTTTGATTGTACAAAACCTGATTTATATGAAACCAGTAATTCTTAACTAAAAATAGCTGAACCGGCTTAATTCTTTAATTTAAAACTAGTCTTGACTCTTGATACATCGAACCAAGCTCATTATTCTAATCTAAAATATAAAACTCACAGATGAGTTTATAATATATAAATTAAATGTTGGCCCAAAAGCCCATACGGTTTTCTCCATTTGCTAATTTAGTTATTATTGCCAATGCCAATCTACTTAAAAACATGAATTTCTGTCCTAAAGATACCAAAAAAATCAAATAATTGCAATGTTAACAATATATTACTCCAAAAAAGAAAAGACGAAATGTGTGAGCAATTTCATGGGTTGTACATTCTTTTTATTTTTATTAAATAGCCAAGGTGTGAGCAATTTCATGCGTGGTTCTGAATTGAATTGGTCTGTGATGTGAACTATTCGAGATCACATATGGATAAACATGGGAATAATAATTCTACGTACCTTTTAATCAATCTCAGTCCAATTCTACGTTAATGAAATATTCTTGGGTATAATTCCAAATGAATTGACCACGCAAAAAAAATTGATACTAAGATTATTTTTTTACGTGACATAATCAACATTATGTTTCATTGAATTGCACAAACCTCTAAATTTTGGGGACTTCATTGCAAAATTACAATTTACTGCTCAGCAACGAGAAGCAAATTATGGTCGAACCCAGCCACAGCCTGTAAAACCCTAACCCCTTCTAAACTCTCAACCAAAGCCGGCTCCATCTCATCCATAGAATGTCCTAATCCTAGCCGTCCATTTCTCCCCGATCCCCAAGCCCACACCTCACCCTCTCCAGTTAAACAAATCGAATGGACACGTCCAGCAGAGACCGAAACCACCTTTTCTCCGTTCAAACCTTCAACAAAACCGGGAATCTCGTTATCCCCCTTGCGGCCTAATTGAGAACTTCTATTCCATCCCCAAGAGAGAACTTCATTGCCATTGTCAGGGGTATTTTTGTAATTACATAGAGCTAATGAGTGGCCGAGGCCGGCAGAGAGAGATATTGGAGCGTTATCACTGCTGATGTCAGCAATTGGAAGGATATTTGAATTCCCGGTTTTACGACCCAATTGTCCGTATGTGTTGTCCCCGCCACTTAAAATCGTGCCATCATCTAAGTAACAAAAAATAAGTAAAATGTCATGAAATTTTATTATTAGGGTTTTATGAGAAGGCTTACAGCATAGAACTAGAGAATGATCGAGTCCACAAGACACGTCAGAAACTCTAATTTCATTCGATTCCTTTACGAGACCAGGCTCCCAAATTATGGGCATGTGATCTTCTCTCTTAATCCTCTCTTCAACTAGCTTTTCTACTACTTCTAACATAGAGCGTTTTGTTTTCTGTTTCTCCATCTCAGGAGGGTTCGTAGTATTTTCAGAAATTGATGGGGTTGAGTGAAAAATTGAACCCATTAGAGTCATTAGACCTAATCGCCCTTCTTCTGCATAACCCCAACCGAATAACTTACCTTCTTTCGTCAACGCCAATGCGTGGCCCCATCCATACGATACCTAAATCATTTCAACACAATCATATTAAAAAAAAGATCGCAACTTTATTATTTTTGGGATATGCATTGACCTTAACTATGTCATGGCCAATGAGGGAGTTCACTCTAGAAGGTTGTATCGATTCAATTATATCTGGACCGAGACCGAGTTGACCGCGTTTGGACCGGCCCCAAACCCATAACGAGCCATCTTCTCCAATTGCAGAAGAAATAACACCAGATGCAGAAACTGCACGGATCTTGATTCCATCCAAGCCTTCCACCCTCTGAGGATTGTTCCATCCAGTTCTGATTCATTCACGAAGATACATTTAGAGGGCCCGAAAGTGTAAAACTAGTAAAATGAAGGGTGAAAGTGAAAAAGTAGAGACCTTGAAGTATTCAAGCCTCTGCCAAGCTGTCCTTCTTCATTGCGACCCCATGCCCAGACCTCTCCTTCTATTGTGATAGCTAGAGAGTGGTAGTGCCCAGCTGCCACGCAAGCGATATTAGAGGGAAGTGAAGGGACCTATTCGTAGGAGTGGAAATTAACCATAGCTGATTTGATGAAAAGCATGAGTTTATACAGATAGTACCTTGGTGGGCTCGTAGGCATCGGAGAGAGGGGAAGGTCCAACCGCGCCATTGCTGTTATCTCCAAAGCTCCAAACCGATCCCCATTTCTCTCCAGTTGAGATACAACGGGAGAGAATCGAGCTCAGCCGGAGAGCCGATGCTCGCTTTCTGACAAACAGGTAAAGTCCCATGAGGAAGAAGAGAGAATTGAAGTGAAGAAACAACAATCCGGGCTTCAAAAAAAGAACCTGAATTCAATTCCCGGAGTACTACATAACTCAGAAATCAAATCGAGGATTATCAGTAACTGAGAATCAAAAAAACACCTTGAAAATTATCTCGCCGTCTGTGGGTATCGAACCCACGACCACGTGGTTAAAAGCCACGCGCTCTACCACTGAGCTAAGAAGGCACCGTCATTTTAGCCTCAGTTAGAAGTAAATTATTTTTACTCCGTATATTAATCGACCCATCCAGTAACCCATCCAGTAACTCGGTTCACCATGAACCAGTTCCAGCTAATATTTTTTTCTTCTGGCTATTCATCTCTGCCATACGAGGCCGTTACGCTGTATATTTTTCCCTGGACCCGGTCTATCCGTACTTCTAACAATTCGCTCACTGATAAGTGGGAATCGATTGCAGTCTCACCTTTCCCAATTGGGCACGCAGTCTTAAGAAGCACCTTATATTACCAATCATTATTTGGGGGCTTTCCTCTCTCTCTCTCTCACTGAATTCCTCGAGGTAAGGCATCAAATCTCTTAGCTTTGATTTATTTTCTTGTAATTTCTCTTAGTATTTCGTCTTTGGCATCTTCGATTTTGCAGAGAATCTTTTGATCCAAGAAGATGAGCTGTCTCGCAACGGCAGAGCTGTGCGATACTAACCAGTCACTAATCACGACTGGAGAAGTGAGGGTTCTTGAACCAATTTTCAATATGTATGGGCGGAATACCTCGTTCTCGGGTCCGATCGTCACTCTCAAAGTCTTCGAGGATAACGTGCTTGTCAGAGAGTTCCTCGAAACCAAAGGGGAAGGTATATTTCGATATGAAATTATGATTCTTGATACTTAAAAGAGAGATTGAAACTTGATTGAATTTTCAGGTAGTGTGTTAGTGATAGATGGAGGGGGAAGCAAGAGATGTGCCTTGGTGGGAGGCAATCTGGTACAGCTGGCGCATAACAATGGCTGGGCCGGGATAATCATCAACGGATGCGTCAGAGATGTCGACGAGATCAACATCACTGACTTTGGTGTTCGCGCAATTGCATCTCATCCGTTGAAATCGTATAAAAGGGGAGCCGGGGAGAAGAATGCACCGGTTTATATCGCCGGTACTTTGATTCGTCCTGGTGAGTGGGCTTATGCCGATAGTGACGGAGTTTTGATTGCCAAGACTGAAATTAATCTCTGATTTCGAATGTTTAGTCTTTGCTAAGAGGGAATAATTGATACAGAAAGAGGAGAAACGATAGGATTGTTCTTGTTTGTTGAATTTTTGTCATGAATAATGTTTTCTCTCTGTTGAGAAAAAATATGTTTATTTAGCATTAATTTCTAAGAAAGAAGTTTATAATTCCAAAATTTATTGACTATCGTCTTGTTTATATGTCTTTGTTACTCCTGAATTTTGTTGTTCCTGAGGAAACTCGGGATTTGAATTCTCGGATTGCTAACAAACCCATATTGAATTGCTATAGAACTCGTCTCGGGTTGCAAAGGGAACTGAGACTTCAATTTTTGGTTTTATAGGAAAAGTGTATCGGGTTAGGAGTGAAATCCGGGATTTATATTTCCGGATTAGAATTTAGGGTATTTCACTATTTCGTCAAAGTATTTGGTAGAGAATAGGAGTGTAAAGGGGTGGATATTATTCGACTAAATCGTAATGGTATCTTAAAATATGTGTATTCGAATCAAAAAAATTTGTATATAATCCGTGTATTAACGGTAAGGACAAGTTTTTTTCGAATACGGATGTAATTGGTTTTGCTTGCGGATACAAATACGGATGCAAATTTTGGCTCCTTAATTATTGAGTTTGTGTATTTTTTGTCCCTCAACTTTTACATGGTTCATTTTTAACCCCTTAATTATTATGTTGGCTTGTATATCATTTTTTTATCCATTAAATATTTACGTGTCAGTTAAATTGACACATAAGTATGACAAGTTAGATATCCTACCACATAAACAATGATTTGATATTTAAATATATATTTGAATTTGAATATTCTTAAAAAAAAAAATAGATCAATTTTATATTGCCATAAACTCTAATATTCAATAATACAAATACATATTTTAAAGCATATTTTTTCAAAATATTATGTAATTGATTATGTGACAGAATATTTGGCATGTCACCTTTTATATATTATAATTAATAAATCTGAATATTTTATATCATTGAACTTGTTAAAATATTGGTATTTGTACTACTGACTATTAGAGTTTATGATAATAAAATATGATTCTATTTTTTGTTAGAATATAAAAATATACATTTTAAATACCATATTATTGTTTATGTGGCAGAATATCTCACATCTCATTGATTACATATCAAGTTAACGATCACATAAACATTTAACAGATGGAAGGGGTACATATGAGCCAACATATTAGTTGAGGGGTTAAAATGTATCATATAAAAGTTGAGAGACAAAAATGCATCAACTCAATAATTGAGGAGTCAAATTTAGAATTTTCTCTTTTTTTTTTGTCAATGATAATTGGCACTTGAATTTTTTTATATATGTAATAATTTTGATGGTAATTTTTTTTTATATATTAATAATATTTACAATTAGAATTGTATTTTTTTGCATTGAATAATTTTCATAGTAAATAATATAAATAGACTATAATATCCAATTCAAGATTCTAAATTAAAATTATTTATTTAATCATCTAATATTTGGGGTTACCCACGAAGGCAAATATTTAACATAAATTACAATTGTGTTGTATCAAAACGGAAGGAAGATCTTTTCACACAAATTTTATGACAAAGTCATGCAAAACTTATTTTACTATACAAATAGTGCACCTTCAATTGTTCATACAAGCAAGATGAATGGCGAGATTAGTTATTTTATGAGCATAAATAATGGTTTATACTAACTTTCTTTACAAAGAAAAAAAAATAATGAGATCAATACACTTATACACACTAGATGAGCTCTGAAAAGAAGAGAAAATAAATTATTTCAATATACTCGCATAAATTATATATTGGAGGATAAACCAACAAATACAAAAAATAAACATCAAATGATATCAACGCAAGTAAGAATAAGAAGAAAGGTCTAAAAGTATCAAAAAAATCCCTAGCATGAGAGCAAATCGGCAAAGCAATTAGAGTTTACGAGGAAAGAAAGGTAGAACGACAGAATTGAAAAAGATCGGTATAAAGGGAATAATAATTGTGACTGTGGATCCATTACGTGAAACCTACGTTTTTATAGTAATTGTAAATTTCCTAATTTTAGTAATATAATAGATATGGAATGATGAATCCATTTTATTTTCTAAAAAAAAAGTGACCTCTACATTAAAAAAAAAACATTTATGGATCCCAAATTTTATTATGGATTCTACAGTTTTTACTTTCTCAACATTTAAGCAAAAAAAAAAAAAATACAAGTCATTTATAAAAAACATAAAAAAAATTTATGAATTTGTTGTTAATATTTAGAAAAGTCAAGGAATTTTTTGAAGAATATAATGGAGGCGCCGTGCATATCTCTCAGCAATATACGTGAGATGGTGTGTGAGAAACGGTGAGAGAGGGAGAGAAGTTTTCAAATTGTTCATGTTCAGATTTGATTTACGGTAATGATATTAACAAAAAATAAAATTACTGAAAACAGAAAATTTAAATTTGAAATGGTAATTTTACTTTTAGTTCATGCCAAAATTGATTAAAATTTCATGTATCTAGTATTTATTTTTCCTGTCAATATCACTATCCTTTGATTTATTGAGTCAAGGTTATTCGACTAGAATATTTGGTTCAAATCATTCAAATTTCGGTGTTTTTAGCTTTCAGGTCATAATTGTACTCGTTACAGGTCTGGTTCATATGTAAGCCTTATGAAGTTCAAAATTAGTATACAAAATTTTCGAAAAATATAATTTATGCAGTTAAAAATAAGTATAATTACAATAAAATTATTATATATCATAAGAAGTCTCATGATTAATTACTAGAACAATTATCTACTTATTGAGGGGTCATGAATTTGAATCTCTACGAACAGTATTTTTTTTTTCTAAAATGCAAAAAATCTACCAGAAAAAATTAATCTGAAGAAATTTGAACCTTAGATCTATATCAAAAAAATTAAAGAACCTTAACAAAGAAATCACACAATCACATATAAAATCTTAATCTTATTTAATAATTAATTTAAATAGTGTTTTTAAAATGTTAGCTTCGATCCTTAATATGTTTGGACTAGCCCTCACTCTCGTTACGAGACAATTCATAATTAGGATAGCCGAAGCGATTATTATGGTCATTTAAAGTTATTTTCCAGCTCATTCAAGTTTAGGTTTTGGTCGTTTGGTTCGTCATTCATGTTTTGAATTCATACATCAAATTTTTTTTTCACCGTCCATTAATCAAATAATGTGATTAGAATAAACCGGATAAAACATAATCAGTCTGTTAAAAGGTCTTAAAACTTGCAATGAGCCGGTCAACAAAAAATAAAGATAAGAATAAATGAGTAATTATATTCCTTGTGCGTGTAATAAGTACATTTTTAGTTATATAAGATAAGATATTATTAATGTTTATTCAAACAAGGAATATTTTTGCATGTGATCCAATTTACTTTGAAAATTCGAAAAATAACTCGAATTTTCAAAATATTCCAAAACCAATCCGGAACTGATTTTAAAAATTGGTGAAATTATCCCACTCAATTTTTTTAATATCACTTTTATTCTCAAACAGTACCGTCCCGAAAAATGAAAATAAAAGGAAGTTCTAAAAATCATAATAAATATAAATATAAATGAAATTGAGTGAGATAAAATTCTGAACAAACTAAACACAATTAATATTAAACATGATATTTTTTTGATGATTTTAAAAGATATAAAAAAAACAGTGAAATCTATTTTACAAAACATGACAAAAAAATAGAGAATTTTGATAGCAATTTAACCTAAATATACAAATTTTGATAGCAATAATCGACTTACTCATGTTTCGGATTATTCGCGTTGAGATTTGGTTTTTTATTTTTGAGTTGTTCGGTTTTCGAGTTATAAGAAGTCCAAAATTGAATTATGGATTACTCATGATAATTCCTAAGTTGAAAAAAAGAAATTCATATTTGATTCTCGGTTTTCTAAGAAATTATTAATTTTAATTGAGAAGACCAGATACAAATTCTCGGAATTAACCCCAATTTAAGATAATTTTGCGATAATTTGAGAAAATAGGATTTGGGGAAGAAAAGAAAGAAGGAGAAAAAGGAAGATAGATTTAGATTAAAGAAGATAGAGTTACAAGTAACAACACACCCGAAATATTACATATCCAGACTATAAATAGCAAGTAAATTATACCAATTAACTCGAGTAATTGTACTGAAATAACCGAATCAAATAACAGTAAAATAAATGAGCAGGATAAAAGGAGAGATTTTGTAATGATCTTCCGCTCTCCAGTCATAACCCAATGGACCCCTCTTTTTACTACTTTTAACATCCTTACGGCATTGCTAGGAAACCCGAAATTATATTCTCGGGTTAGCTACCAAAACAGATATCTGAATTCCCGGGTTCTGCAGCCAGCTCTCTACTAGATCACAAGCAGGTTCGATTAATGATTTTTATTTGCAACTTTTATCTATTCTCGATCGTGATTATTGATCCAATTTTCTTGAGAGATAAAAACGAAGAGATTCAGATAATTATCCCCCTTTTGAAATTTTTGAATAAATAAAATAAGTTTTTTACACATGCCACTTTTTACAGCTAAAACAAAAACATTACTATAATGAAAAGATAGCTAAAAAGAATTGAGGTCAGGCCTTTTTCATTCGGCCCATATTCATGCCCATATTCAGCAATGGCAGCAAACAAAAAAAGCTGATCTATTTCACATCACATCTCCCCCAAATTCGATTTCTCCATTTTAGGTATTTTCGAGTTCTTTTCCTTCAAGCTCGCTTACGTTTTATCTTCTGCCATTATCTCATCCATTAACAGGTTTCCTTCTTTGGCTTCTTCAGTGAAAATTCGTCGACATCTCTCCCTCCAAACGACGAAGAAGAACACTGCGAGGAGTTGCTTGGAAGCTTGAGTGCCGCCTGAATCGAACAAATTTTCTTGAGAGATTAGTAATTACCAGTGAGTAATTGTGCGTTTTTTCGAACAATTGTTCACAGCTTCGTTCAGGAGATTATGGCACTAAAATTATCCAGAAAAATGTCTCAATCTTTCGTAATTTCGTAGCTAAATTATTTAATTTTGTGCAGTAATTAAGAATGGATTTGCAAGGAGTAAAAGTGGGGGAGAGATGGTCTCAGAGAATTCTTTGGTTATGCGCTTTCGGCACTGGCGTCAGTATGCTCCTATTCTCTTCTTTTTATTAATCTACCATTTATTTCTGGTAATTATCACTCAATTCCAACAAAGTCAACCAATCACTACTCCATGTTTTATGTGTATGGCAATGAAAATTTTTATGGGTCGTAGCCAAGGTGTTCGATGAAATGTTTTTTATAGGTTGTAGCAATATTGTTCGATAAATTGTCTCAGATAGGATATAAACCTAATTTATAAAAGGTTTAGGCTTCGACAAAAAAAGATTCCAACAAAGTTCTTGTCGTGTATTTATTAAAAAAAATGATAATTCATCGGTAAGTAATAATATATGTGGATGAATTTTTGTTGTTGTTAGGTTTGTATATGGTTGCGGTAGAGAGGCAGGCTCAGAACAGACAACGAGCAATTGCTCAGGGACTCAAGGCCTTGGATTCCGCCACCTCTTCCAGATCCGACACTGTTTGAAATTTAAATTTTGTAAAATAATACAAAGATTTTATTTTTCGAATTTAAGATGTTCCTTTATATTTGATTTTGCTTATCTCGAGAGTTTGAGAAATCGTGTGCACTGCTTTTCAATTGTAGTAGGTGATTATTGGTTGGAATTATTTATTCCTTTTTTTTCTTTTTTTTTTACCTTTTGCACTTTTGAAGGTGTATATTTGAAAATTATCTTCTTTTAGTAGTCTATAGTGTTAATGCTCATTTTCTTCGGTTGTAATTTTTTAAGAACAAGTGTTGGTTAAAATAAATATTAGAGACTAAACTCGACGATTAATTGGTTTTTCACTCGTGGATCTGTGGTGTCAAAAAAGTACGAAAGTTTTTGCTGAAAAGAGGAATCTTCTATTGGGCCAGAGTCCACTAATAAATGGCCCTTGATCTTCTACACATCTTTTTGGGGTAGTGCTATGTGGACTTCATTTAGTTTTTATAGTATTTATGTTTTGTATGGATTTTGGATTAGTTTAATTTGAAGTTGTGTTATTTAAATTTTTAGTGACGTTAATTCTTTTTAATAGAAAAAATATGATATTATTAATTCGAATCAATGAATGGTCTTCTTTATGAGCTATTTAATTAGTTATTAAATGTTGTAATTTATTCTAAAAAGTTGGTGTATAGCTCCACTAATAAATGTACGTGTATTTTATCACACGTTGTTTAGTGCCACATGAAAAGTTGAGACTCGATGAACACAGGAGCAGATCTATGATAATATGGTTGCATCACTCGTGTGTTGTCATCGTTACTTTTTTTTTTCTTTTTTCTTTCTAGCATCCTAGTTTTATATATAAGCCAATCTTTCCAAATAGCCGTCAACAAAAAGACAATTTATGCAAAAATAAGAGAAATAAAATTAAAGCCAGTGCCTCTATAACCTGAATATTTTGCACAATAAAATCATATATTAGAGAAGTTATGATTTCGAGTCTCGTCGACGTCATCTTAAAATAAATGGGTACCAATAGGAACAATCGACCGCTTGTTGGATGTCATTAAAAAATATATACAATAATATTAAACAAAAACTTGAAAATATATTGGCAAAAATATATGTTTTAACAACTTATTTTTTATTAACATATAATATGTATTAACATAATAACTCAAGATAAATTAATATATAATCATTATAGTTTTTCTACATATATATTTTCAAGATGTTTGTTTAACGTGTTGTTCATTTTATGTTAGTTTTTTATGAAAAATATATAATAAATGAAATATTAAAATTATATAACATATAACATATAATAATTATATTATTATTGTAAATTATTATATGTTCAAAAATTATGGAAATTTTTTAAATTAATAAAAAAGTAAAAAATATTTTTTAATTTATTTTAATATGAAAATAAAAATGTATTTTTGTACAAAAAAAATAGTTAACACAATCAAAAGCTAGTTTTAACCCCTACATGAGAGGGTATTTGTAAATAAAATTTTGTTTAGAAAGTTTTTTTTGGGAATATTCAAAAAATGATTTTTTTGTTAATATCCAAAAAAGTTAAAAGAGTTTTTTTAAGAATTCCCAATTCCATTGATAAAATACAAATACATAGTTCATATTATTACAATTACCTTTGTGAATACTACGATAATCAAATTAATTTAAATAAAACAAAAAAAACCGGGCCATTCTATACATTAAATTCATGCTCCTCCGCTTACTATACCAACAATAGTAGTCAGATTCACCATACTCTCATACGTTCCGCGTTTCGGTGGAGATTGGGAGATCATTGGATTTCGCTACATTCGACCTCCATGTGGAGATTATTGAGTCGTCGTCCAATATTCCTCGTCTTTCATATTGCTCATTCTTTTCTCTATTCTTAAAGCATTTTTTGCAATTTCCAATAATTAAGAGCTTCTTAGAAATTTTGGTATATTTCATGGTTTTTTTTGTAAATTACCGAAAAAAGAAGTGTCCATTTTGCAAATTGGCGTAATATTCAATTAGTAGATGCCTCTTCATGAAATCCAGTGGTGGTTAAGATGAGCACTGAAAATCTTCAAAGATGCTCTTAACGCATGCTGTTCTTTTCAAACCCTTTTTATCTCTCAATTCCTCTATTTAATTGACCTAATTAAAATCCTAATTCATGTCATTGTCAATTGGGATCTCAATCCATCTTTAATCATGATTTGATTTCTCTTTAGTCTTTACAATCTTTTTTTTGTTTTCGATCACAAATTAATCATCTCCAACAGTGTAAAGAGCACATAAACAATATATAGGGCATAAAACTGACACGGGATTTACTATTTGCTGCGAGCATGCTCCGATCCAACGTCCGTCCAACCGACCAACCGCCAACCGGTCAGGTGGTATTTTTTTGTGAAATTATAAATTTGCATTTTATATTAATTAAGTTTATCGTTGGTAATGTGAAAAATTATGTTTATATTGGTGAAAAATCATGTTTATTTATGAAAGAATAATGTTCGTGAATCATTTAGATATTTGTGAAAGGTTACGTTCAAATTAGTGAAAAGTTGTGTTCATCTAGAGAACAGTAATGTATATAAATCATGTAACCTATAAATAAAAATATATTTCGTGTCATTTGAATCAATCAACAAATATTTGTAATATTTCTCTTGCTTATATAGTAAATTTCAAGTTCCATTAAGATCATTTTTTTTCTACTATTTGTATGATTCTTGGCTAGTGCGACGGTCTATTGTAATATTGTTAAGTTCAGTTATCGTTACATTTTTTACGGCATAATATACAGTGTTACTAAAAAATATATCTCATAAGTAATGACATTCATAAATACTTGCTTTATCCTCGCGCAATTGCGCGGGACGACATATATATTTATATAGATATATAATTATTTAAATAGAATTAACGCGTGTGCGAATTAACGCGCGTGCGTTTGAACTAAATTAATCTAATCATGACATATTTGCAAATATCATGATGTCAATAGATGCATAAGGTTCATGAAATTAGTCTATCACGAATATTATTTTCTGATATAATTTGTATAAATAGCATTTGTTCAGGTGCTTTTAAAGTCGATTAATATAATCAGGACATATTCGCAAATATATTTGATGTCAATCGATGTATTATAGTTACGGTTCATTAAAGAATCGCAACGTGTCATATAGATACAACGGGCAAATTACAAATTTCTATGAAAACTCGCATAAATTTGAGGTTACAAAATTTCATATATACCCGTGCAAAATGAGCAAATACAAAAAAAATTGAAAAGCCAAAAAAGGACCAAAATATAAAAAGGAAAAAAATTGGGTAAAAAGAAAAAGAAAAAAAATGAACTTACAAAATTGCATACATAACCCTGCCCAATGAGCAAATTAAAAAAAAGAAAAATCGGAAAAAAATATCAAAATGTAAAAAGGGACCAAAATGTAAAAAAAGGATCATAATGTAAAAAATGACTAAAATGTAAAATCGGAAAAAAGCATCAAAATGTAAAAAATGATCAAAATAAAAATAAATAAAAAATTAAAAAATAAGAAAAAAGGATAAAAAAGTAAAAAATGACCAAAATGTAAAAAAAAGATCAAAATGACCAAAATGTAAAATAGGAAAAAAGCCTAAAAATGTAAAAAATGTACCAAAATATAAATAAAAAAGGACCAAAATGTAAAATAGGAAAAAAAAAATCAAAATGACCAAAATGTAAATAAAAGAACCAACATATAAATAAAAAATGGCCAAAATATAAATAAAAATGACCAAAATGTAAATAAAAAAATAATAGGGGTAAAAGCAAAAGCTACTCCCTGTCACGTGTCATCACAAGGTGGAGGGAGTAGCATTATATTAACTACTATAATACTATAATATAATATATGATATTTATATAAGATATATTGATATTGAAAATTATGAGTATGTAATGTTGCAAAATTAAGTAGTATTCAATTAGTAGATGTCTTTTCATGGAATCCAAAATAGGTCAATTCGAAAAAGGTGTTGATATTTTAAGAGCAAATTTTGTATGGTAAGGACGGTTTAAAAGATGATTTTTTGCTCTCAAAATCATAGTAATTTTTGTTTTCTAATCATTATTTTGACTTTTTTTAACGATTATTTAGAATATGCATATATAGAAAATCCAATACAAAAAATTATATATAATATACAAATAACAGTACCAACATGTGCATTAATGTCTATTTTAATTGAGCATTTCTGCAAGTAATCCTGTATGGAAAATAATTTCGAAAAATAACTCAATTTTAAAAAATATTCCAAAACTAACTCAAACCGGATTTTAAAATCCCGGCACCACCAGATTTTAAAAATCCGCTCAATTAATTATGTTAAGATAGCATGATTAGACAGTTTGTACATAATTAAAAAATGGACAGATTTTTAAAACCAGCCAAAGAATCAATTGATTAAGCTGTTATATCCCTCCAGTTTTTACCCCCACAGTCTTTATGTTAAACAGCTTATTCAAACCAGCCAAAGAATCAAACCGGTTTGGACGAATTTAATTAAACATAAAGATTGTGGAAGTAAAAACTGGAGGGATATAACAGCTTATTCAATTGATTCTTTGGCTGGTTTTAAAAAACCGTTTATTTTTTTATTATGTATGAACTGTCTGGTCGTGCTATCTTAATATAATTAATTGAGCGGGTTTTTAAATCCGGTGGCACCGGAATTTTAAAATCTGATTTGGATTAGTTTTGGAATGGGTTATTTTTCGAAATTATTTTTCATAAATGATTACACGAAGAAATGCTCCAATTTTAATCCACTGTAGTTGGATAGGAATAAACGAAATGGACCCGGAACAAACATTGTAGTATGAAATAGTGACACATGGATACCGCGTAAACCCTAACAAATTATACTTAGATGAGATAAAATACAATAAAATTAATATAACGTGCTATCTTTTTCATTCTAAGAATATATTAAAATGTTTTACTGAAGTGAAAAATAATATTACAATACAAATATTATTATTATTTTTTGATTAAATGGAGAAGGCTATTTTTTCTTAATTCATTGATGCTAATGAGATTTGAACTCATGATATATGATTTATCGTGTTATGCATTCAATCACTTGAACTATATGTCTATTGACTACAACACAGGTATTATGATATTTGTTAATTAAAAAACAACATATAACCGACATATGAACAAATAAACGTCTAAAATATCGTTTTGATTTGAAAGCGAATTAAAAAAATAAGGTTTACCATAGAAGCTGCTTCTTCTTATGCTTGAAATAATATAAGCTGTGAAAAATTGATTTATTATATTGAAAATATGAGAAAATTATGTGGACAATTCATCCAAAAAAATGAATTTATGTGTATAATAAAGTAGGCAATGATGAAGTTTGAGCAAAATATCATAATGTTTATGTAGATAATATGATGAATTTAGAAGGTGGTACAACTATTTTTAAATTTTAAATATGAACAGAAAATGTGTTTAGATTTAATTTAGACTCTAAAAAATTGAAACATGAAATATATATCATCAAAAACTCTATTCCCCCTTGAAACTTGTCAGAGAATTAAAGCCATTCATAACAACTACAATCCCATCATTCCTTTAGCTTCTCTTCCTCAATTCCCAATGAAATATAACACAAGTCAAGAAATCCATTAAACAAGAAAAGTCAATTGTGTTTGATATATATTTGTACTATGAATGAAAGACCATTCATAAAATACGGTCCATCACCACCAAAGGTCCAAAACCCTCAAGTTTCTGTCAAGCTTTTTAAATTCTTGGTCGATATGATCAAGCTTTTTAAATTCTTCTTTCAAAGATCCTATCTTGGTTTTGTTTCCTACTCGGAATAAATAAACAATTCTCTCTCTCTCTCTCTCTCTCTCTCTAAATTCCCTACACGAGTGGGTGGGAACAATTCTCTACCCTTGGTTGGTTCTTCAAGATTAGAAAGAGAAGGAATTAAGGGGCTCAACTTTTATGTGGATTTGTCTACATAACCATATATAATATAGATTATAGAATATAGAATTATAGAATAGGTACTTTTGGGTCTAGCTAAATTAATGACTATATTAAACATATGGACATTATAGAAATCATGCATGCACCCCTCCGGTCCCCCATGTGTTATAAGTGTGTTCCCTTTTCCCTCCCTTCAACTCCACTCAATTCCCCCTCTATCTTCTCCATTCAACATTATGCAAATTGGACAAATCATTTCTCACACCGAAGCATTTCTGATAACTGGAGATCAGCTGTAATTTCACTACTGGAAACGAGTTCAAATTCTCTCTCTCACACTCTTGAGTCTTGAGGACATTTTTATTTTTATATATAATAAAAAGTTAGCTTTTAACTGATAGACGGTTTGGTCGGCCGAGCTAATAAAAGGGATCTACCTCCATGCCTTTGCTTTAACATAACTAATTGTCTCATTGAATCAGAGCTCTTCAACTAAATTCTGCTCATTCATTCAATTTTAGAGAGAGAGAGAGAGAGAGAGAGAGAGAGAGAGAGAGGGGAGAGAGAGGATGCAACACGAAGAAGACAACAGAAGAATCAGCATGAAAAAGGGTGGACTTTTGTGGCTGTCAAATCGTTACATTTAATGCAGGAGAGGTATGAACTTGGCAAAACTTGAGCTACTTCTCTTTGTTTGTTTCTTTGGTTCTTTCTCTCTCCTCTCTATTGCATGTGTGTGAGATTTCTATTTACAAGCATATTGAGATTCCTTTTTTCTCTTATGGGGATGAGAGTTGAGAGCAATTCCATCTAGTTAGAGTAAAGGTTTCTCCCTGACCAGTCCTTTTTCAGAATGAGAGAGAGATTGTTTTGTACTTTAAAAGATTAAATGAGAGATATTTTTGGGGGAAAGATTATTGACAAGAAGATCTTTTTCTTGCTTCAAAGGTGCAAGTGAAAATTATAAAAAAAAAAATCATGTGCTCGTGGTTCTGTTGCGATCTCTGTAATGGGTTACTACATCATATTGTTCCTTTCATAATTTTAACAATATTCATAACCTATTTGATTGAGCGTGAGACAAAAAAAATTATATGTTGTGAGAAATTGTGAATTCGATTTACATTGACATAGGACATGCAATATTTCTCTATTTATTATAAAAAAAAAATATTGGGAGAGTCATCCATCATTCTCTATGTTGCAATCGTTATATAGAATCTTAAACTTTAAACACACATAATTGGCTTGTTTTTTTTTTTTTTTTTTTGTCTTTTTGTTATAACCAATAATGGTTCTTGCTAATATCAAAATATCCATATGTATGATTTTTTTTTTACATGTAGAAAAATATCCACATAAGTATTATTATTTGGCCTACTTTAATATTTTTGTTATATCTATACATTGATTTTCTATCTAGGGTTCATCATAAAAACTATTTTCTAGGTCTGTAGCATCTTTTTAACTCATATAAAATATTTCTGAGCATACATATTTGTTAAGAAAAAAAGGCAATGAAAAACCTAACTTTGAGGTAGAGAGAGGAAGGGAAGCAAGGGATCTTCTAGCTAGGGTTTTGTTTATAATAATTAGTGCGATTGATTGATGTTTATAATTACTTGCATAGGCATAGGTGAGAGTGAGAAAAGGATAATGATTATTGGTGTTATATAGCTTTTATATATTGCCAGATTGGGGCTGAGACATTCCATCCGTTGGCCCTTAATGCTCCTCTGAGTCCTCTCTCCTCCATATATATTCCTTTCTTTGCTTTGCCCTCTCTTGATGTGAGTCTTCATTACTCTCTCTCTCTCTCTCAAAACTGAATTTGCATACATCACGTGTGTTATTTTTATAATTTTAATATAGGAAAATGTTGGACATACTCTCACATTTCCCTTCACATTTTTAATGACGTGTATATAATTTAACATTTTAAAAATTAATATTTTAATTCATGATTTAACATCTTAATTGTATGTTTAATCATAAATTGAGATAATTAAATCATAAATTAAAATGTTAAATTATGTTTTGTGTATTAATTTTGAAGATGTTAATTATATTTACGTCATCAAGATGTGAGAAAAGAATACTAGGGGTGTACATCACTACTCTTTAATATATGTTACACATGCATGTGTGGTGAGTGTGTGTAGTGGGGGCGTGGGGTTTTCTGGGTTAACTTGTGGATAGTATGTTGTATACTGACATAAAGAGGGAGAGTAAGGAAGTTACGTGAGAGGGGCCATGCGGCCAAGGCATTCATGATGATGAAGAGGTCGATCGAGAGAGAGAGAGAGAGAGATTGGGGTTGGGTGTGTGTAGTCCCTATTCACATATTTAAAGCTTTGCGTGTGTCTCTCAAGAGAGAGAGAGAGAGAGAGTGTTTGTGCGAAAGTAATGGGTATTTTCCTCTATACATTTCTCTTTCTCTTAATATTAATATTTTTATAAATTATTAAGAACAAAATAAAATAGTACTACAGAAAATAAAAGAATAATTAAAGCTATAATAGAGAGCTAAGATACCAACAAATAAAGACGTGAACAAAGGGCCATTAGCAAAAAGATATCTATTTATTATGCTACTTGTCATTTTTAATACCACGCATATTAGCAAATATATGTATATAGTTTCCACTCTTAATTTATACAAAACTTTATTCTTTACCTTTCATTTTCTAAAATATGTTGACTATTAGGATTAATTGACTAGAAAGTTTATAAAACTAATGTTTTAAGATTTTCTCTCCTCTTCAATCTTGAGGTGGCCCATCGGGCAATCCTAAGAATGTTTTTAGATTCCTCTGACCAAAACCCTTTCATTTAGTCTTTTGATCACATCATCAATACTTCTATCTCTTGATTGATATCATATACCAAACTCTCTCTCTCTCTCTCTCTTTCTCTCTCTCAAGGCACCAAAGTCCATGTGTATAAAGACAAGAACCGCATAATCCCCTCTCCTTTAACACAGTTTTCCTTTCTTAGAGAGAGAGAACAAAGAAAGAGCGAGAGATGAGACGCCTAGCTTTTGTTTGATTGAAACAGTGCATCTATTGCCACTCCCTACTTACTACTACTAGTACTCTCTCTCTCTCTAAGTCTAATGAACTAATCTTTACCAAAAATTCTTGTATTTATTTTTGCAGATCATGTCCTGTCAAAGAAGGCTCTCCTGCTACTACTGCACCTCCAGATGTGTTTCTCTCTCTCCTTCTATTATTAAACCCAACAAGAAATGCATTTCCTCCCTCTCTCTCTTCTCCTGCCTTTCTCTGAATTCAAAAACCCTAATTCCACTGCATCATCTTTGACAACTACCAAACTATGCTCTCCTCTCTCCAATCTCATGAAGAAGACACTCAAGAACCCCCAGCCAACAACACAATTAGTATACCAAACCCTAGCCAGTACTTACTCGCCACTTCGTCGTCACCACGTCAGATACTAATCCGTTGTGCCGAGCTGATTCAACGTGGCAACTTACCTGCTGCTCTTCCTCTAGCATCTGTCCTCCTCTCGAACACTTCACCACTTGGCGACTCGTCAGATCGTGTAGCTTACCATTTCGCACAAACCCTAATCCGGCTCATCGAATCAAACACAGCTAACACGACCGTTGGAACTGGTACTACATCGAACAACAAGATGGCTACTCAACTTATCCAATCATCTTACCTCTCCTTCAACCAAATAACCCCTTTCCTCCGTTTCGTGCATTTAACGGCGAACCAGGCAATCTTAGAAGCCATAGAGGGTCATCGTGGGGTCCACATAATCGACATGGACTCGGCTCATGGATTGCAATGGCCCCCTCTTCTTCAGGCAATAGCTGGCCATGCATACCTAGCCGGCACAGGCCCCCCTTCTGTACGAATAACCGGAGCAGGCACTGATATTGATGCCCTCAGGCGAACTGGTGACAGGTTACATTCATTTGCACGGTCCCTTGGTCTCTCCTTTCAATTCAACCCTCTCTTTCTCCCCTCTTATAGTTTGAACTCTTCTCTGAGTTCTCTCATTCAGTTGCACCAATCAGGAGGTGACAGCGACGAACAAGAGGTTTTGATAGTTAATTGTGTGTTATTTGTCAACAAATTATTGAATGCCGATGGAGAGGAAAGAAAACTACGTGAGTTTCTCATGATGGTACGAGCAATGGGCCCAACAGTAATGACGATCGCGGAGAGAGAATTAGGAGGCTTTCAAGGGGCCTCGCAAGATTTCTTTGCAGTATTTTCTGAGGTTTTAGAATATTACACCGCCGTTTTTGATGCGTTAGAGGCGACTGTACCGCCTAATAGTGTTGCAAGAAGAGAGGTAGAGGAAATGTGGCTAAGGGAGGAGATAAATAAAGCACTGGTACCGTCGGACCGAGCATTGGTACCAATCGGCATGAGGTTGGAGAGATGGGAGGTTGTGATGAGAGATAGTGGTTTTGTGCCACGTAGACTTAGCGAGTATTCATTGTCGCAAGCTCGATTACTACTTAGATTGCATTATCCTTCAGAAGGGTATCAATTGCAAGTTGTGAGAGAGGCTTTGTTTCTTGGATGGCAAGCTAGAGCTTTATTTTCAGTGTCTTCATGGAAATGAGATTCTCTTGCTTGATGAAGATTATTGGTTAGTCAATTATTGTTCTTGTTGTTTTTATTAATTATGTGGAGTTGTAGGGTTATTTTTGAAATTTTTGAGAATCATTGTTTGGGGGCAAGTAGCTAGGTGGGGGTAGCATGAACAAGAGTATAAAGAGGTAGTATATATAGTCTTTTATTTAGGCCTAATTAACCCAACTTTGATCTCCAATATATTGTTCGCACTCATCATTATAATTAATGCAAGTATGCAATTGCATTACTTAATTTACTTTAATTTTTTATGTAAATTTATTTTGCTTAATTTGATGTTCTTTAGTAAGAATTGTCATGATACTATTAGCATTGGTTGTAAAAACACTTTAATTAATCAAAATAACAGAAGTGGAGCTTATGAATCCACTCTATTTTCCTAAAAAAAAGAATTGTCATGTTTGCATGCATCTATTGTTATGTGTAACTCGAAATTACTTCCATTTAGAGGGAGAGAGAGAGAGAGAGAGAGAGAGTTGTAATTGGGTTGGGGGGGGGGGGGGGGGGGGGGGGGGGGGGGGGGTTTGGAGAAGTGAGGAACATCCAACAGAAAATAGGGCTATATTTTCTCGCCCTTGCTAGTTCTTGTTTCTTCAAAATTATTTGTTTATGAAATAAGTTAGGTTTACTTTTAAATAAGATTGAAGTTAATTATAATTATAATTTTAAGGTCTCTAAAATCTTCAAAAACAAGGTTGAAGTTATATACATACCACTAAAATATTAATATGGATATTATGCATAGACAGAAAGCATAAAAACTTTTGAAAGGATCTCAACAAGTAATTATATTAAAAAAATAAAATCAAATGATAAATTCAAAGATCACTTTTATTATTGGGACAAAGAGTTAGTAGGAAACATGCTTGACCAAATGACACTACATATTTAAAATTGTCAAAAATCTACTTTTTCAACAAATCTTGATTATTTGATGTATTTTATAAACAAAATATTTTAATTTGTTGAGATAGCAATAAGTTTTGAATCTGAGTTTTCAACTAAGAAATAGGTCAGTATGTTTAAAACTTCGGGATGTTTAATTAGAGTATGTTTTGACTCCAAGGATTTATAATATTATCATGATATGATACGAAGTTCATTTTTTTTTATTTTATAAAATTCTGCATTTGAAATATGTCTCTGTATTTTATATAATTCATGCTAGCAATTTTACTACAATAGACACTTCCATCTTCTAATTGAAATTAAATCCACTTTTAGATACTTTCTGAAGAAATTAAGAAAAAAAAGAATGGAGAGAGATCTTAGTGATGGAACCATATAATTTAACATATTTTTATATGGCCATGGTATCTTCTAAGAAAAAGGATAGGGGAGTGGGGGAAATGATGAGAATGGCATCTAAGTTTTTAGTTTATTAATTGTGCAAATGAGAGTATCTCACCGCATTATATATTATATTCATTGGGCCTCATGCTTGCATGGCTTTCTTGTTGCTTGTTGGCGCATGAGGGATTATTTAATTTCCTATGGTTTGTTTTTAACAAACTAATCCCTAATCCCTATGGTTACCACTAAAACTAGTTTTCTTTTATGATTTGCTTAAATTACATTTTTTATTTTGGAACACAAATTAATCTTTCTTTGAATATATTAGATATTTGAAATGAAATCACGCAATGTAATTTGAACAAGTCATTAATTCTTCCAAGGAAATATATAAGAGGAATTATGTTTAGTTTTGTTAATCTTGTATTTTGTGCTTTGTGTCCCATATATGGTGGTTAATTGTGCCTTGCGAAGGGGCAACAAAAGCCCCTTATATTTCTTTTTAAAACCCTAATTTGTGCTCCATTGTCTCCTCTGAAACAAAATCATTGGGCTTGTTGCACCCTTTTCTCCTCCTAAAAGATCATTCCCTTTTTGAAACAATACCCCTTCCTTTGGGATCTCTGTGGTTCTCTCTCTCTCTCTCTCTCTCTCTCTCTCTCTCTCTCTCTCTCTAGAAACAACACAACGTCTAGCTAAACCAAAGTTTTAAAGAACAGTGATTCAATTTTTTTAATTCAATACACTGTAAGTATAATTTTTAGAGTGGATGAATATGCATACACGTTTTCTTTCCTCGCTTTTTTTGACAAGAACTCTGAAACGTGTTAAATGTAGAGATTTATTTTGTTTGTTCTTTGAAATTAAAGGCACATATTTGCATTGGTTGGTTAAGAATTATGTGAATAGAGCATTAGATAGTGGAATTTGATTAATTTTACTTCTGGTACCATTGTATAAAGAATATATATCTATCTACTGACTACTGGTACAATTTTTTTTATTTATAAAATTGATTCTTTGGTTTCATTCTATTTTGGAAAATGTTGGACGTAACCCCAAACTCTCCAAAAAAGTCCGATGACGTGGATAAAATTTAACACCTTAATTTATGATTTGATATTTTTTTTTAATGTTATCCGACAAGCGATCGCTTTCGTTACAGATACCTAATTTTTTTAATGCCAATGAAGATCGAACCCATGACCTCTCACCATGGTTTGATATTTTCGTGAGATGTCAAATTATAAACTAAAATAGTTAAGTCATAGATTCGGATGTTAAATCATAAATTATGATATATAATTAAGATTTAAAAAATTTGTCACGTCATCAAGAGATGTGGAGGAGAGATCTAGGAGGTATATATAAGTACTCTTCTATTTTTACTAATGAAATGACATGGAAAAAAGAAAGGTCATGATGGGCCAGAAAGAACCATTCTAATTCTCACCAATCTTGGATGCAGTGCATTTAATGATTTTCCACCTGTTTTTGTCCGCTTATTCCTAAAAAAAATCAGTGACGGATCTTGACCGAATCAACATGAGTCGTTAACAAGTTGTTGAGACGTTAAAAAGTTTCAAAAGAAAAAATTGAGGTGATATTCTATAAACTCCAATTTTTAAAAATACACTAATAAACAACTATATATACATATTATTTTCCAAAATATTTATTTGCGCGGAGATGTGTCTCTCTAATTCCTTAATAAATTCGCCACTTAATAAAACCGCATAATTTTATGTCGTTTTCAAATAATTTTTTTACTAAAACATACTTTACTTCAAGTTCGTACAAATAGTACTTCCGAATTAATTTTAAGATCAGTAAAAAATGTTTTTGTGTTTAGAATTTTTGAAGATGGAAATCATTGTTTCTATTTTTTTTCCTCTCATTTTTATATGGAATAATATGATTTCGAAATTCTACTGCTAAAAAAAATTAAGAGAGAAAAGCTAGAGAGGGCTTCAAATCCCCCATCTAAGCTACTGCTAAAAAAATTTAAAGCAAATAAGAAAGTTTTCGAACTCATTTTCAGAGTTGAAAACGTTTATCTAAAAACTCAAACACAAAAAAACAATATTTATAATAGAGAAATAATTTTTCACTCCATCCTTAATGCACTCCCGCACGTCGGATTCACCAGGGGACACCACGTGCCCCACTTGGTAACTGCACTCAAGATAGTTGTCCAGAGAATTACACTCCAGATGCACTCCGGAGTTGCCTTCTCGCCTCACGCTAGTCGCTAGGCCTACCCTCTTTTATACATTTTTATATTATTTTATACCAATTTTCTATACTATATGGATGAAATATATGTTGTTGTTTATATCGTTTTTATTATTATTTATCTGTTGTTATTTATATCTTTTTTTACTATCATTTATATTTTTTTTACTATATTTTTTAGAACGATTTATAATTTTTTTTATACTTGGGATTAAAAATTTGTCATTATTTATAATTTTTTTTATATATTATGGATTAATGATCTGTTGTTTATTTATATTTTGTATTATTATTTATACCTTTTTCAATACTTCAGAATAAATATTTTTTGTTATTTATATATATTTTACTATACCATGAATTAAATATATGTTATTTATATTTTTTACTATTGTTTGTACCTTTTTTTAATTATGAAAAAGAAAGATCTATTGTTATTTTATACCTTTTTCATTTTAAAAATGTATAAAAGAAAAAGATGAAATGTATAAAAAAAAATTACTGTACTTTTGTCTATTTTACAAAAAAGATATGTTGTTATTAATATATTTTTCCATTGTGAAAATGTATAAATATGAATGTGACATGTATAAAAAAAAATGCCTAAATGTTTATATATTTTTTGATACTATGTTTAAAATTTTGTTGTTATTTATATTTTTTTATTGTAAAAAATAAAAATATATAAATATGAAGTGAAAAGTATAAATCTGAAGTTGAAAGGTATAAAACAACTACATAAATATGAAGGCGGAAGACTTAAATCTTTAAATCTTGGAAGACTTAAATCTGGAGGCGGAAGGTATATTGGACGTTGCCCGAAAAAACGGCCGCTCGCCTTATTTTCTGCCCGTTATTTTTTATGCCAACGTCTTTGCACGTGGCGACTCTTGGTTTCATGTGGCGTTTTGGAGTGCGTTAAGCCGACGTGCTATAGCAATCCTCATTTATTATATTCTTTTGGATCCAACTCCTCAAGTTAAATTGTAGTTTTTCAATAGACTAAGAGTATTTCATGTTTCTTTTATTTCAAAACAGGTATACCCGCGAATTAAATTCAATTTAGTGCATATTTAGTTGAATTTGTAATGCGTACGTGTCATTCTTTTATTTCAGTTCAAAATTTCACATTTTATTTTTCAAATGCAGACATACATCCAAAGTATCCGACAATTATCTGTGAAGTATTTGAGAAATCTAGATAATTATTTCAAAATAAAATATTAAAGCACGTGGAGTATTCGATAAATATTTGATAAATATTGATGAGTATTGTACGGACATTATTATCCAATACAATACAATACGATACAATGCGTACGATTGATTTGCGAAATATTCTTTTAATTAATACACATTAAAATGCTCTATTTCCACTTAAGAATCATGTTTTTTTGCAAAACAAGTCTGACATGTTTGACATAGACTGGCATGCATAAAATCTGAAAAGAGATGCTCCATGTCCATGGTGATATTTTTTTTTTCTGCATTGCTTATTCATTGATGCATGTAAAGAGATAATGAGATAATAGACATGGATGGATGTATCATCGATCTGATGAAGTGTCTCACAAGAAACCTCCTATCCATCCTATAAAGATCATAGCTTATTTAGCTTTACTTGGCTTGCTTTCTTTTCTTCACAGGAAACGGCCATTTATTGCAATCATAAGTAAGAGACGAAATATACATAACATAAGGCACGTTATTATTTAGTATTATTACATCAAAAATCCTCTCAATTCTATCTGTAATGCTGGATTCATCCCTACATCATATATCCTCTCAAAGGAACAGATGAACTGGAGAGGAGGAAGAAGAGTTCATGTCAAATGTATCAGGATCTGTCAAAGAGATACTGCATTTATTTCCTTAATGATTGAATGCTATATATGCTAGATAAATATACAGGTTATTTTATTTGTCTCGCATGAAATGGCATCTCAGAAGTTATGTTATTCTCTGTTCGAGGCATATATACATAGGTAAAATTTAATGCGAATTAATTTTGTTCTCAGTACTTTATCTCTTACTAGCAATTAAAACATGATATATATGTATCGAGAAATTGAGTGTTGATTAAGAATGAATGTGATTATGTGAAGATAGGTAGCAAAACAAGAGGAATCACTCGCACGTTTGTAGATCAGAGAGCTCTCTGAATTAGGAGATCCTCCAATGATTCTTTGCCAGAATTTCATTTCGCTACTTTTCTCTTCTTTTACACATCACATCCTTTTCTCTGTTTTCAGTAGAGAAGTCGCACTGCTTTTGCACTACTTGGAACTGTTCATCTCTCTCTCTCTCTCTCTCTCTCTCTCTCTCTCTCTCTCAATAAATGATACGAAAACCCAGTTCGGGTCACCTATTTTGATGCCTCGAAACTTAGTTATACAAACGTATTACAACCAAGAATATGATTTGATTTGTAAGCGTGAAAAAACGCCGACATGTTCAAGCTATCCGACAGTTTTTTTGTCGAGAAAAATCGATATGGCTTAGTTATATATTAATGACTTTTACTTTCTTGATCCTCAAAAATAAAATATTTACTTTATTACATTTTATATTTCCTATTTTGTATAAATACGATTCAAATGTATTTATAACAAAGTCGGCCCGGCATTTTTTAGGCATTTGGAAAAAAGAAATCAGATTAATTAAATATTAATAATATATTAATTTGACCAGAAATATTTCTCAAATATGAAACTAATACAAAATATAATCAAAATTACTACATAACTAACATTGTCAAAATTAACAAGCTACAGGGCCGGCACTGTCTATAATTTTTTTGTAGTAATAGAAAACTGTAATTAACATATGGAAATTTTTTAGATGTAACCAAGTTTTTAAACTTTATACCCGAAATAACCAAGTTTTGAACATAATTCTCAAAATGTCTTTTGCGGGGTACCATTCAGCGCCTTTTTTAAATAGCGGGGAACCATTCAGCGCCTTTGTTTACGAGAGTAATTAAGGCAGTTAAATAAAGGCGCCGAATGAAACAGCGCCAGACGCTGAATGAATCAGCGCCATTTCACAGATATTTAAAAAAAAAATTATTCCACTCCAAGATGTACCCGCCGAATTCTCCATTATTTAGTTATTACGTTCAATTATATTGATAATTAAGATATACAATTAAATATTCAGTAAAATTTATTCAAATTTATGAATTTGAATGAATATTAATTATGTATTAAGTTAACAGCTAATATGTAATGGTTATTATTTTAATTAAATATACGAATCGAAATTATCCAAATTTTATCGTAACATTTCTATGTTATAATTAATATATTTAATTAAAATTATAACCAGTACATGTTATCTGTTAACTTAATATGTAATTAATAATTGTTCGAATTCATAAATTTGAATAAATTTTACTGAATATTTAATTATATATCTTAATTATCAATATAATTGAACGTAATAACTAAATAATGGAGAATTCGGCAGATACATCTTGGAGTTGAATAATTTTTTTAAATCTTATTTTCAAACCGTGTGTCAGTGTGTGATATTAAAAAAAGAAAAAAATTAAACCACTCCAAAGTGTACACGCCGAATTCTCCATTATTTAGTTATTACGTTCAATTATATTGATAATTAAGATATATAATTAAATATTCATTAAAATTTATTCAAATTTATGAATTCGAACAATTATTAATTATGGATTAAGTTAACAGCTAACATGTACTGGTTATCATTTTAATTAAATAGACGAATCGAAATTATCCAAATTTTACCATAACTACTCTATGTCATAATTAGTATATTTAATTAAAATAATAACTAGTACATGTTAGCTGTTAACTTAATATATAATTAATAATTGTTCGAATTCATAAATTTGAATAAATTTTACTGAATATTTAATTATATATCTTAATTATCAATATAATTGAACGTAATAACTAAATAATGGAGAATTCGGCGTGTACACTTTGGAGGGGTTTAATTTTTTTACATATTTTTTCCACATGGTCACGTGTGTATGTCATATATTAAAAATAAAAAAATTAATTTTCTCCAAAATGCACCCGCCGAATTCTCCATTATTTAGTTATTACGTTCAATTATATTGATAATTAAGATATATAATTAAATATTCAGTAAAATTTATTCAAATTTATGAATTCGAACAATTATTAATTACATATTAAGTTAACAGCTAACATGTACTGGTTATAATTTTAATTAAATATATTAATTATAACATAGAAATGTTATGATAAAATTTGGATAATTTCGATTCGTATATTTAATTAAAATAATAACCATTACATATTAGCTGTTAACTTAATATATAATTAATATTCATTCAAATTCATAAATTTGAATAAATTTTACTGAATATTTAATTGTATATCTTAATTATCAATATAATTGAACGTAATAACTAAATAATGGAGAATTCGGGGGGTACATCTTGGAGTGGAATAATTTTTTTTTTTAAAAATATCTGAAATGGCGCTGATTCATTCAGCATCTGGCGCTGTTTCATTCGGCGCCTTTATTTAACTGTCTTAATTACTCCCGTAAACAAATGCGCTGAATGGTTCCCGCTATTTAAAAAAGACGCTGAATGGTATACCCCGCAAAAGACATTTTGAGAATTATGTTCAAAACTTGGTTATTTCGGGTATAAAGTTTAAAAACTTGGTTACATCTAAAAAATTTCCTTAACATATCTTCATTGTATTGATGAAATGATATTGTGTCATTTAATACAAAATGTGGTGTTAAATAAGTATATGATAAATGAATGAATATATGTTATTTAACACATACGTATGTATATAAAAAAAGTATTCGTTAAATGAGTAAACTGACCTAGTTTAACACTTGTAAGTTTTAATTTTACACATTTATTTGTCTTATTTGTTTCATTTATCACTATATGTCAACACATATATTAATGTGGAGCAGGGACACATCTATATGTCAACGCATTTATTTGTCTTATTTGTTTCATTTATCACTATATGTCAACACATCTATTAATGTGGAGCAGGGACACGTCTATATGTCAACACATTTATTTGTTTTATTTGTTTCATTTAACTCAATATTTTCAACGAACAATGTATATTACTAGTTATTAAGTGTATTTATCAACATAAAAAGGTTCACTAGAGATTTTTTAATTTGCCCATCCGCAAAGAATCCCGTCAAGATTCATCATTGACGTGGGGTAACTTAAATGGGAGGAGCATATTTTTCTCGAGGAAGAACTTATTTAATCAATGAGTGTGTTGGTATGTATATAATTGCTGTGTATATTTATACTTCTAATGAAAGTAAAATCAAGAGTCAAGACTAGTTGGCGTTGTGTCTATAACTCTATATATGATTGTAGATGCGAATCGTTTCCATTTGTAAATGACAAAAACGACCAACAAAGAACTGATTGGAGGAGAATCCAAGTTTTGAATCCATGCTGATGCTGGGTCCAATTCCAGGACAAGTAGCTCCCACACCCATTGCAATTTGCATTGCATCCCTTCTTCATCTTAGCTACCTTATCCTCCAGTCCAAACCATCTCTTTTCTCTCCTTTTCCTTCCAAACTTTGTGATCTCTTTTGCTCTTTATTGCCTTCGCCTTCTTAATGAATGGAGAGGAATGATGGATAATTAATTTTAGTGCACAAAAATGATACAAATATTAAGAACAAACTTGGAAATACAAGATTAAGTTGATTAATGGAGATCAACTTTGCTCAAATGAATGGAGAAAACAAAGAAAAATGGGGAGGATTGGATTGCACCATTATTCACACAAAAAGAAAGATGTGCATGTAGCCCCTAAATAGCTTTTGGAACATAGGTTTGAGCATTTGTCACCATAAAATTAGATAAGTTAGAATTGCCAGCAAAAAATAGAGGTCACAATCCACAGTTCTCAAGTAGTAGGCCAGTATAAAAAGACACCATAATTATTCCATGAGAAAAAACAAGGCATCATCTTGTTTATACAACAGTATCGTTTTTACTATTTAATCTTCTCCATTTGTTTCAGACAATGGAGATCTCCATTGCTATACAATCATTTGTAACAATGTTATTCTGATAAGTGATAGATCAAATCTCGTCATATTGGATCATAGATCATATTCGTTCTGTACTTGTCTGGTACTTATTAAACGTATATATCTCTAATCTATCGAATTATTCTTATGGTATTTATCATATACTTGTCATAAACAAAAAGAAGAAAAAAAAAGAATTTACATCTTTATAACAATGATTTACTTGGCTTATATATTTTGCTCTAAGTCGCGAGATTGTTGGTGAGTATCATGACGAGAAATCTCACCGCATAACGGGTCCGGTCTCACCAATTGAATCTCATCAAAACCGCTCGACGCGTCAGAGAATGATCTATGACTAGTGGCCCCCACAAGGGTATTTTGGTGAGTACTACCACCTTTTTTCTTTCGGCCTCTATCGGCCCAACCATGTAGAGACTCTTGCATGTAATCTTCAAACATCGATTGCTTGAACCTGTCACCCATCTTAAATTCAAAGATAATAATAATTACGTTCATATCATATTAACATAAATACAAGAAAATATACGTACCTGAGTGACAATTGCGTATAATGGAAGTGTGCTGTAACTGCATAGCACTTGTATCATAACACTGCCAACATAAAAATATTCACATTTAATTAAAAAAAAACTAAAATTGAACTTTATCGAAAAGAGAGAGAAAATAAACCCGATGAAAAGTCTCGGAATGAGATATTGAATGCCCTCCATAATACACGAATTGAATCCATACGTGCTCTGCATTTCAAAATTTTAAACAAAATATAAATAAAATGTTTTTTCATTTTTTTTTTATTTTGGAAAATTGACGAATAAAAAAAATGTACCCAGATCCAAAAGAAGAAGGCCATCTCGAAGGAGTTCTGAAAGAGGATGAAATGGATCAAGTACAACACGATGCCAGGCTTGCCGAACCAGAAATGGGCGTCAGAAGGCCTGACGCGCGGGCCCCCATTTTCTCTCTTTTCACTAATTGCTCCCTCTCCTGCTCCTGCTCCTGCTCCTGCCTCTTGTGCTATTCTCGTTATTATGTGCTCCAGTTTCGCACCCACTACTACGAGCAACTGTTTAAATTTTTTAATTACGAATCTAAATGAAGTTAAAAGAAATAAGAACAGAAGTTTTTTGAATTTAAGGTTATTTTTGGGGTACTTACGAAAAGAGGCAAGAACGATAACCAGAAGTATGTGTGCCAGCCTGTATTTTTGAATTTTGTTAAGTTAATCGGGATTTGTTTTTTCTTTGAGGTGTTATGTGAAAAAATGTACCGTTAATATTGAGCAAGAGGAATATGATGACGAAGAGCCAGAGGTACCAGCTGCAAAATTCACACATTAATATCAGGTGGCGACACGTGGCATTATTTTTTTATTTTATTTCTTTTACGATGTTCTGTACGATATTACTAAAAAAATCTATTAAAAAAAGGTATACAATATTTTAGTAAAGATATATAAATTGTTATTAAAAATATATATATGGTCATGTCATGAATACAAATTTGTTCATGTCATGTATCGCACCTAAATTTTTTTTTTAGTAAATGTATACATTACTATTAAAAAAATATAATAGTCATGTATAAAAATCTATTCACAAAAGATATAATTTTATTATAAATATACATAGTAGATATTTTCAGAGAATATATAAATTTCTATTATAAATATGTATATTGGATAATTTCAAAAAAAAGATAAATATATAATAGTCATGTAAAAAGACATATCGTTATTCAAAAAGATATATCACACATCTAAAAGAATTAAAATTCAAAAATATACACTGCAGTAAAAGAATAAACAAACCAAAAATGTAGTGTACTTCAAAAAAATAAATCATACACATAAAAAATGTATCATATATCTAAAATGTATATTGTACATCTAAAAATGTATATTTCAAACCAAACATGCATTGTACTTTAAAAAGGCATATCATCATATAAAATGGTAAAACACACAACTAAAAAGGTATATGGTACATCTAAAGAAGTATATAAACATAGCATGTATTATACTTAAAAAAAATATGACATACATGTAAAAAAATATATCATACATCTAAAAAGATATATTTCAGAACAAACTTGCATTGTACTTTAAAAATTTATATTATACATATAAAATGATATTACACAACAAAAAAGATTCATAATACATCTAAAAACGTTATTTTTAGGTCTTCGTGTTGGAATAAATAAAGTTAATTTGATAGGCAACAAAAATCATTTCTCAAAAAAAAAAAAATGAATAACACAAAGTAATAACCAATTATATATATACCTGATACCAACAACTTTTTTGAAATCATCCTCGAGAGTTCTCATCATGTATTTGTGGAAATCAAATGTTGTATTCGTTTGTAAGTGCCTCTAAAAAACAAAAATAATAAAAAATATATAGTTGAGTAACATAAATACAATGCATTAAAATTGTAAATTAAATATATAAATAATACCATGATGAATCCAGCTCGAAGTGCTCTATAATCAGACTTACTTACTGATGAATAAAATTGCTTCATAAATGCAATCTATTAAACAATTAAGTACAAGTTAATTGCGAACAAAAATATATCAAAATGAAAACAAGTTATTTAGGAAAAATAATCAGATATTAATTATTAAATTAAAGTACCGTCCAGCTAATAACAGCGGCTTTTCTCCAAAAATTTCCAGCTCGACCTTGAACGAACATTTTTTGATGATCTGGATCCGTAAAAATCTTTCCTAATCCTCGAGTGGCTTTATTCAAACCAAAAAATTAAAAAAAAAAATCATATAAACAAATTGATAAATATAAACTCAACAACGAGAACATTAAAAACAAGGGAAATTTTCAAATAACCCCTTAACGTTTCTTGAATTTGTAAAAAAAACCCTATTTTTTTGGAAACTCCAAAAAAAACCTCTAAACAAGATTTCATTTTCAAATACCCCCCTATAGGGGTTAATCTTAACATTTCATGGTGTTAAAAAAAAATTGAACCAAAATACCCCTTTATTTCCCATATTTAATTTTATTAAATCTCTTTTTGTATTATTTTATTAATTTAAAAATCTCCATAAATATTTATTAACATATACTAATTTAAAAAAATTATGGCATATATATAATTTTAATATTTTATTTATTAGATATTTTGTCATACAAAACTAGCATTAAATAATAGATACAAAAAAATTTATTCCTGAAAATATCTCCACAAAATAATAATATTTTAGCATTTAATTTTAATATTCATTCATTGTTAATAAAACTAGCTGCTGAAATCAAACTAGACGATGAAATCAAAATAAGTGCTGAAATTAAAACTAAACAATACTATTTTAATGCTAGTTTTAATGTTCATTAATTCATTGTTAATTTGGCAAGAAATACTATTTTAGTAACTAATTTTTATTTACAACTATAGAGAATTAAAACCAAATGTTAAAATCGTATTATTTTGTCAAGATATTTTCAAGAATATTTTTTTTATCGTTGTTTATTTAATGTTAGTTTTGTATGACAAAATATATAATAAATGAAATATTAAAATTATGAATATGACATATAATTTTTTTAAATTAGTATATGTTAAAAAATATTTACAGGGATTTTTAAATTAATAAAATAATACAAAAAGAGGTTTAATAAAATTAAATATGAAAAACATAGGGGTATTTTGGTCCTAAAAAATTTGAACACCATGAAATGTTTGGATTAACCCCTATAGGGGGGTATGTTTGAAAATGAAACCTTATTTAGAGGGTTTTCTTTGGAGTTTCCAAAAAGTTAGGTTTTTTTTTCAGAAATTCAAGAAAAGTTAGGGGGTTATTTGAAAATTTCCCTAAAAACAATTACAATTCTCTGCAACTTCATTTTGGATTGCCATCTCCCAATGCTTCCATCTTTTAATCTATGAAGGTACGCGAATAATATTGAGAAAAAGAAGGGTGTAAATTGTAAATACGAAAATAAGAAAATACAATTTTATAAAACCTTGGCTCCTCCAAGAACCATAGTGGTGGCGAAAAATAAAACATGAACTACTGCAAGTACAAATATGAATATATGTAACTGGTGCAATGCTTCGACTGATATTAATGGTACCTCTCCCTAAATTTAAAAAAATATTTATATGATAAATAGGTTGTAAAAGAGTATATTTTTGCGTAATTATATTGTTTTTTTTTACCTCCTTTGTACAAAAATCAAGGCGGGTTTCTTGTGCCGAATCGGTAGAGTTGTCATTTGGGCACGGTAACATATGAGAGGAAAGACTTTTCGGTACACAAATTCGAAGAATAAAGTTTTGAAAAACTGTTAGTAGGAGCGATATGAACCCTAATAGCATGAGTTCTGCAGTTAATTAAGGACGAAAGGACGATTTTAGATTAAAAATTTGGATTTGATTATTATGACTGATGAATTAACCTTCTTTGATTTTTTGCAAGGCTGAAGAAAGTGCTTTTTGCCCTTTGTGATGGAGAAACTGCAATTAGTATTTCAAGAAACCCCAATTTGTGGTAAATAACTAGTTAAATAAAAATAATCAATGATCGCACTGAAAATAGTTGAATTACAGTACAGTACAGCAGGTTTAACGAATTGAAGCTGTAAATGGCATATGGAAATTAAAAATAATTAGTGTGTTGGAAGTGAGAGAGAGACCTTGCCGAGGTAATGGAGAATTCTCTCCACGGCGAGTGAAATGGCGACAATGACGAAGCAAACACCTGCGACTATCCATGTCGGCGTGTGCTCCAGTGTCGCCTCTCCCATTTTGAAATATCACCACTCTCGACGAGGACACAATTGCTTGTAGCCCCGTATTTCTTCATGGTTCTTATTCTTCCTAGCATCAGACACATGGGCTCTGAGTCTCTTCGAGCAAGCAAGGAATCCTTACTACAGAGAGATAGGACTAGGAGGAATGAGGCTTGCTTCAAGGTGGGGAGAAACAAAGGGAATTCCACATTTCAGTTTTATTAAGATCGGGAGTTCAATTTCTGATTTTTCATAAAACTGGGAACATAAAACCGGATAAATACAACTTATCTAGGAACCACCTGTTACTCAAATTTCAGTTTAGGAAGGGAATTGAATTGATAGTTTCACAGATAAATACAGTTTGAGACAGTACTATCAAGCCAATCATTCATTTAATTGAAGTGTCACATATATAGTTTGACACAGTACATTCAAATGGTAAATACTGATTAAATACAAATTTAGCAAGCCTGAGGACTAAAGCCGATAACTTGCTTCGGGAGATCATACAGCACATTAAACCCCCCTTGTTGCACATTTCCGAAAATGCCCAAGTCAGTCGGACTTTCATTTCCGGCGAAGGCCAGGCAAACTTCCGAGGGGCTAATTTCGTATAAAATGCCATTAGGTTCGAGATCTAGCGACACGTTTCCCGAGAATTGAATTCCAATTTTCGGGATAGTCACGGTGTCCAATCCGGTTAAGTTGTAACAAGTGTCAAATAATGAAACCGGCGGTGCATGTCGATATTGTTTCATCTGTTTTTTGAATGCACGACGAAGAGTCGAGTAGGCTTTTGGCGGCAGTCTGGTAATCACCGTTCCGGAGTCAATGATTGTCCCGGCCTTGGTGAATACCGTCGGTGATATTGACAGCTTTTGACCCGCAACGCTTATTCCGGTTATTTCTAGGTAATAGTATGTCGGTGAATTTTTGGGGTTTACTAAAAGCGGAGTAAATTTCATGTTTGACATATATGACCCGCTACCAAAAGTCAGGTGGCCTGTCGAACTGGAAGTTGTAGGTAAGCAATACGCGAACACACTCCCGTATTTATCTGAAGTTTGTGAAATGAAAGATGGTTTGTCACGGCCGAGGCTAAAGATGCCGGCTATTGTTCCATAGAGTCCTTTGTTGTCCTCCCCGCATCCAAAACGAAATTGAGGTATAATATCGTTAGATGTGAGTGCGAGCGTGTCTTCTGCGTAAAAACCAGTTGTATATGATTTATCACCATACGCTACACCGTACACACAAGTGGAACCCGAGGCCGAGCAATTATGGTAGCTTAGATCCGTGCAGTAACTTGAGGTGCAAGAAATGTTGGAATAGGTAGAGGACTGAGACGGCTCGAAGAGCGGGTCTTGCTGAGGGTAGCAAAATACTACACATGGGTTGCACTGGATCCATGTAACGTCACTAGCAGTATCGAAAATAACATGGAAATGTTTAACTGGGGTGCCTACGCCGATGGATATGACATAATTCCCACTGTTAAATGAGTCACCTGACTGAACTTCGATTTTTGATGTGCTAAATGAGTCTGAGGTTTTGGACGGATCGGTTGCAGCGGACACGTGTCGGTGAATTGAGTCCGCTCGAGCTTGGTCCAGGGAAAGAATTTGTTTGCGAGATAATTTTTTCTCGAGGGGTTCTAGTGGAAAGCATGGGCCATGCCGGTGAACGACTTTCAATATTGTTTTTCCTGATGCCAACCCTCCGAAGTCTAAATGATAAATATGAAAACAATTAAGCGAGTGGTCATGACACAATGAGTTAAAAAGTCTTAGTGGACATAAATACCTTTGCAAACATCACTTGGCACGAGAGAATGTACGTCTACGACGTGCGAATTCCGCACGTCAAAAGCGAAAAGTGGGACAGAAATAGAGAATATGAGCAGCAAGATGTAAGTGTCATTGGAGGAGAAGGTGAGGAAACTACGAGCCATGACCAATTCAAAAATGTTTTTTTTTGGTATTTTATTTAGTTTTGTTTTATGAAAAATGGAAGACCCACATTACACCTGTATGTGCTATGTCTTGTATGGATGTGTGTATATACAAACGAAAGAATAGATAGATACTAACCAACCACCAGTTTGATTATTTAGGATATTTTTTTAGAGAATCTTATGAGATGTAAAATATTTTTGACTGTACAATAATCTTAGTACTTCAGAGGAACAAGTAGCTCTCACCAATTTACCCAATTACCCTTCTTTGCAGTCAAATAGAAAAAATCTAGGGCATTTTTTGGAGAGGTGGAATTATAGTGGAATTAGAATTTTAAGATAATGCAAAATTTAATTTTTTGTTTGGCATGTGGAATTAGAGGTGAATCTCAAAGTGGAGGTTCCTATTATTTCTATGTTTTGGATAAATTTGATTCCAATAAAACTTCGAGTGCCAAGATGATGGAAAACTCAAAGTTAATTAAGCCAAATAATTAATCAAATGTTTATAATTAATTTCATTTTAACTATAATGATATTTCATTGTAATAAATAAATATTGTTTCTCAGATATTATTGACCTATATTTAATAAATGTAAATACTATATTAATTATAAGGATTTAATAATGAGAAATTTTGTTATATAGACTAGATAAGTTTGCAAATAACCAAAATATCCAACAAAGTTTGGTAATTGTTGAAATAACACTCTCCTCTTTTCAAAAGTCGAGAGATGTTAAAATGATCCACATTTGAAAAGTCGAACATTTTTAAATCTGAAAATTTTAGTTAGCAAATCTCTCAGCTTTTCAAATGTCGAGAGGAATTTTTTAATAATTTTGTATGCTATTGGACTCCAATTTGCACCCGCATCATTATCCATACATTATACACATTTTAAAAAAATATTTGAATAATAAATAATTTTTGAAACATTTTTTTATATACAAAACTTAATAATATATAATATTCGAAAAAAAATACAAATATAAAAATTTGTATATAATATCTTATATATACAATTTGTAACATAATATTCGACAAAACATATAATATAATATTCGAAAAAATCAATAACATAACTTTCAAAAATATAAAATATTAATACTATATTAATACCATATAATGTTCGAGAATATAATTGAGTTTAGGTCAATAGATGTCCAATTCATCCATGACACAAAAGATTGCACCTAAGTTCAATGGATGTTCGAAAATATTAATACCATACAATGAACAAAAACAAATACTCCAATCATGTTGTTCTCGCCTTGTGTGCTATGAAACCCGCAATGGATATATTCGTTTTATGTTTTGTTATTATTGTTTTTGTTTAACAAATTAATGTTGCAGGTCTTCCTTTATTATATAATTTATAATATTATATAATAATATAAAAGTACAGTTAATATATTAAAATATTATTACTATTATATAATTTATAATATTATATAATAATATAAAAGTACAGTTAATTTATAATATTAACATAATATTATTATTATTATATAATTTATAATATTATATTAATTATATTAAAATAATAAAATAATTATATTAATTGCAATATATAATATATATATAATAATAATATAAAAGTACAGTTAATATTTTAATATTATTATATAATTTCTAATATTATATAATTTATATTAAAATAATTATATTAGTTTAATTATATATCAATAATTTAATATATAAAATATAATAATATAATAGTACATTTAATATTTTTATATTATTATCATATAATTTCTAATATTATATTAATTATATTAAAATAATAAAATAATTATATTGATTGTAATATATATTAATATATAAAATATAATAATTTAAAAGTACTTTTAAGATTTTAATATTATTATTATATAATTTCTAATATTCTATTAATTATATTAAAATAATAATATAATATAATAATTACATTAGTTTTATCATATATTACTATACAAAAATAATATTATAATAATATAAAGTACATTTAATATTTTTATATTATTATTATAATATATTATGTGCATATAATATAATATTATTTCATAGAATAATATTATTATAATTTTATATTGCAATAATGTTATATTGTAATAATATTTTTTGTCAAACTAATATTATTATAATAATATAATGTTTGTATAATACTAATATTTTTTATCAGTTTTAACGTAATATTATTTTTACATTTTCAATATATTTTTTTTTTTTTTTGAGAAAAGTTGGAGATAGTTCTAAAGCCTCCCTTCCAAACAATAATAAAAATTTGTTTCAACAACCAAATAAACAATTATATTTTTCAGCATCTCATAATTTGGACATCCAAACAAATTGTGAAATTATTAATTTCAAATTTTTTTACTCATCCACATTAGTATAATTCAATTCCACTCTACTAATTCCGTTTGCCAAACGGCCTCTTAGGAGCCAAGATTTGAGGGGAGGTAAGAGGGCGGTCTTGTAGATCTTGATTCTTCTTTCCAAGATATGCTTGCTTGCCTCAATTGGAGTACGGATGAAGAAGATATGGAGGTGAGAATATAGGATGCCCAACAATTTGTTGCCTCTTATGGAGTCGCGATCGCGGTAAGATTCAGTCGTGACCGCGGTTGATGGATTTCGCTAAGATCACGGTTGCGTCTATAAGAGATCGCGGTGTGGTGATCCCAACGGAAGGTTTGGAGGTTTTAAGAGGAGGTTAGGACTTGGGACGTGGGCGTGTCTGCGAGATGCACACCAGATTTCTTTTATACGCGGGAGCGACTGAGGACACATGATCACGTGTGGGGGGCACGCGAGAGCGACAGGGGGACTGTGGCCTCGCTTGGTCCTCTATTGGTTCTTTTTTTTCTCGTATTTGCATGGCTTTGTCCTAATGTGCATTTTAAGCTACAAATGACTTTCAACATGTGATCATCCTTTTCAGAAAGAGACGTGTAAAACAAAGAAATCAGATGGCAAATTATTTGATAGATTTGGTAGATTAGCTTAACAGATCATTCATTTGATTTGGATTTGAATGATCGTGAAACATTATTAGTTCATTATCAATATCAGATGAAACATTTGTTTCTCAAAAAAAAAATGAACACACAATTTAATTTGGAAATATATATGCTCAAATTAAGTATAAAAATGAATGAAAATATGGGAAATTCTATCATCCACTCTTTTACAAGGATATTTTGAATATTTAACAATTAATTATATTTTAAAAAATGTGTACCACAAAATTTATTTTTTAAGGAAATTTTTTCTTTAAATAAACAACAAACACTTTCTATTTACCTAAATATTAATTGATAAATATACTTGAGATCACATTACCTTAAATATTCATTAATTGATAATTACTCAAAATATTTTTGAAAAAAAATGTATTATAAGAAAAAAAATGTACGATAGAAATCCTATATTCAAAATATCAAGCACCCTGAAAATATACCGAGCAATAAGTTGCTGAAGAGCATAATTTTTTTTTTTAAGTGAAAAATAATTCATGAAACATGAATATTATGTTATATTATTTGTAATAAAATAATATTAAATTTTAAAACTATTATTTTTATATATTGTTGCATATGAAAAGCATAATAATATTATATGCAAATATTTGTGAAAGAGTAACTGTTGAAAATTAATTAGTGAGAGAATATTTGGTGATCTTTTTTTTTTTTTTTTTGATAAAAAACCGTAGGCTTGCTTCTCATTAAATCATGAAGTGACATAGTACAAATTAGGAGAGAAAACATGAGAAAGTAAAAATAGACTCTAAACAAGAACCGTAAACAAGAACCCTAATTAAAATAAAACATAAACGATCACCGAAACTAAGTAAACTACTAAGAAGATTTCGTTCTTCTAATTCCCATTCGGAGAGATGCTCGCAGTCCCTAATGATACAAAGGGATACATACATCCTCATAATTTGACTACAACAATCGGTTACTAATTGGTCGAGCATGAAGCGTGTCGCTCCAAAGTAGCTAAAGCCCGCCCAAGCGGCCCATAGCGGGCATCGCAAAAGAGTTCCGTAACACAAGGGGGTCGATGATGATGGAGAGCGATGTCGAAGCAGTACACCTCGTATCGGAGATAGACGTGAGATCGATACGGGCGCAATGGAGGTATCTTGATGGAACGGGTAGTCGCCGGGCCTCCATGTCCCCCACCGTTCCAAGAAAGGAGATCAACCATGCGACGGACCACCTCTTTAAGCCGTTTGGCGGCCGAAGAGGAGAATGACCTGGAGAGGAGTTGAAGGTGCTCCGGCGGAGCGGCAAAATGTGTGTAACAAGTCGGAGACGGTGGGTGAAAGAGAGGAAGGGAGAGGAGAAGAGGTTGGAGGAAGAAGAGAGGAAGGGAGAGGAGAAGAGAGGGAGGGAGAGAGTTGCAAAACACTTCGTTTTTCTAGAGCCGTCAATGGCTAGGAGCGAGAGAATGTGGGATCATTAAAAGGGAGAGGTTGGAGGAAGGAAGAGGGGGAGGAGGAGGGGAGGAGAGGGGAGGGGGGCGGCGGCGGCTAGGGTTTGCCCCACCCCCAAGCTTTTTTCTCTCTTTTTATATTTGGTGATCTTTAAATAGCAAGAAATATGGCTGTTCAAGAAATTATGATAATAAATGAAATTTAATATGGAGCTCCTGCTGTTTTTCTTGTGTTTACCTTTTATACAAAAAAATCAACATATACAGAGTACAGACACAGATAGAATATAAAGGCAATACAATTTAATCTCTCAGCCATGCTCTTATTCTTCATGTTCATGAATACTACTTTCTGAAATATTATTTTCTTCTTTCGTAATCAACCCGGTATGAAATCGGGTGCTCAGCTTCACTTTTTCTAAGTGAAAGCATTCTTCTTCGCATCTTGTGCTACCGAAGTAGATACGACGTTGCTCGGGGTGGAACCTTGGAGGTGGATAGCGACTAACCCCGCACGAGAGGGCGTAATCTATCTTTAGGGCATCAGTGATTCGATCATGCGGCTACTATCCGAGTAATTTCGATTTATTAGTTTATTTATAATTATTTGATTAATTAATTATTTTGCAGATTTATTCAAATATAAACAACATATTATTAGTATTATTTTTTTTATTTGTGATACTAATGAGGCTTGGATTCTTGATCTTTGGTATCTTGTGCTAAGCAATTTACCACTAGATCAAGGGACCATTTGTGAAAATCATAAAATTAACACTAGCGTTTAAACACGTGATTAAGAAAATGGAGATTTGGCTAATAACATTTATTTAGTTTGGCACGATACATTGAGAAGGTAAATACTGATGAAGTACAAATCTAGCAATCCTGAGGACTAAAGCCCACAACTTGCTTCGGGAGATCATACAGCACATTAAGCCCCCTTTGTTGCACATTTCCAAAAATGCCCAAGTCAGTCGGACTTTCATTTCCGGCGAAGGCCAGGCAGACTTCCGAGGGGCTATTTCCGTATAAAATGCCATTAAGTTTGAGTTCTAGCGACACATTTCCCGAGAATTGAATTCCAACCGTCGGGATAGTCACATTGTCCACTCCAGTGAAGTCGTAACAAGTGTCAAATAGCGAAACGGGCTGTGCAGACTGATATTGTGTCATTTTTTGTTTGAATGCGTCACGAAGAGCTGAGTAGGCATCTGGTGGTAGTCTGGTAATGACCGTTCCGGAATCAATGATTGTACCGGCCGTTTTGAATACTGTCGGTGATATTGACAGTTGGTCACCCCCTACACTTATTCCGGTCATTTCTAGGTAATAATATGTCGGTGAATTTTGGTTAAGTAAAAGCGGAGTAAATTTCATGTTTGACATGGGGGACCCGCTACCAAAAGTCAGATAGCCTGTCGAACTGGAAGTCACGGGTAAGCAGTATGCGAATACACTCCCGTATTTATCGGAAGTTTGTGAAATGAAAGATGACTTGTCACGGCCGAGGCCGAATATGCCGGCTATTTTTCCATATAAGGTTCCTTTATTGTCCTCCCCGCATCCAAAACGAAATTGAGGTATAATATCGTTAGATGTGAGTGCGAGCGTGTCTTCTGCGTAAAAACCAGTTGTTTGTGATTTATCACCATACACTACACCATACACACAAGTGGAACCCGAGCAATCATGAAGGCTTAGATCCGTGCAGTAACTTGAGGTGCAAGAAATGTTGGAATAGGTAGAGGACTGGGACGGCTTGAAGCGCGGGTCTTGTTGAGGGTAGCAAAACACTGCACATGGGTCGCATTGGATCCATGTAACATCACTACCGGTATCGAAAACAACGTGGAAATTTTGAACTGGGGTGCCTATGCCGATGGATATGACATAATTTCCACTATCAAATGAGTGACCTGACTGGACATCAATTTTTGATGTGCTAAATGGGTCTGAGATTTTGGACGGATCGGTTGCATCTGACACGTGTCGATGAATTGAGTCCACTCGAGCTTGGTCCCGAGAAAGAATTTGTTCGGGAGATAGTTTTTTCTCGAGGGGTTCTAGTGGAAAGCACGGGCCATGCCGGTGAACGACTTTCAATATTGTTTCTCCTGATACCAATCCTCCAAAGTCTAAATGATAAATATGAAAAACAATTAAGTGAGTGGGGAGTTCTATGATAGACCTATTTTCTTATCATGGACCCATTTTAAAAAATATATATTTCGAATATTTGTTAAATAATAATTTCTTTTGTATGATTTTAGTGTATATTTATCATTTAATGTTATCCAAAACATAAATTTTGTATAATTAATTAATAAATAGCTAAAATTCTTAAAAAAAAAATTTGAAAAAGGATTCATGATAAGAAAATGGGTATATCATAGAACTTCCCTGAGTTGAGTAGTCGTGACTCATGACACAACGAAGGAAATAATTTCCAAAAATGTGTGTAACTCGTGAGTTAAAAAAAAAAGTCTTTGTGGAGATATATACCTTTTGATGAGGTACATACATCACTCGGCACGAGAGAATTTACGTTCACGACATGCGAATTACGCACGTCAAAAGCAAAAACTGGGACAGTAAAAGAAAATATGAGCAACAAGATCTTGAAAGAGTCATTGGAGGAGAACATGAGGACACTGCTAGTCATAACAAGTTGGTAAATGTTTTTTGGTATTTTGTTTAGTTCTGTTCTTGTAATAGCTGTGTCTATATATACAAACGAAAGAATAGATAGATACTCTCCAACCACCAGTTTGGGTATTTTAGATATGTTTTTAAGATGATCTTATGAGTTATGCGATATAAAATTAAAATATATTTTGACAGTAGGATTTTAGTGCTTAACGATGAACAAGTAGCTCTCACCAATTGACCAAATTCCCCTTCTTTGAAGCCAACTAGAAAAAGTGTGGAAAATAAGAGAATGGAATGTTAGTTGAACTTGGCAATAATTTTCAGGCGGTTTTTATAATTTTGTAGTCGTAGTCATTGATAGTTAGCGTTTTGTACGTAAGTTACTCAAATTAAATCACAATAGAGTTATATTCAAATAACTAAAATTGAATTATATGCAACAACAAAAAAGAAAAATAAAATAGATATCAATGTTAACAGTATTTTCTAAATACTGTAGATCTTCCGCTGATCTTCAACTAATATAACGGACTGCAAGGAATTCTGGGCTTTACGCTATTTGGGCTTCTTTACCATGGGCCTTTCTCTATGCATAATTACAAGATTAAGTTCTGGATAAGATTAGTTAAGTTAATCATAGATTAAGTGAGTTGTGTAACTGAAATCTGTTTAAGATGTATGGTTAGGACTAATTGTTAAATAGTATAAATAGAAGTCATTAACTAGGAGAATACTCGCGCTACTCGGCGAGCATGTAAATTATGTTTTTCATTGTACTACAATTATATATTTGTATGATAATATTAATAATATCATCTCAAAATAAAGTTATTTGAATTCATTTATATATGATTATTCATATGTTTTACAATTATTTTACGTTATAATAACAAAAAATCCTATTTTTTTTAATCAAATAATAATACCCATATTAGTGTCATTATATAATAATATATAAGAATAAGATATAATACAATTTTACGAAAAACGTAACAACAAATATTATATCATTGTTCACAATATTTCATACAATATCAAATATTAAAATAATGAATCATACAACACATGTAGTAACACATTATTAATTATATATGGTAATAATTTTTATTGATTCAAATGCCATGGAAAATATAAAATAATATAAAACTTAATAGTGGAAGTAATTTAATAAATAATATCAAAATTTAATTTATAATAAACATAAATACAAATTATTTTATATCATATGATTTATTTATTTTTACATTTTGTAAAATGACAATACAATTTGATAGGTGTCGTTTATAAATTTAAAAAGTTATTTGGATAGATAAACTTTTTTTAATTCTATTATTTTTTGAAAAAGTTTTGTTTTCTTAAAAACACAAATATAATCTACTTAGTATTATATGAGATTTTTATTGTTATAATTTTTTAAAAAATAAATAATAATATTTAAAAATTCTATTATGCAAATAAAATTCTTAAAATTATATTATGTAAATGTGTATTTTTTGCATTGTATTTTCTTATATAATATCTTTACAAATTGAAATTATGAAAAATGGTATGTATGAACTATGCTAATATGGATGTCAAAATAAAGAGAAAAATAAAATGAATATATTTGATGGGTTTATAAAATTAAATTTCCAAAATAATACTAATATATGTTGTATTTTTTATAATATTACATATTAAATTATTAGTATTTCATATGTAAATTTTTCATATTCCATTGCATTCACATTTGATCATATAATCTTATGTGAAATGTTAAACAATTGATTAGACTTGGTCTAATATGATTCTAACCAATAATAATAGGCCACATCATTAATGTAGGATGGTGTGGATTTCTAACAATGCTTAAAACATGGTGTAAAATAATAACACATAAATGACTACACAAAATATGGTCTTCAAAAAATATAACAAAAAAATATTAATCGAGATTAAACCACATCACTACATCTAATGGTTCAAATTAATACTTAAAAATAATAATACAAAATGCATGTCTTAAATTATCAAATATAATATTAATGCATATGATGAACCCACATCACACAATCTAATGGTTAATAATCAAGATAAAAAATGATGATGTGGATTCATGGGGAGGATCAAATATAGGTGCAAAATAAGGAGGTGAGTTAATTTCAGTTAATCATTGCTTTCTTCTTCAAAGCTCTTTCAATCTTCTTAATTAATTAACTTCTTTACAAATTGAGTAACTAAAACTAGGGGTGTACAATAAACCCAAAACCCACCCAACCCGTCCAACCCAACCCGACCCGACCCGTTTTTTACGGGTTTGTATGCTATAAAATTGGGTTTGGTTTTTAATTTTGAAAAACCCGAAATTATGGGTCGGTTTATGGGTTAGAAATTAAAACCCAAATTAACCCAACCCGATCCGTATTTTCTATTGTTATTAATTATTTTTAATAAAACTAAATATGTCATGATTTTTTTTTACGAATACGGAAGTATGACTTGTCATGTTTGGAGAAAATGTGTATAATTGTAATTCATTTATTTCTTTATATATATATATATATATATTATTACTTTCTTATGTTTTTTTTGAGGAAACAATATATCATGGCAATAATATATTTCTTCATTCATGGCATTATTTCCTATTCATTATTTAATTAACAAAAAGACATGCCTTCGTATGTTTCATGAAAGAGAGAACTGGTCATTTAATTCCACAAAATAATTTTTAATTTTTTCTCGATTCTCTTTCATCAAGAGAGTTCCATAAAAAATGTCTCTTTCATATTGCAATTGCCATTTTTTCATCACAAATTTGGCCTCCAGATTTGAGTCCAAGGTAAAATAATTAATCTCTTTTTTCTTTCTTTTTTCTAATTTTTTTCGAATAGTTTTATCTAAGTTTTTGTTATTTCGATTTTGAGATCTTAAATTTTAAATTAAATTGTCACATGGTTGGTATATATTTAATATATCAAGTACTTCATATATACTTATTATTGTGCTAATATATATATTTTATTTCAGATAATAGATATAAGCGTTGTGCTTAAAATTTCTTATTAAATTAAATTAATAAGATAGTTTTTAAAAGTTTTGATTTTTGAGATGTCGATTTTTTTTTAGTTTTTAGTTTTGAATTTCATTATTTATGTTGTTTTAGTGACATTATAAAATAAAATTTATGCATTGTATCGTCTACTGAGTATTACGAGTATTACGTATAAAATTATTATTTTTCATGAAATTATTTTATGTTTAATTGTATTATTATTATTAATCGATTTCAAAACCTATCCGACCCGGCCAACCCGGCCAACTCACCCAACCTGACCTTTATCATATAGAATGGATGTTTCAAATATTATGGGTTGGTTCGGGTTCAAAAATTCAAACCCGACATGATTGGGTTGGATCATAGTGATCGTCAAAAATTCAAACCCGACATGAATAGGGCATAATATTCTTTAGAGACCATATTATATGGTGCCCCAACATTTCACCAAAACATCCTCTATATATAGAGAACAATGGATCGACAAAGGATTAATCGGTACAAATAAAGACTGGTACGGATTTGGTTAATTGAATTAGTTGGTTAATTGTTTGTCGAATTAACGATCAACTTGGACTGATTTGTGTTTATTTGTGCAATTTGAGGTACTGGAACAGGGTCTTTGTGGAGCTTCGATTGAAGACGACAATTCGCCGAGTACTGGTACCCTTCGATTTCAGGTGCTGGTACTGGTACACGCGTATAGGATTGTCGATTTTTTCATTTCTGTCGTGTTTTGTAACTGTTAATTTGGGATTGTCGAGTTTAGGATTATTTTCAATTTGTCGAGTTTAGGATTGTGTCGAAATTTGTAATTTGTAAATGTTAATTTGGTATGGATTTTGTATGAAAATTAATACGATTATGAGTATAATTATAATTATCATTTATAGTAATTCTTTAGATAATTTGTATTTGTTATATATTATTAAATATATAGTGTCAAAATTAATATAATATTTAATTAAGTATATTTAACATATAATATGTACGAAATATGTATTAATTAAATATATAAATAATTATATTTATAAATAATAATTGAATTTATTAATTATAAAAATTAACAGAAATTAATAAATTGTATATAATATAGTCTTCAGCGACGGGCCGTCGGAGAAGTCTTCAGCGACGGGCCGTCGGTGAAAGTCTTCAGCGACGGGCCAACGGAGAAAACTGTGACGGGCCGTCGGAGAAAATAAACCGTCGGTGAAAGTAGCATCAGCGACGCGACTTTCAGCGACGGACAATTAGCGACGGTTAGCCGTCGGAAATACCTTTAGCGACGGTTTTTTTGACTTTTAGCGACGGTTTTTGCCGTCGCTGATACACAGTTCTGTTGTAGTGATATTACTAATTTAAGATAATTATTTAACATAAGACGCATAATTAATATATAACACGATAATTAACATATAAATTATATTGATACAATACATCATGTATCACATAGAGGATGTTTTGGTGAATGTACTCCTTTAGAAGTTTAAACATCATACTATTGATGGAGTTTATACCCTCGGCAATTAATTTGTTCTAAGAATTGATTTATATGAGATATGTTATTAATTTCATGATTAATCAATAATGGATGAACAATTCAAATCTAAAACATCAAAGTAGATTTTTTTTTTTTTTTTAGCTCTTGTTTTCTTTTCTATCGACTCATACATTTTCTCTCTCTCTCTCCGAAGAGGAAAAAAATCGAATATCAGCAAGGCAAATTTCAAGCAGTACATTCAGAGTGACGTATTTGATGAAGCAAATTGTTATTTCTTACGAGTTTCAAGGATTCGGAAACCCAACATAAAGATCCGAAGGGTTCTCGGATCAGTGTTAGATCATCCATTTCTCCTATCTGCATTCTTTTCTCTTTTATCATCCGCAAATACGCTCCATCTTTATTCAACCTCTTATCCGCTTCGTTCCCAGTAATTGTCTTCACCGCAATTTTTCTCAGAATCATTCTGATTCATGGCGAACCAAACTTGACCGAAACAAGAAACGCAAGAAACCCATACAGAACTAACATCAGATTAACGGGTCTGGTACGAACACGCGGCCAATTACCCAAACCCGAATCCCACAAATCCAATGAGTCCGAATACGAATCCGAATCCGAGTCTGAAACGGGGTTTCCTCTGGATGAAATCCACCCGTTATTGGAATCGGGTTCGGTTTCGAAAGAGGTAACCTCCGATTCAGAATCCGAATCCGATAAGGGGGAAACGGAGAAATAAAAAGAAAAGGAAAAGGACGAGCGAAAAGCCGTGGCGTGGACTGCAGACGATCAGAAAGCCCTACAGCAAATCGGGTCGCTGGTAAATCGAGCGAAATACTCGTTTAGAGGAAGTAATCGCGAGAAGAAAAGCGGTGCGAAAAATACTCGAGAGAGACTTGATTGATTTGGAGGGTTTCGACGCGTCACAATTTCAAATCCAACCCGTTATTGCTCCTAGAAGAAACCCATTTGATTTGCCTGATGAGGAAGAAATACCGGGTTCGGCTCCTTCAGTTCTTCTACCCGTTACCAAGAACCCGTTTGATTTTCCCTTGGATGAACACAAAGAGAACGAAACCCTAAACCCTAATTCCGATACGAGCAGTCGTAATGTGAACGTGAATGTGCATGTTAATAATAATAGAGTTAATAATGGATTAGCGAATCATCATCATCATCATTACTTAAATATGTTTTCAATATTTATATGCATATTATACCATAATTAAAATAAATGTGTAAGTGCATATTATATATGACTTAAATATATATTGAATGTGTATTCTATCTGACTTAGATATAAATATTGACTTAAATATTTATGTGTATTCTATGTGACTTAGAAATAAATATTTAAGTATACATTACAACTTACTTAAATAAATTTGTTTATTTTTATAATTAATTATAATAAAATACATAATATACTCATTGAAATCCTGATATAAAAATATGCCTTATAAATGATTATTTGTAGTACATGATTTAAACAAATGCATATATATTTGAACGAAATTTTATTTTATTTTATTACGAACATATGAGTGTTATGTATGGATGTCTAAATTATATATACCTTTTTAAGATGTCATAATAAATTGTCCATTTTTTTTTTAGCAAAAAAAAAAAGTGTCCATTTTATAGGATATTATTTTATCTTTCTTATCTTATTGTTTTAATATCAAGATTGTGTTAAAAAATTTAAAGTAAACATAATGTATTTTGTTGATAAATAATATTTATGCAAAATAATATGATATTATAACCAAATGAGTTATTGTGCTACAAACTTAACGTTTTCTTAAGTAAGCTCCAAAATAACTTCACTCTATTAGATGTCGTGTCGAGTCGAGTTTTCGAACTATGACTCCGCCGTCATTCTGAATATCGGGCTCGGACTCCGCTGGCTCAGTCGACTCGAGACTCGATCGACTATTTAGGGATATGATAGGCCTATATATATACAAATGTGACATCCATTTTCAAATGGACCCTCCATTTGTTCCTTCTGAGAAGTGAGAACTCTTCCATTTGTTCTTTCTGAGAACTCTACTGGTTGATGCACACCATGTATGAGAGTACCTTTTCTATTCCCAATAACCCCAATAACCGATGAGTACTCTATTTTGGTTCTTTTGTGGTCATATTTTAATATATTTGTTATCATTGCTTCGTTTACTCTATTGTTACAAAACTTAATTTTCATGCTCAAATATAAGAAAAAACTCATATGAGATCCCTCCAATTCTGCAATCAGGTCCCATATCTTTACTTTTTTATGTCTAGGATTATCTATACATTCATCATCTTAAAAAAAAAATCAGGGACTCGACTGGGGATATAATCGGCCAAAATTCGGCTCGGGACCGACCGAGTTCGATTTTATTTTGACTCGGCCGATATTAAGAACCATGACCCCCTCTACATATGGATCAGGTTTTCAGCACTACATCTATTTCGCTATATCATAATTTACTCTATCTAGAATTATGAATGGATTCCGAAATTCCCCATAATCTCCTTTAACATAAGATCATGGAAAATTTGCATATTCGTAAGGCCTGACTTCTCACGTATATCCTGTACACCTTAATTTCTAATTCAAATGTTAAATTTCTAGCTTTTATTTTAGCAGACAATTATTGTTTTCATTTGCTTACCATCACAATTGCATTTTATTTTAATTCCTCATTTTTTTCTCATAATGTTTCATACTATTGTTACAGACTCTTTTTTTTGAAGTATAGTTCAAGGAAAACAAACATCACTTAAAATAGAAAAAGAAATCGGCGTGGTTGAGTTTGTTATACGGAAAGATGCAGACTTGTGCTGATGCTTGCAAGTTTATTTGGACCTTCCTTCGTGGACTCATTTTTCTTCATAAGCATTATGTCATAATTCATTAATAATCACAAAATATATCACAGATAAATTAACAAGGAGACATGATTGTATAACTTATAATTGTTGCATTGATTAAGGGGAGAGATTGCTTTACTTTTCTTCAACTCATAAATCTGGCCCTACAAAAATATATTTTGAAAGAGAAGGGGATATGATTTTCCAGTCTATATAAAGTTATAAACACCAGATAAAATAAATGTGATACAGATACAGAACTCATTCATTCTTCCAATTCTGAGAAACTATAATGGCTCATGTTAATTTGCAAAGCTCCAAATTATTCCATGGGCATCTCTTCCTTTTCAGTCTTGCTCTTTTTGTAACATTATCATCACTTGCTCAGAGTTCCCACACGGTCGATTTGCGTTCGCTCGTAGAAGAGCACGTTTGCGATGATTCGAAAGGTACGTACCTCGAATTCATTCATGTCGTGATTAAATTATTTGTAATTATGATTCGAGTAATATTCACTTGTTAACATAGATCTCGGAGCATTAGGATCAGACGAGTCGAGAATGAAAATCGTTCACAGGCACGGACCATGCTCTCCACTAGACCCTCGAGAAATTCCGTCTCACGATCAGATCCTTTCCGAAGACCAATCTCGAGTTGATTCGATTCATCACCGTGCCTCTTTTTCTTCTAACCGCGAAATGGCCTATTATAGCCCGTTAGACTCGTCAGAGATCCCTGCCACTTATGGCATTCCACTTGGCACCGGGAATTATATTGTATCGATCGGTATCGGGACCCCTAAAAAGTCGTACTCCGTTGTTTTCGACACCGGTAGTGACGTGACCTGGATCCAATGCAAGCCATGCGTAACAGCTTGCTATCCTCAACAAGACCCGCTTTTCGACCCGACTCAATCCTCTACGTATGCAAACATTTCGTGCAGCTCCAAGTACTGCAAGCAACTCGACACTCGTGGTTGCTCGGGATCCACCTGCCTTTACGGGGTTCAATATGGCGATAGTTCGTACACGGTCGGTTATTACGTTCAGGATACACTGACGCTTACGACGAATGACGTGATACCTGATTTTCGGTTCGGGTGTGGCGAGAACAATGACGGGCTTTTCGGAATGGCTGCCGGATTACTTGGACTCGGCCGTGACGAAACCTCTTTGGTTTCGCAAACACTCAACAAGTATGGTGGCGTATTCGCGTACTGTTTACCCGCTACGACCAGCTCGAAAGGCTATCTTGCTTTTGGTAGTGGCTGCCATACAAAAAACGCAAAATTCACCCCTTTGTTGACCAACTCGGACGCACCGACATTTTACTACCTAGATATGACCGCAATAAGTGTGGGAGGCAAACAATTGCCCGTTTCCTCGACGGTGTTTTCGACTGCGGGGACAATCATTGATTCTGGCACGGTGATCACAAGACTACCCTCGGATGCCTACTCAGCACTCAGCTCCGCGTTCAAGCAAGGCATGTCACGTTACAAGACCGCACCGGCATTATCGATACTCGACACGTGTTACGACTTTACAGGATACTCAAACGTGTCGGTTCCAACAATCGCGTTGGAATTCTCAGGTGGCACGGCGATGAATCTCGACTCGAATGGGATATTTTACGCCAACGGCATCTCGCAAGTTTGCCTGGCATTTGCGGGTAATAGCGACCCGTCCGACCTGACAATCATAGGAAACGTGCAACAGAGAAATTTCAATATCATGTATGACGTGTCGAAGAAAGTCGTAGGGTTCAGTCCCGGTGCTTGTTAATTAATCAATTAGTTAAATTATATTGATTGTAAATAAAATTGATCCTTGTCAAATATGTTAATAAAAAAAATTACCTTGTCAGAACACTCAGACTCAATGATAGATATACATCAAGGCCACAAAATATCTCAATAAAATAAATTGTCAGAAATTTATTGCCATTTATCATTTATTCCTTCTTGGACCATTCGTATCATACACCTCGTTTGGAGAGCATGGTTTTAGTACAGACGGTCTATAAAGGCCAAGTTTATTTAGTAATTTGGTTGGTCTTTTCTCTCTATACTTAATTTTGATTCTTTGACTCATTTCTTTGTCTGAGAGTAAAGCCTCTCTCTAGCTCTTTCTCTCTCGTCTCTACATCTCTGAGAATTAAGAGCAACGTTACAGATCTCTTCTTCGTGGTTAGGTAAAATTACATATTTAATTTCGCATTGTACAATGTTTGTCATTATACGAGTTGATGTTGATTGTTATCTAGAAGCTTTTGTAGTTCAAGATTTTTTGTTTTACTTGAAAAAATTGCTTTGTTTACTGATTTATTGAGTTCAGAATTAGGGTTTTAGTTTTTCGGTGTGAATTTTCTTTGTTTTCCGTATCAGAAAATTTAGGTTACCGATTTCGAGGTAAATGTACTTTTTTCTTGTATGTTTCTTGTTGTTTTTTCTTTTGTGCTAGTAAAAATTGCGGATAAGCCCTTAAAAAACCATAAATCATGCCATATGCAATTCGTAAGTGAGAAATCCCTAAATCTTCTGTTGATTGAACGGAGTTCTCTTTGATTATTGTGATTTCTTGGAATAATTGTTAGAAAATGCAATTGTTGTTAGTATTTTTTTGGTTCTTGATTCCAATATTGTCTTACTTTCATTAATATTTTCTTACGTGTCTCTTTTCCTATTCATTTCGTAACTAAATTTAATCCTTAAATTTACCTCAATAAATGCCAATTTATGAAAAGAAAAAAAACGTCGCTAATTACATTCGCAATTGAGGGAATAGTTTTTAATAGTTAGGGTTTTATGATTTGGGGGTGAAATGCAAGCAAAGGGTTTAGGGTTTAATACTTTCAAACCTTTCTCCAAGTTTTAATCAGACAATTAAATTAACAACATTTAACTTCTCAAATTCCAAATTGTACTATTAAAACTTCTACTAATTAACGCATTCCTTTTTACAATTATTACAGATTGTGAAAAACGAAACGAATTTCAAATGGGAGCCTTCGGTGAAGACAATCCATTGGTCGCCGAAACCACATGTGGTTCTTTACTCCAGCAATTACAAGTAAAATAACTCTCATTACTCTCAAAACTTAAAACCAAAAATAAACAAAAATTCAAAAATAAACAAAATTACTTTTTACTCATTATTTTTAGGTGATATGGAATGAAGTGGGAGAAAGCGATGAAGAGAGAGACAAACTGCTGTTACAACTCGAACAAGAATGCTTGGAAGTGTACAAGAGAAAAGTAGACCAAGCTGCAAAATCAAGAGCTTCTCTCGTCAAGTCTTTGGCCGATTCGCGGGCCCACCTCGTCAGACTCATCTCCTCCCTCGGCGAAAACTCCCTACCTGGAATAGCCTTAGTAAACTAAATTTATCATTGAGTATATTTTATAATTGGGGGATTTGAATTATTTTATTTTATTTTAACTTTTAGCCTGACAAGTCAAGTGGGACGATAAAGGAGCAGTTAGAGGCTGTTGCTCCGATATTAGACCAACTAGTCAAGAAGAAAGAGGAGAGGGCGAAGGATTTCAGAGACGTGCAATTGCAGATTCAGCAAATACGGTCCGAAATTGCGGGGGAAAGAATTGCAGGCGAAGTGGTAGTAGACGAACAAGACCTCTCTCTCGACAAACTGGCCGAGTTTCAGTTACAACTAAAGGACCTTCAAAAAGAAAAAGTATTTATTTATTGATGAATTTACATATTTACCCTTTTTTATTGAATAATCTTTTTGTCTGCAGAGTGATAGGTTGAGAAAGGTGCATGAGCTGGTGAGCCTGGTACACGATCTGTGTGCAGTATTGGGGTTGGATTTCTTCGAAACGATTAACGAGGTGCACCCGAGTCTCGACAACAAATACACCGGGTCCATCGATTCTGACAAGAGCACAAGCAACGAAACCATAGCCAAGCTTTCCAAGTTGGTTCTCAAATTACAGGACGATAAAAAGAACAGACTCGTCAAGGTAAACAAATATTTTGGACTTTTTATATATTTAAATAATTAATATTTATTTTGTATGGATTTTTTATTAGCTTCAAGAGCTGGGGAATAAACTAATGGATTTATGGAATTTGATGGATACGCCACAAGAGGAGACCGATTTATTTGTGCATATCACGTGTCATATTTCTGCCAGCGTTGACCAGGTCTCTAAACCTGGAGCTCTAGCCCTCGATATTATCGAACAGGTTTGAATTTGTTTATTTTTTCCTCTTAAATTGAAAATGAATACTATAAATTAGGTTGTTTGTGTATGAATTGGATTAAAAAAGGGGGAAATGGAGGTGGAGAGATTGGACCAATTGAAGGCGAGCAAGATGAGGGAAATAGCTTTGAAGAAGCAAGTTGAGCTGGAGGGAATTTACGAAAAAGCCCATGTGAAGGTAGATACAAGTGGGGCCACTGATGGTATCTTGGCAGTTATTGATTCGGGGAACTTTGATCCCTCTAAAGTTCTGGAAGAAATGGAGAGTCTGGTTCAGAGAGCCAAAGAGGAGGCCTCGAGTCGGAAAGAGATTCTCGAGAAGGTCGATAGGTTTATGTCTGCTTGTGAAGAAGAGACCTGGCTTGATGATTATAGTCAGGTATTTTTCAAAATTAAATTATATTTTTACTTAATTGTTATTTTTTATTTAAATATTGCGTGTTGAACAGGATCAAAATAGATATAATGCTAGCAGAGGAGCGCATTTGAACCTCAAAAGGGCAGAGAAAGCACGTATACTCGTCAACAAGATTCCAGGTTTTTGTTTTTGTTATTTCAAATTAATAAAATTTCTCAATTTTAATAATATTATATATTAAATGTTGGCGTTGTGAAAATTAATGTAGCGTTGATGGAGACGTTAATTGCAAAGACGAGGGCGTGGGAAGAGGAAAGAGGAACGGATTTCACTTACGATGGGGTCCCACTTTTGGCCATGTTAAATGAATATACCATTATCAGACATGATCGCGAGGAAGAGAAACGCCGCCTCAGGGTCATTATAATTATAATAAATTAATAACCTTTATTTTAATATTATATTTTAACGTGTGATATTTGCATTACTTGTTTCAGGATCAAAAGAAATTGCAGGACCAATTTAGCAGTCCAGCTAGGCCACCCAGCTCGAAGAAAGTTATCGGTTCTCGAGCCATTGGTGGGGCGACAAGTGGCGCGACGCCGAACAGGAGACTTTCCATGCAACAGAGCGGGCTCCGCACCGTGAGTCGAGATGGACGGCCCCGACCAGTTGCGCCGAACAATTATGTTGCCATTCAGAAGGAGGATGCGGTGCCTCATGTGTCGAATACTCCGTGAGACTGGGAATTAGGGTTTTGTGCCTAGGATAAATAGTATATTGGTGGGATAAATAGTATATTAGAGGGTATTATGCTTTTAGGGTGATTCGAGTGGAACTTGTTTGTTGTTTGCTAACCTTTTGATGGAAACCAACCAAATGTTTTGTGTTTAGTATTTGTAACGGACGAATAGTTATAAACTTGCTTGTTGTAGTTATAAATTCTGGTTCTACAGATATTCTTGCGTGTTGTGTTTTATGACTGCAATTTAGGATCAAGGAGGGTTAAGTTAAGGGCACAAGTTATGTGTAAAAATATAACTCGAATCATTTGAATGAAAGTACAAATGTACAATAAGCAAGTTCCTATAAAACATTCACACCCGAATTCTTGTGTAAAAATGTAAGATATTGAAAGATAAAATATACAAGACATTAATGAATGAAAATGGAACTACGTCACGCCATTTAACAGTTAAAACTGGTATACATAATTGATTACCCAAAAAAAAAAAAAAAAAAAAAAAAAATTAAAAAAAATAATGATATTTTTTCATTCGAAGCCAAATAAATAGACTAAAAAAAAATTTGGATTAATTTCAACCTCTATTAATTAGTGTATTTCTTTTTTTCGTTGAAAATATTATTCTATTATTAGAAATTTTACCTGGATTAACATGTAGCAGAGAATACAAAAAATCCCAATTTAAGTAAATTCCCAAACTCAGGCAAAACAGTTAACAAATAACTCACACTAGACCCGGTCTAAATCGAGCTGCGGAGTACAAATCAGATCAGATTCTCTTTCTTTATAAACCGAGTCTACCCAGAAAATACAACGGATCCACCATCCCCTTCTCCACAACAAACCGGTATTCACTCCCCCTCTCTCGTTTGATTGCTTTATTTAGAACTCTCACTCTCCATAAATACTTCGTTCTCCTCTCCCATCTCGCAATACCAAGAAATTCTAAAGCAAAGAAAGAGCGAAAGAAATCAAAGCAAAGCAAACAAGAAGATGGCTGGAAAGAGAAAGAGCACCTCCCTTTCCTGCGAATCACCCTCCTCCTCCAAACGCCGTCGATCCGCCACACCACCTCGCCCTGATACGCCTCCAGCGGCACCCAAGCCCGTCTGGGACTGGGTGATGACGGACCTCCGGATGATTCCGGATGAAGAACCAATGAGCCCGGCTGAGGCTCAATGGGACACAGATGACCTCGAGGACGAAGAGTCCACTGGCGAGAACCATGCCCTTGACTGGGTTGTCGTCAGACACGTCATATATGATGACGATTTCGAAGTTCACGATCTTCATCGTGATCAAGATGATCAACAGCCGCCTGAGGTGTCCGACGAAGATAGTGTTCTTCGTCGTGATCAAGAAGATGATCAAGAGCCGCATGAGCAGTCCGACGAAGATAGCTGGGGCCCCAATTATCCGTAAGGACCTGCAAGCCATCAAGAGTGCTCAGCAGATCTTCGCGAGCGGGACCCGCACCTCATGATGGTGATGACGTGGCCGTCACACCAGCAACTTCGCTACCCAACTCGGTGACTCGTCTCGACACGGATTAGAAATTGCAGTATGGCGCGGAGGATTCGAAATGCGTTCAATATGAGAGAGCAGAGAGCTTAGAACCCAGAGTGGTAATTGTGCGGTTAATAATGTATGATCAGTGATCACATGTTCAAAAGATTTATATGTAGACTTTAAGTTATTAAATGTTTAATACAATATTTTTTTGATTTACTTTAATACAATATTTATGAAATGAAGTTACTTGTATTATTTGTTTTTTTATAAATAAACAAGTATTGCCATATATATCGCCTGTTAAATTATATTATTAAATTAACAAATTTATATATCCAGATAATTAAAACTGTGAAAATTTCAATGGTCATGAACTATAATTATGAAAATCTTCAACAATTGGAATTGAACACCAGGTTACAGAAAAATCAGGATATGAATCTTTACTTTGCACGTAACCCAGGATATGAATCTTCAACAATTGTTCGAACCATCGATTGTTCGATTTTACTGTATTAGATTTGAAATCTTGGTTTATATGAAAACCCGGAACATAAATCTTGATATTCAATATACCCGAGAAGAAGAAAAAAAAACGGACAGTGATAGATAGCATGAACTGTCTTCGTCGTCGCCTCTTCTCCTCCGCCGCCTCCTTCCGCCGCGTCGTCGTCACTGGTACTCTATAACTATGTAACTTCCGGTCAAAATCGCGATGAATACTGATACCTATTTGTTTTCTTACAGGATTGGGAGCTGTGACGCCGCTAGGATGCGGGGTGGAGCCTACTTGGAGGCGTCTGGTCAATGGCGAATGTGGTGTACGTGCGATTGGGTCGGAGGATTTGAGGATGAACGGCCTGGACGAGGACACGTTGGCCTACACTTACCAACAGTTGCCTTCTAAAGTTGCTGCCTTTGTACCGCGCGGAATAGGAGAAGAGGAGTTTAACGAAGATACTTGGCTGCAATCCAAGGTTATGAATTTCTGCATAATCAATTAGATTGTTTGCAATGTTTTAACGAATATACTTTCTTTTGTTTATTTCTCATTACAGGATGGCAAATCGTTATCGAGATTTATAACGTACGCTCTTTGTGCAGCAGACGAAGCTCTTAAAGACGCCAATTGGCTACCAATCGAAATTAACGACAAAGAAAGAACGGTACTTTTTATAATAATTACTTATTTTTATTTATAATTATCTATATCGTATTAATTTGGGGAGAATCAGGGTGTCTCTATAGGTGGAGGGATTGGAAGCATCTCTGATATTTTAGATGCCGCACAATTGATAGTCGAAAAGGTGCGCCTTTTTTTTTTTTATTAATGTAATTTTACTGAATTCGAAAATATATTTTTACGTAATTCACAGAGGATTCGACGACTAAGTCCATTTTTTGTACCGAGAATTCTGATCAACATGGCATCAGGTCATGTTAGCATGAAATACGGGTTTCAGGTCCGTTACGAATCTCAGTTCTCAGATTCAAGAAATCCAGGACTTCAAAACCCGGTTTTAAGAGTAGTGAATTTATTTAGTGTAGGGGCCAAACCATGCGGCAGTGACAGCCTGTGCGACTGGGGCCCATTCGATTGGCGATGCAACGCGCATGATTCAATTCGGTGATGCTGATGTCATGGTTGCTGGTGGTACCGAGTCCAGTATTGACGCGCTATCCATTGCTGGTTTTTCTAGGTAACTAAATCTTTTTCCTTATATTTATATTTATTATAGTTTCCATTTTATATTTACTATTTAGTATAACGTGGAAATGATTTCCAGGTTAAGAGCTTTAAGTACAAAGTATAACGCTGAGCCAAAGTCGGCCTCGCGTCCATTTGATTGTGATAGAGATGGTTTCGTGTAATATACTATTTTCCATTTTTAATATACAGTTATATAATCAAGTGTTATTTTTCATTTTTATTGATTTTTTTGTTATTGGCAGGATTGGTGAAGGAGCTGGTGTCATGGTTTTAGAGGTTAATAGATATATCTTAAACTTTAGAGTTTAGAGAATATAATTATAAATATACAATACATTAATACTCAAGTACAATATATTATTTTGGGGTGTATTAAAGGCTCTAGAGCATGCAAAGGAAAGAGGAGCAAGAATTTATGCGGAGGTTCGTGGATACGGGATGTCTGGTACGGTGGTACTAGTGTACCGCTCATTTATCAAATGCAATATTATTTATGTTTTTCGGTCTGTGAATGAAATTAAATTTAGTTGTATTTGAAAATAGGCGATGCATATCACATTACACAGCCACAGAACGATGGTAGAGGTGCAATATTAGCCATGAAAAGAGCCATCGATCAGGTAAATTTTATTTTATTTTCATTATTTGATTTCCATTATTTTTTTGATCTTTTCGAAAAATATTTTTGCATTTTTTTGTTGTGAAGTCAGGGCTTGATGCGAGTGAAATAGATTATGTAAATGCACACGCAACATCAACTCCTCTAGGTGATTAATTATCGGTCCAATTAATTAATTGTTCTTTTTTATGCACATTTAAATTTGAGAAATTTGAATGTTTATTTTGCTTTAACGAAAAATTAGGTGATGCAATTGAAGCAAATGCGATAAAATCGGTATTTTCAGATCACGCCACGTCAGGTTCTTTGGCTTTATCCTCCACTAAGGTATCAAAATTTCCCTAAAATAATTGCTTAGTAATATTGATATTTTGCTATTTTATAATAATAAAAAATTGAAAATTGATTATTGTGATATTTTGATTTAGGGAGCTGTTGGGCATTTACTTGGGGCTGCTGGTTCTGTGGAAGCTATTTTCAGTGTCCTTGCAATTCACCATGTAAAAAATAATTAATTCGAGTAAATAAATATTTATATTAAATCAACCAAGTCATGTTATTTTATTCTAAATTTAAAATTTTGTACTTGTTAGGGTGTGGCTCCACCGACATTGAATGTAGAGAAGCTGGACCCGGTCTTTGAGGGGAATTATGCACCGTTAATCCACGCGAAGAAAATGCCTATTCGAGCTGCTTTATCAAACTCTTTTGGCTTCGGTGGGACAAACGCTTCTCTCCTCTTCTCCTCTCCCCCAACACAAGAAGTAAATTCTTAGGCGGACTCGGTTCGCAATTTAGTGGCGAGTTTTGTTGAGAAATTTGTAATAAATCTTAGATAGCATTTTCCTTTTCGCGGTTCATATTTGTGTACTTTAAGAAACAAAGAATGATTTATGCAGCTCAAGTGCAGAAAAAATAATCAAAGAAAAATAAGACCATAATACTAACTCGCCAGTAGGATGTCAACGGGGCGGGTTCGGATAAGTCGGGATCCCCCATACCCGAATTTTCGGGTATTACCCGAATCCAGAATACCCGAGGGTGAAAAATCATACCCGAACCCGTGGGTAATGGGTATACCCGAACACGAATCCGTTATCCGAAAATTACCAATACAAAATCTAAAAAAAAAAATTATTATAAAAATATGTAAAATCACCAACAATTTGATATACAAGCAATTTGTACAAAAATACGTTAAAAATGTAAATATTGCAAATAATTAATCCATAAACATCACAAATTTTCATATCATTAGATATTTTCGAATATTTTTCGGGTATTTCTTAGATATTTTTCGGCTTCGAATATACCCATGGATAAAAATTTACTCCCGTATCCCGAATCCGAACCCGGAGCGGATATTTTTTTGGGTAATACCCATGAAGAATATTACCCGTCCCATTCGGATCGGATATCCGCGGATTCGGATTTTACCCGACCAATTGACATCCTTAGGGCCTGTTTGCTCATGCAGTTTGTAGGGCTAGGAAGTCAAGAAAGTTAGGTTTTTGATGGAATTGCAATTTGGGTGTTTGATGTATCTAAATAATTTCAAGGATTTAACTCTTAAAGTTCTAGGATTCCAGGGAAATGATTTTTGTTGTGGCTTTTGAAAAATCTAGTTGGATTGGATTTTTGCCTAGGAATGGGTGAAAGACAAAATAAATATTGATATAATTATATCCATACATTAATACATTAATGACCCCCCAACTAAGTTGTCTTTTAAAACAATATAAATATGAATATAAAATATAAATTGATATAAACATATTTTTGAGCATGGATAATACTTATTTATTTATTTTATTTAACTAATTGATTTGACTTCTTTATTTAATTAATTTAAGTTAATACAATTTGAAGGAATGAGTATTTTTTAACAATAATAATAATAAGAATTAAAAATGATAATAATAATTAAAAATCTAATTAGAAATAAGTAATGATAATAATAATAATAAATTAATACATAATTAAAATTATATCCGGAAATTAATAACAATAATAATAATAAATTAATACGTAATATAAATATATTTAGAAATTAATTATAATAATAATAATAATAAATAATACAAAATTAAAAATGATAATAATAAATTAATGCATGATTAAAATGTATTTAGAAATTATTATTATTATTAATAATAACAGTAGTAATAATAATAATATATTTTATGTAGGAAAGGAGAGAGAAAATGATTATTATCATAATAAATAATTATTGTAATAATAATAATATAATACATTATTATTATTATTATTATTATTATTACTATTATTATTATAATTATAATAATAAAGATAATAGTAATTATAATAAATTAATACAAATAAATAATGTATTTAGAAATCATTAATAATAATAATAAATTAATACATAATTAAAATGTATTTAGAAATTAATATTAATATTAATATTAATATTAATAATAATAATAATAATGATAAATTAAATACACAATTAAAAATGAATTTAGAATTTAATAATAACTAAAAAAACTAATACATAATTAAAAATATATTTAGAAAATAATAATAATAATAATAATAATAATAATAATAATAATAATGTATTTAGCAATTAATAATATTTTGATATGATTAAGAAATAAATATGACAGTTACAAAATTTCATAAAAAATAATATAATTAAGAAATATTTATTCATTTCCTACATCTAATCCTATGATTTTCATCAAACACCTTTTAAACATCCTACACTCATAGTTTTTGCATTTTCCTGCTATCATAGTTTCCTGATATTCATATATTGGTTTCTGCAACTATGAGTTTTCTGCTTTTATACAAAACTGACCTAGCAAACACGCCCTTACTCACCAGTCACCAACCTCAAAACAAAACTTCCTTACCAACCTCTTCATTCCGTTCCCTACCTACCAAAACCTCATAATCCTCTAAAATTTTCATTCTGCAGCAAAAAAATACTCGATATATTATGCCCATCAAACTATATCCACTAAAATAGGACTCACAGAATAATACTACTACATATTTGTATACACAGAAACTTCTACACATGAACAAATAATCTTCACTCTGTTTAGTATTTACTAGGTCACTACTGTTTGTGACGTGTGTGAGTTTGTGACTGAGAAACTAATCTATTGCAGAGAGATGGGGCTGAAATCGTTCGTAGAGGTGGCTGAGGGATCACACTTCCCACTCGAAAACCTACCCTTTGGTGTTTCCCGTCCGGTGAACTCGGCGGTTGAAGGAAGGCCGGCGGTGGCGATTGGAGACCGTGTGCTCGATCTTTCTGTTTTGGCGGAGGCTGGGCTTTTTTACGGACCTTATCTTAATGGGTCCAATTGCTTCTTTCAGGCAAATTTTTTTGTTAATTTTCTGCAATTTGAACTACTAATTGATTGATAAATTTTCTTCTTTTTTCGATTTTCAGTCTTCTCTGAACAAATTTCTTGAATTGGGAAGGCCAGCTTGGAAGGAAGCACGCTCTACTCTTCAAAGAATTTTGTCCGGTACATTAAAATTTCATCAAAACTCCCTTCTTTCACATTCAATTTATATTTACACAAAACAATTTTTCTATTTGTATTTTTTATTTCTAAACATTGTAACTTTTTGCCCACCTTTCTCAGCGGATGAACCCATTTTACGCAATAATGATGCTTTGAGAAAAAAAGCCCTTTTGCCAATGGTACAGTTCCACAATCACTAATTTATCTACTTACAAATTACAATTTATATCTATACAAGTCCTAATATTCAAATTTATACGAGCAGAGTGAAGTAGAAATGTTACTTCCAATTGTAATTGGGGACTACACAGATTTCTTTTGTTCCGAGCATCACACTAAGAATTGCGGTATTATTTTCCGCGGACCCAACACTCCCATTGCACCAAATTGGTAAACCAATTTTATGAATATTTAAACCAAATATTTATTTTAACTTTTTTTTACATAATTTTTAAACTAATTGGGGGTTATAATTATAATTAATTGTTCAGGTATAATATGCCTGTAGCGTACCATGGAAGAGCTTCGTCTGTTGTTATTTCCGGTACCGATGTTACCAGGCCAAGGTACCTTTAATCAAATCTAATTTCATTTTTATAACATTTAATTACTTGTAATTATTTATTAATTTATTAATTTTCTCTGAATAGTGGACAAGCGCATCCTCCTACAGGAAGTTCTACTCCATCTTTTGGACCATCGCAAAAACTCGATTTTGAACTTGAAATGGTTACATTTATTTATTTTATTCTTTAATTATGTATATTTATTTTACTTTTTTTTTTTTAAATTATAAGGCTGCAATAGTGGGGCCAGGAAATGAATTGGGGAAGCGGATAGATATTAATAATGCATCTGAGCACATTTTTGGACTCGTTCTCATGAATGATTGGAGCGGTATTTTTTTCATTAATTCATTTTTGCATATAGACCCTTGAAAAATAAAATATATATCTTATTTAAGCACTTAATTTGTTTTAATAGCAAGAGATATTCAAGGATGGGAATCGATGCCTCTCGGTCCTTTCCTCGGCAAAAGCTTCAGTGAGTTTTATTTATTTATTTATTCTCTTTATTTAATATTATAATATTATTTTTTAATTAAATGCTATGAATTTTTTATTTTAGGTACAACAATATCACCATGGATCGTTACTCTAGACGCACTCGAACCATTTGCATGTGAAGCCCCAACTCAGGTTAATTAAATAATATTATATTTGCATATACACCCTTATAAAATTTATTATATATTTTTATACTAATTATGTTTAATTTGCAGGATCCCAAGCCCTTGCCGTACTTGACAGAAAATAATCACATAAACTATGATATTCCCCTAGAGGTATATAATATTATTTCATAGTCATATAATTTTATATTCATAAATAATTTTTTATTAATTTATTTAAGGTCTCCATAAAACCCAAAGACCATGATGAAGCCTCCGTTGTCACAAAAAGCAATTTCAATCATTTGTAAGAACTACCACTCAATCAATCTCTCTATAATTAATTTTCAATTATTATCATACGATATATATTTTATTTTATTATATTTTTTAGATATTGGACGATTACACAACAATTAGCACATCACACTATTAACGGGTGCAATTTAAGGCCCGGAGATATTCTCGGTACCGGTACCATTAGTGGCCCGGTACGTAATTTTCAACAAAGTTATTCGTCATTGGTTTTAAAACTTAATAATTAAATGGATTGATTAAATTACTTTAATTATATTATCTTTTCCAGGAGCACGAATCCATGGGATGTTTACTAGAGAGTACTTGGAACGCGCAAAAAACAATTTCGGTTGGAAAATCGACCCGGAAGTTTCTAGAAGATGGTGATGAGGTCATCATTTCTGGCTGTTGCAAGGTTCGTTTCTTCAACTTAAATATTATTATTTATTTTTTAAATTGGTTATTGTATATATTCGTTTACTTTTTTTTGTCTATTGTAGGGAAAAGACTATAATGTTGGATTCGGTACTTGTACTGGACGGGTCAAGCCTGCTAATCCTTGAAATGAAGGGCGATTATTATGAAATTTTCAATCATGTGTGCGCGAACTATTTTCTCTGATGTTGTACTTTTATTTCGTAAGATTTATCAGTTAATAAATGGTGGATTACCACCTTCCTTTCTTATTATCATTTTGTTTGCAAATAAAATACCGCGACCATTTCATGCGTAGCCCTCTCCTGAAAATTCTCATACTATCACTTATACCCCTCGAAAATGTGAAATTTCACGAATGGCCCTTAAAACATAAGAAAACGAGGGGCATTGGTGATATTTCATGTATTTCGTGGGAATATTTGTGATATTTGTCATTTTGTTAGGGTATACTGGAAATTTTGAGATTTTTCAAGGCTGCTTCGTGTACACACGAGAAATCGCCCCTGTATCTAATATACTTGGCAAACAAATGTAGAAATATATATATTTGCAGTTCAAACATTAATCACAAAATAAATTAAAGTAGAGAAAATGGTTTTTCATTTTATGATCTCTCAAAATCAATCTAATGTAGCACCCTGCACCCCACATGCTAATTATTTCATTCATTTCCACCCCTTTAAAGAAAAATATTTACACGTACATATATAGATATCATTTCATTCAACTCTCACTGGATTGAAGAGAATTATCACCCTCTTTTGCCTCCTCTTGTTTACCATGTTCTTTCTTGCTCACCTGAAGAAAAAAAAAATGCAAATCAAACTCACCATTTTAAAACTTCAAATTTCACGAACTTCAAATCGAACCTACGAAAATTCAACACAGTACCTTTTTTAGTCTACTATTACTGCAAGAACGAGTCTCTGACGCGACCTTTCTTCTCGACACGGTTTTCGATGCACTCTTCGTTTTGTTCTTCGGTATTTTAGTGCCAACATTTGTAGTTCCAGTAATACTATTTGCAGTAAACCCCTCGAAATTAACAGAAACATCGTTGGATCCACAACTCTCCTTCCCTTCAAAACTCACATCTAGTCTTTTATTCTTTATAAGAATTGTTTTTCTATTTGTGGGGATGAAAAGCTCTTCCAAATTCTTGCTCATGCAATCATCTGTTAACGGGCTATCGGGGTCTAGATTGTTTCGGGTTGCCATCCATCTTTCAAGCCAGGTCCAACTCACATTAGGTTCGGTTGAATCGAACTGGCTCGATCTCTTCTTCGTACTGCATGTCCTCAGCTAAAATTATGGTTAATTAATAACTTATATGGTCCATATTAGTCCAAATTCATGATTAACTAACTTAATTCGAGATCATTGAGCTTAATATATTTTCAGTATTAAAATTGTACTTGTTGCGAAAATGCATATGCCAAAGCTCTCTCGCGCCTTGTGGTCGCCTCAAGTCGATTTTGCATTCTCATCTTCGATTCATTGCAACTAAATGTGCTATCATCCCATTCTTCCTGAAAATTACCAAAAAAAATACTTTTACAATATTTATTTTTGGTTTTGGTTAGAAAATAAATAAATTCAATTTAGAAGAATTTGAGTTTAGGGATTAGTATTGGTTTTACCTTAGCACGAAACATGGAGGGTCGACCTTTCGAAAAATCTCTATGTTGAAATGAAACGGTATCTTCGCTTATTATGAGCGTATTAAACGACTCTCCAATATGAACTTCTGTTGATGTGGCTATTGTTGCCGCATCTGTATTTTCATACAACGCATCTTTATTATATGTTTGTTCAATTAGTTCCATTTCTCTTAATTGTCTCCTTATCTGAAATAAAATAATTGCGAAAAATATTAATTTATTATATTCAGTCTGATTTTTATCAAATTTTGTCAAAAACTAATTTTGAAAAAGGGACATTGTAACAAACCATGAATCCTTTGAATGCCGATTGTATGATTATTGCGGCTTCGTCTTCCAGTGACGAGATATCATTCGATTTGGCTTCCTCTGAATTTGTTGTTTCTTCGTGCATTTCGGGTATGACTTCATTGCTACTAGTTTCTCTGTTAGAATTTTGATTATTAATCGTGTTTACGTGACCTCCTTCTCTTTCATGTTCTTGTTCTTCTTCGAGTGGATACGAATTGGATTCGTTTCCACATAGATATATCCTTACTGAATCAACCCATTTGCTCTTTTGCGCACTGCTTTCAGGAGAGCTTCTTTCCTGTTCAATTATTCAATAATGTCAAAATAAATGAAAATAAAATTGAAAAATTAATATTGACATGAAATTCAGTCATTTAATATGTTTTGGAAGTTCAATTCGAGTGATCTTGAGACGCATTTTCACATAACAGAGAAAAAAAATACACTATATTCGCGTGACCGGCCTTTCGAGAAAACTCTCTTCAGTATTCCTCCAGACAGACCCATTACCAGTATCACATTGAATTCTCTCTCTCTCTCTCTCTCTCTCTCTCTCTCTCTCCCAATTTGTCTCAATTATGAGAACTCTCTCTGTGAATGTGTGGGATACAGTTGTGCAAGTGACAGCACTACGTGACCAACTTCCTCTTAATTACTCATATTCCAGAAGGACCATAACAGTACTCTTTATATAAAGGCAATAAAAGCAAAAGATTTATGAACTTTACACTATGGCACCAACATGATTGGCAGATCCATTTACCAAAGCATCTGATACTATTAACGGGTCGGGTTGAACTTGATATCCAATTAGTTAACTCGATCTACATTGAAATAATGTAATTCTACATTGTTAGCGGACCGGGTTTGTTATCTTCTAAATAGGAGTTAGAACCATCAAGTAATGGTGAGAGGATGAGTGTCTGTTTGGTGAAAACAATGGAAATCCATGTGTTTGTTTGCAATTTGTCAGGAACTTTAGAGCTGGATTGGTCAATTTTTTTTAACAAAAGTATTGAATAAAAAAATGATATTGGATTAAAGTTCGTGCTATTTAATTTTCTTTTCTTTTTGGTTGTATTGCACATGCATTTTGTATATAGATTGCTTCTAATCCCACCAAAGTATATTCCATGAAATCACTCATTAATAGTTATCATACACCGACAAAAAAATGCTTCCAAGCAAGACCTTTTTACGTATAGCATTTCTTTTGGTTTTGCAAAAATACGGTTTGTTCAGGACCAGAAGCCTGGCCTAGACTAGTTATGTAATCATTTTAACTACATTTTGTATTAATTTCGTATTTGAGAATTTTTTTGTGAATGAATTAAAATAATATTATATTTAATTGGTTTGGTTAGTTTTTATGTCAGAAATACTCATAATTATCGGGCCGACCCTGTTCTCCATATAATATGACGAAACATGAGGCTTTTGTAATTTGAATACCTTGTTTGCAATTTTCATTTGTCATTTGAAATTTCAAAATTGTTACGAAAAATAATTTTGGTTAATTTTTAGGTTTGTGTATTTAGGGTCCGTTTGGTTGAAGCTTTGAAATATGCCTTGGAATATTATATGCCAAGGCATTTTATTTCATGGAATAGTATTCCATGGAATATGCAATAGTCATGTTTGGTTGATGCATTTCTTTTCGTACAAATTTAAAAATTATGTGAAATGAATAACTTTTTTTGGAAAATTTTAGTTTTTAATATTTAAAAAGATAGAATGCCCATGAGAATAGAGAAAAACCACCAATTTTGGTGGTAATCCTATTCCCATGAAATATGGCCATGGGCATCGTGGATGACGTTACTTTATTACCTGATGTCTCAATCAAACATGGGAATGGAATAAATTATGATGGATGTCAAGGCATAATAATTTCAAAGCACGAACCAAACGTCCCCAATGTCAAGGGTTCAAGTTCCATTTGTATCACAAATAAAAAATGAAACAAAAAATATACATGTTTCACTTCAAAAAAAAAAAAAAAATTTATTTTATCTTTGTGTTTTTCATAAATGAGTCGATTAATTTTTGTCTGTTACGACATTTGAACTATATTTATATATGGTCATATTTAATTTCTTCTTCAAGTTATTCTTCGTCTCCTTCTGTAATTGTGATGTTTCGTTGTTAGCGGCCTTTTGATTATCGTCACTGTCTCTGTCCTCCCATTTCTTTCGAAGAGCGACCTGGGATTGACTTTTGGCGAAACAACATTAGATTTTACAATCCTTCTTCAAGTGCCGAATTATCATCCGTCCGACTCGACAGTCATAGCACACGACATGTGGATTATATTAATCCAAAATAATGAAGGATGTTTGGATTGAGATAAGTGTCACCGTTTGGCGAAACTCGAAATTTTCGATGAATTTCGTGTACTTTTTAGCATTAAATTGTAAAGTTCATTTTGTGCATTATTTCTTCCTTCAATATTTTGTAGAAACGTTATCGGTGGGAGTCCAAAAAGTACACACATGTAGAGCAGGTCACCAAAATTTATGGCCATTGTAAAATACGTTGGGAGAGGATTGTCAAAAAAATGCGTATATGCACCGTATGTGGGGCTCGGATGATATGGATACTTGGATCCCAATCTCAAACTTGTCGCAAAGATGGATGATTAAACCCGATTATGCATCACGAACTGTTTCAATTGTGGTCTTTGATTTAATAGATAAATCTTTCGTAACAACCCCTAAACTTAGACACGCAATAAAAATACTAGTTAATTGTTTATTATCAGTACGTGACGATAGAATTATGCTAATGTGCAGACCTTTAATTGTTTTAATTTCAAAAGACCCAGCTCGATTTACGAAAGCGTGCGACCTCGAAAGACGGCTAGTAGACTTGAACTTGCAATTCACAGTATAAATCATTTTGTTCGAATGATCAACCAATATTTCGCGATGTCTTGATAGGTAATACAAATTCACAACCGAGACTAGATCGAATTTTGTGAGAAATGTTTGGTAAATATATAAAGTATCACTACCCCGCTCGATCTACTACTATTATTATCCACATTCATTTATTTTAGTTTGGTTTTCGTAATGTGATTTTGGACATGTTCTATATCATATATGTAATTCAACGATAGGCCATGAACTATTACCGGATACAATAAAACTAATAAAATTATCCAATTCAGAATCATTCGTAATTTGCGCTAAAACTACTCTGATCCTATTAGAACCGAATACCATCGGACATACTGCACATTTTTGAAACTTATGTTACGAGTCCAACCAGTCACACGACAAATTTCAGAACACAAAATGTCGAAATTCATATCACGAGTAGGTATTATTATACTTGGTTGAGAATCCTCGTAGTTCGGCTCATCTTGATCGTTAAAAATGCTACCCCAATGATATAAAGAAATTGATTTTCAATTCGTAAGTAATGAGATGAGGGTGAAGAAGTAAATGAAGCAATGACTATTTTGGATAAATGAGATGATGAAGAAGATAAAATATTGACTCTAAAAATAGAACTAAACGTAAATGTACAATCGATGAAACACCCTGAACTCTACATCATATACAACTATAGTCCGAACACAAAAGAACGTAACACAATGAATCACATTTCTCGCCAGTTCCTACCCAATAAACTCAATATGACGACTTTGATAGCGAAGAAATATAAAAATAGCGTGTTTCGCCATCCTATATAGCAAAACCGCCTAATTTGATTTTTTGGATCTTATATAGCGAAACCATCTTCATATATTTTTTTTATCCCGTTTGACAGGCGAAAATCAATTTTAAACTATTTGATCATCTCAAATGGCGAGATAGATCTGATGACGAAACAACTAGTTCTGCAAATTCATCCAAATCAAAGTTATTTTCTTGCAAAACCAAAAAAAGAATGCTACATAAGAAAGTTTCTCCAAGCAAATGAATAAAATAACTTTGGGCTGAAAAATAACTTTGGGCTGAAAAAAATAACTTTGGGCTGAAAAATTCTCTTGACATTTGAGCGAGAAATGAGTTCTGGAAAACAACCAGAGAATGAAATCCCGGTTTTCAGTATTTCACACAAATCCAGATTTGAAATGCTGGATTGTGCTTTTCTCGGATGTGAAGTCCAAAGTTCGGCAAGTTAACGAAAGAAAGAAAAGAATAATGGCATGGCAACTGCTTGTTCGCTCTCAGAAATCCTTCGTCTCTCCAAGTCAGGCCATATTTCCATCTCCGCCGCTCTCCGCCTCCTGTCTGCCGGAGGAAACACCACTAATCCTTGCCGTGACTCCGAGGCCCTTTTGTACGCATGCCTACTTCAAACTCTGACGTCCGGGTCATCCCATCCCTCCCTTGGCCATATCATCCACTGTCACGTTATAAAATCGGGCCTTCTGTCTTCTCGTCTCGTTGCCAACAGCCTCCTCACCTTTCATTTGAAGCTACACCGTGTAAAAACAAGCATTGCAAGGAACCTGTTCGATGAAATACTCCCTCTCTGTGACGTAGTTTCGTGGACCTCCATGCTTTCTAGTTACCTCCATGCATCACAGCCTGAACAAGGACTCAAGCTATTTGCTATTATGCCCAAACATGGAATCGAACCCAATGTCTTCACCCTCTCAGCCGCAGCCAAGGCCTGCTCTGCCTTGGCTGACTTGAGAGTTGGTACGTCAGTGCATGCTGTCCTCTTAACACGTGGATTCTCTAGGAACTTTGTGGTGTCAAGTTCGCTGATCAGCATGTATGGAAAATGCGCATTACCAAAGCACGCACAAAGGGTGTTTGATGAAATGCCTGAACGAGACCCTATTTGTTGGACATCCATTATTTCAGCGTTAACTCGAAACGACAAGTACGAAGAGGCCTTATATCATTTCTTTCTCATGATGAGGCAGAAAAATACTCTCTCGGCACTCGATGAGTACACATTTGGAAGTGTTTTAACCGCACTTGGTAACTTGAGTCGACTCGAACAAGGCAAACAAGCCCATGCAAAAGCAATAACAAGTGGCGTGTCTCGAAATAATGTAATAGTAGAAAGTACCCTAGTTGACATGTATGCCAAATGCGGCGTAATGGTAGATTCTAGAAGGACCTTTGACAAAATGATCGTGAAAAATGCAGTCTCTTGGTGTGCGTTACTTGGTGGGTATTGCCATTTAGGGTTTCATGAAGAAGTTCTAAATTTGTTCAAGAAAATGAATAGGGAGGTGATTGATGTATATACATTTGGTACAATACTTCGAGCGTGTGCCAGCCTGGCAGTTGCCAGACTGGGTAAAGAGATTCATTCTAGGGTTTATAGAACAAGTAGGGTTTTAAACCATGTAGTAGTTGAATCCGCATTGGTCGATTTTTATGCCAAATGTGGGCTCGTAGACTATGCCAACAAGGTGTTTGTTGAAATGCCCGTGAGAAACACAATCTCTTGGAATGCTATGATTTGTGGCTTGGCCCAAAACGGGAGAGGAGAAGATGCGATTAAATTATTCAAAACAATGTCTAAAGAAGGTACCGAGCCCGATTATATAACATTCGTTGGTACGCTTTTCGCTTGTAGCCATACCGGTATGGTCAAACAAGGCAATAAACTTTTCAAAATAATGGACAAAAGGTACAAGATTTCGCCACGTGTAGAGCATTATAATTGCATGGTTGACTTATTGGGTCGGGTTGGTCAATTGAAAGAGGCCGAGGAGTTGATTAACAAATCGGGTTTCGAAAACGAGTTTTCTCTTTGGGCTTCTCTTTTGGGGGCTTGTGCGACTCATTCAGATGCGGAGTTAGCGGAGCGGGTTGTGAAAAAGATGATGGGTTTGGACCCGGATAGCCACTTGAGTTATGTGTTATTGGCTAATGTGTATAATGTGGTTGGTAGGTTTGAAGATGCAATGGATATTAGGAAAATAATGAGGGGGAGGTACGTTAAGAAAAGCGTTGGTACAAGTTGGATTGAGGCCGAAAATTTGAATACCCCACATGGATTTGAATTTCGAAATGATTCAAATGAGATCGAACAAGAGGAATTTTAGGTTTAGATTGAACAAGAGGAATTTAGGGTTTAGATCGAACAAGAGGAATTTAGGGTTTCAAATACCATACAATAATTTATTTTGTTTTCAATATTATATAAGGAATATTTTTTACCTATAATTCTAGTATTATGAATTCATGTACCATTGTGCCGTACCATGCAAATATAGATCGTTGCAAGTACGTTAATGTTACGTGATAATTGCAATCTTTGAATTATGTTACTATAATTCTGAATAATTAATTTATTATCATTTTCGTGTATCTTCGAATTCATAATTTGCGAGCATTAACAAATGGATTGCTGAATTTACACGCAATCTGTATCCACGGTCCAATCTGAATCTACGGCCAAGATATAGTCCCAAAATATTAATATAAACCCCCCTTATCCCCATTGATTAAGATAAACAAACCCTAATTTTCTGATTCATGCCTCCCCTATTTCTCTCAAACCAAGTCGCTAACCTAATCCAAAAATCAAATCCCAAATTCTTGATATTTTGAAGAGATTTTTCTCGCATCTACAGAACCTACATTGGATCCAAGGTATACTTCTTTATCTTAAGACTTTTATGCGAGATTATTTCATGGATTTCACTTTTGATCTATTAGATTCCTTTTCTGTAGTCACAGATCAAGGTCTGTATAAGTCTAAATTGTTATTTTTTTTTGGAAACTTTGTAGATTTAGTTTGGTTACTAGTAAATATCAATCTTAGTTGTTTTGAAAATATTTTAGATCTGTAATTTCGTTACCATATATCATATTCGTTAACTTAATCGTGTTCTCAGTGTTTTCTTTACAAGTAGATCGTTATGCAAGATATCTTTGTAGGTGTGACAAGTAAGGTTTGGATCGAGTCAAATTGAATTTGCATCATGTGTGGTTCAGGTCAATTTTGGAGTCAAGATTGATTTGGGTCGGTCCTTATCGGGTTTCGGGTTGCTGCAGTTTGTCTCATTCAGAGTTTGGTACTGTTCTAATATTTCGAGTCAAATAGATTGATGCATTTGGGCTTTTTTAAGTCCATTGAACTACATGTTATTCCGTGATCATTAATTTCGGTTTAATATCATCAACGGATGAATTTAGGGAAGTTTTTGACATATCAGTCATGTTATAAAACAACAGATCTATCTTGTGTTCGCTGTCTTAATTGCACTATTTTACTAATAAATATATATAAACTAAGCAATTCAAACTACTTTAATACTACTCGCATTACTCTTTTTTGACTCTTTTTTTTAATGAAGAAGAATGGAGAAACAAGGTCAAGACCAAGGTCAAGGCCATGGACAGCATGGAAACGAGGCAACTTTATTCGGTATCGATGAATCTCCACCGTACAATTTCTTCGATGATTATCAAATTCAAGACCTACACGAGTTGGACTGGCTTCTCCAAGCCCCAATTCATGACCCAATCCTCGAAGCACCAATCCAAGAGGCGGACCCAATCCCCGAAGCACCAATCGAAGAGGCGGACCGTGCACTTGATCTAAGGTGTGCTAACTTATTATTAATTTTTACTCATGTTATTGAAAATCTCTTTTTAGTAATATATTATATAGAGGTCGTGTTCGAGTTTTAGGGTCATTATTATTATTATTATTTTTATAGTTGATACTTGGATATCTTGAAGAAAGTCATATTATTACTTTTTTGACGGTCTGAGTAGTGATATTTCTTTTATATGCTAATAATATTTATATTTATGTAGTTATATATTTTGTGTATAATGTAATATTTATGATAATATATAATATTTGCAATTTCTTTTTGTCAGCACGCAAGTATTAAATGATGAATTAGGGTGTAATATTCACTTCAATATACAAAATGACCGTTATTTGTATTTGTGTCCGATAATATATAAACAATATATGTACACATTATAATAATCTCAACTGATTTTTTATCCGTATTTTTAGGATAGATGTATCTTTTTCAGTGTCGATATACTATTTCAAATATATTATTTTCAAGGTCAGTATATCATTTTCAGTGCCAATATAGCATTCGGAATCATTACATCATTTTCACGGGCAACATATTTTTTTGAAGTGTCAATATAACATTTTCAGGATTATTATGTCATATTCTGGGTTAACATATTATTTTCAAGAATCAATAGAATACACTATTTTATAAGTGATAGTGAAAAACAAAAAAGAAGAAACATATTTTTTTTCTTCATTTCCACATAGAAACAATGCTTATTAGCCAAACATGCTTTGTTTTTTTTTTTCTTGAATAAAAAAATAGAAAGCAGAGGTTTACACTTGTACACATCAGCCACGTTTGCATTTTACTAACCAGGTTAAACTATACGTACCAATCAACGTGTGCAAAATCTATATTGCGCGATAATTTGGATAAATTAATCCTTAATATGACTACTTACATTCTCTCTCTTTTCCCTCAAGAACAATGGAGATAGGAGGTCAAGGACCAGGTGATAGAATGCATGGACCTTATTCTCACATCCTATCAGGCCTACAATCTGGACCATCCAGTCCAACTATGGTTCAATCTCAACCTTCAAATTTCATCGTGGAGGATCAAGGCTTCCATGAGCTCCACTCATCTTTCGAAGCCCTGATTCACGAAACAGCTCAAGCGGATCCACTCCTCGAAGCACCAATTCAGGAGTCGAACCCATCCCTCGAACTAAGGTATATTTTTATATGCTAATAATATTCATATTTTGTGTATCAAGTAATATTTATGATAACATTTAATATTTGCAAATTATTAACTTTTTTGTTAGCACTCGAGTGATAAATGATGAATTAGGGTGTAAGATCCTATATTATTTTATATCCTATAATATGAAAAATATCTGTATATGGATCCGGTTTTTATCCGTATTTGAAAAACTAAGACCTCATTTGGCATCATTTATGTTTTTGAAAACAAAAAATAATTTTATGTTCTTTTTTCTAGATTTGATATTTTTGTTTCAATGCATTAGGTATATATTTACTGAGCAAATTAACAGATAAGAATAAAACATTACTCGAGAAAACTAAAATTATTGTTAAAAGAGGTATTTGAAATTGTTTATCCTGATATTTCATGTTTGTAGTTTATAATATGCATGTTCTATAAATATTGTGCTAGCAAGTCCCAAAATTCATTTATATATGGAAATTGTTTCGTTGTAAGTTTAATGTCAATATACTTTCTTTTTCTAGTGTGAAAATGGTTTTTTAGGATCAATATGTCATCGTCAGTGTTAACATACCATTTTCAAGATCAAGGTAACATTTTTGGCATCAATATAACATTTTTATGGTCGATATACCATATTTAGCATCAACATAATATTCTTGGAGTTAATAAATCATTTTCAGTAGAATATTCAAGGTAATAATATCGTTTTCAAAGTTAATATTATATTTTCAGGATAAAAGTTTCAGTCTTATTTATATCATCATCATTTTCCGAGTCAATAAACCATTTTAAGTGCAAATATGTCATTTTTAGGGTCAATGTATGTATCATTTTTAGTGTCAATGAAATATTTTCAGAACAAATAAAACCCTAAACCCTATTACCAAACATGATTTGTATTTAGAAAACCACGACGATACCAAACGAATCCTAGGTTTACACCCTTATTACACTTCAAACCATAGTTGTATTTTACTAGTCAGGTAACCAATTAATGGTGCAATCAATGGGTACAAAAACTATATGGAATGATAATTTTGATAAATTAATCCTTAATATTACTACTGAACTTTATTTATTTTTTTACTCAAGAACAATGGAGATAGGAGGTCAAGGATCAGGTGATAGCATGCAACCTTATTCTCACTTCCTATCAGGGCTACAATCTGGACCAGCCAATTCAACCATGGTTCAATCTCAACCTTCAAATTTCATCGTGGAAGATCAAGGCCTCCATGAGCTCAACTCATTTCTCGAGGTCCCAATTCATAAACCTGCTCAAGCGGATCCACCCCTCGAAGCACCAATTCAGGCACCGAACCCATCCCTCGATCTAAGGTATATTTTTACTACAATAATTAGAAACTCGATTGATATATCAATCATTATTCATTGTTACATTCTTTCATTTTTTATGTTTTTTTTCTTGCAGGAAAATGGAGATAGGAAGCTCAGGACGAGGAAGAGGTCGTGGCCAGCATGGAACCGGACCACCTATATCTGGCATTGGCCGTGGACGTGGTCGTGGACGTGGCAGGCTTGGACCTGATTCTCGCTTCACATTAGGCCAACCATCAGGACCGTCCAATCCAACCATTCTTCCATCTCCACCTTCCAATGAACATATTCAGACCATGCACGAGATGGACCTACCCATCGAAGCCCCAATTAGTGGCCTAACGAACACGGACGACACTCACGATCCAAGGTATACTAACATATTATATTATTTTCATACACTTGTCATTGCAATTAAATGAGTTCTTTTCTTTTCTACAAGAAGAGATAGAGCCCAAGGCGAAGGTGAAGCCCGAGTTAAAGGTCGAGGGCGAGGTCGTGGCCGAGGCCGAAATGGAACCAAGCCGGTTAAATCGGGAACTGGACGGGGACGTGGACAAACTCGAGGCCGTGGGCGTGGCAGGCTTGGGCCAAATTCTCAATTGGGCCAACCAACAGGGCCGTCCAATCCAATCGGTGCTCCATCTTCACCTTCAATTGATCTCGAGAACAATCCAACTCAAGACCTACGTGAAGCAGACCAGTTCCTTGATCAAAGGTACAATTTATATATTGCACTAGGTTTTAATGTCTAGGAATGTTGTTGCTAAAATTATCTTTTATGTTATTTCCAGAATAACAGAGGTTTCCCGAAGGCGAAGGCGAGGACGAGGGCGAGGACGAGGCTTAAATGATTCCGACGAACCCGACATGCCTGAAGCGGATCCACCAGATCGACTCATCGCATCGCCAGACACTCCACCTCTCTACACCCAACAAAACACTCACAGATCCGAACCGATCATACAACAAAAACATGCCAAAACATTATCCGTAAGGAAACATTGCCTTAATAAATTCATCATGGATGATCGATACATAGATTACATCGTCAATGCTGGATTCTGGGGCCTATATACGATTGGCCATGTTTGTTCCGATAAGTATTTGATTACAGCCTTGGTAGAGCGGTGGAGACCTGAGACACATACATTCCATCTACCTGTTGGGGAAATGATGATTACGCTTCAGGATGTGGCCGTATTATTAGGGTTACCCATCGATGGAAAACCCGTAGTTCCCGAGACACAAGAGGAAGGCTGGAATGAAGAACCCGTAGTTCTTGAGACACAAGAGGAAGGCGGGAATGAAAAACCTGTAAATCCCGAGAAACGGGAGGATATCCAGAATAAAATAACTCGTGAATATTTCGGACGTCAAGCTGACGATAAGACATTTCGAGGGAATAGTATAACCGCTATTCGCATAGATTGGTTAAAAGAAAATTTCACGGCATTGCCTGAGAAGGAAGAAACCGAAACTGAGGAAATATACAAGGAGAGGACTGATGCTTTGATACCGTACTATGTCCGTGCTTTATTATTAATGATGATGGGATCATTGCTCTTCACTGACTTAACCGGCGACTCCATTTCAGTCAAGTACCTCCCGTTTCTGAGAGACTTGAGTAAAGTGGGTTGTTATAGTTGGGGAAGCGCGGCTTTAGCGTACTTGAATCGTGAGCTTTGTAGAACTTGTCGAAGCAGTACGGGCCAAATGGGCGGACCGATTTTACTACTTCAGATTTGGTCTTGGGAGCGATTCTCGTTGGGCCGGCCTGAAGTACGAAATGGCATACCAAAACCTGAATTAGGCGGGTTTGATCATTACCCGGAACTCCGCCGATCTTACGGGTATAAATGGTCCGGTCTCCATGACTGGACAAATAATCCCTCTAGGTGTGTGGACTACTATCGAGACGAGCTTGATCTTCTACGCGAATACCAAGTGGCTTGGCACCCGTATGAAGACGAGCTCGAGAAACTTCCCCCGATTTGTACTGCGTCTCAACATTTATGGACTTATTCGGGCCCGGTAATCCATTTTTGGATGGTGGAGCCTCATAATCCACGTAGGGTTATGCGCCAATTTAAGAAATATCAGCATTATCCTCCTCTCGCGTGTGCTTTGGATGAGTTTGATTGCCATAATAAGCAGCCTAGGGCGAGTGAGGATTGGAAGATTAGGTACGCGATGTATCTGAATAGGTGGGAAAACCGTGCAAACTCAATTTTCGTGGAACGGAGAGCTTACAATTACAGATCTTTTGATAATTATTTAAAATGGTATGCGAAGATATCTAGAATTCATCTCCAACCCGCTAAATGCATAGGACCGCCAAATGTTCCGCTTAGCGAGCTCTTGTATCAAGCCCGGGCATCTGTTGCACACCAAACAGTATGTTGAACAGTATTTATGTTTTTAAATGATAGTTAAGTTAATAAACTTAATAATTACTTATTGTTTTTTTTCAAGGCGAAAAAGATTAGGGAGTTGGGGGAGGAGTGTAAGAAAGAAATAATGGAAGGACGAGAAGAGAGCGTGAAAAAGTTCTCCTTGAAGATGTTGCGTGGTCTCAAGGGGGTATTGGAGGTAATTGGAGAGTTTGTTCCTGGTGATGAAATATTTTCTCCATTGGAGAACCAGGAACAAGAAGGAGGAGGAGAAATGCGAGGAGGAGAACAAGGTCGAGAAGAAGAACATGGAGGGGGAGGAGAACAAGGTCGAAAAGAGGAACATGAAGGAGGAGGAGAACAAGGTCGAGAAGAAGAACATGGAGGAGGAGGAGAACAAGGTCGAAAAGAAGAACAGGTAGGAGGAGGAGGAGGAGGAGAAGGGAGTTCGAGGCCGCAGAAGAGGCAGAGGGTTGTAGATGGTTGAAGAGTGATGAGGGAAAATGGTTTTAGTAGTACTTGGATTTTATGTTTGGTTTTAGTTGTATGCTTGAAAGACTTGAGTGTGTTATGTGTGTCGTTTTGTATGGTAAGTTGGTTTGGAACTCGGCGTTGTGGGGTTCGTTTTATTTTTAGTTTGAAGTATTTAAGACTTCTAATGTGTTATGTAGATTTCACTCTAAAAAAAATGTGTTATGTAGACAGAATTCGAGTTTGAAGATTGCTAATTAAGTTTGACTTTAGCAAAAATATTGTTGTTTGATTCCAAATTTTGTTGGCTATTTATTAATTTGGTTAATACTCATTTTGGAGATGCCTTTGCACAAAACGGAATTACGATGAATAACATACCAGAACTTGAACTTGCATAATTTTTTTTATTTGTTTGCGAGATTTTTATGTTTCCTTGTGCCAATGGTACATTATCTCGGCCATACAGTTACAGAACAAGTAATCGACATGATCGTGTTCATCATCATCATTGAAAAAGTAGTCATAGTTGTCTTCATCGTCGTGAAGACGCCGACGAGATACTTATTTCTTTTTGAATGAATAGCGAGATACTTATTTCATTATCGACATTGCAAATAAGTGAATAACCAATTCATCGTTCAAATTCAAGATGGATGAGTTGTCTTCATCTTCATTCTCATAGTGCTGCTACGACACGCCTTGCTGATAATGATAAATTTAGCACATTTATTTTTAGTCAAAACCTTCAATAAATCTAGCTGAGCTGCTTATTTATATTTAGTAATAAAAAAAGCTTTATTTAGTAGAACTAAAAAACAAAAGACAATTTATTTATCGTGACCAAAAGAAAAAATATAGAATTATTCGACACGATTTCTTCTTTAAATTTGAATCCTTTTTTACTACAAAAAAGAAGGGAACCTGTTGTGCATTGAAACAACTTATTCATGCAAATTTACTACAAAATTTTCAAATATTAGAAGAAAATTCAATCTACGACCATAGAAATAGAGTAATGATACAACCCCCCCCCCCCCCCCCCCCCCCCCCCCCCCCCCCCCCCCCCCCTTGAATTTATCCCCCTCCCCACCAAACCTGCCACGTGTCAGTTATTGATTGGATGAGTGGAGTTCTACTTTTCATCATCCAATCAATGATTGATATGCTCGTTAGATATAAATTCGGGGGAGAAAAAAATGCGGGGTCCATATCAATACTCATTAAACATGACCACCCAAAAATCTAAGAACAAAATGAAAACATGACTACTCTAAATCAATCCATATGGATACTACCTAAGCACGACAACAACACTGATCACAATTCTCCAAATTCAAACATGCATGGCTTCTGACGCCACATCCTCCTCCTCGACACGCAATGGCTTTTTATACAACTGAAGCAACAAAGATGAACAAACAACACTCACTGACGATGCGGCCATGCAGGCTCCAGCCAGCCAAGGCGGCAATCTAACTCCAATAAAGGGAAACAAAACTCCCGCAGCCACGGGGACTCCTAAAATATTGTACCCTAAAGCCCACACATAATTCATCCGGATCCGATCCAGGGTTTTGCGAGAGAGATCTATGGCGGTTATGACATCATCGAGACTGCTACGCATCAGCACGATGTCAGCAGCCTCGATGGCTATGTTGGTTCCCGCACCGATTGCCATTCCCACGTCTGAGGCTGCTAGAGCTGGCGAGTCGTTTATCCCGTCCCCGACCATGGCTACTGTTAATCCTTTCTTCTGCACATGTTAAATGAAATTTAATTATTCTTCTCTTTTGAGAACTTTTGAAATCTAATGTAAAACTAATTACTTGTAAATCCTTAATTATTTCGGCTTTGCCAACTGGATCAATTTCGGCAAAAACGGTCTGAATCCCAACTTGGCTCGCAATTGCACGTGCAGTGGCCCAATTATCACCAGTAACCATAATGCTCGAAATACCCATTTGGCCCAATACTTTCACAACCAGACCCGCTTCAGGTTTCAAAGGATCCGAAACCGCTAAGGCTCCGCATATCTCTCCATCTATAGCAACCAACACACAAGTCCTTGACAAATTCTCCGTTTCGGATATGTATTCTTCCATTTCGGCTGTTAGTGCGATTTGGAAAGAATGCATGAGTTTCTTGTTACCAACCATAACGGGTCTGGACCCGATAACAATGCTGACTCCGCAACCAAGATGGACTTCAAAGTCTTTGGTTTCCAAGTTTGGATTTGATGTTCCGTATAGTTGGTGGAGTATTTTAGAGTAGTCTACTACAGCCTTTGCTAAAGGATGCTCGCTATTAACCTATTAAAATAATGATAAATATTTAAAATTACAAAAAAATGAAAAAAAAAGGAAATTCAGAAAGAGGTGCCACCTCAGCAGATGCGGCAAAATCACACATCTCTTGTAGAGGCACACCGGAAAAGAGTTTTGCATGAACCACTGACGGTTTTCCAACTGTAAGTGTACCGGTCTTATCGAACACCACGGCTTTCACCTAATATATATAAAAACAAAATGACCAAATTACCCTCCAATATCCAACATAATAATAATTACATTTTATTTATTTTTAACATTTTACCTTGTGGGCATTTTCTAAGGCATTGCCGCCTTTAATAAGAACGCCTTGAGAGGCGCCTTTGCCCGTGGCGACCATGACAGCTGTTGGTGTAGCGAGACCAAGTGCACACGGACACGCAACTACCAAAACCGAGATGCCGAATTGCAGTGCCAGTTCAAACTCGTCCATTCCTTTCGGGATCCAATCACGTGGATACACCTGGCATTTGCCAGCTATGTACCAGCCCAACCATGTCACTACGGACCCCACCACAATCTATTAAAAAAAGATTATTGCGGGTTAATTAATTATTTAATTAACTGATGTTGCCTCGAGTTTTAGATAATTATTAGGGGCAATGTCATGTGTGCTCCAGCAAAATTTTCAGAAAGTCAAAATATCATGGTTACCCTTATAAATAAGAAATATCAACAATATCCTTCCTCTCCTAATCTTTTAAAAGCAAATCCTAGTTGCCCAACAATTTATTACTTATGCATTCTATAAATAAAACAAAATGGAGAACCGGCAATTTGGGGATACATCCGAAATAAATATCGGAGGAGAGGTATATATGATAATTCTTAGGTTATATGGGTATATATGTGATATTTCCTATACTTCGAATATGAATACAATTCGGATATTATCATATACAAATACGAATTAATTTCAGATATTGAAATGTGTATCATACAATAATTATAGTATTTACTAAAAAAATGCAAAAAAAGTACAAATCACATTGCAAATATTAATTTTTTCAGATATTGAAACATGTATTATACAATAATTATAGTATTTACTAATAAAATATTCAATGCAAAAAAAATACAAATCACATTGCAAATATTAAATTTTTATCCTAAATATTATTTTATGAAATACAGATATTATTAATATATAACAAATATTACTACCCAAACCGTTTCGCATAGTAAACATGTCCATCTTTGAGATATTGAATATTATTGATAAAAATAAAAATAATGATAAGCACAAGCAAAATTACAAATAAATAAAAAACAAAAAATATGATAACACATTTATGGACAGTATTAGTATCCGAACATGTCAACATCTGAATTTGTATTTGTATCAGTATCCAATGTGTATCTAATATGTGGGGAGTTCTATCATACACCCTTTTAAAATGGTATTTTGGATATTTTAGCAATTAATTATATTTGTAAAATGGTGTATCATAAAATTTATCTTTTATGGAGATTTGTGTATAAACGAACAACAAAAGATTCTAATTTAATCAAATATTAATTGATAAATATATTTGAGGCCTTACCTCAAATATTCATAAATGAATAATTACTCCAAATACTCTTGAAAATGGATGTATGATAAGAAAAAATGGTGTATGATAGAAGCTCCCATCTGGATATTCAATATGTATCCGTATCTGGATACAAATATTATCCGTATCCGGATAAAGATATTATTCTTATCAATATCCGTATCCGCAAACAAAATCGTTTACCTTATATGTATCCTTATCCAAAAACAAAATTGCTTATTATACTTGAAAAAAAACTATATGTATCCTTCGAATACGAATATATTGAGGATTCGGTCACGATTCGACCGATAATATCCTTCTATTTTGTGGGGATATGCATGCTATTTTGAGATTTTGTTGGAATACACATAACAATGCCCCTTTCAATAAATTTAATTAACTATTAAAAGAAGATGAAAGAGAAATGTTTACCGTGGGGATGAAGTAGCGAGAGATTCGATCAGCTAATTTTTGAACGGGAGCTCTCGCAAGTTGGGCAGCTTCAACTAACTGTACTATTTGCGACAATGCTGTTTCGGACCCCACATGAGTCGCTTTCACTAATATACACCCATTCTCATTCACCGTTCCTCCAATCACCTTAATTAACACATTTTTACAAATTAAATTAATTGTAACATCCCAAATATACAAAATCAATAATTAAAAATATATTTTTACAAACCTTGTCTCCGAGTTTCTTGGAAATGGGCCTCGATTCGCCGGTTATCATGCTTTCGTTCACATGACTTTGTCCCTTTATAACCACCCCATCTACTGGCACCTTCGAACCCGGTACGATTTTGATCACGTCATTTCGTTGTAATAACTGTGTACTAATTTCCATCTCCGAAATTACATTCTCTTCCCTGTACAAATATGAAATTATGATTACATCCCCCATTTATATATGTGACTTTACCTATCGGAAATTCTAAGTTGAATCCATTTCATAAGAATCCAAATTGAATCCAACTCTGATAAATGCATATTCTACATGATAATATTCAACAAATTTAACTTATCAGACATTTGTCTATAACAGAATATACACTTATCACAGTTGGATTCAATTTGAATTCTAGAAAATGAACTCAACTAGGGCTGTCAACGAGCCGAGTTTGATCGATCAGAGGTAAAATCAAGCTCGGTTCGACTCATAAGTAAGGTTCGAAATTGCAGCACGAGTTCGGTTCGAAAAAACTCAAGCCAACTCGTTATAACTCTAGTTGAGATTGGTTATTTGATTTTGGGTATAGGATATTGCATATTTGGGCCTTGGCATGATTAACAAATTGTGGGTTTGTATACAAAATAGATTTAAGTATTATTTGTATGTAAAAAATGGTTCGAACTCAAGCTGAACATGGGCCACCTCAAGATCGACTCGATTTTGGTTCGAGCTGGCTCAACTCGGCTCGAGTTCTTTCGACCTATTTTCGAACAAGTTATTCTCAAGCAATGCTTGAGCGATTTTTTATCGAACAACGAGCTACAATTTTTTTTTTTGTCAGCCCTTAGATTCAACTCAGAAGCTCTGTTTACATGTATCCTTCCAAAAAAAAATATCATATTTACACCCTAAAAAATCTTAAACATCACAAGATTAAACCATGATAAACTTCGGAAATTTAACATCAAGTTAACAATTCAGATATTTTTGATATTTTGTAAGTTTCAAAGGGTAAAAATGACATTTTAGATTTTTGAAAGTGCAAATATGAGATTTTTATTTTTCGAAGGCGGATATTTTGGGTGTTTTTAGAAGGATAAATATGTAAATCGCCTTTACCTGTCAAGAGTAAGAAGAGATGCGGTCTCAGGTGCCAGCTCGGTTAATTTAGATAAGGCGTCAGAGGTTTTGCCCTTGGCCACGGATTCTAAGTATTTTCCAAGGAGGATAAATGAAATTAACATAGCGCTTGTTTCGAAGAAATCCTGACCCTCGAATGATGGTGAAATTAGCGTTTTAAGAGATACATATACTGAGTAGAAGTATGCTGCATTGGTACCGAGCGATACCAGTACATCCATGTTTGAGGATCCTCTTCTCAATGCATGGTATGATCCAATATAAAATCTATATTTAAAAAAAAGGATAATTATTGGTGCGAAAATATGTTAATCCTTGATTATTCATTTATTTTTATTTTTTTATGTTTACCTCCAGCCAATAATGAACTGAACAGGCGAACAAAGAACCCATCTTAACAACATACCAACTGTGAAATTATTCCTCAATTGATACGCCAACCAATCGCCAGCTGGACCAATCATCGGTATGATCATAGAAAACATAAAAACCGGTACCGAGAACAAACAGCTCCAAAGAAACTGATTTCTATATAATTTTATCTCAATATTTCTCTCTACGTCTCCTCTCTTAATAGGTACATCCAATTTCACATCAAATGTACCTATTGCTCGAAGGTATTGAATAATGGATCTTGGACCCGTTAAGTGTGGGTCATAAGATATCACTACTTTCTGACCAGATAAGTCCACTTCAACACCATTCACTCCTTCTAATCCTTCTAACACCGATTCAATAGAATCGTTCTCCTTGAGTTCTTCGATCTTTAAATGGATTTTATTTGTATCGGATCCAGATTGTATCAAATCTGCCCCAAAACCCGCATCTTCTATGGCTTCGATTAAACGGGTTGAGTTGGTTACATTTGGGTCGAAATGGATCTTGGCCTCTTCTAGGGCGAGACCTACTGAAGCCTTCTTGACTCCTGGTACCAATTTTAGGGTGTTTTCGACTGATTCTGAGCAACTGGTACAGGCCATGCCTTTTATTCGGAGCCGGCATATTGAGATCTCTTGGTACGGAGTTCCAGTCAAAATTTCGTAACCTATGTCCTCTATTACTTGTTTAATGTACTCAACCTATTTGAAAAGGGATTTAGTATAATTTGAAAACGTGCCAAGTTTTGAAAAACAAAAGTTTGATTTGATTTTGTGTACATTTATGATTTCTGGTTGGAATTTGATGAGAGCTTGGCCATGAAGTGGTGAGACTGAAACACTTTCGACTCCTTTTAGGGGTGAAAGTATTGATTCGATATTCACGGCACAGGAGGCGCAGTTTATGCCCTTGACCCTCAAAGTTATTTCCCTTGCTTTGTAGTCCTTCAATAGAGGCGATTCCAGGCCATTCTCGCCCATTTTTTTTTTTTCTGTAAAGAGTTCATAAATTGATTCAGAAAATTATTTCTCAGGTTAATTACTGATTTAGTCCTTGTGTATAGGACAATGTATTCTGAATATACGGATTAATTCAGACAAGAATCGAAGCTAAAAAGTGAAATACTCAAGAAACAACAAGAACAGTAGTGGAAATCGCCACCTAAATTCCGTATTATAGAAGATAAGTATACACGAGCGCAAAACCTTCGCCTAGAATTTCACGAGGACACGAGTGAAAAACCAAATTATCGAACAAAAAAAAAACTAAATTCGTACCTCTTATAGATAAACCCGCTCGATTCAAAATTTGCTTCGATATATTTTTTTGTTTTTGGAGGGTTTTGACGATGAAAGATGAGAAATCAAATGGCTCCTTATTTTATAGTTGGGCTCTTGTCTCCCTCCCTCTTTCGGAGGGTATTTATCTAAATATAAGATTATGCAAGGGTTAATACGTTAAAATCTCTTTTCAAACTTGCGTACAAAAGCACCGCTAGACATGTCATTCCACGTGTCAGGACCTCACGGCAGACCAATGAAAATGTACACAAAAAAAATAAGCCATACAAAAGTTAATGTATTTGTAAAAGGAAGGGGGTTGTTAATACTTAATTGTTATAGACGTGGAATCGCACCTGGAAGAGTTGGCCATGGCTATAAAGATGTTTATTTTCTGGTTAAACCTGGATCACCTATTTTATTATGAGGGTTTTGTATCAATGTTGAAAATTGATTTAAGATAAAATAAAATTGCTTATTATGTATTTCATGCAAAATAATATTAAATTATATTTGTTCTCACTTTTTTTTATGTAAAGATGATAACTTATTATTATGAGAACTCATATAAATTTTTACATTTTTTTTTGTATCTCACACTCAATTAAATGGGTTATGAGAATATTGGCTGTATTTACAAATTTATTTAAGTATAAATTTATTTTTCAATTGTTGAATTCTTTTTTTTTTGACAATAAGACTCGTAGGCTAATCGTTTAAACTTTTCATTTCACGCATTTGTCTAAACAAATGTTTAAATTGTTAATCAAACATTTTCTTAATCATTAGTAACATAAGTTTTTAAGATAAATCATGTCCGAAATAAAGAATTAAATTTTACTTTTGATAATGAGTTGATTTTCAAGTGAGTAGAACAAATACTTTTCATTTGTTAAATACAAGTAATATCATAAGTTTTTCAGACAAATCATGTCCGGAATAAAGAATTAAATTTTACTTTGGATAAATGATAATGAGTTGATTTTCAAGTGATTAGTGCAAATATTTTTCATTTGTCAAATTGATGTTTGTTCGAACTCGACTCAAATATCGTTCGAAAATTGACTCAAACAAATTTGAGACGAGCCGAACTCGAACTGGGTCGAGCTCAGCTAGAACTAGGTCAAATTCAAATAATTTTACATATAAACTAAAAAGAACACAATTATTTTTTGAATCGAATCGAGCCAGTTTGAGTTTGAACCGAACCGACCTCGAGCTAAAATACCGAGCTCGAACAGCAATTTCGAGCCGAACCGAACCAATTCGATTGAGGATTGAGCCGAGCTAATTCGATTGAGGATTGAGTCGAGTTCGAGTTAAGTTCTGTTCATTCGAACTCGATTCGTCAGCCCTAAGGACCTTAGGCTAAGGTCAACTCTAACTAATATTTTCTTGAGCATTTTTTCATATCTTCACAACACTTCAAAGAATTAATATGATTGGAATTAATAGAAAAATAAAATAATCATTGCGAAACATGATTCTCGTAAACAAACTTCATTGCACAATTATTTTCTAAGACTGAACTCATCATACATGTATTTATTCTCGGTTGATATTAACTCGATGATTGTCAATTTTAATTTCCATAAATTAAAAGTTGTGGGCAGTTACATTTTTTCATGCTTAAGACACTCACCTCATTTAAAAACAAAGAGCTTTTTTATTTATGCTATTTCTCTTTTCGAATAATTCAATTAAAATCTCAACATTCGAGTGGAAAAAATAAAAATAAAAAAGGAAAATTAAAATAATCATTATTGATTTATTATATAAATTATCAATTGTGCACTTCTTAAATGGTGGATCAATTTAATTCTTTTTGCTCCTGATGCAAGCAAATTAGTAGTATGGCCGAAGAACAAGACGCCAACTCATTGGGTACCGAGCTATGTTTTGTCTTTAACAAGAGAACTCCTTTTCCTCTTTATCTTTTCCTTTTTCAATTGGTTAGTGCACAGTGGTTGACAAAACCTCAAAAAGTTTTTTTTCTTAATATTCTACAAAAGAAATTTATCGTTGATAATTTATTTTCTCCACAAATAATATAATGTTATAAATATGAATGTAATTATTATTATTATTTATAACTTAAATATGTTATGCAAATAATTATATATTATATATTGATATTAAAAATCAGATGATTATGAACATGCAAATGTGCACATTTGCGCTTTGACTTGAAACATTCATACTGAATTAAATAATGTCATGTTCTCTATATAAACATGTTTTATGTTAATCATTTGTACATATCAATTAAGAATAGAGATTTATCCTTCTATATTCTCCTCTTATTTTACCTTACCATTTATAATACATTATCATCACAACGCTAGTAAAATTTTAGTCGGAGATAATTTTCTACAAAAAACTCCGTATTGAAGAGTAACACATGCAAATTTTAATTTTTCAGATTTTTTTTAAAAATGTAAGAAATCCCTTCAAACACTTTAAAAAAAATTATCCTATTTTATATAAAAATGTCAAAATTAATGTATAAAATAAGCAAAATACTCAGTTTTCATGTTTTGTTTCTCAAAAACCACCGCAATTGAATACTAACACATGCAAATTTTTATTTTTATAAAATATTTTTTGCAAAAATTCAAAAAGTGAAGTCTGCCACATAAAAAAAAATCAATTGACATATTATTCTAAAAAATACAAAAAATGATGTAAAAACGAGCAAAATACTAAGTTTTCACGTTTTTTCTCAAAAACACCATTCTTGAAAATGAAAATTTCAATTTTATATATAAAAAAAATTGAAAAAATGAAAGTCGGACACCTTCATTTTTTATTATATACTGTTGAAAATGCTAAAATTGATGTTTAAAAATAACAAAAGACTTAGTTTTCATGTTTTTCTGAAATTTTTTCGTATTTGAAGACTATCAACATAATAAGTTTTAATGTTTTCCTAAAAAATAACATAATTGATGATTAACACAAAACAATTTCTATTTTTTTTAAACATTTCAAAAAATACAAAGAGTGAAGACTAACAACTTCAAAAAATAAATCTATAGTATACTTCTATTTTTTTTAAAATAAATAAATCAAAACTTGATGAATAAATTGAGCAAAATATTCAGTTGGCATGATTTCCTATAAAAAACACAGTCATTGAAGACTAACACCAGCAAATTTCTATTTTTTTCAAAAAATTTCGAAAAATACAAAATGTTAAGTCTAATAACACCTTTAAAATTTTTATTTTTAACATAATTCTGATTTTTTATAAAATTGATGTCTAAAAAGAGAAAATATTAAGTTTTCAGGTTTTCCAAAAAAACTCTATATTTGAAGAACACATGCAATTTCTATTTTTTTTTTCAAAAAGTTTGAAAAACGCAAAAAACAAAGTCTAACACATTAAAAATTTGAATACAAACATATGCGGAATTCAATTTTTTTCGAAACATTTGAAAAATTTGAAAAAAATACAAAATATGAAGTGTAACAGCATCAAATATATGAAATAACTTATTTTCAAAACAATTCCAAGACTGAAAAAAATACTTAATTTTCATGTTTTTTTTATTAAAACTCCAAAATTGAAGACTAACACATGCAATTTCTATTTTTTTTTTCAAAATATTGGAAAAAAATTCAACAAGTGAAGTCTAATATCTTAAAAAAAAAATCAATTATCATATTTTTCTAACAAATGTCAAAATTGATGTCTAAAACAAAAAAATACTTAATTTTCTTGTTTTCCTTACGAAACTCAAAGATAGAAGACTAACATATGCGAATTTCTATTTGTTTTTCAAAATTTTTGCAAAATTTAAAAAGTGAAGTCGAACACATTCAAAAATATTAATTATCATATTTTCTGAAACACTTCCTACATTTCTAAATGGAACGAGCAAAATACTTAATTTTCATGGTTTTCTAAAAAAATTCCAAAATTGAAGACTCACACATGCGAATCTCTATTTTATTAAAATTTTAATTTTCTTTGAAAAAATACAACATGCGAAGTCTAACACTTTTAAAAATAGCAAATAACTTATTTTTCAAAGCAATTCCAATATTTATGTTTAGAACGAGCAAAATACTTAATTTTCTTATTTTTTTAATAAAATCTCAAAAAATAAAGACTAACACATGCGAATTTCTATTTTTTTTTCAAAAAATACTTAATTTAAAAAAAAAATTCCAAAAAAACCATCATACTTAATTTTCATGTTTTCTTTAAAGAACTCCAACATTGAAAACTAACACATACGAATTTCTATTTTTTTTTTCAAAAATAATTCAAAAAAATGCAACAAGTGAAGTCTAAAACGAACAAAATACTTAAATTTCATGTTTTCCAAAAAAACTCCAAAATTGAGTACTAACACATACGAATTTCTATTTTTTTGTTCAAAAAAATAAAAAAATGCAACAAGTGAAGTCTAACACCTTCAAAAAATCGATTAACATATTTTTCTGATAAATTCCGAAACTGACATCTAAAACTGACATAATTTACTTAATTTTCATGATTTCCTTAAAAGAACTAAAAAATTGAAGACTAACACATGCAAATTTCTCATTTTTTTTGTTCAAGAAAAATGAAACAATACAAAAAGTGAAGGCTAACACCTTCAAAAATAGTAATGAACATATTTTTCTAATAAATGCCAAAGTCGATGTCCAAAACGATCAAAACACTTAATTTTCATGTTTTCCTCAAAAAACTACAAAATTGAAGACTGACACGTGCATAAATCTCAAGTCTAACACCTTCCAAAAATAACAATTATCATATTTTCTAAAAAATGTCAAAATTGAAGTATAACATGAGAAAAATACTTAATTTTCATGTTGGTTATCAAAGTACACCGTAATAGAGAATACTAACACACACAAATTTCTATTTTGTCAAAATTTTCGTAAAAATGCAAAAAGTGAAGTTTAACACCTTCCAAAAATAACAATTATCATATTTTCAAAAAAATGTCAAAATTGAAATATAACATGAGAAATATGCTCAATTTTCATGTTGGTCAGCAAAGTACTCCGTAATAGAAGACTAACACACACAAATTTCTATTTTTTCAAAATTTTCGTAAAAATGAAGGAAGTGAAGTCTAACACCTTCCAAAAATAACAATTATCATATTTTCCTAAAAAATGTCAAAATTGAAGTATAACACGAGAAAAATACTCAATTTTCATGATGGTCATCAAAATATTCCGTAATAGAAGACTAACACACAAAATTTCAATTTTTCAAACTTTTCGTAAAAATGCAAAAAGTTAAGTCTAACTCCTTTCAAAAATAAAAATTATCATATTTTCTAAAAAATGTGAAAACGGAAGTATAACACGAGAAAATACTCAATTTTCATGTTGGTCATCAAAGTACTCCATAATAAAAGACTAACACACACAAATTTTGATTTTTCGACATTTTCGTAAAAATGCGAAAAGTGAAGTCTAACACCTTCAAAAAATAACAATTATCATATTTTCTAAAAAATGTCAAAATTGAAGTATAACACGAGAAAAATACTCAGTTTTCATTTTAGTCATCAAAGTACACCGTAATAGAGAAGACTAACACACACAAATTTTTATTTTTTCAAAATTTTGGTAAAAACGCAAAAAGTGAGTCTAAAGCCTTCCAAAAATAACAATTTTTCTATTTTCTAAAAACTATAAAAACTTGAAGTATAACACGGGCAAACTACATAGTTTTCATGTTGGTCAACAAAGTACTCCGTAATAAAAGACTAACACACACAAATTTCTATTTTGTCAAAATATTCCTAAAAATGCAAAAAGTGAAGTTTAACACCTTCCAAAAATAACAATTATCACATTTTCTAAAAAATGTCAAAATTGAAGTATAACATTAGAAAAAGGCTCAATTTTTACATTTGTCATCAAAGTACTCCGTAATAGAAGACTAACACACACAAATTTCTATTTTTTCAAAATTTTCGTAAAAACGAAAAAGTGAAGTCTAACACCTTCCAAAAATAACAATTATCATATTTTCTAAAAAATGTCAAAATTGAAGTATAACACGAGAAAAATACTCAATTTTCATGTTGGTCATCAAAATACTCCGTAATAGAAGACTAACACACAAAAATTTCAATTTTTCAAACATTTAGTAACAATGCAAAAAGTGAAGTCTAACTCCTTCCAAAAATAAAAATTATCATATTTTCTAAAAATGTCAAAACTGAAGTGTAACACGAGAAAAATACTCAATTTTCATGTTGGTCATCAAAGTACACCGTAATAGAGAAGACTAACATACTCAAATTTCTATTTTTTCAAATTTTTCGTAAAAATGCACAAAAAGTGAAGTCTAAAGCCTTCCAAAAATAACAATTTTTCTATTTTCTAAAAACATATCAAAATTTAAGTGTAACACAAGCAAAATAATCAATATTCTTGTTGTCCTTGAAATACTCCGTAATAGAACATTAACACACACAAATTTCTATTTTTTTCAAAATTTTCATAAAAATGCAAAAATTGAAGTCTAACACCTTCCAAAAATAACAATTTTTCAATTTTCTAAAAAATGTTAAAAATTGAAGTATAACACGAGTAAAATACGCAGTTTTCATGTTGGTCATCAAAGTACTCCGTAATGAAAGACTAACACACACAAATTTCTATTTTTTCAAAATTTTCGTAACAATGCAAAAAGTGAAGTCTAACACCTTCCATAAATGAAAATGATCATATTTTCAAAAATGCAAAAATTGAAGTATAACACAAGCAAATTACTCAGTTTTCTTGTTGGTAATACAAGTACTCCGTAACCGAAGACTAACACACAAAAATTTCTATTTTTTAAAAATTTTCGTAAAAACACAAAAAAGTTAAGTGTAACACCTTCCAAAAATAACAATTATCATATTTTCTAAAAAAATGTTAAAATTGAAGTATAACACGACAAAAATACTCAATTTTCAAGTTGGTCATCAAAGTACTCCGTAATAGAAGACTAACACACATAAATTTCTATTTTTTCGATATTTTCGTAAAAATGCCAAAAGTGAAGTCACCTTCAAAAAATATCAATTTTTTGATTTTCTAAAAAATATTAAAAATTGAAGTATAACATGGGCAAAACACACATTTTTCATGTTGGTAATCAAAGTACTACGTAATAAAAGACTAACACACATAAATGTCTTTTTTTTTCAAAATTTTCGTAAAAATGCAAAAAGTGAAGTCTAACACCTTCCAAAAATAACAATTATCATATTTTCTCTAAAAATATCAAAAGTGAAGTATAACACGAGAGAAATACGCATTTTTCAAATTGGTCATCAACGTACTCAGTAATAGAAGACTAACACACAAATTTCTAATTTTTCAAAATTTTCGTAAAAAATGCTAAAAGTGAAGTCTAACACCTTATAAAAATATCAATTATCTTATTTTCTAAAAATGTCAAAATTTAAATATAACACGATAAAATTACTAAGTTTTCATCTGTCCTCATAATACTCTGTAATAGAAGACAAATACACACAAATTTCTATTTTTTCAAAATTTTCGTGAAAATGCAAAACTGAAGTCTAACACCTTACAAAAATTATCCTATTTTCCGAAAATATCAAAATTGAAGTATAACACGAGCAAAATACTCAGTTGACATTTTGGTCATTAAAGTACTACATAATAGAAGATTAATACACACGAATTTCTATTTTTCAAATATTAGTACAAATACAAAGAGTAAAGTCTAACACCTTCAAAAAAATAACAATTTGTCGATTTTCTAAAAAATGTAAAAAATTGAAGTATAACACGTGGAAAATACACAGTTTTCATGTTGGTCATCAAAGTACTCCGTAAGAAAAGACTAACACTCACAAATTTCTAATTTTTTAAAATTTTCGTATCATTGCAAAAAGTGAAGTCTAACACCTTCCAAAAATAAAAATTATCATATTTTCGAAAAAATGTAAAAATTGAAGTATAACACGAGAAAACTATTCAATTTTTATGTTGGTCATCAAAGTACTATGTAATAGAATACTAACACAAATAAATTTCTAATTTTTGAAAATTTTCGTAAAAACGCAAAAAGCGAAGTCTGACAACACCTCCCAGAAATAACAAATTTGAATTTTCTAAAAAATGTAAAAAATTGAAGTATAACACGAGCAAAATACACCATTTTCATGTTGGTCATCTAAGTACTCCGTAATAAAAGGCTAATACACACAAATTTCTATTTTTTAAAAAATTTCGTAAAAATGCAAAAAGTGAATTCTAACACCTTCCAAAAAAAACAACTATCATATTTTCTAAAAAATGTCAAAATTGAAGTATAACACGAGGAAAATACTCAATTTTCATGTTGGTCATCAAAATACTATGTAATAGAAGACTAACACACCAAAATTTCAATTTAAAAAAAAAAGGTGGAAATGCAAAAAAGTTAACTCAAACACCTATCAATTATCATATTTTCTAAAAACTTGTCAAAATTGAAGCGTAACACCAGGAAAATAATCGATATTCTTGTTTTCCTTTAAATACTCCGTAATAGAACACTAACACACACAAATTTCTATTTTTTCAAAAGTTTCGTAAAAATAGAAAAAGTGAAGTCTAACTCCTTCCAAAAATATCAATTATCTTATTTTCTAAAATTCTCAAAATTGAAGTAAACACGAGAAAATTACTCAGTTTTCATCTGTCCTCATAATACTCTGTAAAGAAGACAAACACACACAATTTTTTATTTTATTAAAATTTTCGTAATAATGCAAAAGTGAAGTCTAACACCTTACAAAATTTATCCTATGTTCCAAAAATATCAAAATTGAAGTATAACACGAGCAAAATACTCAGTTTTCATTTTGGTCATCAAATTACTCCGTAATATAAAACTAATACACACAAATTTCTATTTTTTCAAAATTTTCGTACAAATGCAAAAAGTGAAGTCTAACACCTCCCAAAAATAACAATTTTTCGATTTTCTAAAAATTGAAGTATAACACTAGCAGAATACACAATTTTCATGTTGTCATCAAAGTACTCCGTAATAAAAGACCGACGCTCACAAATTTCTATTTTTTCAAAATATTCATAAAAATGCAAAAAGTGAAGCCTAACACCTTCCAAAAATAACAATCATCATATTTTTAAAAAAATGTCAAAATTGAAGTATAACACGAGAAAAATACTCAATTTTCATGTTGGTCTCCAAAATAATCCGTAATAGATGACAACACAGAAAAATTTCAATTTTTAAAATTTTTCGTCAAAATGCAAAAAATTTAAGTGTAACACCTTCCAAAAAATATCAATTATCATATTTTCAAAAAAATGTCAAAATTGAAGTGTAACATGAGCAAAATAATCAATGTTCTTCTCGTCCTTGAAATACTCCGTAATAGAACACTAGCACACACAAAGTTCTTTTTTTTAAAAATTTTCATGATAATGCAAAAATTGAAGTCTAACACCTTCCAAAAATAACAATTTTTTGATTTTCTAAAAAATGTTAAAAATTGAAATATAACACGAGTAAATTCGCAGTTTTCATGTTGGTCATCAAAGTACCCCGTAATGAAAGACTAATAACACACACAAATTTCTAATTTTTCAAAATTTTCGTAAAAATACAAAAAGCGAAGTCTAACACCTTCCAAAAATATCATTTTTTTGATTTTCTAAAAATTGTACAAAATTAAAGTATTACATGAGAAAAATACACAGTTTTCGTGTTGGTCATCAAAGTACTCCGTAATAATAGACTAACACACACAGATTTCAATTTTTGCAAAATTTTCGTAAAAATGCCAAAAGTGAAGTCTAACACCTTCAAAAAATAACAATTATCATATTTTCTAAAAATTATCAAAATTGAAGCTTAACACGAGAAAAATACTCAATTTTCAAATTGGTCATCAACGTACTCCATAATAGAAGACTAACACACCCAAATTTCGAATTTTTCAAAATTTTTGTAAAAATGAAAAAAGTGAAGTCTAACGCCTTCCAAAAATAGCAATTATCTTATTTTCTAAAAATGTCAAAATTGAAGTACAACACGATAAAATTACTCAGTTTTCATCTGTCCTCATAATACTCCGTAAATGAAGACAAACACACACAAATTCCTATTTTTTCAAAATTTTCGCAAAAGCGAAGTCTAACACCTTACAAAAATTATCCTATCTTCCAAAAATATCAAAATTGAAGTAAAACACGAGCAAAATACTCAGTTTTCATTTTGGTCATCAAAGAACTCCGTAATGGAAGACTAATACACACAAATTTCGATTTTTTGAAAATTTTCGTACAAATGCAAAAAGTGAAGTCTAACACCTTCCAAAAATAACAATTTTTCGATTTTCCAGAAAATGTAAAAAAATTGAAGTATAACACGAGCAAAATACACAGTTTTCATATTGGTTATCAAAGTACCCCGTAATAAAAGACTAACACACACAAATTCCTATTTTTTCAAAATTTTCGTACCATTGCAAAAAGTGAAGTCTAACACATTCTAAAAATAAAAATTATCATATGTTCGAACAAATGTCAAAATTGAAGTATAACACGAGAAAAATACTCAGTTTTCATGTTGGTCATCAAAGTACTCTGTAATAGAAGACTAACACACATAAATTTCTATTTTTTCAAAATTTTCGTAAAAACGCAAAAAGTGAAGTCTTAACACCTCCCCAAAATAACAATTTTTCAATTTTCTCAAAAATGTAGCAAATTGAAATATAACACCAGCAAAATACACATTTTTCATGTTGGTCATCAAAGCACTCCGTAATAAAAGATTAACACATACAAATTTCTATTTTTTGAAAATTTTAGTAAAAACCCAAAAAATGAAGTCTAGCTCCTTCCAAAAATAACAATTATAATAATTTATAAAAAAAATGTCAAATTTGAAGTATAACACGAGAAAAATACTCAATTTTCATGTTGGTCATCAAAATACTCCGTAATTGAAGACTAACACACAAAAATTTCGTCAAAATGCAAAAAATTTAACTCTAACACCTTCAAAAAATGCAAATTATCATATTTTCGAAAAACATGTCAAAATCGAAGTATAACACGAGCAAAATAATCAATATTCTTTGTGTCCTTGGAATACTCCGTAATAGAACACTAACACACACAAATTTCTATTTTTTTCAAAATTTTCGTAAAAATGCAAAAATTGAAGTCTAACACTTTCCAAAAATAACAATTTTTCGATTTTCAAAAAAATGTAAAAAATTTAAGTATAACACGAATAAAATACGCAATTTTCACATAGGCCAGAAAAGTACTCCGTAATGAAAGAATAACACACAAAAATTTCTATTTTTTTAAAACTTTCATAAAAATACAAAAAGTGAAGTCTAACACCTTCCAAAAATGAAAATTATCATATTTTCTAAAAATGTCAAAATTGAAGTATGACAAGAGAAAAATACTCAGTTTTCATGTTGGCCATCAAAGTATTCCGTAATAGAAGACTAACACACACAAATTTCAAATTTTTCAAAATTTTCGTAAAAATGCAAAAAGCGAAGTCTAACACGTTCAAAAAATATCATTTTTTTTATTTTCTAAAAATTGTACAAAATTAAAGTATAACATGAGAAAAATACACAGTTTTCGTGTTGGTCATCAAAGTACTCCGTAATAATAGACTAACACACACAAATTTCAATTTTTGCAAAATTTTCGTAAAAATGCCAAAAGTGAAGTCTTCCAAAAATAACAATTATCATATTTTCTAAAAATTATCAAAATTGAAGCTTAACACGAGAAAAATACTCAATTTTCAAATTGGTCATCAACGTACTCCATAATAGAAGACTAACTCACACAAATTTCTAATTGTTCAAAATTTTTGTAAAAATGAAAAAAGTGAAGTCTAACGCCTTCCCAAAATAGCAATTATCTTATTTTCTAAAAATGTTAAAATAGAAGTACGACACGAGAAAAATACTCAATTTTCTTGTTGGTCATCAGAATACTCCGTAATTGAAGACTTACACACAAAAATTTCGTCAAAATGCAAAAAATTAATTCTAACACCTTCAAAAAATATAAATTATCGTATTTTCGAAAAACATGTCAAAATCGAAGTACAACACGAGCAAAATAATCAATATTCTTTGTGTCCTTGGAATACTCCGTAATAGAACACTAACACACACAAATTTCTATTTTTTTCAAAATTTTCTTAAAAATGCAAAAATTGAAGTCTAACACCTTCCAAAAATAACAATTTTCGATTTTCTAAAAAATGTAAAAAATTTAAGTATAACACGAGTAAAATACGCAGGTTTCACATAGGCCAGCAAGGTACTCCGTAATGAAAGAATAACACATAAAAATTTCTATTTTTTTCAAAACTTTCGTAAAAATACAAAAAGTGAAGTCTAACACCTTCCAAAAATGAAAATTGTCATATTTTCTAAAAATGTCAAAATTGAAGAATGACTAGAGAAAAATACTCAGCTTTCATGTTGTTCATCAAAGTTCTCCGTAATAGAAGACTAACACACATAAATTTCAAAATTTTCAAATTTTTCGTAAAAATGCAAAAAGCGAAGTCTAACACCTTCCAAAAATATCATTTTTTTATTTTCTAAAAATTGTTAAAAAATAAAGTATAACATGAGAATAACACACAGTTTTCATGTTGGTCATCAAAGAACTCCGTAATAATAGACTAACACACACAAATTTCAGTTTTTGCAAAATTTTCGTTAAAATGCCAAAAGTGAAGTCTAACAACTTCCAAAAATAACAATTATCATATTTTCTAAAAATTATCAAAATTGAAGCTTAACTCGAGAAAAATACTCAATTTTCAAATTGGTCATCAACGTACTCCATAATAGAAGACTAAAACACACAAATTTCTAATTTTTCAAAATTTTTCAAAATTTTTGTAAAAATGAAAAAAGTGAGGTCTAACGCCTTCCAAAAATAGCAATTATCTTATTTTCTAAAAATGTCAAAATTGAAGTACAACACGATAAAATTACTCAGTTTTCATCTATTTTCATAATACTCCGTAAAAGAAGACAAACACAAACAAATTCCTATTTTTTCAAAATTTTCGCAAAAGCGAAGTCTAACACCTTACAAAAATTATCCTATTTTCCAAAAATATTCAAATTGAAGTAAAACACGAGCAAAATACTCAGTTTTCATTTTGGTCATCAAAGTACTCCGTAATGGAAAACTAATATACACAAATTTCAATTTTTTCAAAATTTTCGTACAAATGCAAAAAGTGAAGTCTAACACCTTCCAAAAATAACAATTTTTCGATTTTCTAGAAAATGTAAAAAAATTGAAGTATAACACGAGCAAAATACACAGTTTTTATATTGGTTATCAAAGTACCCCGTAATAAAAGACTAACACACACAAATTCCAATTTTTTCAAAATTTTCGTACCATTGCAAAAAGTGAAGTCTAACACATTACAAAAATAAAAATTATCATATTTTCGAACAAATGTCAAAATTTAAGTTTAACACGAGAAAAATTCTCAGTTTTCATGTTGGTCATCAAAGTACTCTGTAATAGAAGACTAACACACATAAATTTCTATTTTTTTAAAATTTTCGTAAAAACGCAAAAAGTTAAGTCTTAACACCTCCCCAAAATAACAATTTTTCAATTTTCTCAAAAATGTAGCAAATTGAAATATAACACCAGCAAAATACACATTTTTCATGTTGGTCATCAAAGCACTCCGTAATAAAAGACTAACACATACAAATTTCTACTTTTTGAAAATTTTAGTAAAAACCCAAAAAATGAAGTCTAGCACCTTCCAAAAATAACAATTATAATATTTTATAAAAAAATGTCAAAATTGAAGTATAACACGAGAAAAATACTCTATTTTCATGTTGGTCATCAAAATACTCCGTAATTGAAGACTAACACACAAAAATTTCGTCAAAATGCAAAATATTTAGCTCTAACACCCTCAAAAAATATAAATTAGCATATTTTCGAAAAACATGTCAAAATCGAAGTATAACACGAGGAAAATAATCAATATTCTTTGTGTCCTTGGAATACTCCGTAATAGAACACTAACACACACAAATTTCTATTTTTTCAAAATTTTCGTAAAAATGCAAAAATTGAAGTCTAACACCTTCCAAAAATAACAATTTTTCGATTTTCTAAAAAATGTAAAAAATTTAAGTATAACACGAGTAAAATACGCAGTTTTCACATAGGCCATCAAAGTACTCCGTAATGAAAGAATAACACACACAAATTTCTATTATTTTCAAAACATTCGTAAAAATACAAAAAGTGAAGTCTAACACCTTCCAAAAAATGAAAATTATCATTTTTTCTAAAAATGTCAAAATTGAAGTATGACAAGAGAAAAATACTCAGTTTTCATGTTGGTCATCAAAGTACTCCGTAATAGAATACTAACACACACAAATTTCTAATTTTTCAAAATTTTCGTAAAAATGCAAAAAGCGAAGTCTAACACCTTCCAAAAATATCATTTTTTTATTTTCTAAAAATAGTAAAAAAATAAAGTATAACATGAGAAAAATACACTGTTTTCATGTTGGTCATCAAAGTACTCCGTAATAATAGACTAACACACACAAATTTCAATTTTTGCAAAATTTTCGTAAAAATGCCAAAAGTGAAGTCTAACACCTTCCAAAAATAACAATTATCATATTTTCTAAAAATTATCAAAATTGAAGCTTAACAAGAGAAAAATACTCAATTTTCAAATTGGTCATCAGCGTACTCCATAATAGAAGACTAACACACACAAATTTCTAATTTTTCAAAATTTTTGTAAAAATGAAAAAAGTGAAGTCTAATGCCTTCCAAAAATAGCAATTATCTTATTTTCTAAAAATGTCAAAATTAAAGTATAAAACGAGCAAAATACTTAATTTTCATGTTGGTCATCAAAATACTCCGTCATAGATGACTAACACACAATAATTTAGATTTTTTCGTAAAATTGCAAAAGTGAAGTCTAACATATGTCAAAATTGAAGTATAACACAAACAAAATACTCAGTTTTCATTTTGGTCATCAAAGTACTCCGTAAAAGAAGACTAACACAAACAAATTTCTATTTTTTCAAAATTTTCGTAAAAAGGCAAAAAGTGAAGTCTAGCACCTTCCAAAAATAACATTTTTCTATTTTCTAGAAAATGTAAAAAATTGAAGTATAAGATGAGGAAAATAAACAGTTTCCATGTTGGTCATCAAAGGACTCCGTAATAAAAGACTAACACACAAAAATTTCTATTTTTTCAGAAGTTTCATAAAAATGCAAAAAAGTAAAGTCTAACACCTTCCAAAAATAGCAATTATCATATTTTCTAAAATATATCAAAATTGAAGTATAACACGAGAAAAGTACTCAATTTTCATGTTGGTCATAAGAGTACTCCGTAATAGAAGACTAACCCACACAAATTTCTACTTTTTCAGTATTTTAGTAAATATGGAAAAATTGAAGTCTAACACTTTCCAAAAATATCAATTATCTTATTTTCTAAAAATGTCAAAAGTGAAGTATAACACGAGCAAATTACTCAGTTTTCATCTGTCCTCTAAATACTCCGTAATAAAAGACTAACACACAAATTTCCAATTTTTGAAAATTATCATAAAAATACAAAACGTGATGTCTAACACCTTCCAAAAATATCAATTGTCTTATTTTCTAAAAATGTCAAAATTGAAGTATAACACGAGCAAGTTAATCTGTTTTCATGTGTCCTCGTAATATTCCGTAATAGAAGACAAACACACACAAATTTCTAATTTTTCAAAATTTTCGTAAAATGTAAAAGTGAAGTCTAACACCTTAAAAAAATTATCCAATTTTCAAAAAAATGTCAAAATTGAAGTATCACACGAACAAAATACTCATTTTTCATTTTGGTCTTCAAAGTACTCCGTAATTGAAGTCTAACACACACAATTTTTTATTTTTTCAAAATTTTCATAAAAATGCAAAAAGTGAAGTCTAACACCTTCCAAAAATAGCAATTTTTCTATTTTCTAAAAAATGTAAAAAATAAAAGTATAACACGAGGAAAATACACAGTTTTCATGTTGGTCATCAAAGTACCCCGTAATAAAAGACTAACAAACATAAATTTCCATTTTTTCAAAATTTTCGTAGAAATGCAAAAAGTGAAGTCTAACACCTTCCAAAAATAACAATTAGTATATTTTCTAAAAGATGTCACAATTGAAGTATGACACGAGACACATACTCAATTTTCATGTTGGTCATCAAAGTACTCCGTAATTGAAGATTAACACACACAAATTTCTATTTTTTTCAAAATTTTCGTAAAAACGCAAAAAGTGAAGTTTAACACCTTCCAAAAATAACAATTATCTTATTTTCTAGAAAACTAACGATCAAAATACTCAGTTTTCATGTTGGTCATCAAAGTACTCCGTAATAGAAGACTGACACACAAATTTCTATTTTTTCAAAAAATTAGTAAAAATGCAAAAAGGAAGTCTAACAACTTCCAAAAACAACAATTATTCTATTTTCTAAAAATGTAAAAAAAGGAAGTATAACACGAGAAAATACTCAATTTTCATGTTGGTCATCAAAATACTCCATAATACAAGACTAACACACTAAAATTTAAATTTCTAAAAAATTTCGTCAATGCAGAAAAGAGAAGTCTAGCACCTTAAAAAAATTATCCTATTTTCTAAAAAATCTCAAAAATGTAATATCACACGAACAAAATACTCATTTTTCATTTTGGTCATCAAAGTACTCCGTAATAGAAGTCTAAGACACACAAATTTCTATTTTTTTAAAATTTTCGAAAAAATTCAAAAAGTGAAGTCTACACCTTCCAAAAATAACAAATTCTCTATGTTCTAAAAAATGTAAAAAATTGAAGTATAACACGAGCAAAATGCACAGTTTTCATGTTGGTCATCAGAGTACTACGTAGTAAAAGACAAACACACAGTTTTCATGGATCATTTTTCGTGGGTAGCATAATGCCCAGATATGATCTTCCACTATCTGTAACAGGATGTTCATGGGATCATCATCGGATATTATCTGAAACATGGAGTTTGATATGAGTTGCCAAAATAGAAATTGTTCCTTCCGAAAGAATGAGATATCCCTTAGGCATATCGATGAATTGATCAACGAAATCTCTGGCCAGAGTCAATGATATTAATGGTTAATATCGCTTGTGTTTGTTGATTCAATTCGGTATCGAAATTTAAGTATGTTCAATCAAAATATAAGGATGACTATTACCATGCCTTTTGATTGACGGATATCGTGAACAAGAGAACTAAATACCACCGTTCGAGATGGGTATACATGATCACAATCACTTTTCGTTTTCAACGTAGGAAAGCTATGATGGATTTCTTCCTAGATCCCTGTCATGAGCCCGTAGACTTCTGCATAAGTCTACCACCATTGCTTGATACGAACCTACGCGGTCACGCATAGAGTTATCTTATTTCAGACTTGATTTTAATCTCTAATATATGTGTACATGTGATGTGCACTAGTACTTTCTTTAGTTGGATCTTGAACTGAGTAGGAGGCTGAATGAAATATAGTTACAGATCAACTAGTAGATTGTACACATGAGGATAGATGAACGTACGCATTAGTCAAAACGATTGGATGCATAATAAGATTATGCAAATCTAACAGAAAACACATAGTCCGTCATGACGGACTGGTTGGTCCGTCGTGACGGACCAAAGGGTTTCCTGACAAAATATACAGAATATTCATAGTCCGTCAGGACGGACTGGTTTGTCCTTCGTGACGGACAAAAGATTTATTCTGTATATGCCAATATGTGAGTATAACGTCATGATGAACTGGTATGTGAGTCATGACGGAGCTGCCTCACAACGGACATGATGGTCCGTCATGACGGAGCAGAGAAGTAATTGTTGAATGAATAACCATGACACGTCCGTCACGACGCACCATTTCGTGCGTCATGACGGACTGTGATCCAAATTCCTGGTTGGCAGTTTTTCTTTGTGCTCATTAATCCTCCATTAATTATGGTGTTAATATAGGATCTAGAGATCTTTCTTCTTCTCTCTAAGTCATTTTGGTGACAGAATTAGATTCTAAGAAAGAGATAAAAATTTGTAAGATAAGTTGAACACCATGAGAGATTGGTTGATCAAGCAAGTTTACGACGATTTTAGGGAAATGACGTGTAACCGAAAGACGAGGCTCGAGGTGGATACAAGTAGAGGGATTTCACTTGAAATCCTCTATTGTGATCAAGTGAGAGCATGACGAAGGACGAACCAGATGTGATGCTGTTGTATACGACAAATCGGAGCTCTGTCGAAGGTGTCGAATCGTGAGGGAATGGGACGCACGTGTTGTCTAGGATTGGAGCAGCGAGAAGAGCAACTACAAGCGCGTGTCAACGCTTCTCCGTGATCAATTTCACATGGTATGACACTATGTATATAATAGTTATATTCGTAGTTGCAAGTAGATTAGGATTTGTCTTTCGGATCGACGATGTGGTCCTCGGGATCAGGTCGGACAGGGCCCTTTATTCCGTTGTGCGGGGCTCGGTAGCGACATCGGTACCCAACACAATAGTTGAGTGAGTGCAAAGATAAAGAGAAAAAGAGAAAAAGGTGTTTTCTCGGTTTAGAGAATCGAACGCGATCAAGCAAGTTCGCCGGTGCATCGTCTAGGCAGTTGCACCCGCGACCGAGGTGCTACGACTCACAGTGGCTACTAGTAGAGGAGCGCACGATTTGTGACTCTTCGTTGTAATCAAACCGGAGATGCGTTTATTGTCAACAAAACGGTGGGAGACGTGTGGGCGTGGGACGCACGGCTAGTCACCAACGTGACAAGGAGAAAGAAGGATTCGCGACCAATCCTTCGTGTGTGATCAATTTCACTGTGGTAATTGACTATCCTATCCTTCTATGTATCATACCCTCGAAGTCGAGGCGTGATCTCGGATTTTGGAAACCGGATCGGGCCTTCATATCCGCTGCGCGAGCTCGAGGTCAGAACTATTCCCCACAATATTTGTATCCTATATTCGTATCTGTATTCGTATCTGAAAAAAGATATCGGATATTGGATACCGTATCGTATTCGAAACCGGATGTCAGATACCATATACCGTATTCGTATTTGTATCTGAAATCGGACACTCTATTCGTATCCGAAATCGAATATCGAATATTTTATTCATATATGTATCGTATTCATATTCACTAAAAAATAATTGTATTAAGAAATAATATTTTTAAAAATTAATGGTATTAAAAAATAATACTCTCTAAAATTGTTTTTCTTTTTTTTGTATTTTTTAAATATATTAATTTTAAATTATGGGGGATTCTTCAAAAACCACCCAACTTTTTTGAAAATTCTGAAAAACCCCCTCTACTTTTAGAAAACCCCCTATCTTTTTTAGATTCCCTCAAAAACCCCCTATATTTTTTGCTTCTTCAAAAACCCCCTAACTTTTTTAGATTCTCTAAAAAACCCCCTATCTTTTTATTATGTTTTTTTAAAACTAACCATTATACCCTTTAGTTTTATTTTTTAAATTTCCATAATTTAATAAATAATGAATATATATTAAACTATTATAAAAAAATTAAAAATAAATAATAAATGATATTATAATATTATAATAAATAATATATAGTATTAAAATATTATAATAAATAATATATTGATATTAAAATATCATTTTCAACAATTATTATAATATTTTAATATCAACATATTATTTATTATAATAATTTAATATATATGTATTATTTATTATAATATTTTAATATCATGCATTATTTATTTTTTATAATTTTATTGATATTAAAATATCAATAAAAATGTTATAATAATATAATATCATGCATTATTTATTTATTATAATTTTATTGATATTAAAATATCAATAAAAATGTTATAATAATTTAATATCATATATTATTTATTGATATTAAAATATTATAATAAATAATACATAGATATTAAATTATTATAATAAATAATATATTGATATTAAAATATTATAATAATTGTTGAAGATGATATTTTAATATCAATATATTATTTATTATAATATTTTAATACTATATATTATTTATTATAATATTATAATATCATGTATTATTTATTTTTAATTTTTTTATAGTAGTTTAATATATATTCATTATTTATTAAATTATAGAAATTTAAAAAATAAAATAAAAGGGTATAATGGTTATTTTTTAAAAAACATAATAAAAAGATAGGGGGTTTTTGAGAGAATCTAAAAAAGTTAGGGGGTTTTTGAAGAAGCAAAAAATATAGGGGGTTTTTGAGGGAATCTAAAAAAGATAGTGGGTTTTTTAAAAGTACAGGGGGTTTTTCAGAATTTTCAGAAAAGTTAGGGGGTTTTTGAAGAATTCCCCTTAAATTATTAGTATGGTTAAAAAATAAATATGATAGTTATAGAATTTCATAAGAAATAATACAATTCTAAAATATTTTATTCATTTACTACGTCTAATCGTATAATTTTCATCAAACACCTTTTAAACATCAGACACTCATAGTTTTTGTATATTCATGCTATCATAGTTTCCTGATTTTCATATATTGATTTTTTGTAACTATTAGTTTCTTGCTGCTATACAAAACCGCCCTAGCAAACACGCCCTAACACACCTTCAAAAAATTGTAATATATTTCTTAATTTCTGTAAAATTGATGTCTGAAAACAGAAAAATACTCAGCTTTAAGGTTTTCCTAAAACCTAAAATAAACTCCGTAATTGAAGACTAACACATGCAAGTTTCTATTGTTTCAATAATTTCGAAAAATGCAAAAAGTGAAGTCTAACACGTTCAAAAAAATCAATTTGCCTATTTTCTAGAAAAATCAAAAGTTGATGTCTAAAATGAGCAAAATACTCAGTTTCATGTTTTTCTAAAAACAATCCGTAATTGAAGAGTAACACAAGCCAATTTTCTTTTTTTCAAATTTTTTTAGTGCAAAAAGTAAAACCTCACACTTTCAAATAAATCGATTATTCTATTTTTCTATAAAAATCAAAATGTGATGTCTAAATCGAGAAAAATATACTTATTTTCATGTTTTAGTAAAGTCGAATGTGAACCCGAACGATCAAAAACCCATAACCCTAAGAAAAAAATACACTTTTGCCCCCCAATCTTTTCCAAAAAGTGCACTTTGCCCCCAAACAAAAATCTGCACCTTTTTGCCCCCCCAATGTTTCAGAAAATGTTCAACATGCCCCCTCCGTCCGTTTTCTGTTAAAACCTCAGTTAACCGCTGACGTGGCATGCTGAGTAGGATACAAAATTAATGACATGGCACTGAATCCAAACCCGACCCGATTGCAGTCAAACCCGACCCGAACCCAAATAACCATCTCATTTCCAACCCACTGGGCCGCTCCTCTCTCTCTCTCTCTCTCTCTCTCTCTCTCTCTCTCCCTCCCTCTCCCTCTCCCTCTCCCTCTCCCTCTCCCTCTCCTCTCTCTCCCTCTCCCTCTCCCTCGCGCTATTGGAAGTTGGAACCTTCTCGCTGTGCCTCTTTCTTCTCGCCTCGCCTCTCGCCTCGCCTCGCCTCTCTCCCTCTCGCCCTCTCGCCTCGCCTCGCCTCCCTCCCTCTCGCCTTCTCGCCTCGCCCTCTCGCCTCTCTTCCCTCTCTCCCTCGGTAAATCGCCTCTCTTCCCTCTCTCGCCTCTCTTCCCTCTTTCCACAGATTACAAAAATGCAAAAAAGGCCCTGTTAATTACAAAATTATAAAGAGGCCCCTGCATAAATTTAATATTTACAAAAAAGGCCCTGTTAATAAATCTGTAAATTACAAAAATGCCCCTGTCTTTATTTAGTAATTTATTTAATAATTGATCGAAATTGGACTCAATTTAGGCTTAATATTACTCAAAAAATGTGCAAATTCATTCTTCGATCCGAACCGGAATGTAATTGCAATATTTCAAATGCGAAGAGTATTTGATTAAATTTGTCAAGATTTTTGAGTAATATTAAGCCTTGTTTGTATCGATAATTTTGTAATTGTACTCCAAATCAATGTTCCAGAAATCGCTCGGCGCTCGCAGGTCGGCAGACGACCATCAAGCGCCCAGGATGATTAATCGGGATTAATCGGGAATCTCGGCGGACCTCGGCGGATTTTTATTTTTTTATATTTAATATTTAAATTAATTAAACAAAATTACAATTCACAGTTTTTTTAATAAGTTTTAAATAATTTAAGTAACAAAATACACTACGTCACTAAACTAACATAATATATTTTTTTGAATAGTATCCGACAAATGATCGTTTTCATTATTGATGTCTAATTTTTTTGATGTCAATGAAAATTCATTGACAATCCATAACAAAAACGATCATTATTTTGAATAGTATCCCACAACCTCTTATAATATATGATTTTTTGTGCTTCACATTCATCTCTTATAAGCAGTGGACTTCGAAAGAAAGATATTTAAACCTCTTCATTGTAATGAAAACGGGAAAATAAATAACGGTTTTGAAGGAAACAGGAATTGAACTCGTGACTTTGTAAAACCGTCCCCCGAAGTTTCTCTCCTCTCTCAAACACCCCTCCAATGGCGTAAAGCCTAAAACCCTACAAACTGCAACACGAAGATCATCTCCAATGGCTCGTGGTAACAACAAAGATGTCAAATTCATCTCTTCTTCGATCAAAATTCCATCCTTAACTCCAGCTCCAGCTCATCCTCTCCTGTCTGCTCTCCCTTTCGCGCGCCTCCGCCTCGACAACTTCATAGACTCAGTTCAATCCACTCTTTCGAATTCCGTGAACTCACTGAACCTCAAGCTCCGGCCGAGGCGCGCAGTCGCTATATCAGATCCTAACCCTGATCCGAAAAGTAGCACACTGGATGAAGAGAGAGTGCTGATAAGTGAAGTGTTGATACGCAGCAAGGTGAAGTCTTTCGTCTGATCAAATTTTCCAATCATCTTTTTACCACCGTGATGCTAATTTTATCAATGGGTTTTTCAAAAGATACTCCTTTTTTTATAATCCGCCACTCTTAAGCATATTAATCACTTGATGACATGAAACCGATTAGGACGGAGAGCCATTGGAGAGGAATGACTTAGAAGAGGTAGCTAAGGGAGCTCTGAGAGCATGCAGAGCCAATGCAGCTCTGACAGCTCGCGAGGTTCAGGAGGACGTGGGCCGTGTGGTACAGAGTGGCCTCTTCAGATCTTGCGTACCTGTCGCCGTCGATACTCGGGACGGTATCCGCCTCATTTTTCAGGTACCTTCTCTTCAGTTACTGCTCTAACTAACTCCTAACAAACTATAACTGCATTTTTTGGTCTCTGTGATTGGTTTTACAGGTGGAACCAAATCAGGATTTTCAAGGATTGATTTGCGAGGGTGCAAATCTTCTTCCCACTAAATTCGTCGAAGATTCATTCCGCGATGGATATGGTTGGTCTCTCTTTCCCTCTCTACAAATAATGATGAACTAATATTCGTACACGACCATTTCTAAAGAGAGAAATATTTGGTTAAAGTAACATGGTTTCAAGTTATGCAGGGAAGATAGTGAACATAAGGCATCTCGACAAAGTGATAAAATCAATCAACAATTGGTACCAAGATCGCGGTCTAACCGGCATGGTACTTGTTTCATTTTTTTCCCCCTTTTTTCCCATTAAAATATTATTTTTATTATAAATATTTTCATTCAGGTTTCATATGCTGAAATTCTATCTGGAGGAATTCTCCGATTACAAGTAGCAGAGGCCGAGGTCAACAACATAATCATCCGTTTTCTCGATAAAAAAACGTAATAAACTATTCATTCTTCTTAATATCGATTTTAATTATTTACGATTTTGCCCTTGGGATCGAAATGGTCTTTTTTCAGGGGTGAGCCTACTGTTGGAAAAACGAAACCAGAAACAATACTCCAACAATTAGCCACGAAAAAGGGCCAAGTTAGTCTACTTATACTATATCTAATTTGAGTAATTTATTTTGATTAATTATTGTTCAGTAATCTTTGATAATTTATGTATAATTTCAAAAAAAAAATAGCCGTATAGTAGGCAACAAGTGAAGAGAGACGTGGAGACGATTCTGACGATGGGAATTATGGAGGACGTGACGATTATACCCCAACCAGTTGGAGATTCGAGCAAAGTAGATCTCGTGATGAATCTTGTCGAAAGGCCTTCTGGTGGTTTCTCTGCTGGTGGCGGTCTTTCTAGCGGGTATGCCATTTTTGCATTTTTACCCCTGTAAAACCTCGAAATATATTTCTTATTTTATATTCGTGTTTTTATTTGGACATTTTTTGGTCGTGTAGGATTACAAACGGACCGCTTTCGGGACTTATTGGAAGGTATAAATTATATAATTAAATTAGTTAATATATTTTTATTTACTATATTTTTTAAAACCCTAAATGCAGCTTTGCGTATTCGCACCGAAATGTATTTGGGAGGAATAAAAAACTAAATTTATCTCTCGAGAGGGGCCAAATTGATTCGATATTTCGTGTTAATTACACCGACCCTTGGATCGATGGAGACAATAAAAGAACTTCTAGAACTATCATGGTTCAGGTCATAAATTTTATTCCTTCAAAAAGTTTAATCATTTTATAATGTCTTTTTAAGACATGATCTAATTAATTAATTTAATATTTTTATTTAGAATTCGAGAACGCCAGGTCAATTGGTACACGGAATAGTTGACCAGAGCGGTAATGGAGGCTTGACCATTGCGAGAGTTACAGCTGGCATTGAATACAGCCGTCCTTTCAGGCCCAAGTGGAGCGGTACTCTTGGTTTAATTTTCCAGGTAAATTTTACATTCATCAAACATATATATTGATAACATAATATAAAAAGGGCATTATTGTAATTTTACAAAAATGAATAGCATGCTGGGGCTAGGGATGACAAGGGCGATCCAATTATCAGAGATTTTTACCATAGCCAGCTCACTGCCAGGTTTATTATAGATTATGTTTATTAATTTATCTAATTAATGAATAACTAAAATTGGTTTTGTTTTGGACTGAATAATAACAGTGGGAATGTATATGATGACACGCTACTTGCAAAGTTCGAGAGCATATATACCGATTCTGGCGATCATAGCTCCACTACGGTTAGTATTTAACTATTTGTTTTCATATTAGCTTAATTTAATGATATATTTATTTATTTTTGAGAAATAATTGAGTGGATTCAAAGTTCCACTACCAAAATATATTTATACATACATTTTATTTTAATTTGTTGTTTGGTGCAGTTAGTATTAAATGTAGAGCAAGGACTGCCGGTACTACCAGAATGGTTATGTTTCAACCGAGTAACTGCTCGCGTCAGACAAACCTACGAACTGGGCCCCACCCGATTTCTCTTCAGGTCAAGAGAATTAACAAACAATTTAATTTTATTATTAATTTATATTTTGTTTATCAACTTTTTATTTGGAGTGTAGTGGATCTGGGGGACACGTGGAGGGAAATTTCTCGCCACACGAAGCGTTTGCGATAGGGGGCACCAATAGTGTACGCGGATACGAGGAAGGTGCCGTGGGGTCTGGAAGATCCAATGCTGTTGCCAGTGGCGAAGTCTCTTTTCGCATGGTATGTGTAGTTAATTAAATAATTTATTTTATTTTGCAATTTTGCATTTATACCTTCGATAAATTTAATTTTGCATTTTCGGACCTTTTTTTAGTTTGGGCCATTAGAAGGGGTTGTGTTTGGTGACTACGGAAGTGATCTTGGTTCTGGATATAAAGTACCTGGTATGCAGTCTAAATGATAATAATAATAATAATAATAATAAATAAATTTTGGAAATAATGTCTACTTTCAATTTTTATTGTGGATTAGGTGATCCTGCTGGAGCGAGGGGAAAGCCGGGTAGTGGATACGGGTATGGAGTTGGGGTCCGTGTAGACTCGCCTCTTGGACCATTAAGGTTGGAGTATGCATTTAATGATAGACAAGCTAGACGGTTTCATTTTGGTGTTGGTCATAGGAATTAATTCTTCCATTTTATCGGTCTTGTTGTTTAGGATACATGTTTTGTTTTCCTTCTTTTCTATTTGAGTGAACTCTTTTTTATTTTATTTATTCATTTTTTTAATATATATAAAGGATAAGTTGTTGTAGTGCAAGTTAAAACAAAACATTCTTGCATTGATGAAGGAACTTGTTACAATTCTCCTTTGCGGTTTCGTCCATGGATAATGAAATTTGTGTTTGTGGTTTTGTCTTGAGCGATGAAGCGCAGTGTTAAGCTGTTGATGATTCATTTAATTTCTTTATTTTGAAATTAGTTGAATTTTAAATTTATAATATAGAAATGACGAAGAATTTTAGATGGCCTTGCTTGTTGTTTATTGAAAATCTGATGACACATTGTGGCATTATGCATTTAAAAATATTTCCACCGTGTGAAAGAAATCTCTAGCTTTTTGTCAACTTTTTTGTCACAATTCTTATCATAATTTATGTCAAATAGAAAAAAAAAAACTCATTATTATAATCGTGTTTATCTTTTTGGACTTCATTGTTATCAGAATTTTCATTAAATATGCAATTTTATGTAAAATAAGAAGAAGAAAAGTTGTCATCTTTCTTGCCCTCAATTTTTATTAAAATTTATGTCAAATAGAAAAAATTATTTGTAATCGTGTTTATCTTCTTGGCTTCCGTTGTTATTAGAATTTACGTTAAATAGGTGAATTTAACTATTTTTTCGTAATTTGCAATGAATATTTTTTATGCAGTTATGATATTTTAATTGGCTATTCAGCGATCATACGTTAATAATCAAATATAGAATTGCTTATCTTATTATCAATGAAATACACGATTAAGAATACAGAAAACAATTCTCCTTAATTACCCAAGCTTCATATACAAAGAATTTCAACCAATAACACATTTCAGAAGCTCATTATCATCCTTTATATTCCTCGGCGCATAGACAATTTAGTTCAAGTAGTACGCGAGCACGGAGATTACGGAGGCGCCAACAATGGTTCCCATTGTCGGGCCGGAGACGGTGATAGCACCACCGCTGGCCCCAGTAGATGGACCCGGAGCAGGCGCCTCAGCCGCAAGAGCAGAAGTAGCCGATGCGGCAATGAAAAGGAGAGCACACACAACGTTCTTCATCGCCATTGCTTTGTTTTTCGTCGAAAGTTTGCTTTATCAAATCTCTTTTGTTTGTATGTTTGATGTTTTGCAGGCTTGATGAGAGAATGAGGAGGAATAGGGGGGCCTTTATACATGGTAGATTGGTTGAATTTGTTTGTGAATTCGTGGTGGAGAGACCTGACAGGGCGAGTTTTTTCTATTTTTATACAAGGATGTTAACCTCGCAAGTTCCAGCTTGTAGCAAGTTAAGCCGGGATTTCAAATCCTAAAAATTTAGATTGCTCGAATCCAGGTTTTAAAGTCCCGGTAAATAGAGACCCGATGGATTCTTAAATCTTCTCCTGTTTGATTAAAACTGCAGATCTACTGTTCATCTTTAAATACATCATCACTGCTGCTGGTCCACGCCAGTAGCGAAGAGAGACCAAGTTACTGGAAGTTTGGAAGCTGAACAAAAGCTCGAAACCCCTTGTGAAAAACCCTTCTCTTTGTAAGGATGGATTCTCAAGTGTTAGTGGCGCTCGCGCTTTCTCTAGTGGGCGGAGTGAGCACATCAATAGGTATGCCCAATTGAACATTCTTATTTGTTTTACAATTTTCAGAAAATATGATTTGGGTTTTTTGCATTATCCAGGTTTGAAATATCCGTATTAAAAATTCAAATTCGTATGTGGGTTTCGTGTATAAGCTCTATTAACCATCAATTTGATAAGAAATTTCCAATCTTTTTGGAATTTTGTGTATGAAGCATTATTTGAGGATTTTGTCTCTATACAGGCTATAATTTTTACCCCACTGCTTAATTCGTCATAGATATGAACTGGATTTTATATAATTCGATGCTTTTACGATTAATTTCGTTAGAATGGTTATGACTTTTCAAAAAACATGGTTTTTGTGCTAAATTTTTTCCCATGCAGGAGCATTATTGGTGATTATAAATGAAGCACCGAATCTTAAGATGCTCGGACTTCTCCAGGTCTTTATTTTTTCTATTTCCTTCTTAATTAATTACCAAAAACCCCTCGATACTTCAAAATTTCCTTTAAAAATTTAACCTTATTTATTTATTTTATCAAGGGTTTTGCGGCTGGTCTAATGTTGAGTATTTCATTCTTCGACTTGGCACATAATGCTATTAACTCTATTGGCTTTCTGAAAGGAAATCTTTGGGTAATACTTTTTTTTCCAAATATAATATTTGATTATAGAAACATTTAATAATAATGTCTGTTTACTAATGCAATAATTACAACTATTTTATATTAGTTTTTCGCTGGAGTTTTGTTCTTTGGTTTTATTGTCAATTTCATCCCCGAACCCACTTTTGTACCGGAAATTACAGACAAAAAGGTTCAAATTTTCCCCTTATTTTTAACTTTTTTTAGAATGAATTTTTGCACTTAATTTTTTATTTCTAAAATATAATCAGAGCGAGACCGAAGATGAAGGATCGGGAAAAGATATGATGAAAAAACACAAACGTCAAGTTTTCTTTAGCGGCATTATTACTGCTGTTGGTTCGTAAATTTTATTAATTTTTTTAGAAGTTTGTGGATTTGGGTTTTATTTGGTTTTTGGTTATTTATTTTTTTTCGTTGTAGGAATTAGCTTGCACAATTTTCCTGAGGGAATGGCTGTTTTTCTTGGTTCCATGAAGGTACTGTTTAATTTATTATTTTATTATTAATTGGGATTATACAGATGAATATTTTATTTGTGTTTTTTATTTTTTTAAATTTGTAGGGGCTTCGAGTTGGGGTTAATCTGGCCTTTGCGATAGCCTTGCATAATATTCCTGAGGTAAAAAAAAATTAAGAATAGAAAAAAAAAGAAAATTATGATAATGTTCTTTTAATTCGTTTTTGAGTTAATTCAGTTTATCAAAAGATCCCCTGCAATATGCTTATATTCCAAAAAAAACTAGATTGCAAAAAAAAGCCTGTATTATCCTGACTAATAATAGGGATATTACTAAATTTTATTTTATTAAGAATAGAAGGGTTATTTTGCAATTTTCAATAATGTAGGGACTTTTTTTCAAACTCCGCTTAATCAATCTGTTTTCTCAATCAGGGTGTTGCTGTAGCTCTTCCTGTTTATTTCGCTACAAACAGGTTCTTTTCTTCTCAAATTTATTTGTATTTATTACATATATTATGTATGTTCTCCAATATATCCATAATTTAGCATTAATAAACAATGAAAATAATGTTTCTAAATTATTTATCCGTTTTTTTATTGGACAGCAAATGGCAGGCCTTCAAACTGGCAACGCTTTCAGGCTTTGCAGAACCACTTGGAGTTCTCGTTGTTGGTAAATTTTTATTTTTATTTTATTTAAACCCTAAAATCTAAATACTTTATTAGTTTTTGCTTACATAAATAATTCGGTTCCATTTATTTTGTAGCTTATTTGTTTCCAAGTAGTCTCAACCCCGAAATTCTTGAAGGATTACTCGGTTCAGGTACGCAATATTTTGTTTTACAAAATTATGTTTATATTTAACTAACATGTTTAATTTAATATGATATCTAAGTGGGAGGAGTGATGGCATTTTTGACATTGCATGAAATGTTGCCACTTGCATTTGATTACGCGGGCCAAAAACAAGCTGTCAAGGCTGTATTTTTTGGAATGGCCTTCATGTCTGCCAGGTAATTCATTAAATAATTTTATTTTATTTCATTTTATTTTTTACAATTTTTTGTGTCTGTGTGTGTGTATGTGGTTTGTATTGTGCAGCTTGTATTTCTTAGAAATTAGCCTTCCGAAGGACATGAGTTTGTAAACTTAGATTTATCATTTATATCTTCACTGACCTCCATTTTGTAAGTACTTATTTTGATCATTACTCCTTTTTCTATATAGTTATTTCATATCTTGATATTTTCTTAATCTAAATGTGTATGTACATGTTTGGTTTTTTTTTTTTTTTTTTTTTTTTTTGCAGAATGTAATTGAAATGTCAAGAAGATGAATAATGTCGTTGAGTTTAATGTTATATGGCCTGAATCCATTTCATCTGCAAGAATCCCTTTATTTTGGGCCTTTTATATTAAACTTAAGATATTGGAATGTTTATGTTGTGTCTTGTATATCAGTCTTTTATGTGAAATAATGACTAGAACTATTTTTTTGAATCAAGCAATTATTTTAGTCGAAACTTCGAATTTGATGGGTACCTCTATTTTGTCACAATTTTAACAATCTATAGATGTAGAGTTATGGGCATTATTTAGTGGGTAGACTAGGCAAGTAATATTCAGATTTGGACTTGCCAACCCAAACCACCCATTTAAAACTAACTAGTCAAATTATTTATAGATTGGTTAATTGTGTCCACTATGAAATTAGCCAATGTTGGAAACATGCCATGTCATCTACTTATTTCTTCATACTTATATAGGGGTCTCTCTCACGAACATATATATACCATGTTCTCCTTTTCTTATGATTGGTGACTACGAGGACTACTGATGTATTTTATTTTTTTTTTTTTTTTTTTTTTTTTTTTTTTACTGATGTATTTTAGGTAGCCCATCACTCTTAACACATTAAAGCAGGATAAACTTATTATGAGCCACCACAATTAATTAACATTATAATATAATCAATGTTTTATGGCATATGGCTTACCGATTGGTCGGCCACCATAAACGATATAACCGAGATAACGAATTCATATTGGACCATATCAGTGGTATATCAGTTATGTAGTTTTTAATATATATATATATATATAGTAAAAAAGACATAGCGTTGATCAAAAGATATCACATGTTTAAAAAAATTATAATCCAAAAATATATATTACAGTACAAAAAATTATAAATCAAACGTCTATTGCATTTTTGAAAGTATATATCATACATACAAAACGATATAAAACAACTAAAAAAATATATTATACATCTAATAAACTATATAGAGTTAGCCTACGTGTAGGAGGGTTTGAGCGTCAAACATGACAGGGACAATCTCTCGTAAGAGGAGGGTTTGGGCGACAAATAAGGTAAATTTGACAGGTGACAAAAATCATTTATCTTATCATAATTAAATTATTCTTTCAATATATCTTAAATGAGAAAAAAAAAAAAAAAAAAAAAAGGGAAATGATTTGGTTCATTGTCGAAATCGGCTGACTCGGAGGCCAGTTTTTTTTTCCCTATATTTTTTTAATAATAATTGTAATTTAGTCGATTAGGTTTAACCGATTTTAAAAACATCATAATCGAACAGATTAATTCGAAAATATCAGTGTTTGAACTGAATTGAACAAATTAAATCCAAAAATCGAACGGATCAAACCGGATTCGATTGGTTCGGTTCCCCAATAATACTTACTAGTGCAGCACGTGGGGAGGTTTATTCTTTCCATATAAAAAGTAAGTTTTTTATTTACTATTTTGGTTGACTAATTCTAAACGCCCGCCGTCCCTTATTCAGATTTTTTATATTCTTTTAAATTTATTACATCTTTTAAATGTATTTTAAATATTTTTACATGTATTTTTAAAATGCATGCCATACATTTTCACATGTATGAATTTGTTTATGCGTTATATTTGTTTAGATGTATTATATATCTATTTAAGTACAATATATGTTATATTTTTTTACAATATATGACGTATTTTTATTTGAAATAATCTTTTAGATGTGTCATATATTTCGAAATACAATAAATGTTATACATTTTGTATGTATGATATTTTTACATGTGTATAATTTTGTATTTTTTAACAAGATTCGTAATTTTTTGTTGGCGTGTATTTATAGTTCGTTAAGCGGCTAAAATGGAAAAAAAAATGGTTCGTGAAGTTTTGGACTGTGTTTCGAATAGGACTGGCAGAAAAATCTTTTTTTTTCCGAAGGAATACGAAGAGTATTCAGTCTTTTAATAAATCAGGAAGTTTTATAAGTACAAGCTTATCCTGTTTAAGGAAAAAACAGAAAAAGAGAAAGGGAATAGTAATATCTAATACTATACACTAGATTGTACATATAATTATAATTAGTGATGTGCAATCCAGAGGCATTTAAGGCCGCTTCCTCGGCCACGCTCTTCTCCAGGCATGCGCCTCTGCCAGCGCTCTTGCGGCTGTGAATTGAGGGGTTCTGTCGACCGAGCCGAAAACTCGATTGTTGCGATGTTTCCAAATATTCCATGTAGTCGATACCCATGCCAGGTCCCAATCTTGCCGAAGTTCTTTAGGTAGTTGGGTCCTGTTTGTTTGCCATGTTTGGAAGATTGTGTCTCGCGGGACGTATCTGGGCGGTATTAGTGTTTGACGTTCGATTTATCTCCATACGGCCATTGTGTATGAACATTCCAAAAGCAAATGTATTGCCGTCTCTTCTTTGTTTGCACATAGTTTGCACAACGACTCGTTCGGCCATCCCTTCTTTTGGAGTACATCGTACGTGTTTATTTTCCCATCCATTTCCAGCCATAAAAACACCTTTACTTTTGTAGGAATTTTCAATCTCCATATTGTTGGTTAATTCTAACCTAGAGGGGGGTTAATTTGGTAATCTACCGTACAATTACTATAGCTAATTACCTAATTTACTATGCGGAATTAATAATAGTTTAAATAAATTAGATGATACCGTAAACACTTGAACACAAGATGTTTTTTAACGAAGTTCGGTAGGTGGTTGCTATGTAGCCTTAACTCACCCTTTACTCGCTTAATTGACCGACTCAATTAGTTGCGAGTACCTACGTCTCCGGGAATGCCTTGCGCCTCTTTTTGGCGTTTAGATTGAATTCCAACTCACTCGATTACAAGGTTTTGCCTAGATCGATTTACACGCTTTCTATCGATCTATAGCTTAGGCTCTTTACAAGTAGTTGCACTAGCCTATTACAATTTTCACTAATCGAGCTACAACGTGATCGGTCACGTGAGTGGGAAACGATTAGTGGAGGATATCGAAAGTAGATCAATGATCTAAAGAGGGTTTCTCAAGCTATCAATGGATATAGATAATCACAGCTTTAGGGTTTCTCTCTTTTGTATTTGAATGTGTGAAAGTGAAGAAGTGGGAGAGAAAGGTCCTTGAAGGATTCTATTTATACTCTCTATAGAAATCCTTCAGAAAACTGCAAGTGCGTTCGAACGCACAATGTTCGTTCTGAACGCACTTGTAGTTTGTACTAGCCGTTTCAAAATAACGCACAAGTACATTTGTCAGTCCGTTGGAATGGACAAAGTCCGTTCAGAACGAACTCAATTGTACATTGCCTTTTGTTTGTTCAGTGATGAAAGTCCGTTCAACGCACTCAAATTGTGGGTGAACGGATTCTAAGTGTCCGTTCGAACGTACATATTTGTTCGTTCGAACGCACACTATCCTGTGACAAGGGTGGTTTAATCAAGAGATGGTATTTTGATATGTGGTAAGTCCGTTCTGAACGGACTTGGAGTTCGTTCAGAACGCACTTCTTCCTTGATTAAACTCTTTGTTATTTGAACATGATCTTACTTGAGATCTACTTGGTTTCTACCTATGGTTTATTTGTGGCGAATCCCACTCACGGAAGGCTTCGACATCTTGATTCTTGATATGCTTCAAGGGCCTTCCTTCTAATCTTCTCTTGTTGTGTTTCTTGTGACTTCGAAGCTCTTCGTCATCTTCTAACCGTACTTGCGTTATCCTACACATTTTCTCGATGTAAACGTTAGTAATGACAGTGTTTTGAAATAATCAAACCATTAGGAAATTTGAACCAACACATATTTTATCCAGCGACGTTGAAGTAATACCCGGATTTATAAGGAAGTTGTACGCACTTCGTGCGCTATATTCGCCATTCGCCGACCATTTCCAGGTTGATTCCACCGTCTCCGACGGTTTTGTTGTTGATGCTCGGTATATTTGGATCAAAATCAGTAAGGTTTGTAAGAAAAACGATAGTTTTTGCTTCGGATATGTCTCTAGATCGAAAGAGTTTGAAATGCCGTATAGTCTTATTAGGGAGTCCGCCCAAAGACCTTCTCTTTTGTGATCTAAGTTCCATAGTGCTTTTAAAAGTAGGGACTCGTTCTTAGTTCGTAGATTTGGAATGGCTAGTCCTCCGAATTTTCTTGGTAGACAGATTTTCGTCCAATTGACTAGACAATTTTCGGGGTTGCACTTGTCGTTTCCTTTCCATAAAAAAACTCTCAATATTTTTTTCTATTTCTTTTACTACCCATATTCTTTCTAGAAAAATCTTGAATATCGACGTTCGTTCGAGCTCGACTCGAAAATAGCTCGTTCGAAAACTGACTCGGACAAACTCGAACATAATCGAGCCATCTCGAACCAAAGTCGAGCCGAGCTCGAGTTGGATGGAGCTCGGCTCGAACTAGATCAAATTCGAACTATTTCACATATAAATTCAAAATAACATTTATTTTTTCGAGCCGAGTCGAACTAGCCAGAACTGAACCGAGTGAAGCTGAAGCAAAAAAACCAAGCTCCAACCCTTATTTCAAGTTCAACCCAAGTCGAGTTGTTTGAACCAGAGTTATGTTCGTTCGAACTCGGCTCGTTGTTCGTCCTAATTAGTCAAATTCAAAATAAATTATGATATTTTTTTTTTTTGAAAAATTAAACTATTTATTCTTTTCTCTTTTGTGGCCTGTGTATATACTGAACTAGGGCTAGCTAAGAATCTAAGATACAACGTAACCCTCGCCTTCACTCTCTTTGTGATATCATCATATCAGTCGATATATCATTATGAAATAGATTTGATTTGATACGTGCGTAGGATCTTGAACCTATGAGTCAAATATTGCCTTTAATTCCCTCGTTAGCTCTATAAAAAAAAGGAGAACACGAAAAAGAAGCTTACAAAATGTTCTCTCGAGTCTTGTCTTGATTCCTCTGCCTTTTTCTCATCTTGCTCTCCATTTGAGTAAAAAAGGAGGCGTTTCTAATAAACTCTGTAATTAAAAACGAAAAACAAACCATTCGTGCGGGTTTGGTGTCTAATGCTGCAGCCCTAAACACTGACAACACCGATCTATGTGCTCCGTATCTTTTACAATTTATATTATGCATAATTCTATTAACATTATTTTTTCTACAAATGCAACGCATGCTCTCTCTCTCTCTCTCTCTCTCTCTCTCTCTCTCTGTGGATCAACTAGATAAGATAAAAATTATTTTCTTCTGGCTGAGTTGACATGTCAAAAATCCCTCTTTCTTGTCTCTAGATTCTCCCTCTGATTATATATGACCTATGTAAATAAGACAGTTTTGAGGGTACGGGTGTAAATACTGTCGTTATTTGTTTTCTTCAAAAGCAAAACCCTAGATAGACTGTAATTATAAGAGCAATTTTGAGAAAAATCCCTAACTTTTTTTGATACGGTAAAAAAATTCTTATTTTTTTGAAAACTCCAAAAAACTTTTCTGCCAAATTTTTATTTTAAAATATCACTACAAGAGTTAAAATTAACCATGAATAATATTAAAAAAAAGTTGCCCAAATTACCCTTATATTTTCATATGTAGTGATTAAAAAATATTTTTGTTATTTTGAATTAATTTTAAGAAAATTTCATAAGTATTTTTTAACATGTAGTGATTTCAAAAAAAATAAAATTATTATATGTTGGATTTATATAATTTTAATATTTCATTTATTATACATGTAAAACTAACATCAGATAATAACAAACTAAACAACAATAAATAACAATCTTGAAAATATATTTATAGAAAAATATCTATTTAAACAACTAGTTTTTTATTTTCATTATCTTCTTATGTATTTTTAATAGCTTCAAGACATTTTATTTTTAAAATATTTGTAAGATGTTCTTTTAATATTGTTATTCATCTTAATATTATTTTATGTTAGTTTTTCAGGAAAAAAATATAAAATTTATATATATATATATATGAAATATTAAAATTATATAAATATAACATATAATAATAATTTTTTAAAATTATTTTATGTTAAAAAAATGTAGGATTGATTTAAAATTAATAAAAAATCATAATTATTTTTAATCACTACATATGTAAATAGAAAGGTATTGTGGTTAAACAAAAATTTTAACACCATCTATGCTTAGTTTTAATTTATATAGGAGAGTATTTGGAAATAAAAGTTTTGTATATGGAATTTTTAAAATTAAATTTTTTTTTTTTTTTTACATTAAAAAATTTCTTAATTATAAATGTAGTTTCTCTCTCCCTCTATCTACTGATTTCCTTGTCCGTAAAGCAAGCTAATCATTTTGATTTGAATATCTCTTGGCACCGGTCCCATCCACGAACAATCTTTCTCTCTCATACATAAATAAGAAATCCACAAGTTATCCAATCCCAAACAAAAGCATCATGTCATGTCAACAAAAACAAAAGGTAAAATATACATACATATTATTGAAAAGCAGAGTCTTTGCACGCAGCTCTTTCTTTCTTTCTTTTCAAAAAAATACATTTCGGAAAGCCCATAAATCCAACCGCATTTGGTGCAAGTTAGACTATACTTTTGGTTTTGGCTACCATTTCATTTCATGCTGTTCTCCTCTCTCTAGAAAAGTATACTCGTCTCCTCTGAATCACCAACAATTTGATAACGAATCAAAGAAATAAACAAATATATGTGTTAAATTATAATTATAATTTTATTGAATCAGATTCATTTAAATATTTACTACATATTTATTTAACAAATACTCATTCAATCATTCGATACATATGCATGTGTTAAATTATGCATTTATCATCTACTAATTTAATATCACACCATATTTAACATTAAAATACATAATCTCAACTCATCAATAGACTGAGAAAATTGATGATGAACCAAACATAAAAATAAATATATGTGTTAAATCAGAATTATTAAACCGAATTCATTTATTTATTTATGTTATATTGTCAACTTACTCATATTTTCGTTGATTGGATGTGAAACACAAATAATTATATGTTGTAAGAAATTATAAATTCAATTTTCATTGACATTAATGAATGAAGAATCACCACTCTTTTTCGTATGCTCTTTTTTATTTATTTTGTATTCGTTTAACAAATATTCATTTAATATAATTATATATCCATGTTAAAATCGTGTTCATTTACTTATTTTACTGTTCATTTAACGTCACGTGTAACCAGTGTTCTAAATATCACTGATATGGACCGTTATGTCGGTTTCATATCTCTAATCAGTGCCCATCCGTTACGATATGCCCCGTATCGGTTGAGTAAATCGGTCAACCGATACATTGACCGATATGGATCGATATGGGTCGATATTGGACTGATTTGAACCGATTTGGATTTAAAACATAATTTATTTTAAATATTATTTTGGGCTGGCCAATCTTTTAACAATACTTTCATTAATATTTTTGGCCCAATTTTTTTCATTTCTTTCTTTCTCTGATATATCGTAAGAGTTTATTTTTGCTTCTTTTAACTTACGCTTCCACGATCAAGAAACCCACATCATTCCTTCTCCTTTCATCAACAAATCTTCATCTCAACGAGCAAGAAATCCACAACATCACTCGAAATTGTGCTAGTTTGACTTGGATAACCTCTAAGAACTCCGATTGCACGGCTCCAGCACTCACATTCCGGTTAAAAACATGTAAGTTTCTATTAAATTGACTGATTGTCGATTGAATTAATTGATTTTTGATTGAATTGAACGACTTTCTAATTATTTGATTCAATTGAACGATTAAAAATTGGTAAGTTTCTATTATTTATGAATTTTGTGTTATAATTTTAAATGTATTTTTAGTTTAACTTGAAATTTACGTTGTATTGTTGAATTTTAAATATTAATCATGTAAAATTTAAATTAGATTAGGAAACTTAATATAAATTAATATTATAATAATCAATTTAATATATTAATATTTATAAGAACATAACCGGTTATATCACTGATATTTTTCGCTATAAATCTGATATGTCGGTAATATTTCTTATCGGTGACTGACCGATCTGTAAATGATATGCTATATCTGTAACATTGCGTCTAACACGGAAAAACAAAACACCATCAAATCGAGAATTATGATTTACGAGAAAACTTCGTATCATCACAATGAAAGAACTTCCAAGTACCGAGTCTCTCCGTCTCTTTTAGCTGCTTACAATGCACTGACATTATACTGTTCGTTCGTTTGATTGGATAGTGTGGGGTATTTATATGACCTAGATTATCAAATAATAATTCAATTAATAATAGTATATATACAGCAGTAATGATAACTAATTCAATCATAAATTCTGACACAAATATTTAAAATAATATTTTATGTAAATTTTTTATACATAACTAATTAATGTTGAAAGTCAGATATGTATATGTATATTAAATACAATTATAATTATAATTATAATTATATTAGATAATTAATGAAAATCAGTGATTTAAATAATGACGCAATAGCGTCGTCATAGCGCAAATTGCAATAAATATTTCTAAAACGTAATATCGCATAATATCGATGATCATATGTAAATTAAAATACAAATACAATGGACAGTTATATTGCAATTTAAAATATTGATGTAATCACATTATTACAAGACTCCGAGAACAAAATTTATGGACAAAACACTAGACCTATGTCAAGGTCAAATATTGGAAATATTCGAGATTTCGATTGGCGTTTCTTTATGTATTTGATGTATCTTCTTATTTATCCCGATGCATGTTCTTATATCTTGTAGTAACTTGCTCTTTGCATTAACTTGTTAGAATTCAAGATATTTTTGTATTAACAAACCTTAAATGAAATTATTATCGGATGTTTCGAAACAATCAAATACAATTTAAACTAATGTGTCAATTTTGAGGCTAACTGAGAGTCAAAACAAAAAAATATACCGAACAGTTTATAACGATAAAATATACCTAATTATATCTTATATATAAATCAAACAAATTTCTTGCAATTCTAAGCCTCCACGTCATCAAGGGCTTTTGTATAAAAAAAACTATTTTTTTAATTTACAGTTTGGTCCTTTTTATTTATATTTTGGTCCTTTTTAGTTTTAATTTATATTTTGGTCCTTTTATTTATATTTTGGTCCTTTTTTATTTACATTTCGGTCCTTTTTTATATTTTTATCTTTTTTTTTCTTATTTTACATTTTGGTCTTTTTTTACATTTGGTCTTTTTTTTTCTATTTTACATACATATTAAAATTTGGCGGATATGTCCTGATTATATTAATCGATTTTAGAAGCACATGAACAAATGCTATTTATACAAATTATATTAGAAAATAATATCCGTGATAGACTAATTTCATGAACTTTATGCATCTATTGACATCATGATATTTGCAAATATGTCATGATTAGATTAATTTAGTTCAAACGCATGCGCGTTAATTCGCACAAGCGTTAATTATATTTAAATAATTATATAAAAAACATCCCGCGCAATTGCGCGGGGATAATACTAGTTATTATTAATATTTAATATACACAAAATATTGGGAAGATCAGAAACTCCCGGTCCCTACATGGATCCATATTGCCGTGAATGGGTGAGGCTAAAATAAGTACTTTGTTATTTAATTGAATTAATTCACGCAAACTTTAGATATGGAACTTTTTACTTTCTTCACCTTGGTTATTCTATCAAGGTAAAAATTATAATACGAGGAAAGGTGCCTGCCAGTCTGAGTGTATATTAATAAGGAAAATGTTGGACATACCCCTATTTCTCCTCTCACATTTTTAATGACGTGGGTATAATTTAACACATTAAAAATTAACATTTTAATTCATGATTTAACATCTTAATTATATGTTCAATTATAAATTAAGATAATTTATCCATAAATTAAGATGCTAAATTATATTTTTGTGTGTGAATTTTGAAGGTGTAAAGTTATATCCACGTCATCAAAAATCTTGGAGGAGAATATTAGGAGGTGTACATCACTACCCTATTAATAATGTTCTGATAACTAAGCTTTTGATCTCAAAGAACTTCACAAAACACCCCAACTTCTCAAGAATTAATAATATATCCCTTGGTTCTAACAGGAAAACAAGGTGTGTACGAAACTAGAAAAGAGCTATACAAAAGCTCGAGGTTAAAGCATAAAAACTAAAGCAAAGAGCAATGCTAAAGAATACTTTAGTTAAATTCCTTTTTTTCTTTATAATCATTGCATTATTGCAGATACATGTAATTAATTGTCACTATTCTTTACGTAGCGGGTCATGAAAGAAAACAACTCGTTATATTTATTTCTAACTACACTACAAGCATCACAAATGGAGCGAGTAGGAAAGAATTGATCACCAAAGAGACCTTAGATTTCGGCAATCATAAGAAAAGGGAACTATTCTCCAATTCCATTTTCTGTAAAAAGAAAGAACGAAAGATTCTCATTAAAGATTAGCATTCTAGAAACACTAGTAAATAAAACTTAAGATTTTAATTATATAAAGTATGTATATGGCCTCATATCATTCATGTTAAGTGTTACAAGTCAATGGATACATTGGAGTGATAAGAAAAAGCAAACGAAGACGACCAACTATATATTCTTCGCTGAACTTTGGGGATTTATGAAAAAAAAAGTAGCAACAAAAAAATGTCAAAACAAATTGAAGCTATTAATTATCCAAAACTTTCATTTTCTAGGTCTTATTTTGAATTTTAAATTCGTTTCTTATTTTACTATGTACATAATCCATGTAATACTCTTTTCGTTTAATTGCAATATATCCTGAAGGCATTTAGCCTGCTGCGAATTAAAAAATCACGAGCCTAAAAGCAAATAATCATTCTTCACAGAAAATGGTATTTTATCAAAATACAAACGGTGGCTTTTAGCTAGATATGATATAAAGATAGAGAAAAAAAAACCAAGATAGAATGCATGTCTTTTTGAGAAAAGAGTGCTTTATTGTAAGGTTCATTTAGTATCTACTTTATGCAGACTAATTAAAAGATGACAATTTACTAGAAACTTTGATTTATATCATTATATGACATGTGCATGCCTGATTTATCAACAAAAACATTTGTACATGATCCAAAGGACATAAAACAGTATGAAAACTAAACATATAAAGTTGCATGAAGTAACAGAAATAGTCTCTAGATTCAAGCTCAATAACTTCAATGCCAAATGTCTTGCACAAAACCCATTCATACATGTTTAGGGTCTTAATTAAAAAACATATATCACAACCTTCATTATAATTATTATACGTATTAACTCCCTCTATTATACCCATGTTCGACCTCGGAAGAAGGCTCTCTCTCCTCCTCGTCCTCCACGTCATCAAAACAATCGATCCCATGCGCCACGTGTCCATTTCCAAATGCCCTTATATGATCCTTGAGCGATCTCTTATGTTTAAAATCCGATCCACAAGTACAATACCAAAGTTTTCCACAATTTTTCTCGTGAGTACGCCAATCTCCGCGTACTGCAAAAGCTTTCCCGCATTTCCTACACAAAAATGGTTTTATTCCGTGTCTACGTTTGTAATGAGTTTGAAGAGTTCGAAAGTCTTTGAGAGGCCGGGCTCGAGGGTGATCAATGTGGTTACGACAGCCCGGCGCACAACAATAACATGGGAGGCGGAGCATTGCTGTCGGTTGTGTCCCACGTAAAGACTCGGGTCCTCGCCGGTACTGAGAGCCATGGCCCCACATATGCATCTATATTAATCAAAAGAATAAAACTCGTGAGTTGATAATGATGATTAATTTACTTTTATAATTTTAAATAAAGGCAATATAACTTCTCTGTGAATAAAAGATCTATTTGGCAAATATGAAAAAAGTTAATATAATTGGATAGGTTTTATATCACTCAAGTTTATACCTTCGTTAACGTTATACATTGCATGTTGAAAGAAATATATACCGATACACAAAAGAGGCCCCTCTTGACCAGTGAAGGTACAGTATACTGGTAACCAGTAAGAGAGCAAGAAACACACATACATAGAACAATCAAACAAAAAATTGAAGTTTCGAAGGGGAGAGAGAGAGAGAAAGAGAACTTTAATGAAACGAGTATTAGTATTAATTCCGGGCATCAAGTGCACCTCACATGCATTGCAAAGCATAAATGACGGAATACGATTTATTGACAACAGTACGGTACTGATCTTTATCTCTCTCTATATATTTATATATATTGAGAAAGAAAGGACATGATTGCCAATATGGATGGATTTCTAGCTAGATTGACTGTGCAATGGTGTGATAACTCATGCATGATCACTTCATTTATTTCTGTTTGTTTTCTGCATGTAGGTGCAAGATTATATATGATCATAATATCTTCTCAACTGTTGATATTACATGCATGCGAACAAAATCTCAAGGAAAAAGAGTTATATTTATTCCAAGTGCAATTATGTATTATATGTATGACCCATCTCTGATTGATTGTATAGTTGTATCAGAGAGAACAGTTCAGAAGAAATAAAGCATCAATGCTGTCAGAGACTGTTTCGCCTTCACCAGTGCATGGTGCAAGATCTAGTGAGAGTGAAAAGAAAAAAGCTTCTCTCTCTTTCTCTAGTCTCGACTCGACTCGACTCGACTCGAGAGAGAGAGAGAGAGAGAGAGAGAGAGAGAACTTTTCAGCGAGAAAACCTCTAAACACCAAAAATTATATAAAACACAAAATTCAAAGGGTACTGTGAAATCCAATCAGTAATGGGTATAGCAGAAGAGAACTTTGCTGTTTGCAGGGTCCCTCTTTTCTCTGTGTATGCAGGGTTCAATCACATGATCAACTAATTACAAAATATGAATGATTAACATAATTCATAATTGTTCTTCACTAATAAATTGATTATTATTTTTTTTCCCGAGAACTGTGGTCTAACATCCTATGCACATGAATGATATGTATTAAACAACATGTTTGCAACACAACGAAAATGGATCTATAAGTAAACAGAGAAATTATCTTTAATTTTTGGAGTAACAAAACATGTTATTACAGATCAAGTCGTGAAAAGAAGCATATTGATTTAAGATCTTTGATGGGAGAAAAAAAATTGAAGGGTTGACAAAAAGATAAGAAAAAGATTCTCATATTTTTGTGAAAGATAATCTTTCTTGAGGAATTTCTCAGTGTAAATTTATACAAATTTAGATGGAGTAGCTAGCTAACAAAGCCGAATTAACCGTTCAAATCTCATGCATGACCATGATCAAAATACACAAACTTCTAGACGAGAAATCAAAATTAGGGCAAATACCTTCCTTGCTTGTATGAACAAATATTTTATATATAACACATAATAGAAGTAGGACTTGAGAGCTTACTTTATTCTTTTCAAAAAAAGATTAGGGCAAATTATGAAATTAGTTAATTTCTGACCTGCATGTTGTTGTAGCGATTGAAGGTCTTGCAGCACACCGGGCATGCAAATTGTGTGGGCCCTATCAGTATCTGTGCCGGAGTCGGTATCCAGTATTGCCCCTTATTCACCCTCCCTATCCCAATTCCATGATCAGTATTCTCTTGATTATTGTTGGAATTGCTATTCTCCTCTCCTTGATCTTGTTCTAGTTCTTGTTCTTGCTCTTCTTCTATATTCTCTCTGCCTTTATCTTCCACTCTCGATAAGAAATCTATTGTATTAGTGTTGTTATTACCATCACGGTCAGGGTTTGGTAGACCTATGTTTAGTGCGATTGTCACTGCTGGTTCTTTCTCTTTATGGTCACAAGAATCATGGCCATGGTGATTTGCATGATCACAGTCTTTTGTTGGTAGGAGAGGCAGCGCTTCTCTTAATGGCGGAGAAAGGGGAGGGTTGTAAATGGAGAGATTGTTGTTGTACAAGTTGAATTGATGAGGAGAAGAGATATTGTTTGTGTATGAGTTGAATTGGTGAGAAGAAGGGGTAGTGTTGTAATTGTTGAAATAATAGTATCCATTCAGGTAGTGAGTGTATGGATCTGCCATGGATGGCAGTTAAGTTAGATCAGAGATTCAGAGCTTAGAGCTAGAGATATTGTTACAGGAGGTGGTGGTGGTGGTGGAGAGAGAGAGAGAGAAGAGAGAGAGAGAGAGAGAGTACGTGTGTGAAATGGGAAAGGAAAGTAGAGAGGGATGGGGTAGAGATGGGGAGAGGAAAAGGAGATGGGTGAAATCTTTGGGACTTGGAAGAATAAAAGCTTTGTTATTCTTCATGGGAGTATGTGGAAGTGTATCCAATTAATTTGTGCACGTCTGGTTTATTGATGCAATTTTATATGTGACATTTCCTATGTTATGTAAACAATCAATCTGCTCTATTATTTTACTATATCACACTAAAAAATACATTAATCCCATGTTCTATATTTTCTGTATAAAAATATTAATGAATTTAAATTTAAATTTACATTATATTAAATAGTAGAAATAATGAAATAGAGAAATGGTATTTATATTATTTTTATTTCAAAGATGTCCACTGACATTAAACAACGAAAGAACATAAAATAACATACAATTAATAGTTTTTTTTTATAAAAATGAAAGGAAAAAAAAATCATTTGTTCCAGTTTCTTTGTAGAATAGAGTTAAACCAACTTGCTACCCATTCATTCGGTTTTCTTTCACTTTTATATAATAGAGTAAAAATTAATTTTTAAACCGATTTAATCAAGTTATGGCCATTAGTACGATTATATTGAAGATGTCAACAAGTTAGTTCATCAGCATTGATCTGTACAAATTATGTGAATGATATGATTTTTGTAAGATACTGTCAGTATACTAACAAATATTTCAAATATGTGATATTTATATGATATTTTTTGTATACATATGACTCGTATCGTTTAGGTTTGAGAGTTGTTGTCGTCGTCGTTGTTGTTATTATTATTATTATTATTATTATTATTATTATTATTATTATTATTATATCACTGACATAGCGTTACGGTCCTCTATATCGTAATCAGGGGCTATTACATTGTTAAATATGTATCTTCCGATCACAATTGAAGTAATTTCAAAAGATATATAAAAATTACTAATGTTTATATAATCTAGCAAGCCTCCATAATTTATATCAGTGTTTTAAATTGCGATAGAAAGGTCCATAACGTTTGGACTGTAATTTACACGAGGATTATCAAGAAACTGAAAAAAAAAAAAATGAACATACTTTTATGATTCCAAAAAAATAAAAATATGATCATATTAGCTATGTATGATATGAAACGTGATAATTTAAGTTCATAATATCTACATATCATATCTCGTTACTGCATAAATACTATAATTTTAATTATATGCTATTTTTTATTTTTATTTTATTTATATACAATAGTACGTTTTTACCGTAAAAGTTTGGCATTTTTATTCATTACCTTGACATATATCAATTTTTACCTCATAGTCGGCTACAAGGTATTTGCACTCATATATGTTGTGTAGAACACGAGAATATAAATACATATCTTACTTCTTGTCCACGAGAAAAATGTACTCCATAAAAAAATACCGATCCAACAAGAACCCCAACAAAAGAGATATCTGGAGAGAGAAAGAGGAGAAAGAAGAACCCAAAGACAAAGTTAGATGCTAGCGAATAGGTCTTGTCTCCCCTAAGTCGCTCAATAATATTATATTGTATAATATAGAATAAGGATTAGTTGCTAGGGTGCTCCAAATTGTACATCTCAAAATTTACTTATATAGATAATGTATAATTCCATGATAGTGCTTTAAAAATTCTATTTGAAATATAATATTTAAGATTTTTAGTCACTGTATTTGCAAAAACATAGTATTTTCATGATTTTTTAAGTCACGTATATATATATATATATATATATATATATATATATATATATATATTATTCATTCCAAAACGGTAATCCTCACCGGGTATTCAATGCATAAAAAATCTTTAATATTATTTCTTTTTAATGTTCAAGAGACTTGAGTCATCAACCTCTCACAACATATGGGTTTTGTATATCACACTCAAACAATTGGGTCACGGGCCCACTGATAAAAAAAAATTAATATTATATCTCAAAAAAAAAATTATATAATATATGGAGAAGGCTGTACGTCCTTCATCAATTGATGTCAATGAGGATTCAACCCCACAACATCTTACAACATATGATTTTTGTGTCTCACACTCAACCAACCGGGCTATGAACTCATTGACCAACATTAATATTATTTCTTTTTATGCAAACACTAAGATCTTTCGAAGCAATTTGTTTTCATCAAGAACGAAGAATCTTGTATATACAAGAAGTTCAGTGGAAAAGAACGAAGAATTTTGTATATACAAGAAGTTCAGTGCAGTGTTCTAAATAGCACTGTTATGGACCGGTATGTCGATTTCATATCTCTAATCAGTGCCCATCCGTTACGATATGTCTCGTATCGGTTCAGTAAATCGGTCGACCGATACATGGACCGATATGGGCCGATATAGATCGATATTTGGACCGAATTGGACCAATATGGATTTAAAACATAATTTATTTTGAATATTATTTTGGCTGGTCCATCTTTTAACAATATTTTCATTAATATTTTTGGCCCAATTATTTTCATCTCTTTATTTCTAATTTATCTAATATTTTTGGTCATAAATGAAATCAATTTTGATCCGGACGAGGTTACATTTTCATTGGGGGCACCCGCATCTACACCGATGGTTAATGAACACGGTTTCGTGATTTAGTTTATTGTATTATTTGTAAATTTTATGTTATACTTTTAAATGTATCTTTAGTTTAACTTGAAATTTATGTCTATTGTTGAATTTTGAATATTAATCATGTAAAATTTAAATTAGTTTAAGAAACTCAATATAAATTAATGTTATAATAATCAATTTAATATATTAATATTAAAAAGTACAGCACCGCTATACCACTGATATTTTCCGCTATGAATCCGCTATGTCGGCATAGTTGTCAAAATCGCGATTCAACTCGTAAAATCGCACGATTCTACGATTATGAGAGTAGAAAACGAGTCAAGGCGTCACGTACAATCGTAATTTAGTAGAATTACTGTAGAATCGCGAGTTAAATCGTAGAATCGTGTAGAATCGAGTGTAATTTAAGATGCTACGATTTTATTACATGTTACTAGTATTTGAATATCTAAAACATAAAAAATAGCCCAATTTTCTTGCCGGGACCAAACTTACAATTATTTTACAATATAATTTTATTTTCTATTCACATTCCCCACTCTTACTTGACATTCCCATTTCCATAATTGAGGAAGAAGAGAAGCAATAGTTTCGCCCAAATTGAAAATTTCAAATTAGAAGTTCATATTTTCAGAAGAGTGCTCCGATTAGCAAGATAACAGGAACAAGTTTGTAATTAGTACTATACTATTTCGTTTTATTTATATATTTCTTTGTTCTCTAGCAAGTTTTTAACTATTGTTTTATAATTTTTATTTCTTTTGAATTAAGGTCGGTAAAATGTGTTCAGTTGAGGTTGCTAGCGAGTCAGACGCTCTATTGAAAGAGGACCATATCCTTCCAACTGGTAATGCATGAGTACGCTCTATTGACCGGATAGCCCGTCGTGGAACTTAATTTAACGATGGAATTTCTAGTATGTTTTCCATATTTTATTAAGTATTACAATTTATTATGAGTATCACACATTTTTTAAATTATTTTGTATTTTGAAACATTTTAGGCGGTTCGACAGTTTTAGAAGATGAAGATCACGAAGAAGAAGCTCTTGCAAGTGTTGTAGGTCCATGTGTTGAAGATGATATTGAAAAAGTTGAGCAATTTATTGATGTCTTGGAGGACACAATTGAAAATTTTGCTAGAAGACTAGATTTGACTTTTGTTTCGCTATTTTAGATGTTTTGGATGTCTCAAGTTACATGTGACTTGTATTTGTCTATTTTTGATATTTGATATTTTGGGTAAGTATGCTCAATGCATGTTTTGATATGTGTCAGTTATAAAATATTTTCACAATATATTATTTTATTTATTTATTTCTATTTGCCATAGAATCTAACGATTCTACATACGATTTTACGATCCGATTCGATTCCACCCCCGAACGATTCCAGGTAGAATCCCGATATTAACAACCTTATGTCGGTCATATCTCTTATCGGTGACTAACCGATCTGTAAGCGATATGCGATATCTGTAACGTTGGTTCAGTGGAAACAAAGTAGTATTCCTTGTGCTTAATATAGATATATTGCTTATTGGTAATGATATTTTCATGTTATCACAAGTTAAGAAATATTTGGAAAATCAATTCGCAACAAAAGACTTAGTAAAATCCCCCTTCATACTAGGTGTGAAGATATATAGGGATATATAGATAGAGAAGGTTTCTCGAATAATTTAGTCAGAATACGTACATTGACAAGATACTAAAATGATAAAAAGACTATGTATGCAAGAATTGAAAAATGATCTTTGTCAATGATGCATGGCGTTTCTCTCAACAAATCTCTATATCCCACTACAAGAAATGAGAGAAACATGATGAGTCGAACTTCTTTATGCATCGACAATATGATCGATCGTGTACGCCATAATATGTACTCGACCAGATGTATCGTATGCATTAAGTGTAACAAGTCCATATCAATCGGATCCATGTGAGAGTCAATGGTCCGCGGTCAAGTCAATCCTAAAGTACATTCGTAGGACTAAGAATTCCTTCTTGATATACATCAGTTTGGAAAGCGGGCTCATTATAAGGGATTTACTTATGCAAGTTTCCAAACGTGTGTTGATGACAAAGTTCAGCCGTTCGGAAGAGATCCAATCAAAAGATTGTCGCATATTCTACAACAGAAACGGGGTGTTGGGTGTCGGCATCACTACCGAGCCCCGCACAGCGGATTGTGAGGCCCGGTCCAACCCGATCCCGAAGACCACGTCGATGACTCGATCGTACAAATCATAAACTACGTGCAACTACCTATGAAATTAACTCTTAATTCATAGAGAATCATACCGCGTGAAATTGATCACGGAGACGGGTTGACTGCGTAGTTGCTTTGCTCGCTTCGATTCCGGTAACACGTGCGTCCCACGCCCGCACGATTCAACACCTTGCTCGAAACCCCGATTTGTCGAATACAACCGGATATGATCCGATTCGTCTCCGACCTTGCTCGACCTTGCTCTCGATTGATCACACCAGAGAATCTCAGTTGAGATTCCTCTACTCGTATCCACCTCAAGCTATATGTCTTTCGGTTGCGGTAAATTCTCCTAAAATTTGCCTCAGATCTAGAAATTCTCACAATCTCCAATGGAGCTCTCTCAACTTGTCTCACAAGTTTTTTTCTCCTTTTTCAGATCTAGAAAATGGCCAGCAGACAGGAGAGAATAATTCCTCAGATCTTATAATCAAAGCCTCCATTAATAGGGCATTAATGAGTATCAAAACTGCTAATTCAGAATTCGGATCACAGTGCGTCATGACGCACAACTTGGTGCGTCATGACGGACCAGTCACTATTACTGAATCCAACAGTTATTCAGGTGCTCCGTCATGACGGACCGAATTGTCCGTCATGACGCACCTCCGTCGTGATGCGCTGAATAGTGCGTCATGACGCTATATTCACAGATTGGACTGCACAGAAATACACTAGTGTGCGTCATGACGGACCATATGGTGCGTCATGACGGACTATGTTATTTCTGTCAGATTTTCATAATCTTATTATGCATCCAACCGTTTCGACGAATGCGTACGTTCATCTACCCTCATGTGTACAATCTACTAGTTGATATGTAACTGTATTTTCTTCACGGGGTACATAGCTACTAGTGAAGCAGCTGAAGAGATGTTCGGATTAAGAAGTTGATGATAGAACTCGGAGTTGTGCGAGTATTACATATCCGTGGGGGTTGTATTGCGACAATAATGACGCTATAGCATAATCCAAGGAACCTAGGTCACATTAGCAATCCAAACATATTATCTGTCGTTTTCATCTGATCATTAGGGAGATAATTGATAGGAGAGGCGTGAAAATGTGCAAAACTAAAACTGATGAAAATGTGGCCGACCCGTTTACGAAAAGGCTCTCATTAGTTACGCATGAAGGTCATGAGATGGTTATATGTTTGAGAAATTTCGAGATATTGGATACCTAGGATAGGAGAGATTGTGTTGAACATTATATTACTTTTAATTTAGGCCTAGATCAAATGGGAGATTGGAAGATATTTATGTTCTAGTCTAAAAGTATTTATATTTTAGGTAAACGATTGACGTATGTATCAGACATTGTTATTTATTGTGATATGTATTTATTATTTTCATATAATTGTGAAGGGAATTATCCCGTTCCCGGGCCCGCGCAGCGGATATGAAGGCCCGGTCCGGTTCCCAAATCCCGAGATCACGCTTCGATATCGAGGGTACGATACAAAGTAGGATAGACGATTACCAGCGTGAAATTGATCACGCGCGACAGGTTGATCGCTCGCATCCTTTTCTTCCTCGGTGTCACGTTGGTGACTAGCCCGTGCGTCCCATACCACACGTCTCCCATCGTTTTGACACGCCTCCGGTTGTCTTCGTGCGTCCCACGTCCACACGCTTCCACATCCTTTCACTCTCTTACTTCTCCGGTTTGATCACAAACGAAGAGCCACAAAGTGCGAACTCCTCTACCCGTATCCACCGTAAGTCATAGCACCTCGGTCGCGGATGCACCTGCCTAGACGATGCACCGACGAACTTGCATGATTGCTTTTGATTCTCTAGACGGAGAAAACTCTTTTCTCCTCTTTTCTCTTTCTCTCTTTCTCTTCGCACTTTTTCAACACGTGATAAAAGTCTCTCTAATTTTTGGACCAAATTAGACTTCAATTGATCTTAATTGTCTGTATAGTCTGAAATGAGAGAGAGAGAGAGAGAGAGAGAGAGAGAGAGAGAAACATCCTATTTATTCAACATAGGATAAGGATGTGCCAAAAGGTATGTATATCTACTATACACCTTTTCAAACAGAAACTGCATACACTCTTTCAGTATTCTGTTGAAAAGAAATTGTTAAATCGTTCCAACCGACTTTAAACATTCACAAAAGTTGTTACATGATTATTCTGCCTATTACTACTTTGAACTAATTGCACCTCATCCTTGATTGCTCGTATTAATTTGCTTGTTAACATTTTCTCATCTCTGAATATTCTAGATCGTTTAGCTCACTATATTATTGAATTACTTAACAATGTAATATTATCAGTGACCTCTAATTCTGCCACCGGACATCTTAACATAAACCATCAAATTATTCATTTATGAAAAATAAAAATAAAAGCACTGCTTTATTTAATTTTGTAATAACTTCAATTAATCGGATGTTTTATACAAAACTTGCTTTTGTTTTCAATATAATCAATATGAAAGTATGTTATTTAAATTTCCAATGTGCATATACTTTGGATGTATGGGGAGCAGTAGTAGCATCACAACCAAGCTAGCATTTGGCTTCGGCAATTGTATTCCTGTTCCCCCACATTCTACTCTACCTTCCAATTAATAATATACTTAATACTTAATTAATTTCATGATCTCAATAAGGGCCAAATGCCAACAAAATTTAAGCTTATATACTCGTAATCGTAATGTCTGCAAATATGCAATACACTGCCTCTATTAGGTTATAGGTTATAAAGTCATTTTCGCTCATAAATATACTACATTTTTAATAAATCACTAGAGATATTCTTTTTGTTTATCTAGATCGTATTTTATAATTTTAGTAAAAAAAAATCTAAAAAATTCTTTTTCAGAATGATAGAACAGTAATCCAGGGCGTCTGTGGGTCATTGATGTCCAATTTATCTCCGTCTTTGGCCCACTTACTTAATGCAGCACAGTTTTCTCTCACGTTCGCCAATAATACTGCCTCATTTTCTTCCCTACTTAATTAGTGCTAAAACAAAAAATAAAATAAAGACCATTTTTCACTAAAATAAGTAAAAAAAAAATATGTCAGTAGTAAACAGTATAATTTTGTCAAAATTTCTTCTTTTGCTGTAACTAGAGGTGGCAATCGGGCGGGTCGGGTCGGGTTCGGGTCGGGTCATTTCGGGTTCGGATCGTTTCGGGTTGCGGGTCATTCGGGTCATCGGCTCGTTTGGGTCGCGGATCGTTCGGGTCGTTTCGGGTTTCGGGTCGTTCGGGTTCGGATCGTTTCGGTTTTCGGGTCGTTCGGGTTCGGGTCGTTTCGGTTTTCGGGTCATTCGGGTTCGGGTCGCTTCGGTTTTCGGGTCATTCGGGTTCGGGTCGTTTCGGTTTTCGGGTCATTCGGGTCGTGATTATTTTGATTTTCGAGTAATTCAAATTTCACAAAATTTGATTTCGAATCATTCGCTTTTTCAAAAATTTAATTTTCGGATAATTTCTGATTTATTTTATTGATTCCGAGATATTTTAGCAATATTATATTGATTTTAACAATAATATTTTAATTTTCGGGTCATTCAGGTCGTGAATTTCGGGTCATTCGGGTCGTGAGTTTCGGGTCATTCGGGTTTCGGGTTAGTTCGGGTTTCGGGTCGTTCGGGTTTCGGGTCATTCGGTTTCGGGTCATTCGGTTTCGGATCGATTTCGGGTTCAGGTCATTCGGTTTCGGGTCGGTTTCGGGTTCGGGTCATTTGGTTTCGGGTCGATTTCGGATTCGGGTCATTCGGTTTCGGTTTCGGGTTCGGGTTCGGGTCGTTGACTTTTCAATATTTTCGGGTCGGGTCGGGTTCGGGTTCGGGCGGGTCGGGTCATTTTTTCGGGTCGGGTCAGATTTTGCTCTAGCTGTAACTACTAGTGTACTGTTTACGCAATAAAAATAGTTGTGGCCCTTGTGAGGGTATAAATGCAATTCCAACCGACAAAAAGGATGAAAGTATAAATTTAATTGCACCATGACCATGCAACAGTGAATACAATAAATATTAGGAAACTAGAATAGAATAGTAGGACTAGCATAGCATGCACGGTCAATTACTTATTTTCATGAACTCATGTTCTCTAATTAATGCTGTCACCAAAAGATTGCCAACACAAGTGATTGTTCACATGATTAAAGTATATTTTCTTATACTTAGGATTTAACATTAGGCCGAGAACAAGTTAATTTTCTCTCGAAGGAAAGATATGAAATGTACATGCAGTTCAGACATGTATAAGGTATTTATTAAGTGCTTGAGAGAGACTATTCATTTCTCCTAATTTGTTGGTTTGGTCCAGTCCAGCTCTAGGGTTCTAGAGAGAGAGAGCATAAATAGTTAACCAAAATGGTTGAATACGTTGTAACGTTGCATAGGAAGTAGATGTGAAGAATGAATTCTAGTGAAGCATATTTTCTCTAGTCTATTTGTACCTAATGATTCCTTGCATTTTTTTCTGAAAAGACCCGGCTTTTACTGTATTTAGTGAACCAAATTATGTGTCTTGAATATAATTTGTATTGAGTTGTGTGTTTTAAACTTTTACTTTGATTTGGAAGAGGAAAGAAAAAAGAGGCTTTTAGGAAAGATGGTGCTTAGTTGCTTTATCTCTTTTTCTTTTATCAACAATTCAATTCATTATGATTCATTTCCTTCGGAATGAAAGGCCACGCATTTCTCCCTTTTCTGTGGTGCTTCTCCTTAGTTATTATCACTATGCAATTTCGATGACAAGTCTCGAAGAAGTCATTATTGCGTCATAATTAATCAAACGACAATTATCTTTCATTTAGTACATTGATAGGAGGAGGAAATTATATAACGTATATGTTTTGATGTTGTAAAAATTATATAAGATTTATAACTATAATATATCATCATGAGGAATTTGAGAGAAGAAGATAAGAGAGAGAGAGAGATGGTCCATCTCCTCAACACAATGAAGAATCTAATCATACTCGCCCCTCGGTTTTGTCCCATGTCAAACATAATTGATGGATACACTGAACCATTTCATTTCAAATAGTCCTTCATTTTGTTTCTTCTATTCTATGTTTTATGTAACACACCTTAACCCTATAGATTTTGACATGTTGTATAAATATCTTTGATCTTTTTGGCGTGTTTATTTCGAAGAACTTCTTTTTTTATCAGTGTTCATTATCTGCAAATCTGATAATAACATAATTAATTGGATGATTGATGATAAATCGCGTCAAATTTCGAGGGAATGCGCAATTTATATATTGTTTTAAATATAAAAAGTTGTATCGATCCGGTTGAACGAATCCGTACGCAATAATTGTGATAGTTTGATCTCTCTTTTTTTTTTTTTTATTAGCCCGTAGGCAAGTTTGATCTCTTCTTGGTAACATGTAACAGTTATACTAAACTGTTTTATCATGCCAGTATACTATGCTTATCAATGCCGGTGCTCTGTCTCTTCGCATCTTTATATAAATATTACCAATTTGGAAATTATCATGTATTTGCAAATAGAATTCAAAGAATCAAAGCGAAGAAATGGATTTAGTACATATATTGTGATCTTAAACAGTAGAGAATAAAACCATATATTCCAATATACTGTTTTTTTTTCCATTTAGAGATCATGACAATTTAGTGTACTGCCCCATATAAGAGGCAGGCAATATAATTTTGTACTTGTATAGTATTTGTATAGTATATATATATATATATATATATATATATATATATATATATATATATATATATATATATATATATATATATATATATATATATATATATATATATATATATATATATATATATATATATATATATATATATTTCATAAATTAGTCCTCAAGGACATATAAACATATTAACAAACACACACACAAAAAACAATGTACAAGTTAGGAGGAAAACATCAATCCTAGTTGTTTATCAATTAGAGATACAAATCTTTGTTAAAATCAACTAGGGTTTTACCGCAATGTGATGTGAGCATATTTTAATATATTTCAAATTTCTAATAAGGCATATTATTTTTATAATAACAATGAAAATATGATATATATTTATATATATAGTGTTCTATATGATACATTATATATTGTTCTACGATATATTATTTTTTAGTAAGGCATATTTTTTTTTTATATAGTATTCTATGATACATTCTTTTTCAAAGACATTATCGGTTGAGTACTTAATAACTTAGTTTCACCTTCATTTTTGACCGAGTTTTGATTACCCTACTAGTAGTCTCATATATTAAAGATCCATCTATGAAAATCAAACGTGATTTGAGTTTCGATTCGATCAGTTCAATAGACACAACTTAAAAACCCTAGGCCCGTTTTTCTAAATAAAAAAAAATATATATATATATATATATATATATATATATATATATATATATATATATATATATATATATATATATATATATATATATATATATATATATATATATATATATATATATATAATTTTTTTTATCTATTTTCTATCTGTTAAATCGAATTTATTTACTCATTTAACACATACTCATACGTTAAACCGGATTCAACTCATTTATCATCTCATTTACTATTACATTTAACACTAAATCATCTCATCAATACAATAAGGAGATTGTAGTGGGCTTCGTATCACCACTCAATTGTAAATTGTACTAGGATAATACTCGCGCGGCATTATGTTAATTTTGTTTTTTATTGTAATACAAAATACATTTTTTTATGATAATAATTAGTAATAATATTATCTCCAAATAAAATTATTTGATCTCACTCATATGATTATGTACAAAATAATTATTTGATAATAATTATGATAATATTATCTACAAAATACATTTTTTTTTATGATTATGTACATGTTTTACAATGATTTACATTATGATAGCAAATGACTAATTTTTTTATCAAATAATAATTTATATGTGAGTGTTAATTTATAATAATATTTGAGGTATAACACAATTTTACGAAAAAACATGACAACAAATATTATATTATTTTTGTTCACAATATTTCATGCAATCCCAAATATAAAAATAATGAACCATACGATATATGTGTGCACATAACATATCACTAATTATATAATACTTATAATAAATTTTTTACCAATTCAAAATGCAATAAAAATTAATGATAAATATCGTATTAATAGTTAAAGTAATTTATAAAATAATATGAAAACTTAATTCAACAAAAATATATAAGAAATTATTTAATATCATATGATTTAATTACATTTTAAATATTAAAATTCGTATTCAATAAATGTTTATAAGTTTAAGAAGTTATTTATGTTTTGATAGATAAACTATTTTTTATTTATATTATTTTATTAAATTTTGATATCAAAGTTGTTTTAACAAAAACACAAATATAACCTACTTAATATTATACAAGATTCTTATAATCAGGGAAAATAGTATGTATGAACTAAACTGATATGAGTGTCAAAATAAAAAGAAAATTCATACAATATATTTTAGGGATCTTTTAAATTAAAGTTCTAAAAATAACTTCAATATATAATGTATGTTTTGTAATATTATAATTTATTCATATATAAATTTTTTCATTCTCCGTTGTATTCATATTTGATCATATACAATTTAATGTAAAATGATAAATAATTGATGCATAAAGGTCTAAAAATAATTACGATTGTAAAAACTCAATGATTAATCAATGACCTAAATTTTATCACATATTATAATCTAATAATTGAAATGAATATGATGACGTCGCACAATGAAACTGCAAAAAGTTGAATTCAAAATAAAGATCTTACAACAAATATAAATATGAAAATTATATTTGCCTGCCGAATTCATCGGAGGTTCCTTGACATAATACTAGTTTGGATAGTGAACAATCAATTAACATGTAATACTTAACTAACAATTAATTAATTTGTATTAAAATTTGGATGTTAAGTATAAGTCAAATGAATTGTTAATTAATTGTTTTAGTATCACATGAAATAGTTGACGAACCTCTAATAAATAACGAGCCACATCAGAAATATATGAGGTGGTATCGTTTTCTAAAAATATTTTAAGTTGGATAAAAAACAATAACATGTAAATTGGTAAATATTTTAAATTGATTTCAGAGTTTTTATATATTTGATGGCCGTAATATATGATTAAGTCGACCATTTTAGCACTATGTATTTATAATTGGAATTTTTTCCTTAATTAAGGGGTAAGATTTCAATTGCATGGACCATGCAAATCTTATTTTATTAATAGGGATCTTGAGCCCTCTCTATTTTTTCAACAAACAAAAAAAACAATAACATATATGTTTAAAATAATTGAGTCAATTGTGCTATGCTACTAAATTACGAAAGTTACAGAACAAATTTTAGCTTTCTCTGAAGAAAACAACTGCAAACTCAGACCTCTCTCTCTCTGTCTCTCTCTCTCTCTCTCGAGATCGATCTCGATCGATCGAATGTGATTATGAGAGGGGATGCAGAGGATGACAAAAGGTACAGAAAACAATGGAGGACTGATCACTTTCATCTAACAGTGACCTTGCTTGCAACTTACAACATCACAAGAAATTTCATTTCATCCACATATTATGTTCTTCTTGTACTTCCATTAAAATGATCATCACCAAAAAATAAATGCATAGCCAAATATCCATCAATATCATGAAGACTCTTCGCCCATATTCGTGGATGTTAAATTGTTAATAAGTGTTGTCTTCGGTGTATCTGTTTATTTTTGCAAATGGATGTTTGTGCATATATTGCAATCATTCTTATTTATAAATGAATAGATACCTCCCTTAAAAATATATCATGTATTTACTTCTAAAAAGTCTTAAACTACAAACTTGGCATCGACTTCTTTTTTTGAGAAAAATACTTGGCATCAAGTTAACAAATTTGCAAACTTCTTATAATTTGTAAGTTTGAAAGTGTAAATTGATATTTTAGAATGCCCAAAAGATATATGGGAATTCTAAAAAATAACTTAAATTTTCTGAAAATTAAAAAGAAAACACTAACGTTTTGGATATTAAAAGAAAGTTTCTGAACAATATTTCATTTTCATTTACTATCAAAATATTAAATATTGAATTTTGTTTTAACAAAAACATCCTTCAATATTAAATATTGAATACTATCAAAATTTCATTTCATTTCATTTTCATTTCCTTCCTATAAGAGATAATGTGACTTTGAATTGTACGATATATATAGTAAGTAACACATCATAATTATATGGTACTAATAATTTTTTATTAATTTAAAATATAATGAAAATTATAAATTATATCAAACTTAATAGTGAAAATAATTTAATAATATCAAAATTTAATTTAGCATAAACATTTACATTTTTTTAAATAACAATATTATTTGATAGGTGTTTATAAGTTTAAGAATTTATTTAGATGGATGAACTATTTTTTAATTCCATTAATTTTTTAAAATTTTAATATTAAATTTGTTTGATTAAAAACACAAATATAATATATACTTAGTATAATATGAGATTCTCATAGTTATAATTTTTAAAAAGAATAATAATAATACTTAAAATTTTGTTGAATTGTATTTTCTAATATAATATGTTTACAAATTCAAATTATGAAAAATAGTATGTACGAACTATGTAGCTGCTAGTTTTATTATCCATTCATTGTTAAAAAAAAAATAGGCATTGAAACTAACCACTAAAACAATGTTCTTTTACCTAGATAGTTTACTGCCGAGATTGATTTAGCAACTAGTTTTTGCCAAAAATTATGCACCTTGAGAATATGTATTTTGACAAAGAAATAGTATTGTAGCATCTAGTTTTATTATGCATCTATTGTTAATAAAAAACAAGATGCTAAACTGATATTTTTATGTCAAATATTTTTCTCGCAAGATTTAATTTCAACATCTAGTTTTAATTTTATAAGCTAGTTTTATTAAAAAATAATGACATTAAAATTAACTGGTAATATAGTATTTTCCTGTCAAGATATATATTTTCAAGATGCATAATTTTTTTAGATCGTTATTATTTTATTATTATCAATGTTTATGTTACGATAGCGGTCCGTAGCGTTTGATTGTAATTTACATGTAACATTTGCGTGTTATAATGACAATATAGTGTTGCCGTTTAATATGTGTTTTATTTGTTATTTTCGCTATTGCGACTCTCCATCACCGCTATTTATTTGACTGGTTATAACTAATAACAAGAAAATATCAATACGAGTTTAGTAAAATTAATTTTTGAATATAAAGGAGTGTTTTGCTACTAATAAAAAATATCAATATGAGTTTAGTACAATTAAATTTTGAATATAAATGTATGTTCTGTTAAAATAAATCAACACCATCAAATGTTAGTTTTTTTCAGGATTCTTTAAAGATACATATGATATTTTAATTTTGTGAAGGGTGAATTTGATATTTTGAAATTTTAGAAGAGTAAATTTGTAAATCAAACTATCTTAATTATACTGGTAATTTCTCAGAATTACTCAAGACTATACATAACACAATCAATTTCAATACGATCATTATTTAATTTAATTATATGGCTTTATCTGTATATTAGGGGTTATATATGGAAAGAGAGAGTTAAGTAAGTTGATTAATATTATTAATTGATTCAATTGACGGTTTTAATTAACCGTTTAATTAAATTGACACGTCCACTAACATGTATTAATATTAACATATCAAAATTATTTATGTGTCAATTAAACATGTCAATAACAATTAATTAGATCAATTGATAATACGAATCAATCCATTTTATTCTGTTTTACCATCTCATCAACGGTGTTGGGATGAATTTGGGAGACAAGTATATTTTCCCACGTATTATATCTCCTCCCATTGAAACTGTAACAAAATTGTACCTGAAAATACTAGTCCGGTACACATGTCATAAATTACTAGGAAGAGTCACATCTTGACACTAAGTCAATTTTTGTCCAGGAATAAAAATAAAATATCACGTGAAAAAACAATGTTACATGAAATATGATAGTTAAAAGATTAAGAAACCAATTTTAATACCTTAGTTACAGTGGCGAATCTTGTCCCAAATTAATGGGAGTCAGTAATTTAGGAGGCTACCAATTTTCAAATTTTCTTGGAGGGATGATAATACATAATTTTACAGTTTTATCGTAAAATATACTGATATATATATATATATATATATATATATATATATATATACTACCGTTCAATAATCTAGGAGGGCAGCTGCTCCCCCTACTCTCTTAATAAATCCGCAACTGCTTAGTTAGTCTATTATTTAATAATAATAATAATGATAATAATAATAATATTATGGTTGAACCAACAAATTTTGTAGAAATTCAATAGTTTATAGAAAAAATCTCTCTTTTGCCTCCTGAACTGTACCAAAAAGTGCAAGTTGCCTCCCAAACTTTAATTTTGTTCATTTTACCTCCCGAACTCTCGATTTTGCTCACTTTTACCCCTTCCATCAGTTAACTGTCCAGTCAGCAGTTAAGTGATGACGTGACAATTTTTTTATGATTGTATTGATGACGTGGCAAAATTTAAATTATAAAATTACACATCTCATTAACTCATTTAATTAGAATAAATAATCACTAATTAAACCCAAACCCAATATTAAAACCCAAACCCATTAACCCATTATTTTAAGGAAAAAGTCTGATTTTGCCCCACAACATTTACCAAAATGTTCAAGTTGCCCCCTGACTTTTTTTTTGCACGTTTTTGCTCCCTAAATTTGTTTAATTTGTTCGTTTTGCACCCTGCCGTCAAATAATGGTGCCCCCTCAGTTAAATCATCGTTAGATCCGTTAAAGTTAACCCGACCCATTAAGCAACCCGTTAAGCACAAACCCTAGCACAGTACAGCGTCTCTCTCTCTCTCTCTCTCTCTCTCTCTCTCTCTCTCTCTCTCTCTCTCTCTCTCTCTCTCTCTCTCGCTCGCGCATCGCTCTCTCTCTCTCTCTCTCTCTCGCTCGCTCGCGCAGCATCGCTCCAGCCACTCTCGCGTCGCTCCGCTCCAGCGCCCCGCGTCGCGTCTCTCTCTCGGGTCGCGTCTCTTCCAGCGTGTTGCGTCGCGCCCCCTCACTCCATCGCCAGGAGTCACTCCATCGCCAGCTCACTCCCCTGCTCTCTGCCCTAAACTCAACATTTTTAAATTGTAAAAATTCCTAAAAAATGGCCGGCCCTTCTTCTACACCTGATGGTTAGTATTAATTTATGTTTTAGAACGATATGTTTTAGTATTAATTTCATGTACCATTTATGCTCTCTGCCCTTCTTCAACATTTGTTTTCGTATTCTTTGTAGGCGTCGAACACCTCGAGAAGTGGTTCCGGGCAATCGTCAAGCCAAACGCCGCAATCATCTAATCGGAAACCTTCGAACGATATGTTTTAGAATTAATTTATGTTTTATATGTTGTATCGAATTTATGTTGTATCTAATTTATTTAGTTTGTATCGAATTTATGTTGTATCGGATTTATTTAGTTTGTATCGAATTTATTTTGTATCGGATTTATTTAGTTTGTATCGAATTTATTTAGTTTGTATCGAATTTATGTTGTATGGAATTCATTTATTTCGCCAAAATAACCCTGTGATGGATGAGCCAAAATACCCCTGTGATGTATTTCGCCAAAAATACTCACTGTTATGGATGAGCCAAAATTTCGCCAAAAATTTAGCCAAAAATTTCGCTTGTCGAAATTATGCTGGATATACTCACTGTTATGATGAATAATGGATATTTGTTTGTCGAAATTAACATACAATCTGGATATACTCTCAAACTACAATTCATCAAAACTAACATACAATCAAATTGAAAATACAATCAAATTCAAAACATACAATCCAAAATAACATACAATCAAACATACAATTCAAACATACAATCCAAACATACAATCCAAATAACATACAAATTGAAACATCACATATACTTGAAGATTACAATTAATATAAGAAACATCGCTCCAAAGATAAACAATTTATCATTATTCACCTCGGCTTTCACCTCGACTTCTTTCTCGTGCATTTCCACTTTGGGTTCGAAGTACCTATTCATGTATTGGAACTGAAATTAAACTGAAATTAATTTAAATTAAACTAATTGACTTGAACCCTAATTTAACCCTGAAATTAAATTAAACTAATTTGACCCTAATTTAACCCTAATTGACCTGAACCCTAATTGACAGTATAAATTATCCCTAATTAATACCGAAATTAAACCCTAATTATTACTGAAATTAAATTAAATCAAATTAACCTGAAATTAAATTAAACAGAAATTAAACCCTAATTAACAGTATAAATTAACCCTAATTAATACTGTGAATTAATTAACTGAAATTAAACCGAAATTACTAAAATTGAACTGAAATTACTGAAATTACTGAAACCCTAATTGAATTGAACCCTAATCTTAAATCTGAAATTGAAACAAAATTGAAATTGAAACCCTAATTTGAAACCCTAAATCTGAAAATTGAAATTAAAATCCTATTTTAAATCTGAAAATTGAAATTGAAATTGAAACCCTAATTTAAATCTGAAAATTAAAACCCTAATTGAAATTGAAATTGAAATTGAAATTGAAATTGAAATCGAAATCGAAATCTGAAATTGAAACCCTAAGTTAAATTGAAACCCTAAATTGAAATTAAAACCCTATTTTAAATCTGAAATTGAAACCCTAAATCTGAAATTGAAACCCTAAATCGAAACCCTAAATCTGAAATTGAAATTGAAATCTGAAATTGAAGTCCAAATTGAAACCCTTTCCTGGTCTCTCTCTCCTGGTCACTCGCGATTTAGGGTTTCAATTTGGACTTCAATTTCAGATTTCAATTTCAATTTCAGATTTAGGGTTTCGATTTAGGGTTTCAATTTCAGATTTAAAATAGGGTTTTAATTTCAATTTAGGGTTTCAATTTAACTTAGGGTTTCAATTTCAGATTTCGATTTCGATTTTGATTTCAATTTCAATTTCAATTTCAATTTCAATTTCAATTTGAATTAGGGTTTTAATTTTCAGATTTAAATTAGGGTTTCAATTTCAATTTCAATTTTCAGATTTAAAATAGGATTTTAATTTCAATTTTCAGATTTAGGGTTTCAAATTAGGGTTTCAATTTCAATTTGAATTTTCAGATTTAAAATAGGGTTTTAATTTCAATTTCAATTTTGTTTCAATTTCAGATTTAAGATTAGGGTTCAATTCAATTAGGGTTTCAGTAATTTCAGTAATTTCAGTTCAATTTTAGTAATTTCGGTTTAATTTCAGTTAATTAATTCACAGTATTAATTAGGGTTAATTTATACTGTTAATTAGGGTTTAATTTATGTTTAATTTAATTTCAGGTTAATTTGATTTAATTTAATTTCAGTATTAATTAGGGTTTAATTTCGGTATTAATTAGGGATAATTTATACTGTCAATTAGGGTTCAGGTCAATTAGGGTTAAATTAGGGTTAAATTAGTTTAATTTAATTTCAGGGTTAAATTAGGGTTCAAGTCAATTAGTTTAATTTAAATTAATTTCAGTTTAATTTCAGTTCCAATACATGAATAGGTACTTCGAACCCAAAGTGGAAATGCACGAGAAAGAAGTCGAGGTGAAATCCGAGGTGAAAGCCGAGGTGAATAATGGTAAATTGTTTATCTTTGGAGCGATGTTTCTTATATTAATTGTAATCTTCAAGTATATGTGATGTTTCAATTTGTATGTTATTTGGATTGTATGTTTGGATTCTATGTTTGAATTGTATGTTTGATTGTATGTTATTTTGGATTGTATGTTTGAATTGTATGTTTTAATTTGATTGTATTTTCAATTTGATTGTATGTTAATTTGATTGTATGTTAGTTTTGATGAATTGTAGTTTGAGAGTATATCCAGATTGTATGTTAATTTCGACAAACAAATATCCATTATTCATCATAACAGTGAGTATATCCAGCATAATTTCGACAAGCGAAATTTTTGGCTAAATTTTTGGCGAAAAGTTTGGCTCATCCATAACAGTGAGTATTTTTGGCGAAATACATCACAGGGGTATTTTGGCGAAATAAATGAATTCCATACAACATAAATTCGATACAAACTAAATAAATTCGATACAAACTAAATAAATCCGATACAAAATAAATTCGATACAAACTAAATAAATCCGATACAACATAAATTCGATACAAACTAAATAAATTCGATACAACATAAATTCGATACAACATATAAAACATAAATTAATTCTAAAACATATCGTTCGAAGGTTTCCGATTAGATGATTGCGGCGTTTGGCTTGACGATTGCCCGGAACCACTTCTCGAGGTGTTCGACGCCTACAAAGAATACGAAAACAAATGTTGAAGAAGGGCGGAGAGCATAAATGGTACATGAAATTAATACTAAAACATATCGTTCTAAAACATAAATTAATACTAACCATCAGGTGTAGAAGAAGGGCCGGCCATTTTTTAGGAATTTTTACGATTTAAAAATGTTGAGTTTAGGGCAGAGAGCAGGGGAGTGAGCTGGCGATGGAGTGAGGGGGCGCGACACAACACGCTGGAAGAGACGCGACCCGAGAGAGAGACGCGACGCGGGGCGCTGGAGCGGAGCGACGCGAGAGTGGCTGGAGCGATGCTGCGAGAGAGAGAGAGAGAGAGAGAGAGAGAGAGAGAGAGAGAGAGAGAGAGAGAGAGAGAGAGAGAGAGAGAGAGAGAGAGAGAGAGAGAGACGCTGTACTGTGCTAGGGTTTGTGCTTAACGGGTTGCTTAATGGGTCGGGTTAACTTTAACGGATCTAACGATGATTTAACTGAGGGGGCACCATTATTTGACGGCAGGGTGCAAAACGAACAAATTAAACAAATTTAGGGAGCAAAAACGTGCAAAAAAAAAATCAGGGGGCAACTTGAACATTTTGGTAAATATTGGGGGACAAAATCAGACTTTTTCCTTTATATTATTATATAACATTATAAAATTTATAACCCCTTATTTGTCTGTAAATTAAATTCCATCAAAATCCAAATTACTAGGCTTGAATTTTACATTTTTCTCCCTTAATAGGATGGGCTGTGTTTACTACAAAAAAAGTTCAATTCATCAGGCTTTGTTTCGGCCTATAATATATTCCTAGGTAATGGATAGATCCAGTTATTTAATAATTGGAGAGTAAGTAGAACATTATCTCGGCTCAGAAATTTGAGAGGGAAAATCTTTGCAAATTGTAAATTATTTAGCGTGGGAAATTTTAGACGAAAAATCCTTGAGAATTAAAAATTATTTTGGCGATTTTTTTTCTTCATTCTTTGACCAGGTAATCAGATTTTGTTATTTGTTTTTAAAATTAGAGTTAGATCTGACCTTTTTGTGTATATATATGTGTTTTAGTTCAAATTTTGCGAGAATCAGTGAATATGGAAGAGGGGTCGATGGAATCACCAGATTTTGAAATTTACACGCCAAAATCGGATGATTTGAAGTACATTTGTAGTCTCAGCACGATTTTGGTTGCGACGATTCAAGAAGTCAAAGATAGGGTTTCTCAAATCGAGCTGATCTTTTGCAGTCAATTATTCCCCAAATTCCAATCCAATTCGAAATCGTTTTTGAAAAAGCAAGAGGAATGGAAGGAGCGCGAAACGAGCCTTCTGAGCCAAATTGAAGAATTGAAATCCAGTTTGGCGAAGGAGAAAGAGGAGAAAGAGACGTTAAGGAGAGAGATTGAGTGTAAAGATCAGAACTTGGCACTCGAACAAAGCAAGAGGAGGGACAATGTAAATGAATTTGGCATGCTCAAAGACCGGTACAAAAGCTTGAAATCTCAGTACACTTTTATAATTCGCAAATTGGAGGGAAATTCAGGAAACGTGAAATTATCGGCAAGAGCAATGGAGGAGAAGAATTCAATCGAACCCCTTTCTGCCAAGAGAAGCATTAAAGTCGAAGAAGGTAAAAACTAAAATGACACTTTTTACGTACATATTTTCCAAAATTATATTCATATTTAGGTATAAGTCACCCAATTTAGTATTATACTGTTACGGCATTTACTTAAAACAGAAACCTAAATTAAATCATTTTCTTTTAATATGCAGATTATTATGATGAAACGGAGACAAAGGAAACAAAGGTTTGCGTCAATTCGGTTACATCCACTCCAATTCTTCCTAACCCTAATTTTGGTAAAAAAAAAATGTAAATCCATATTCGTTCAAATATATAACTCAATATTAGGATTTTAATCTTTTGTTCCTTCAATATGAAGATAAGGAAGAAAAAATGCAAATGGCTCATAAAACAACACCCTCTTCAAGCAAAACAAAGCCAGAATCCATAACGGGTCAGAAACGACTCGCTACATGCTGGAGAGACACACGAGCACATCAAAAACCGTGCGGAGCAGACCCGGATCCGCACGACGATTTTCTGCATACCCCTATCGAATTGGTTCGCAGATCCAAATCCATCAAGACCGACACTGGCAACAGAACACCTCTCGCTCCTTTGCATCAAAATCCGTGCCAAGATATCCCTCTTCACGAAGAACCTCAAGTAGTAATATGATCTTCTTCATTTATTTATTCTATTTATTTCTAATAACATTTATAAATAACAGTCCCTCGAAGATATCGAATTCAACGTCTCTGACGTGGAGACTCAAGTTTTGAATTCGAAAAAGATTACGATTCAGAAGAGAGAGAAGAGTTTCAAGTTTGTGGAGCCGGTGAGGAAGAAGGCGGAGAGAGAGAATCTGAAAGGGGTGGAATGCAAGCAGTGTAAGAAATTTTACGATGCGGTTTTGCCAGAAGGAAAAGAGAATAATTATATGAACGACGGCACGAGGTGCGAACATCACGAAGGCGTTTCGAGGCATAGGTATAAATACGCGCCTCCTATGACTCCCGAAGGGTTTTGGAATATCGGGTTCGAATCAGAGATGTGATTTTTTTTGTTATTTCGAGTGTTTTTTTAGTCCTTTATTTTATTTGCGAGTACAATAAGATATGTTCATAGTTGGACTATTCGTTGTATTTTTATTAGAAATCTTTAATACAGAAAGAGTGATTTAAGTAAAATATCACTATTACATGATCATAGAATTCAATTAATCTTATTCTTGTTGTATGATGGATCATATTTTTTTTTTGAAAATAATGGAGTAGGCTCAAAGTCCTACTTCTATTTTATATTCTTGTTGTACGATGGATCATATTTTTGTTCAATTCATATCTCTTTTTCTAGAAAAAAATAATGTTTTTAGTTATATATCATGTATCTCATACTAAAACGTTCATAATTATATTTTTCTATTTATTTTGAAATCCATGTATATTGTGGCAAAATGTTTAAATTTTAATTATATATCATAATTTATGGATTAACACCATAATTTATAGTTTCATTATTTTAGTTTATGATTTGAAATTTCATGAAAATGTCAAATTATAAATTAATGTGTTAATTTTATCCACGTCATCAAGTTTTGTAGGGGAGTCCGAACAGATGGTCATGTTGGATAGTTTTAAGTTTTACAAAAATACAATGAAAAAAAAGGACGAGTCATTGAAATAGCATGATGAACGAATTGTGAGCGTGTTAGTCGTGACGAAGACACAGTTTCATGTAACATGCATGAGCATACGAGTTATATATATAATTTTGCCAGAAAATTGCCTTTTACTTTAAATTTCTCATATGATGAATCTATCAAACATGATAACATGATTAAGATATTAGAGAAAACTAAAATTTTACAATGTTACTAGAAATTATTAAAATATCAAGTGGCTTTGTTCAATAAAATACTATTTAGTCTTTCCATGCATGGACGGATCCGGGAGGTGGCACGCGGGAGGCCCGTCCCACCTCTATGAAACCGAAACCGAAAAAATACTCATTGAAAGAAATGATTTTATTTGTTAAAAAAATAATAATGATAATAAAAACATTATATTTTACAAAGAACTGAATTGTTTATTGATAAAACTAATGTTTAGGAATTAAGATGTTTCAAGTTCGAAACACTAATACAACATTTTTTTTTTAGAGTTTGGCCGCCTCCTACAAATTCATCGTGACTCCGCGCTTGTATCCAGTGTGTGTGGGGTGTGGGGGGGGGGGGGGGCTACTGTGAGAAAATTTCAAAATTTTTTGGGGGACGGTAGTACATAATTTTCCAGTTCTATCGTAAAATGCATTGGCATTAATCACATATATATATTATCGCTCAAAAATTTAGGAGGATCCCTTAGTCCATTAATAGATCCGTCACTGTTTGTATCCATGCAGTAGATACTGCACTACAAACGAAGAAGATAGATCATAAACACGAATAAAGTCAAAATAGATAGAGGCTATAGAAGCTAGTGTTCTTGTGGGGACATTCTCAAGGAAGAGCCGAAGAGGAGAGATGGAGAAGAAATATATTGAGTGTTTGACGGCTAGTGAACAATTACATTAGGAGCCTAGTAGTTTAAGATAGAAGGAAAACTCGGGCTTAAAATTGGGCTTAGATTTTGGGCTTAATGTTAAAGTGTTAAATTTTGTTAGGAAATTAGATATAGATGAATGAAGATATAACAATGAAAAGAAAACTATGATTAGTTTGTAAAAATGTTTAGTTGATATATTTGTTTTAAAAGAAAATTAAAGATATGCAAAAATATATTTGGCATGTTGTTATGTCGTAATCTTGGATCCTTGACTCTGTTTCGGTATAAAGTTGTATGTCTTTTTTAGAATTATAACATTAATATTTTATTTTTAATTGGATTAATTTTATTTTTAATAGGATGGATTGGGATAAATCAAGTATTTTTTTGATTGATTTGTCATGAAATTAATTTTCCATTGTATTATTCCTTTTTAGGTTCACGAATGGCAACCTCACAAACCTTTGTTTGTCTCTCGCACGCGAGGCCTGATCTCAACGATCTGTCTTTCTCGATTTTGATATTATGAGATTTTGGAAGGGTATATATGTGAATTTGGATGATATTTTGGATGCATTCAGACAACCTGTCGATTTCTCTACTGTTGTCATGCCCTCTTATGGGAAGCAACACACAGATTTGAAAATATGATTTTAGAATTTGTGGAATATGTTTGAGGTGTTTGAGGGGATCAACTTTAAATGTAGGAGATGAATCGTAAATTTAGTACAATTGTAAATGGAGAGGTTGCATTGCGAACTTGTGAGGGATTTGATTTACAAAAAAATTTACAGTTGTTTGAGGTTTTGAGTACTTTGTAATTGTTGGATTTTATTGAAAATAAATGATTCATGTTGAAAAATTTCTTGAATGAATTTGTGTAATGATGTTGAAGATAAATCGGTACCATTCAAAAACTGTAACTAAATTTCGAGGGCTCGGTACAGGGGTTTTCAAGCCCTAAAAACTGGACATAAATTTCATCAAAATCGTTTAATGGCTTAACAATAATTCAGCAACATTTAGCAAATTAAGTTGCTCAATTTAATCATCAAAAACCGTTACATTGAGAGATTTTTTTAAAAAACCCACAAAATCATAAAAATAAAATAAAACTCTAATGCTCCTCCTCCTCATCACTTTGAGAGTCAGATATTTGGTACTTAATGTTTTTTAACCATTTGATTTGCATTGAGATTTGTGTTTTTCATGATGATCATGAAATTTTGTGCACATCATTAAATGCACAAATATCAATACAAATATCATTAAAAAAAAAATTGGGAAATTTTCAACCCCCCACCCCCCACACCCAATCTTTTTTGGATATTCAAAAAAAAAATCTTATATTTTTGGAAACTCCAAAAAAAATCCTCTACCAAACTTCTATTTTCAAATACCCCCCTATGGGATTAATATTAATCATGAATGGTGTTCATTTTTTTTATGACCAAAATACCCTTCGTTATACATATGTAGTAATTAAAAGAATATTTTAGTTATTTGTATTAATTTTAAAAAATTCCTAATTTTTTTTAGCTTATAATAATTTAAAAAAAAAAATAATTATCATATGTTATATTTATATAGTTTTAATATTTTATACATTATATATATCTGACTTTTATATTTTTTTTTCTGAAAAACAAACACAAAATAATAATATCAATATTAAAAGAACACCTTGCAAATATTTAAAAATTAAAATATCATGAAACTATTAAAAAAAATACATAAAGGAAGAACGAAAAAGAATAGATGTTTAAAGAAATATTTTCTATCAATATTTTTTCAAGGTGTTTATTTTATTATTAACTGATGTTAATTTTTATGAATAATAAATGGAATATTAAAATTATACAAACACAATATTTAATGATTTTATTTTATTGAAATCACTACATGTTAAAAATTATTTGTGAATTTTCTTAAAATTAATAAAATTAATGAAAAAAATAATAAAAATATGCATATGAAAATAGACGGGTATTTTGGTCAAAAAAAATTTAACACCATTCATGGGTAGTTTTAACCCCCTATAGGAGTATTTGAAAATAAAAGTTTGGTATAGGGATTTTTTTGGAGTTTTCAAAAAAATAGGCGGGCTTTTTAGAATATCCAAAAAAGTTACGGGATTTTTTAAAAATTCCTCTTTTTTTTTGGGCAATTCGTTCGGGCAGCAATATGGGCAAGGAAACTAATAGGCAACATGTATATTGAATATCAACCACTTATCAAGTTTTGATCAACGATGGAGAACCGGACTCGAAATAAGATCTCAACGGAACCGGCTCATATATATATATATATATATATATATATATATATATATAGAGAGAGAGAGAGAGAGAGAGAGAGAGAGAGAGAGAGAGAGAGAGAGAGTGAGTGAGTTTGTATGTGAAATCCCTAAACCCTAAAACAAGACAAACAAGTATATTTGTATCTTATATATAAAGTTAAGAAAAATGGTGGCATGGGAGCGAGCCACTAAATAATTTGACCCACTAAATATTAATTAAATAGTTATTATTAAATTGGTCCCACTTGTTTAATGTTCTAATAATTGGACCCACTAAATAATTGGTCCACTAATTGATCCACTAAATATTAATTAAATAGTTATTATTTGATTAAGTGATCACTAATTGATCCACTAAAAATAATTTGACCCAATAAATATTAATTAAATAGTTATTATTTGATTAAGTGATCACTAATTGATCCACTAAAAATAATTTGACCCAATAAATAATAATTTTTCTTTAATTTTATAGTTATGAGACCGAACTCTCTCCAAAATGTATTGACCTCCAAAAAAAATATTAAAATTTATTGCACTCCAAAATGTATCCGCCGAACTCTCCATTATTGAACAATTACATTTAATTAACGTGATAATTAAAACATATAATTAAATATTCATTAAAATTTATTCAAAATTATAAATTCAAACAAATATTAATTACGTATTAAGTTAACATTTAACATGTACTAGTTATCATTTTAATTAAATATACTAACCGAAATTATCCAATTTTTACCGTATCATTCTCTATGTTCTAACTAGTATATTTAATTAAAATGATAACTAGTACATGTTAACTGTTAACTCAATACGTAATTAATATTTGTTCGAATTCATGATTTTGAATAAATTTTAATGAATATTTAATTATATGTTTTAATTATCACGTTAATTAAATGTAATTGTTCAATAATGGAGAGTTCGGCGGGTACATTTTGGAGTGCAATAAATTTTAATATTTTTTTCAGTAATTTTTTTTAAAAAAAAAAAATCACTCGCCAAAATGTACCCGCCGAATGTTCCATTATAGAACAATTACATTTAATTAACGTACCAATTAAAAGATATAATTAAATATTCATTAAAATTTATTCCAATTTATAAATTCGAATAAATATTAATTATGTATTAAGTTAACGGCCAACATGTACTAGTTATTATTTTAATTAAGTGCATTAATTAGTTCATAAAATATATTATGGTAAAATTTTGGAAAATATATCATATTTTTTAAAAAATAAAAAAAATTCCGGCGGGATTGAAAATCTCGGTTTGGGTTATTTTTGGAATATTATCAAAAAAGAGGGTTATTATTGGAATATTTTTACAAAGAGGGTTATTTTTTAAATTTTGATTCAAAATAGGGTTATATGTAGAAACAAAGGGGATCCAGAAACCATTTGGACAATATTCGGACCCAGAAAGAAAATATCGGGTTTCGGATTGAATTTGTAGGAAATTAGATATGCGTGGATAAAGATATAGCGATGAAAAGGAATTGTGTTGTAAATATGATTAGTTTGTAAAAATGTTTAGTTGATATATTTTTTTTGGAAACGGGATAATAAAGCCTCACCCTAGATATTTTCTTTTTTTAAAAATTTAAATATATTCAAAATTGTTTGACCTGTTGTTATGCCATAATCTTCAACTAGTATGGATTCTTATCCTTACTCTGTTTCGGTAGAAAGTTGTATGACTTTTTTAGAATTAAAACATAAAAAATTTTATTTATAACTGCACTCACAATATCACTAATTATAAAAAATTAGACAATGGACAACTCTCTCTTTTATCATTTAATGGGATAATTTTAATGGCATGATTTTATTTTTTATTTAAAGTAAAACACAAATGTACAAGTATATGATCATCAGAGAGAGATTGAATGAGATTGAATGTTATATTCAGGTTCGGTTCGGGTTTACAACTATCCGAGGTCTATTTAAAAAATGGACCTCATATATAATTAATTTATTTGAAGAAATGTTAACATATCTTGTCATAATTGACTGTGTATTTTATTGATTGAGGATCTAATTTTTTTTTCAATAGATTCATGATTCAAATCTCGTTTAAATTAATTTTTTGTTTGTATTTGCATGGTATTTTGGAAAAGAAAAATTCTTAAAATATTTTGTGGGATTTGAACTCATGACTAGGGATTTAAACAGGTCGGGTAAAACCTAAACCCGCGGGTACCCGGCCCGAACGGGGCGGATAATATTCGAAAATATACCCGCTCCGGGTTCGGGGAATAAATTTTTACCCGCGGGTATATCCGAACCCGAAAAAACACCTGAACCATACCCGAACCCGAAAATACCCAAGAAATACCCGAAAATACTCAATGATAGAACATTTGTGGTGCTTATGGATTAATTAGTTATAATATTTGCATTTATAATGTATTTTGTACAAGTTGTTTGTTTTATGTATACAAAAGTGTTAGTGATTTTACGTATTTGTATAATAATTTTCAAAAAAAAAATTAGATTTTGTATTGGTGATTTTCGGGTAACGGGTCCGGATTCGATTATACTCGTTACTCGCGAGTTCGGATTCGGGTATGATTTTTTACCCGCGGGTATTTTGAATTTGGGTTCAGGTAATACCCGAAAAGTCGGGTTCGAATATGGGGGAGGCTTACACGAACCCGACCGGTCCCGTTGACATCCCTAGGACCCTACTCATGACCTCTCACAAGAGAGACAATTGTTTACGAATGAACCACAATTTTTGTTGTGATTTTTAACAGTTTTATTATAATTACACTTATTTTTAACTGGATAAATCTCGTTTTTCGAAATTTTTGACCCCCTAAAAATTTGGACCCGAAGTCCGAGTCTCCTGGGCCTATAGCTAGGACCGGGCCTGGTTATATTATTGTATTTTAGCAACGAAATTCCACAATGTTATGTCGCATTACATATTGATAGTTATTTTATATTTTTCTAAGAAGTTATATACAATAATTATAAAAAATTAGTATTAACAACAATACTAAAAAGAAATTTTTCGCTACCAAGCACATTGTTCGCTAATATGTCATATTTGGTCCCTAAAAATATTTTGCAACCAAATTATTTATTCATGAACTCATCTCTTAGCCATGTCGCCGAATCTTTTTAACGACAACAAATTCGACCATACTGCAACGACATAATTGGTCGTTGATTGTTAACACGTTGATAGTTCATGGCGCTTCATGGTAGTTGGTTTCTAAATTTTGTTAATTGCTACAAATAGTTTGTCTGGCTAATATTCTCTCGACTGATCTCATTTTGCGACTAAATTTTTTCGCATTATCATGTTATGGTAATTATATATTCATTTATTCGAAAGAAGTCATGGAAAAAATTTCATAGATCGAAATTGAACCTGTGTATGATCCATTGTAGTCCAATGTTTTCACCATTCGAACAAAATAACTTGTTTGTATTGCCAAAAATACGAGACCAGTGTCACAATTCGAATGCATTTCAGGATTTATCTGGGTTTCAAATATTTTTTTCAGGACAGCGAAGACTACATTTTTTCTTAAAAAAATGTTTTTGCGTCCATGCAGATTCGAACATCGACGCGAAGACGTGATATAAGTTTGCGTTTTTCCAATTTATTCATATAGTATACGTGTCATCACCCAGTAAGAATTTTGTATTTTTAAGTATGATAGTATGATAGTATGATGCATTAACTCTCTAAGGCATGTTTGGTTGATCGTATAAAAAATTACATCAAGTAAATTAACTTACCGCAAGTCGACTTTTCGAAAATGCACTTCAAATTCAAATGTTTGGATTCACGAAAGTGAAACTACTGGATTTATAGTTTTTATGTTTGGGTTGATGTAATTGAATTATGAAATTTCTAGATTTATATGTATTAAAATTTAAAAATAAATTTAGGGAAAATTTTATAAGAAGACACAATATGTTTTAGATTTACTACGATAGACCAAAATTTGTGAAAATTTGAGATATGACACAAAGTCGAGAGATGTAGAAATTGGTTTTTTCCTTGATATATAAATCCATATTGAATTCATAAATATGTATGTCTAAAATCTATATTATTTAAAAATATTTAAAAATAATATAAAAAAATAATATTTTATATAATTTTAGTTATTTTGAGATTATGGTGATTGATTAGATTCTTATATTAACACAATAAAAATATAATTTATACTTATACTAAAATGTAATAATTTCTTGTAGTATTTTCGAGTTGTGTCTATTTGTTTATTTAGATTATTGTGAGTAGTGTTTATTTATTTATTCAGATTATTGTGCTTGATTAATTTTTTAAATTAACACAATGAAAATATAATTCATATTTGAGGGGAGATTGTGTTGTGATGTATCTCCACTTCATGTAAATTTGAGGGAATCTTGAGTTGCAGGAAAAGTGAAAGACAATGTAAATCGACTTGCGGTAGTTTGACAAATTACATCAAACCAAACAACAAAAAATAGACTAATGCAGTAGGTCGACTTACTAACTGACAGAGTTACTGCAAAACAAACATGCCTTAAGTGGCTATGAGATTCGATGCGAAATTTTGTTCTTTGAGATACCCACTTTCACGAAGAGTCAAATACTCAAAACTCAATGACGACTATAATTTACAATTGGTAACAAGACGTAATCAACGGTAGTTTTGATTGGTAAAACAATGTTAAATTTATTCAAAGAAAATATAATAAAAATACATTGTTGTATTTTATGATAGAAATAAAAATATATATACAAATGTCTTTTCAAATTATTTTTGAGCCTTTTTTTTAATAATGTTATCTTACTTTCATTGATAAGTGACTAGATCCGTTACCGCAAACGAGACCAGATTGAATATAAATTCTCATTCAGAAATCATAATACACCAATTAAAAAATAATAAATATTCATACAAAAGATATATGTCGTAAAAGTTTATGAATTCAATTCGTATTGACTTTAAAAAAACGGTAAATACAAGTTTTTATTTATTTATTATAAAAAAAATGCTCAATTTTCTCATATTAATTTGTAGGTTGAAAATAATAACAGAGGTAAAAGGGCTGTTTGTTTCTGCCTCTCTCTCTACTCTATACTATTGCAGCGCGCCATTTTATTCCCTGCAATTCTTTTCATCTTCATCTTCTTCTTCCATCCCGTGAATCGCCGCCTTCCTCACGAGAATTCCATCAGCTCCAGTTCCTTGTACTCCTTTCTTCACGGGCCTTCGTCGATTGCTCGGTGGTTTTCACTTTTATTCTCTCTCGGGTTAATACAACGTGAAAAACCAAAGGGGGGGCCCAAACTCCCAAAATCCCAATCAGTTTGGAGACTTGGAGTTGAAGGGGGTGGAATCATCCAATAAGACCGACACAGCCCCTAACTTTTGCTCCGAGCGATTTTAAATTTCGATTTGCTCCGAGCTATAATCCAAATCACCCATGTCCTGTTCGATTCAATTTCCTTGGTATTTTCCTCTGATGTGTCTCTTTCTTGGATGGGGTTAATTAGACTGTTTCTCAACTCTCAGAAAATCTGAAATCTTTGCATAAAATTCTGAATTAGACCTCTAAGAAAGCAAAAAGGATTTGCCCAATAACCTTTTCTGTGATTAATTTTTGGGTCATTCTATATACTAGGAAAATCTCCGCGCTTCGCTGCGGTTTGTTCATTTTTTTGTGATAGCAATGTCGAAAGATCAAAAGTCATATAAACATATTTTTCTAATAGCAACGGTTTGTTCATTATTTTTTTCTATGCACTATTTCTTTAAGGCCTGTTTAGCAATGCCTAAACCTCAGAAATTATTAGGCCTGTTTAGCACTAAGTTTCGAGACCCGTGTCAAATAGTTTTATCATCACAAAATCATATATCATTATTTTGAAAAGTATGAGTGAGAGTGAAAGTATGGTAAAAATATCATCATTGTTGTTGAATTGTAAGAGAGAAAAAGAAAAAAGAAAAATTAAAAATTCCCTATCTTTTTTTGATATTTTAGAAAAACCCCCAACTTCTTGGAAACTCCAAAAAAACCCATATCTCAAACTTTTCTTTTTATTTAACCCCCTATCATTAAGTTTGTCCATTATATGTTAACATTGAAATATTTTTTTTTGTTAATGACTATTTTATACCATTGTATACTCTATTCTTTACACTAATTAAATTATAAATGTTATATTCTTTAATATTGGAGCAATTTATCCCTCAAAATAAATAAACAAGGCAAATAAAAATATATGAATTTTCATAATTATATAACATCATTCATAATTTACATAATAAACCAGATGCTAACTCGACTTATAGTTCAAGCTTCATACAATATTTTTTTTTTGTCAAATAAGTCTAATTGGCAAAGTAGTGCACAATTTTTTTGAGTCCTCCTAATAAAAAAAATCGCCTGGTCGTCCATGTAAAAAGCGAAATATAGGTCCCGATGAACACTGTACATGGAGGACGATGTCAGCGATTCAAGTTTTTGTCAAATAAGTCTAATTGGCAAAGTAGTGCACAAATTTTTTTTGAGACCTCCTCATAAAAAAAAATCGCCTGGTCGTTCATATAAAAAGCGAAATATAGGTCACGATGAACACCGTACATGGAGGACAATGTCAGTGATTCAAGTTAGCTTGTGGCATGTTATGTAAATTATGAATGATGTTATCTAATTATGAAAATTCGTATATTTATGTTTGCCTAGTTTATTCTTTTTGAAAGCTAAATTAAAAAATATAACACTTTGGATTTAATTTAGTTTAAAGAAGAGAGTATACAAGGGTAAAATGGTCATTAACGAAAAATATTAATTTGCTAAATTAAAAAATATAATACTTAGGATTTAATTTATGATTTAATGAGTTTAAAGAATAGAGTATACAAGGGTAAAATGGTCATTAACGAAAAATATTAATTTGCTAAATAAAAAAATATAACACTTAGGATTTAATTTATGATTTAATTAGTTTAAAGAAGAGAGTATACAAGGATAAAATGGTCATTAACGAAAAATAGTATCTCAAAGTTAATATATAATGGACAAATTTAACGGTAGAGGGTTATATAAAAAGAAAAGTTTGAGATAGGTTTTTTTTTGGAGTTTCCAAGAAGTTGGGGTTTTTTTTTAAATATCAAAAAAATATGAGGAGTTTTTTAAAAAAATTCCAAAAAAAAAAGCCACCTGGCTCTCTGTGGTGTCTCATTTCCATTGTAAATTTAATTATTATATGTTATTTTGATCCTTTCCATTCCCAATTTTTTCTTAAAATTTAATTTTTTTGCCACGTGGCTCTCTATGGTGTCTCATTTTTATTTTTATTTTGGTCCTTTTTTATTTACATTTCGGTCCTTTTTTACATTTCCTAATTTATATTTTGGTCCTTTTTATTTATATTTCGGTCTTTTTTTACATTTTGATCATTTTTTCTTGGTCCTTTTTTACATTTGGTCTTTTTTCCTATTTTACATAAATATTAAAATTTGCGAATATGCCATGATTATATTGTAATGTAAAAATTATTCTATACAAATTATTTATTTCACATAATTTCTAAATTTGTAAAAAAAAATGATACATCAATCAAACATGAATATTGTATATCCCGTGAAATATATTATTCTACAAAATAAAATTTCTTGACATAAAATATTCTAAAAAATATTTCGAAACTCGAACCAAACGGTTTCTTTGGGTTTTGCCTGAGTGGTATTCGAATCTTTGACTTCCTGAAAAAGTGTGCAACCTACAAACACAAATTCTATTGTTCTCTTCAATGAGAACCATATCGTGAGCAGAACTCCACGAAAAATTATGACATAACATCCCCAAAAACAGCCTTGATACAAAATAATCCGAAGTTTCCAAGAAGTTGGGTTTTTTTTTTAAATATCAAGAAAATATGGGGAGTTTTTTATAAAAATTCCAAAAAAAAGAGCCAAAAAAAAAGAACCACGTGGCTCTCTGTGGTGTCTCCTTTCCATTGCAAATTTAATGGGATGAGCAATTTCGTCTCTACAGTATAAAAATATAAACAAAAAGAATAAAGGTCCCTTGCAAATTTAATGGGAGGAGCAAAAAAAAAAAAAAAAAAGCAAAAAAAAAAGAACCACGTGGCTCTCTGTGGTGTCTCCTTTCCATTGCAAATTTAATGGGAGGAGGAATTTCGTCTCTACGGTATAAAAATATAAACAGAAAGAATAAAGGTCCCTTTCCCTTGCAAATTTAATGGGAGGAGCAATTTTGTCTCTACCGTATAAAAATATAAACGGAAAGAATAAAGGTCCCTCTCTGCCCATCAATTTCATCTACCAAAAAACTTGTTTGGATTCTTGTACAATGATCTATATTTGGTGACTTTTGCTTCGAAGAAACCTCTTTGTTCTACAAAAGAGACGAGGATTGCGTCTCATAGTTCACTGAATCCCACTCTGTATTAGAGGTATGTTTTCTCTTTATATCATTTTATTGTTTGCTTGTTTGGTCTTGTTTTAGAAGTGCATTGTCATGGTTTTCTTTCTTATGCTATAATCGGTCTTGTTTTGTCAATTTTGTCAATTATACTTATTTTGGCTTTGCTAATCTCGGAAGACTGATTTTTTTTTTTGCGAGTTTGTTCTGAAATTTGCCATTATTGTCGTCTCAATTGAGTAATTTTCCCTAAAAAAAGGCCTCATTATTCTTGTTGATTATTCAGTCTAACGAATTAAAGTATTGAAAGTGGTGTTATCTTTTCTCAAAACTCAAAAGAAAATAAACAATGGAAGAAATGAACTTTTTGATTTTGTGATAATAATGCTTGTGTGTGTGTGGTTCCTTCCAAACTTGATTTTCTTTTTGGTGGTGGGTTCTTTTCTTCGTGTCGTGCTTGGATTTATATATGTATCTTCACTCAACAACCACCCCTTTCAGTTTCTCTCTCTCTCTCTCTCTCTCTCTCATACACACAACAACATGGGAGTAGGATTTGCTTGTAAGAATAGTTTTTTATGGGTGAGTGAAATCTAGTTTTTCATTAGAGGTATTTTTTCATATCAAACCTCATGTTTTACAAAATTACGACACGTTCGATGCATCGAGTAATCATTTGCTTCAACAAGTTTGTTCCTTTTCTTTTCTGAATTTTAGTTACATTGTAAATTTTCTTAAAACTGAATAAATCCTAAATTAGAAAAAACTCATCTCTTGCTTTTAATCGAATTGAGCCTTGTAGGCAATGTGGTAGATAACATTGATTTCATTCCAATAATTTAATTTCTTGTTACGATCTCCAATGAAGATCTTAAATAAAAAAAATTAGTATGAGTTGGTTGAAATATTAAATAATTAAAAATCAGAACAAGCATGAGTCTATAATAAAATAAAACATTGCTTAGCTGTACTTTGTCTTGTTCTTGTGAGTAATTGATTATTTTTTTCTTTAATGGAATTGAAATATTTTTTCACTAATTACTCTAAAATTATTTATTTCTAATTTTTTCTAGATGGCGCCACAGAGAAAAACACTTCTCCTAATAGTAATAATAAACAGTATATCATTACTCCAATCAATATCCGCGCTGAAAGAATGCACGAACGTACCGACACAACAACTCGCTTCTCACACAACCCGCGCCGGCTTATCACAAGACGCGATCCACGAATTAAGCAACGATTTTCTCTCTCACGTCCACTCTCACTCCGACGACGACGTCCACCCGAGAAAACTCCTCAACAATAACAAGTTCCTCCAGGTGGCGGATTTCGATTGGCTTTTACTTTTCAAAAGTATAAAGAGATCGAACATGAAGGAAGGAGAAGATAATAATGAATTCTTATCGGATGCGGATCTTCATGACGTGAGGTTATCCGCGGACTCGGTGTATGGAAAGGCCGAGAAGACGAATTTGGAATATTTGTTGTTGTTGGACGTGGATCGACTTGTTTGGAGTTTTAGAAATACTTCTGGTTTGCAAACGCTAGGTTTGCCTTATGGCGGTTGGGAAAGCCCCAAATTGGAACTCAAAGGACATTTCGTCGGTACGTACATAAAAATATAAAATATCACGAATACCCCTATAATGGAATTGTGTTTTTGATTAATTTTATTAGGGCATTATTTGAGTGCAAGTGCGCATGCATGGGCGAGCACGAATAACAAGACGTTATTTACGAAAATGACATTGTTGATCGATGCACTCGACATGTGTCAAAAGGCGATTGGTTCGGGTTATCTCTCTGCATTTCCCGAGGAGTATTTCGACCGTTTCGAAGCCATCCAACCCGTTTGGGCTCCCTATTACACTATTCACAAGGTATTTGAATTTATCCACAATTTACGAGGGCAAAAATGTAATTTTATTTTTGTACTTTTTTTCGGATAGATAATGGCCGGGTTATTGGATCAGTATGTATTCGCGGGGAGTGACAAGGCGTTGAAAATGGTGACGTGGATGGCCGAATATTTTGGTAATAGAGTGAAGAATGTGATTCAAAAGTATACTATTGAGAGACATTATACTTCTCTTAATGAAGAAATTGGTGGCATGAACGATGTTCTCTACAAACTCTACACAATCACGGTTTAATTCATTTTTTATATATATATTTTTATGTTAAAATGTCATATTTACCCTCGCAAAAATCTTAAATATCATAATAAATGGTACTATTTATTTTTGAAAGGGTAACTATGATATTTTACTTTTTGAAGGGTAAATATGTAAATCCACCTAAATAAATGATCATGGGTATTTTGGGAATAATGGAAATATTTTGGTGTGTGAATGCAGAAAGACGAAAAGCATTTAGTTCTAGCTCATCTCTTTGACAAGCCCTGCTTTTTAGGGTTACTCGCTGTACAGGTCACACCTCTCTTTCTCTCTCTCCCTTGTTAAATTGAATTTTTTGCAAATAACCCCCTAAAAGTTTTTTATTTTAAAATGATGGTTTTCTTTTTCTCAGGTTGATAGTCTATCAGGGTTTCATTCGAACACGCACATACCTCTAGTTGTTGGAGCACAAACGCGTTATGAAGTCACTGGAGACTCTCTTTATAAGGTCAAATCTTCTTTTCAAATTTTAATTAAAAAATATAAATTTCCATTATTTTTCTAATAAATAAAATAAATTGAACAGGAAATCGGAGCCTTTTTTATGGACATAGTTAACTCGTCTCATGCCTATGCGACAGGTGGCACCTCTGTCAGTGAATTCTGGTAATATTAATAATTGTAAATCTGACTATTTACAAAATTTCATAAACATTTTTTAATTTGAATTTTGAAATTTTGAAATTTGGTTTTAGGGTTGATCCAAAGCGATTGGCAGACAGACTAACCACCGAAACCCAAGAATCTTGTACTACATACAATATGCTCAAGGTAATTCAAAAATTATAAATACACCCTCTTAACTTTTTCTGAATCACAAACCGGTCCTTTAGGTTTCTCGCAACTTGCTGAGGTGGACAAAGGAGGTGGAATACGCTGATTATTACGAAAAAGCCCTTGTAAATGGAGTATTAGGCATTCAAAGAGGGACCGAGCCAGGAATTATGATTTATATGCTCCCTCAAGGACCCGGTTCGTCGAAAGCCAAATCGTACCATGGTTGGGGCACCCAATTCAATTCCTTTTGGTGTTGTTACGGTACCGGTACGTCTTTTTTACATTATAACCCTCCCAATTAATAAAATTTAATTTTGTTCGATCGTAATATTTGTTGGTGGTATTAATAGGTATTGAATCGTTCTCTAAGTTGGGAGATTCGATTTATTTCGAGCAAAAGGGGAGCGAACCGTCATTATATATTATACAATTCATACCGAGTACTTTCAACTGGAGATCTGCGGGACTTTTTCTCACTCTAGAAGTTAAGCCTCTCTCCTCCTCCGATTCGTTTCTTCATGTTTCTCTCACCGTTTCTTCTTATGAGGTAACCAATCTTTAATTCATTTCATAAAATTATATTATGTTAATTAATATTTTATTATTTTAACATTTGAAAACTTATTTATTATTATATTTAATATTTTGCAGTCAAGAAATGAGGGTTCTTCTGTAGTTGTAAGGATGCCGTCATGGTCTTCTTTAGGCGCATTTAAAGCATCATTAAATTCTCAAAAATTCGTTCCAACAATCCAAGGTAATTCTTTTTTTCGCCCTTTTTGCACCATTAATAATTATTAATTATTATGTTTTATTTTATTTACAGGGAGTTTTCTCTCCATCACAAACAAATGGGGTTCAAATGACAAAATAACCCTCGATTTCCCAATCAGTTTAAGAACCGAATCAATTAAAGGTTTGAATTTTTTAAACTAATTATTCTTTGTTTTATTTTATTTAACTTTTTTTTTTTTTAAATTTAAACAGATGATAGACCAGAATACAGTTCGCTCCAAGCGATATTTTTCGGTCCCTATTTACTTGCAGGTCTAACAACCCGTGATTGGGACGCCAAATCCGGGAACTCCAGTTCGGTCTCGGACTGGATATCTCCAGTCCCAGAGTCCTACAACACCCAATTAATTTCTCTCTCCCAACAATCCAATAACAAAACCCTGTATCTCTCCAACCTCAACAACTCTCTCACCATGCAACCAACTCCGGAACCCGGTACCTACTCCTCTATTCAAGCCACTTTCCGAATATACCCTCAAGATTCTAAAAATAGCAAAAGCACTCTGAATAGCTATGTTAATATAGAACCTTTCGATTTTCCTGGTTCGGTAATAACAAACACACTCGTTATATCCGGTACCAAAGGATCTGATTCGGCGTATAAACTCGTACCGGGTTTGGATGGTACGAATAATAGCGTCTCCCTCGAAGTCGGTACGAGACCAGGATGTTACATATCTACTGGTACAATCGATTATGAAAGTGGGAAGAAATTACAAATTATTTGTAAAGGGAGTAAAATGTTAAGAGACGATGCTTCCTTCAAGAAAGCTGCGAGTTTTCTACAGCTAGATGGTGTGAGGCGGTACGATCCAATTACTTTTGTCGCTAAGGGGCAAAATAGGAATTTCATATTGGAGCCTTTGATGGGTTTGAGAGATGAGTTTTATACTTTGTATTTCAATGTAGGTGCTTGAGAACATGATAATATAATTCATCTAATAAATTGTATTCTTTTATTTTCTTTTTCAATATGAAAACTTGGTGTGATCACCATTAAATAAGAGAAAAATAATAAAAATAACTGAATTTTGAAAGAAATATTTAAAATAAAAATGAAATAACATTGGGTAAAATATAAAGCATGCAAATAAAGAGGAAAGTGCATTACAGAACAAGCACACCTCACTAGCTTAATACCCTACAACATGTAATAACACACCATCATTAACACAAAATAAAGAGAGAGAAACACAAACCCACATCCAAACCATAATCTAGAGAGAGAAAGAAAGAGAGATTTATAATGGGGCATCCTTTGTACTTCAAACCACTCCTCTCTCTCTCCCTAAATTTCCTAAACCAAACATAGATTTAACAAAACAAGATCCATTATAGAATTCCCAATTGTTTCGTTGAAACTTTCTCTCACTAGATCTTGTCGAGTTTCTCGGCCTTCACGACCGGGTTTGCTTTAGCGATGAGGGCTTGACCCGCACTTCGATAATCAAACTGACACTCGTGCTTGTCAGAGTAACGATGCATCGAACAAAACATGTTCCCACATTTGCAACTGAAACCCGTTAACCCGACCCGTTTCCTGCAAGTAAAGCACCTCTTTGGCCCTTCTTTCACTGCCACATCAGCACTCGATCCTGTGGACTCGACCACCTGCTTTACACATAATCATAATTCAGTACAATATTTAAATTGGTTTTATTGAGGTTGATTGAAAAAGGAACAGACCTGAGGGGCAATGAATTTTTCGGGTTCGGTTGGAGGTGAGATAATAATTGGGGATTTGTCGAGAGTTAACGGGTTGGAGGAAGAAGACCCGTTAATGAGGGTTTCGATGGAGGAGGAGGCGTGTTGTTTGAGCATCATTTCTTTGTGGCATTTAGAACACATGTACATTGTTGCTGTACTGCCGAAGAATCCGCAGTTATTTACGCACAAGATTGGGCCCTCTGGCGTCTGACACCCTGTTTCTTCCTTCCTCTCCATTTTTTAAGTTTCTACTGGAGAGAAAAGTTAACCACTTCGATTTAAAATTGTTTGTTTGATGAATAAACAACTAAATCATTGAGTTGTTTTAATTCTTTTGACAGAATTCTTACAAATAAGGAAATTCAATATTCAATATCAATATAACAGTTCAAGACAAGGAAAATTGATTGCCCTAACCAATTATAATTTGAATCAATTTAAAGATCGATTTGTGTCTATTCTTTTTTAGGAAACTCTTACATATAAACAGACATAATAGCTCAAAAAGGGAATTTGATTGTAAAATAATAGTTTCAGCATCGATGAACGAGACTTGTGTCACAAGAAAGGTGAGTTTATCAATCATGTACAGTTTTTTTTTGTTCAGTTTCGATTAGGAATAATATAATTCTCAATCGCCGCAACGAGCCTTCAGTCACAAAGGTAAAAACAACCTTCAACAAATCAAAACCCTAACAAAAAAAACAAGAGAACTCGGAAAATTACCTGGTTCGAGACAAAGATCGAGTCTTAGAAACTGGCGATTCCCTGTAGAGAATATTCTTAATTCCTCAACGATCCCTGTAAACAAAAAAAATAAAGCCATAAATTAAAAATTACAAAAACGAAGCAATCAATCAAACAGATCGGACGAAAAACTACACAAATATTACTTCCGATTGAAGTAAATACAACAAAAATCAAGAACAAAACAAACCCTAATCCTTACCTAAAAGGAAATCGCCTCTGTCGAAACCGTTCAAAATATGTGGTTTTGTTCTCTCTCTCTTGATAATGGAGTCGACAGCTAAAAAAGGCTACCTGTAGAGAGAGATAGAGAGAGAGAAAGGAAAGAGAAATGTTTGAAATTACTATTCTAACCTTAAAAAGGAAATATTCACACTTGCGCGTGGTGTATATTTTAGTCGGTTCATATTCCCTCGGACCTACCTACAGTGAATCATAATATGACAAACTAGGTGTAACCGAAATATATAAACGGTAGGCCGAAGATTAATATTTGTTTGTGTGCATTGTATTTGCTCCCGTATCCTATCAGTATGGTATCTGTAGGGATGTCAATAAGTCTTTCCAATATTCGAACCCGAAATTTTGAATATTACTTGAAAGCTAATCGAAAATACTTGCGACTAAAAAATCATACTTGAATCCGAACTAGAAACCTCGGGTATTATTCGTTATTCGAAAATCACCAAAAAAAACTAAAAAAAAATCTAAAAAATTATTATATAGATACATTAAAAATATAAATATATACAAATAATTAAGTCATAAAACATCCAAAATCTTCAAATTATTGGATTTTTTCGGGTTCGGGTTCGGTTCGGGTATACTTCCGAATGACGGATATACTCGTCGGTAAAAATTTGCCCCCGTATCCATTTGGATCCGGTAACTGCTGTTGATTCAAATTTTCGGTTGTTTGATTATATCAAAAAAATGTCGATACTACTAACGAATTTGTATAAGTACAACTTACAGGAGATATAGGCATGGCCCGCAAAAGGATCAAAAAAAAAATCAAGCATACACTACGCAAACAATCAATAAAGAGCTAAGGAATATCATGCTCACTCAACAAGACTCGAGACGTTAAAAAATCATGAAGACGTCAAAGCATCGAGATGTCGAAAAATCAAGAAAACAAAACACCGAAAATTCCGCGAGTTGGAATGTCACACAAACCACCAAAATAACTTATATGTATCATTAAACTTGTTTTATGAAGTATTAACCTCAATATTCATTAAATAAATATATTCGAAATCAATGAAAAGGTGAAATAGCTCACCAGGCAAACAGTAAAGATTCCGTTGTAACGGACCAACTTGTCCATTGTAACGGACATATGCGTACATTTCTTAATTTGTAGAATACACAACTTCTGTTACAACGGATTCACCAATCCGTTGTAACGGACCCACCATAAACGTTGTAACAGTGTTCTTATCGTTACAACGGAACTCGTAAACAAACTAAGTAAATTCACAGTAAGCTATCTGTTGCAACAGACCTACTAGTCTGTTGTAACAGACCTATGAGCAATATTTTAGGTTTGCGGACTACCTAATTTTTGTTACAACAGATTCACCAATTCGTCGTAATGGACCTTCCATATCCGTTGTAACGGAACACTTACTGTTACCACGAAACTCTTAAGCAAACCAAAGGTCTTTACGGTGAGGTCCGTTACCACAGACACAACTTGTCAGCTGTAACGCTTCATTACACACTGGACTTCCGTTAGAACGAAACTTGCCTCCGTTGTAACGGTCGAATATATTGGTTGTAACAACTAATTTTTACCGTATGTCCGTTACAACGGACCCCACTTCCGTCCGGACAATAAGGAAATGAATCTATGTGTTCTATAAATAGATATCTTTATTTGTTTTCTTTTTTCAACTCAACAATTATTCCAACACTATAAAAAATAGAGAAACCCTAGCATTGATCTTGAACTCAAATCTTCTAAACTATCTTAGAGGTTATTATATCCTCATTCGAATCCATCTACATACGATTCTCAACTTGCGTGACCGATCACGTATATTTCGTAGTAGAAATTATAATAGGCTAGTACAAGAATTGCAAATCCCGCTATAGATCGATAGAAAACATGTAAATCGAGATAGGCACTGCACCTTGTAAAAGTTGATGTGCGAATTCAATCGAAAGCCGAAAAGGCGCAAGGCATCTCCCGAGACGTCTGTGCTTGTATTCAATCGAATCGGTCGATTGAGCAAATAGTCGGTGAGTTAAAACTGCATAGAAACCACCTACCGAACTCCGTAAACAAATATCTTGTGTGTATTTATTTTTTGTGTTGTTTTCTTTATTTCAATTATTTACGTTTATGCACAAAATTAGAATTGCATATCATTACCGCAAAAATCGTACCTTAGAATTACAAATTCACCCCACTCTAGGTCAAGATTAAACAACAACCGCAAATGGATTAACGAAATGTTCTGCCATCTAATTTATCCACTCTCTTATTTTGCACATATCTTTGAGCCTTCCCATAAATACACATCATCATCATTATCATCATTATTAACCATTAGATGGGATGATGGGGCTTCATCATATACATTAATATCATATTTGATCATTTAAGACATGCATTTTGTATGACTATTTGTAAGTATTAATTTCAACCGCTAGATTTAGTAACGTGCTTTAATCTCAATCACCAAATTTTTGTTAGACTTTTTGAAGATAATATTTTATGAAGTCATTTATGTGTTATTATTTTATATTATGTTTTAAGTATTATTAGACAACCACATCATCCTACGTTAATGACGTGGATTATTATTATTGGTTAGGTTCACATTAGACCAATTATATTTAATTGTTTAACATTTCACATAAAATTAAACGATCAAATGTTAATACAATGCAATATGAAAAAATTATACACGAATTACTAATAATTGAATATGTAATATTATAAAACATACAACGTATATTAGTATCATTCTTAAACTAATCAAGTATATTCATTTTAATTTTCTCTTTATTTTGACATCCATATTAGCATATTTCATACATAACTTTTTCACAATTTCAATTTGTAAATATATTATGTAAGAAAATACAAAACAAAAAATACTTATTTACATAATAGATTTTTAAGTATTTTATTTGCATAATAGAATTTTTAAGTATTATTATTTTTTTTTAATTATAACTATAAAAATCTATATAATACTAAGTACATTATATTTGTGTTTTTAAACAAACAAATTTAATATTAATTTAAAAAAATAATAAAATAAAAAAATAATTTATCCATCTAAGTAACTTCTTAAACTTATACACCTATGAAATAGTGTACTGTTATTTTTAAAAATGTAAATTTAAAAAAAAATCATATGATATAAAATAATTTGTATTTATGTTTAATATAAGTTAAATTTTAATATTATTTATTAAATTACTTCCACTATTAAGTTTTGTATTGTTTTATATTTTCCGTTGTATTTTGAATACTACTATATAATTAATAACGTGTTACTACATATGTTGTATGATTAATTATTTTTATATTTAATATTGTTTAAACTATTGCAAACAATGATATAATATTTGTTGTAATTTTTTTTTGTAAAATTGTATTATATCTCATATATTATTATATAACGATACTAATATAAGTATTATTATTTGATTAAAAAAATAAGAATTTTTATTATCCTAATGTAAAATAATTGTAAAACATTGAATAATCATACATAAATGAATTTAAATAATTTAATTATAAAATGATATTATTAATATTATCATACAAATGTCTAATTCAGTAATTTGTATTACAAAAAAAAACATAATTACAAGCTCGTCGCGTAGCACGAGTATTCTCTTAGTCCTCTTTTTAATTTCATTTCGGTGTCGAATAAAAAATTTGAGCTCATAGAATCTTTCAATTTTCAATTCATATTTAATTTAATATTTAATATTTAATTCCGTGTCCCAGACATCCTCTGGTTTTCGGTAGCATTATGTCAGGAATTTTGTAAACAAGGGTTTAGATCCTGGTTTTCAATAAAACCGGGAAATTAATTCCGTGAAGAGTTAAATATTATAGCGGGAAGATTCAGCGCCTTTTTAAGAGAAAATAAGAAAGGACTGTCGATTGGACGAAGATGGGGAGAAAGAGGAAGACGAAGGTTTCCGATGATGCGGAAACTAGTGAGGCGGCAGATTCCGGTGGATCTGGAGATAGTAATAGCTTGTATGAGGTAACCTTAACCCTAATTTTTCTCAGTATGGAGTAGAAGATCTACCTTTGTTTGTTTTATACCTGCAAAATTTTGGTACTTGTTCACTTCTATTGCGAGTGCGATTACTGGAAAAAGTGATTGAGAAGTAAAAGAAAGCTCACCTTGTTAGCTTGGTTGGATTTGATAACTTTTGGGGATTCGAAAAGAGGGCAAACGTGTTAAGATGGAATATTGGCCTCAAAGAAAGCTCACTTCTTTTGTTCTAGAAGTTAAGCCTCTCTCCTCCTCTGATTCGTTTCTTCATGTCTGTCTCACCGTTTCTTCTTATGAGGTAATGAATCTTTAATCCATTTCATAAAATTATATTATGTTAATTAATATTTTATGTTTTTAACATTTGAAAACCTATCTAGTATCTATTATTATATTTAATATTTTAACAGTCAAGAAATGACGAAGCTGGCAAAATCTGATCCGACCCGATCCGCCCGAACACGAATCCGACCCGAGCCGAAAAATGTTGAAAAGTCAACGACCCGAACCCGGAACCGAAACCGAATGACCTGAACCCGAAATGGAACCGAAACCGAATGACCTGAACCCGAGATCAACCCGAAATCGAAATCGACCCGAAACCCGAACGACCCAAAATCCGAAACCCGAACGACCCGAATGATCCGAAAATTAATATATTATTGCTAAAATCAATATAATATTACTAAAATATTTTGGAATCAATGAAATAAATACCGAATTACACGAAAACTAAATTTTTGGAAAATCGAATGATTCGAAATCAAATTTTTCGAAATCCGAATGACCCGAAAATCAAAATAGCCAAAACCCGAATGATCCGAAACGACCCGGACCGGAATGACTCGAAAACCGAAACAATGCGGAACCGAATGACCCGAAAACCGAAACGACCCGGGACCCAATGACCCGAAAACCGAAACGACCCAGGACCCGAACGATTCGTGACCCGAACGACATGATGACCCGAACGACCCGAAAACCGAAACGACCCGGACCGGAATGACCCGAAAACCGAAACGACCCGGGACCCAATGACCCGAAAACCGAAACGACCCGAACCCGAACGATTCGTGACCCGAACGACACGATGACCCGAACGAGCCGAAAACCGAAGCGACCCGGACCGGAATGACCCAAAAACCGAAACGACGCGGAACCGAATGACCCGAAAACCGAAACGACCCGAACGACACGATGACCCGAACGACCCGCAAACCGAAACATCCCGAACCCGAAATCACACAATGCCGTCATGGTCTTCTTTAGGCGCATTTAAAGCGTCATTAAATTCTCAAAATTTCGTTCCAACAATCCAAGGTAATTCTTTTTTTCGCCCTTTTTGCACCATTAAAGTTTCAATATCCAATAATAATTATTATATTTTATTTTATTTACTGGGAGTTTTCTCTCCATCACAAACAAATGGGGTTCGAATGACAAAATAACCCTCGATTTCCCAATCAGTTTAAGAACCAAAGCAATTAAAGCTTTGAATTTTTCAACTAATTATTCTTTGTTTTTATTTTATTTAACTTTTTTTTTAATTTAAACAGACGATAGACCAGAATAAAGTTCGCTCCAAGTGATATTTTTCGGTCCCTATTTGCTCGCAGGTCTAACAAGTAACAACCCGTGATTGGGACGCCAAATCCGGGAACAACTGTTAGGTCTCGGACTGGATATCTCCAGTCCCAGAGTCCTACAACTCCCATTTAATTTCTCTCACCCAACAATCCAATAACAAAACCCTATGGGCATGTTTGATTTGAGGGATTAGATGTGATAGGATTTCAATATCCGGGATAAGCCTAAATTCCCTTGTCTGATTTGAGGAATTATATGGGATATATTTTCTTGTCCATGTATTTTGTACTTCCACTAAAAAATTGGTATTTCAAATACATGGATATAGCTATCCATGTATTTAATTATAATATTATTTCTTCAAATTATATTCATGAATAATAATTATATTATATTAAACAACAATAATAATATATTATGTACTATTCTATAATGTAATATAATAAAATTTAATATAATAAAATTTAAAACAATATATAATATAATATAATATATTGTAATATAATATAATATAATATAATATAATATGATATAATATAATATAAAACATTATAATAAAATATAATGTAATATAATATAAACCAATATAATATAAAATAATATAAAACAATATAATATAATATAATATATTATAATATAGTATAATATAATATAATGATATATAATATAATATCAGATAACATCATAAAATATATATAATATAAAACAATATAAATAATATAATATAAATAAATTAAAGTAATATAATATTACATTATATTATATTATATAGTAAGAATTAAATGACATACATATAATATTATATTAAATTATATAATGTTATTTTATAATATAATATAATATAATATTATATAATAAGAATTGAAGTAATATAATATTATAATATAATACAATATTATATTATACAATAAAATAATATAAATATAATATAATATAATATTCAAATATTCAAATCCTGGATTTTGTACCAAAGAATCAAACAAAGGATTTGATATACATGATTTCAAAATACAACAAATCAAACAACTCACCTGGATTATCAAATACATGGATAGTGATATACATGTATTTTCATATCCATGTATATCAATATCCCCCAAATCAAACATGCCCTGTTTCTCTACATGTATATCACTATCCCCCAAATCAAACATGCCCTATATCTCTCCAACCTCAATAACTCTCTCACCATGCAACCAACTCCTGAACCCGGTACCTACTCCTCTATTCAAGCCACTTTCCAAATATACCCTCAAGATTCTAAAAATAGCAAAATCACTCTGAATAGCTATGTTATTATCGAACCTTTTGATTTTCCTGGTTCGGTAATAACAAACACACTCGCTATATCCGGTACCGGGTTTGGATGGTACGAATAATAGCGTCTCCCTCGAAGTCGGTACGAGACCAGGATGTTTCATATCTACTGGTACAATCAATTATGAAAGTGGGAAGAAATTACAAATTATTTGTAAAGGAAGTAAAATGTTAAGAGACGATGCTTCGTTCAAGAAAGCTACGAGTTTTGTACAGCTAGATGGTGTGAGGCGGTACCATCCAATTACTTTTGTTGCTAAGGGGCAAAATAGGAATTTCATATTGGAACCTTTGATGGGTTTGAGAGATGAGTTTTATACTTTGTATTTCAATGTAGGTGCTTGAGAAAATGATACTAGAATTCTTCGAATAAATTAGTTCATTAAATCTTAAAATAGTTGCTTTTATTTTCTTTTTCAATATGAAACTTGCTGTAATCGACATTAAATAAGAGAGAAAAAAAAATAACTTGGAATTTTGAATGAAATATTTAAAATAGAAATGAAATAACATTAGGATATAAGAGAGACAACAAAAATAACTTGAAATTTTGAATGAAATATTTAAAATAGAAATGAAATAACATTAGGATATAAAGCATGCAAATAAAGAGGAAATTGCATTACAGGACGAGCACACCTCACTAGCTTAATACCCTACAACATGTAATAACACACCATCATTAACACAAATTAAAGAGAGAGAAACACACCCACATCCAAACCATAATCTAGAGAGAGAAAGAAAGAGATTTATAATCTGGCATCCTTTGTACTTCAAACCACTCCTATTCTCTCGGTAAATTTCCTAAACCAAACATATATTTTTAACAAAACAAGATCCATAATAGAATTCCCAATTGTTTCGTTGAAACTCTCTCACTAGATCTTGTCGAGTTTCTCGGCCTTCACGACCGGGTTTGCTTTAGCGATGAGGGCTTGACCCGCACTTCGATAATCAAACTGACACTCATGCTTGTCAGAGTAACGATGCATCGAACAAAACATGTTCCCACATTTGCAACTGAAACCCGTTAACCCGACCCGTTTCCTGCAAGTAAAGCACCTCTTTGGCCCTTCTTTCACTGCAGCGTCAGCACTCGATCCTGTGGACTCCACTGGTTCAACCACCTGTTTTACAAATAATCATAATTCAGTACAAAATTTAATTTGGTTTTAATTGAGGTTGATTAAAAAAAAGGAACAGACCTGAGATGTAATGAATTTTTCAGGTTCAGGAGGAGAGATGATAATTGGGGATTTGTCAAGAGTTAACGGGTTGGAGGGTGCAGGGGAAGAAGACCCGTTAATGAGGGTTTCGATGGAGGAGGAGGCGTGTTGTTCGAGGATCATTTCTTTGTGGCATTTAGAACACATGTACATTGTTGCTGTACTGCCGAAGAATCCGCAGTTATTTACGCATAAGATTGGGCCCTCTGGCGTCTGACACCCTGTTTCTTCCTTCCTCTCCATTTTTTAAGTTTCTACTGGAGAGAAAAGTTAACCACTTCGATATAAAATTGTTTGTTTGATGAATAATCAACAAAATTATTGAGTTGTTTCAATTATTTTGATAAAATTCTTACAAATAAGGAAATTCGATTGCCCTAACCTGTTCTAATTTGAATCAATTCAAAGACCGATTTGCATCTATTCTTTTTTAGGAAACTCTTACATATAAACATACATAATAGCTCAAAAAGGGGATTTGATTGTAAAATAATAGTTTGAGCATCGACTTGTGTCACAAGAAAGGTGAGTTCATCAATCATGTACAGTTTTTTTTTTCAAGTTTCTATTAGGAATAATATAGTTCACAATCGCCGCAACGAGTCTTCGGCCACAAAGGTAAAAACAACCTTCAACAAATCAAAACCCTAACAAAAAAAACAAGAATATAACTCGAAAAATTACCTGGTTCGAGACAAAGATACGAGTCTTAGAAACTGGCGATTCCCTGTAGAGAATATTTTGAATTCCTCAACGATCCCTATAAACAAAAAAAAAAATAAACCCATAAATTAAAAATTACAAAAACGAAGCAATCAATCAAATAGATCGGACGAAAAACTACACAAATATTACTTCCGATTGTAGTAAATACAACAAAAATCAAGAACAAAACAAACCCTAATCCTTACCTAAAAGGAAATCGCCTCTGTCGAAACCGTTGAAAATAGGTGGTTTTGTTCTCTCTCTCTATTGATAATGGAGTCGACAGCTAAAAAAAGGCTACCTGTAGATAGAGAGAGAGAGAGAAAGGAAAGAGAAATGTTTGAAATTACTATTACTATTACTATTTTACTATTCTAATCTAACTACAAAAAAGTAAAATATTCACACTTGCGCGTGGTGTATATTTTAGTCGGTTCATATTCTCTCGGACCTACCTGCAGTGAGTCATAATATTAAAAACCAGGTGTGACCGAAATATATAAACGGTGGGCCGAAGATAAATATTTGTTTGTACTCGGTGCATTGTATTTGCTCCCATATTCTCGAAATATCAGTATGGTATCTCAAGAGATGTCAACGTTCGGGGTTCGGGTAAGTCTCCCAATATCCAAATCCGAATTTTCGAATATTGAAATCAAATTGAAAAGACTAGGAAAATAGCCCGCGCTTCGCTGCGGGATATATTATTTGATAAGAAATAATATAATAAGCAAAAGTAATAATTTTATATATTATTTGATATATTATTTCGCTGCGAAATATATTATTTGATAAGAAAATAGAAATATTTCTCGCGCTTCACTGGGATTTTTCAAAATTTGTTATGATTATAAAATAATAATTTTATCTAAAACGTTATAAGTGCAAAACAAAAGTAATCTTCATAAATGTTAATTTAAAAAAAAAAATCTGATATTAAATAGTCTCACAAGTATTATGCAATAAATACAAACTTTTTTCCTCCTCAAAACATATCATATGTTTCAAAAAAATCTGATATTAAATAGTCTCACAAGTATTATGCAATAAATACAAACTTTTTTCCTCCTCAAAACATATCATATGTTCCAAAAGAAAAATTCAAATATTTTATTTAGAATACAAGGCATACGTAAAAAAAAAAAAAAAAAAAAAAAAAAAAAAAAAAAAAAAAAAAAAACAGTAAAATATGAACAGTACCTAATTAAACAGTAACGTGAACAGTACCGATTGTGAACAGTACCGGTTGTAAACAGTAAATGACAGTGAACAGTACCCCCGGCAGTGAACAGTAACAGGCAGTGAACAGTACTGGTGACGTGGCCTCACCATATTCTTAGTATCCAACTTTTAATGGGAGAGGGAGATTCGCGAATAAAAATTCATACTTGAATCTGAACTAGAACCCGCGGATATTATCCGTTATTCGAAATTACCAACAAAAAAATAAAAAATAAAAATATAAAAAAATATTATACAGATACATAAAATCAGCAATAATTTCAAATACATAAAACAAAAAAATTCAATTACATTAAAAATCAAATATTACAAATAATTAAGTAAAAAAATATCCAAAATCTTCGAATTATTGGATATTTTTCGGGTTCGGATTCGGATCAAGTATATTTTCGAATAACGGGAATACTCGCCGATAAAAACTTATCCCCGTACCCGTTTGGGCCCACCCGCGGGTTCGGGTTTTACCGACCCATTCACATCCCTAGGTATATGATATTCGGGTGCGGGTTCAGATTCAGATCAAGTATATTTTGTTCAGTTGTTTACAAAATTTAAAATTTCGTTATTAAAAATGTGACATAGTCAAATGCTTCCCTTGACCGCCAGATAAAAATAATGTTTCATTAAAATCGATAAAAAACAATTATATAATATTATATTATGTAATATTATAATAATAATATTAGTTTTAAATCTTTTATAATATTATCATAATATAACATTATTGTAATATAAAATTATGATAAACTTATATTATATGCATATAATATATTATAACAATAATCTAAAAATATTCAATGAACTTTCATATTATTACAGTATTGTATTTTATCTATTAATATGTATCATCATTAATATAATTATTTTATTTTTATAATATTGAAAATTATATATATATATATATATATATATTAATTATATTGATTTAATAATTATAAGAAAATAACAATTAATACAATATAATATTCATTATAATAAGACGAAGATAACATATGTCTTGAGTTTGAGTTTCATGGGCATTATCAATAAAAATATGAAACCCATCCATGATTTATAGATTAGGTTTCTTTCAAAAAAAAAAAATAAAAAAATAATAGGACTTTTTAATTTTTATTAAAATTAAAATTTACAAGAATAACGGAAAGTTCAGCCATCTAATTCTCTTTTTAATTTTCGGTGTCAAACAAAAAAATTGTGCTCGTAGAATCTTGCCATTTTATATTTAACTAGCTTTTTTCGCGCAATTGCGCGAGAGTCTTCGAGTCTGTCATGTTTTAAATTTTTCTAATATGTAATTTGATTCTACGTTTTTTGTCTAATTGTTCACACTCATATGTTTTGGTATATTTTTAACCCACTAATTTTTTTTTTGGATATTTAAAAAAAGCTGCTATCTTTTTTGTAAACCCAACAATCTCACTCTACCAAAATTTTATTTTCAAATATGCCCTTTGGATGATTTTTTTTTTACCAAAATAGCCTTCTATTTTCATGTGTAATAATTAAAAAAATATTTTTATTATTTTTGTTAATTTCAAGAAAATTCATAACAATTCTTGACATGTGATTTCAAAAAAATCAATTATTACATGTTGTGTTTATATAATTTTAATATTTTATTTATTATTCATGAAAAACTAACATCAAATAATAATAAAATAAAAAAATAAATAAACACCTTGGAAATATATTGATAGAAAAATATGCGTTTAAACATCTAGTTTTTTATTTTCATTCTCCTTTCATGTATTTTTTAATATTTCATGATATTTTATTTTTTAAATATTTGCAAGGTGTTATTTTAATATTGTTGTTCGTCTTATTATTAAATTTTGTTAGTTTTTTAGGAGAAAAAAATGTAAAAGTCAAAATATAATGTATGAAATATTAAAATTATATTTTATATCTATGTTATTACTTATTATTATATTTTTAATATCTATGTATTTATAAAATATAATAATAATTAATACATGGATGTAAAATATTATTATAAGTAATACATAGATATTAAAATATTATAATAAATAAAACATGGGTCTTAAAATATTAATAATTGTTGAAAATGATATTTTAATATCAATATATTATTTATTATAATATTTTTTTAATAATAATTTAGTATGTATTTATTATTTATTAAATCATAGAGATTTATAAAATAAAACTATGGGGGTATAATGGTAATTTAAAAAAAACGTAACAAAAAGATTGGGTGTTTTTGAGGGAATCTAAAAATGTTAGGGGGTTTTGGAAGAAAAAATATTATAGCGGGAAGATTCAGCGCCTTTTTAAAAGAAAATAAGAAGTTAGGGGTTTTTAAGGGAGTTTTTAAGGGAATCTAAAAAACGTAACAAATATAGAGAGTTTTTAAGGGAATCTAAAAAATATTGGGGATTTATAAAAAGTTAGGGATTTTTTCATAATTTACAGAAAAGTTATGAATTTTTTGAAGAATTCCCCAATTTTTTTTTTAGAATTATACATAAAATATAATTCTATGTCCCAAACATCCGCTGGTAACTTTTGTGTAGTGTTATGTCAGGCATTATGTAAACTGGGGTTTTGATCCTGGTTTTCAATAAAACCGGGAAATTAATTCTGTGAAGGGTACACTGAAATATTATAGCGGGAAGATTCAGCGCCTTTTTAAGAGAAAATAAGAAAGGACTGTCGATTGGACGAAGATGGGGAGAAAGAGGAAGACGAAGGTTTCCGATGATGCGGAAACTAGTGAGGCGGCAGATTCCGGTGGATCTGGAGATAGTAATAGCTTGTATGAGGTAACCTTAACCCTAATTTTTCTCAGTATGGAGTAGAAGATCTACCTTTGTTTGTTTATACCTGCGTAATTTTGGTACTTGTTCACTTCTATTGCGAGTGCGATTACTGGAAAAAGTGATTGAGAAGTAAAAGAAAGCTCACCTTGTTAGCTTGGTTGGATTTGATAACTTTTGGGGATTCGAAAAGAGGGCAAACGTGTTAAGATGGAATATGGGCCTCAAAGAAGTCTTCTTTTTGTTTTTCTTGACTTATCCAGTGCTTTCTTCATGTTTTATGGATGGATCGTAGCTTAATCAAGGATTAAATCCTTACCAAATTATATTTTCTGCAGATTTTAGGTGTAGAAAGAACAGCCTCACAACAAGAGATAAAAAAGGCATATTACAAGCTAGCCTTGCGTCTTCATCCTGATAAAAACCCTGGTGATGAGGTATTTAACTATTTATTCAATTCAGATTCATTTGTATAATATTCTATCTCATTTAATTATCATACTTTTGCATTTCTATTATTAAGTCTTTTTGTTTTTGATATTTTTAGGAAGCCAAATCAAAATTTCAGATGCTGCAAAGAGTTATATCGATTCTTGGTGATGAAGAGAAGAGAGTCCTTTATGATCAAACCGGTATTACTGATGATGATGTAAGCATTCCAAATTGTTAATCACGATAATCTGTAAAGGACTTGTTTGCAATTTCACAATATTTTTTGTATGTTTTTCTTTATAACCAGGCGTTGGGGGGAGATGCTATGAACAATCTTCAAGAACTTTTCAGAGCGATGTACAAAAAGGTACACTATCTCGTCTCTTGATAAATTATACGTGAAATTAATTATTTTTTGGTTTTCTTCTAAAATAGAATATTTGTTATTTTAATTGTATCTATTAGGTCACAGCGGAGGATATTGAAGAATTTGAGGCTAACTACAGAGGCTCTGATATAGAAAAGAAGGATCTAAAAGAGCTTTATACAAAATACAAAGGAAACATGAAGAGGTAAATTACTATAATTGATAGGGTCTTTTGTGTAAAATGTTGAATCTTGTTCTAAATTTATTTGTTTTTCAGGCTCTTTTGTGCAATGATTTGTTCTGATGAAAAGCTGGATTCTCACCGGTTCAAGGATATAATTGACGAAGCTATATCTGAAGGTTTTAATTAACTCAAATTTGATTTGATTAATTTTTTTTATTTGTTTTTATATATTTGGTTACCTAATAATAGGTGAGTTGAAAGCAACAAAAGTATATGAAAAATGGGCTAAGAAGATTTCTCAAATCAAACCTCCTACTAATCCATTAATGAGACCCTCCAAGTAAGTCTTTGTTAATTTTAATTCATCAAAATATCAAAAATACCCCTACTAATAATGATTTGATAGGAAGAAGAAGAAAGAGAAGGAGGATGATCTGGCAGTAGTGATAGTAGAGAGAAGAAGTAAAAGGAAAGAGCAATTCGACTCGGTCCTCTCTTCCATTATGTCCAAATGCGATCCCGCTTCTCAAAGCGAACCGTCCGAAGAAGAGTTTCTGAAGGCAAGGGAACGTCTCGAGATCCGTAAATCTTCCAAAAAGAAGTAATCGAGACTTGGTTTGGTTTGGTTTGTTTTGTTGGTATATTATATTTTGATGGTATTTTCATGCCATGTTAGGATTTATCGAGTATTGAAATGTTTGAACATTGATTTACACATTAATCCCATCAAATACTCTCTTTCAAAATTTTAATTTATCATATTACCTTTTCCGTATCGATTGTTAATCTTAAGAATGGAAATAATGGATGCATCTAATTTTTTAGTGGTATGGTATTTTCTAGAGGTTGGGTGAATATGTGAAGGGTAAATATGATATTTTATTTTGTAGGGTATGTGCTACTTTCTAATTAAATTCGTTACGTATAATATTTTATTGTTTATTTTGTGTTATGAACTTATGATATGCATTCATATCTGTTTACATATTCTATTAACATCTCGTATCATCCAAATTTCAACTGCATCGATTTGAACTCTAACATCTAAATCTAAAAAAATAAATTACAATCAAAAGACTTATTTACGACATTTTAGTTTCTCATATAGTAAAACTACCATCCAAACAAATCTATTTCACCATGAAAAATTGAAAACGGTTGGATATTCCTAAAATCTGTATCTAGTTCGGAACCCTCTCAATGTTACTTGGCTCACCATGACAACGATTGGATATTCATAAATCTCTATATAATTAATAAATATCTATATATTATTTGGCTTCCTCCAATATCAAAATTTCCCCAAACAAATATATTTTCCATCTTTTGTTGATAAACGAAAGGGAGGAAAAAATCAATGCGGAGTCCTCTACAAATCAAACGGGGAGTCCTCTACAAAAACAGTTTGCTCACACTATAAAGCATCAGTCTACACTAAAATTTCTTCCGCCAGGCATTTTATGCATGAAAGAAGAAACACGAAATTCATGAACAGAAGAAACATATATTACCTTGTAATAATTACTATGAAGATCCATAAAAGCCCATATGAAATATTTCTAAACCATATTGGGCTAAACTGAAGGAGTTCTCCAAACGCCTTCCTTAACGATCCAAACTATATTGGGCTAGTTTGGAATTTGGATGCATAAGTAATTTATAGCGCAGCTTTGGGTAGCAAGGCGGATAAGGAGAGAACTCACACCTGAAAACTTAGGGCCGTCGCTTTGGGTAGCAAGGCGGCTTCTGTGGAGATTGGCCTCGTCACCGTCCCTGGTCGCGGGCGATTCATCACGGTCTCGCACCGTCTAGGGTTTCGTCGTCGCGGTTAGGATTTCCTCCAATTTTCCTGGCTTGTGAAAATGAGAGGAGAGAGAGAGTCATATGAGTTGGGAACAAATTTTTGGATAGACTCGGTTCACGTGGGTTGTGTGATGTTAGTCAGACTTGGTTCATATAAACCGAACCCATTTAATTTTGGACTGCCCGATTTTTTTATCAGACGACCCATATTTGAGCGGCGACGTGGCACAACCAGAAGACAGGAAAAACAGTCAAAATATCCTAATTATAATTTATAAAATTATTTTTTGAATAAAATTTTCAGAATTTATAGTCAAATTTTATTTTTTTAATGTTGTCACAATTTTTAATTCACCATTTACAAGAAAAAAAAAGAGAAATTTTTCCCAACTTAAACCTAGAGAATACTTGCAAAAAAGATAAGTTATTTTCTCCAAAATTTGTATAAAAACTACTAGAATTTCTTTAATCAAAAGTTGTCATATTTTTCGTAAATTGCATCCAAATAAGTTTCAGTAAAAAGATACTAAATTTTTCCTTGCTCATAAAAAACTTAAGGGAAATTCTACCTTGAACTCACATTTCAACACAACATCCTCGATGACTAGGCAAAAGCCTAATTAACCCACTTAATTAACATCTCGATTAATCAAAGACATTGAATTAATAATTTTTAAATATTAATTATCGTTTGTCAATCCAAATAAATGTTAATTATCACCTAACACGTGTGTTAATCCACAAGTTAATTGAGTGGGTTAAGTGGGATTTGGTGAGTCATCTAGGATGGGAAAGGGGGAAGTAGGTCTCACATTATATGCCCTCAAAACTTAATATTCCATACCCATCCAATCAAGCCCTAAAATGTAAATTAGCAAGAGTTGGATCTGTTGGAGCAAAGATAATAAAACTCAAAATATATTTTAATTATTAGGTAATAAGCCTTGTAAGTTTGTAACATATGCCATACACACTCATTACTCTAGTCCTTAGGCCATTAAACATCAATAATCATTTCATATAAAACTGTTATTGACACAAATTAATTGGTCCGTTTATATTCATGATAGAAATGTAAATTGAGTAGTAACGGTAGGATTTCATGATTTTATGTTGTAACATAATTTTCACATAATTATAAAGAGCTGGATGGACGATTAATACAATACGTTATAGGTTGTAGGATGACTGGATGAGGGTATATATATATATATATATATATATATATATAGAGGGAGGGGATTCCTTGACATCAAAATGAGATTTTCATTTTAGACTTCGTAATCTGAGTCGTTAATCTAATTGATCAAGGGTCAAGATTCATCAAAAGAATTGTTGCCCAAAATCTGCCCATATCTTTACTCTAACCACGTGCTGCCCTTATCTCTTTGTTTCCTTCTCTCCTCTCTCACGTGAAGAGACTTTTGGCCTTCCCTCCATTAGCGCTGGAAATATTGCTCTTCTTCTGGCAAACAAGAAAGCTTGTGGCGAACTACTCCTTCTCCTTCTCTCGTGCTGGAAATATTGCTCTCTTCTTCTGGCAAGCAAGAAAGCTTGGCGACTCTAGAAAAAGAAGTACCCTTGAACCCTGGTCTCCTCTCTCTCCGTAGATGGCTGGAATCCGGCGACAACTCGTGTCCTCTTTGGCGACAAATGGTACCTGCGAAGCCGCCCTCTTCTCTCTAGCGACGGATGGAATCACATGCTTCGCAGGTGATTTTTGTTCTTTTTTTTCCTTTCTTTACATTTTTTTGTGTGCTAAATTGCCAAATTAGGATTCTAATTGCTATAAACTGGTCAATTAGGGTTGCAATTAGGTTCCAATTTTCTGTTTTTTTGCTGATTTTTGACAGTTTTTTCAATTAGGGTTCCAACTAGGGATGAAATTAGGGCAATTAGGGTTGCGATTAGGTCAATTAGGTTCCAACTAGGGTTGAAATTTAGGCAATTAGGGTTCCGGTTTTTCTCTATGTTTTTAAGTTTTTTTCTGTTTTTTGCAGCGTTTTTTTAGGTTTTCGATGGAGAGTTCGAGATTGTCGTCAGAGTTCGAGATTTTTAGGGCAATTAGAGATGTAAGTTTTTTCTGTTATCAATCAGAGTTCGAGATTGAGTCAGTAACGCATCACCTTCCAAGTAACACATCGAGTCACTTCTACACTTTTGAACAGCGAAGATTATTTTGTGCTCGATAATTTTGTAACATGCTCACTTCTACACATCGAGTCCCTTAATATATTGTTTTACATGATTATTTTGTGCTCCATAATTTTAAGGTGTGTACAACAAAGATGAAGTAAACGGCTGAAGGGGCATATTTGGTGCGTAAAAGTGGAGATGAAGTGATCGGTGTCGATTTTGGTGGTCCGGATTTCGGCAGTGAAGATGAAGTGATCACGTGGTGTGTATTTTATGTTTCGAGTTTGTATGTATTGAGTTTGTATGTGTATGTATGTGTATGTGTATGTGTTGAGTAATGTGCGTGAATGTGTCGCGTATTGTATGTGTCGAGTTTGTATGACTAGTTTATTTTTTGGAGATTATATTTATGTTTAGTTATGAAAATGTTTTAGAATTGTTTTGTGTTTTTGTATGAGGAATTTCCATGTTTTTTTTCAAAATTGATACTGTAGTATAGGAACTTTTTTTCAAGAAATAGGGAAAATGTGTGGTGTTTATCTCTCACAGGATTTAGGGTGTTATTTTTTTTTAATTACAAAATAATCATATAAATTGGACATTTCTTAAAATGAGATTCACATTCACATCATACAAATTTATAATAATTCATAAACTTTCTAAATTGCAATAAAGTTCACAAAATCAAAAAATACTAAAAAAATCAGAGTAGCATATAAAATTATAATGAAGTCCAGAAACTTCATAAAACCAATAAAATTATAAACGAGTGTTTGGCATGATTTCGGCAATCGATTTTTTCATTGCCAAGTCTTGATCGGTAAGTATGGCATTTGGAGCTCGTCCTCCCATCGCTTTGAGCCAAGTTTCAAATAACCATTTAAAAGACACTTCGGTCTCATCTTGCAACAATGCGCATCCAAATTGAATCGTTTGCATATGATGATTTACACCCGTAAATGGTGCAAAAGGCATATTATATTTATTCGTCCGATAAGTTGTATCAAATGAGATAACATCTCCGAAATATTGGTAAGACGCGCGAGATCTGTCATCCACCCAAAAGAAATTCACTAGCCTCCCACTTTCATCCATTTGAATTGCATAAAAGAATTGTGGATGCGAAGCAACTTTATCGACAAAAAAATTGAGCACGGATTGTGCATCTCCACCATTTATCTCATCACGCCTTTTATTTCTCAAATGATTATACAAATCTCTACTATCGAAACCGACATTTTGTCCATCATAAATTGAAACTATCTTAGAAACTCTAATATTTTCTCGATGAAAATTTTCCGTTATATCCTTTATATTATCGGGCATTTGTCGGTTCGATCTCAATTTTATCCTCTTACTTGGAGACACACAACCGTGATTATGCACGTCGTTAAAAGTAGTAACTACCCATTTTTTCGTTGCCGGCACATACTTCACACGAATTTGAGCTTTGCAATCGCACTTCAAGGTTGAAGTATCTTTCACTCTTTCATCCTCCTTGGCATTACTAGCATAACTACCTTCTCTCTGACACACAAAATGTACGTGTGTTATCTCGTCTAACCATTTTATTCCTTTTCTTGAAGACCTTTTGCGGATACAAAATCCTTGTTGCCGACCATAATCTTGATAAAACCTCTCAACTTCATCCAAAGATTCGAATTGTTTGCCGATTAACGATCCTCCATCATGTGATTGATCTTCCTATAATAATTAAAATATAATTAAACAAAAGATTCTTATTGTTTATCATACTCTTTTGTGCTATTCTTATTAGCATCTCATAATTACCTGCGTTTGGGTTGGACTACCATCAGATGTTGCCATGAAGAATTCAGAAAAATCTGATTCCTTTGTCGCCAGAAGCTCGCTGGCCAAAAGCTTCGCCAAGCTTTCTTGCGCTACTCGGGGGAAGGCCAAGAGTCGCTGGTCTAGAGTCGCCAAGCTTTCTTGCTCAAGAGTAGTTCGCCACAAGAGAAGGAGAAGGAGTAGTTAGCCACAAGCTTTCTTGTTTGCCAGAAGAAGAGCAATTCAGCGCTAATGGAGGGAAGGCCAAAAGTCTCTTCACGTGAGAGAGGAGAGAAGGAAACAAAGAGATAAGGGCAGCACGTGGTTAGAGTAAAGATCTGGGCAGATTTTGGGCAACAATTCTTTTGATGAATCTTGACCCTTGATCAATTAGATTAACGACTCAGATTACGAAATCTAAAATGAAAGTTCCATTTTGATGTCAAGGAATCCGCTCCCATATATATATTACCATCACATGAGGGTATATATATTCGCTTTTTTATTTTATTTTATGATTCCGATCAGTTGGAAATTAAATTAAATAGATATACAATACAATAACCTTATAATTATTGAGTACTGAATTCATCTTTAAATATACTACACTAAGAAAGATATATAACAATCATCTATTTACTATCACATATATCTACTGTTATGTTAGTGACAAAATAAGCTCCTTGGTATTTCTCACCGTCAATATCAAAATTGCCCCAAATTCCTACCCAAATTGGCAAGTCGTTATAATCTGAACAATTTATGCGAGCTGTATAAATCAATAATATTCAGATATATTGAATAAAACTGTGTACCGCGTCGATTCAAATCTGTGAAGACCAATTTTTTTTTTATAAGAATGCATGTTTAGAACCAACCTTGCAGAAAATTGGACCTAAATTTGACAAAATTTGAAAACCAGTGACGCGCGAGATCAATTCAATAGATTTGACAGCCAATTTAATTAATTTCGACACAAACTAAGACCAAATCCGGGCCAAAACTAACACAAATTGGACCAATTTCTATTCAAATTCAAGCAAGATCTACCTAAAAAAGACCCAAACTCAACCGAGAGGCAGAAAAAAGAAAAGAGAAGCAAAGAAAGCAAAAAAAAAAAAAAAAAACTTAGAAATCATTTCAATAGGTCTGAAACTAAATTTGATTAATTTCAACACAAAGTAAGACCAAAAACGGAGCCAAAACCAACCAAATTCGACCAATTTCGATAAAAATTCAAGCAAGATCTACCTAAAAACTGTTCGAAACTCGAGTAAGACCTACCTAAAAACGACAGAAACTCGACCCAGTGGCAGAAAAATAAAAGAGAAGCAAAGAAAAAAAAAAAAAACCTTACAGAGACAAAGAAGAGGCGAAAGGAAGAGGAAAAAGAATGTAGGCTGCCGTCCGGAATCGATTTAACCTTCCAAGAGTTCCGACGTCGTTCTCCATCCGCTGCTCCATCTCAGCTCGATTTCCTTCGTTCTAGGGTTAGGGTTTGTGCATCTTTTTTTTGCGTTTTTCTTCGTCGTTTGAATGAACAGAGAGAAGGGGGGATAAGATGGGAGCAAGGAAGGATTATATTCAGAGAAGCTACAGTAACTACGACTACAGTAACTACGACGTGGAAACGGAATTTTACGGCCCAATGTTACCGATTAGAACTATTAATAATATATAAACATGTGCAGTCTTTGGATATCTATTAGTCTAAGACCAAACCTGTTAGGCACTAAATGTCAGAATTATATGATACCGCAATAATGTAATTAATTTCGAGACAACCAAAATAATTACACAGAGATGTGGGGGTAAACCTTTATGTTTTGTTTTAGTCACTTTATGCTGGCTAATAGTATTTAGTTATGTTTTGTTTTGTTTTAATAAACTAAGTAAATAATTAATTTGTCTGGAGTTATTATATATGAAAATATATGGAGAAGTTTGTAAGTTTGTTTTGCAGATAAATATGACAAGTGGAAAGATTTTTAGAAAATAATCAAGTCACTATTACATGGTCACACAGATGACAAAATGAGAGGTGATGATAATTTTCCCAAGCACCAAATTTCAGATGAGTTAATTTTGTCAATTTTTTTTTTATATATTTATATGATATTTGTTTATTATGAGAACAATATAATAATTGTACGAACTAATATTTCTACGAAGAAATTTTGTTTCGCAAGTTTTTTCATTGCAGATAAATAAATAAATAATAATAAACTTGCAAGCTCGAGCTACAAGAAAAAAGATCTAGATGATCAAATATAAGGATATATTGATCCTTAATTTCATCGAGGGGGATAGGTTGGCCCATAATTGGTCACTTACAGTGGTAACCCAACATCTGTGATAGACGATTCCTTAAAAGATGTTCAATGGGTAATAATAAACTGATAAGTTGGTCCGGAGTACACAATTTGTTGGAGCACTGACTCCAAACCCTATCCCTATGGTGAGTGTGCTTGTGTAGTGGTAATGGTTGAGCAATTAGCTCTTAATGAGTATCGAGACGGTAATTTCCGCGAGATGTGACTCTACACACATCCTTGGTAGGAACTCACCTATATGAGAATGTTCGTATATGGCCGCAATACGGGGCATGGATAAGTCCTTAAAATTCTCATGAAAAATCCAAGATACTTGTGCATGACCATTAATAAAGCACAATCCGCCGATGACAGTCGTCATGCTATGCGTGAGTCAGCGGAGTCTAGATCAAAGGAATGAGTTCAAGACATAGTTCACTCCACTTCCTCCGGACAGAAACTGTCACACAAGGTGAAGTTCAAATTTTGTAAAATACTTCTATTGATGCATGGTATAAACACCCAACAACTTATATTTTAAAATTATTATTATTAAAAAAAAAATTCATCATTTTTATATGATTTTGAAACTATAATAGTTTTGAGTTTTGTGGAGGATTGTTGGAGCAAAGATAATAAAACTCAAAATATATTTTAATTATTAGGTAATAAGCCTTGTAACATATGCCATACACACTCATTACTCTAGTCCTTAGGCCATTAAACATCAATAATCATTTCATATAAAACTGTTATTGACACAAATTAATTGGTCCGTTTATATTCACGATAGAAATTTAAATTGAGTAGTAACCGTAGGATTTCATGATTTTATGTTGTAACATAATTTTCACATAATTATAAAGAGCTGGATGGACAATTAATACAATACGTTATAGGTTGTAGGATGAGGGTATATATATATTACCATCATGCGAGTAGATAGAGAGAAGAAATATATATATATATATATATATATAGGGCTAGGCTCAATGGCCAACACTCTTACTTGGCCAACGCGGCCAACAACGCTTATTTCTCAAAATATATAAATCAAAATTGAATTTCAACCGTATAGATGTGATCAATATCACTTGAGAATGTTGTAGATTCAATTTCATGAAAAACAAAAAATTCTATCATATCCATCATGATACATACAATTATTAACGGTCAATAATATATACGACATGTTTCATCATGAAATAAATTTCAAAATTCAATTTTTTTTGCAATGGATTTGATTTAGATTATATAGATAGGCTTAGAATCGATTTTTACAATGTTTGGAGTTTTTCTTCATGGAAATCCAAAAAATTACCGAATTGGACGGTTGCGAAAATTTGTTATTTGTGTTGTTAGATAGAAAAATACAAATGATACAAAATTTATTCTACAACATATCTAAATAATATATATCACATCGATACGGTCGAAATTTTATTTTGATTTACATATTTTGAGAAATAAGCGTTGTTGGCCAATGTTGGCCAAGTAAGGATATTGGCCATTGAGCCTAGCCCATATAGGGCTAGGCTCAATGGCCAACACTCTTACTTGGCCAACGCGGCCAACAACGCTTATTTCTCAAAATATATAAATCAAAATTGAATTTCAACCGTATAGATGTGATCAATATCACTTGAGAATGTTGTAGATTCAATTTCATGAAAAACAAAAAATTCTATCATATCCATCATGATACATACAATTATTAACGGTCAATAATATATACGACATGTTTCATCATGAAATAAATTTCAAAATTCAATTTTTTTTGCAATGGATTTGATTTAGATTATATAGATAGGCTTAGAATCGATTTTTACAATGTTTGGAGTTTTTCTTCATGGAAATCCAAAAAATTACCGAATTGGACGGTTGCGAAAATTTGTTATTTGTGTTGTTAGATAGAAAAATACAAATGATACAAAATTTATTCTACAACATATCTAAATAATATATATCACATCGATACGGTCGAAATTTTATTTTGATTTACATATTTTGAGAAATAAGCGTTGTTGGCCAATGTTGGCCAAGTAAGGATATTGGCCATTGAGCCTAGCCCATATAGGGCTAGGCTCAATGGCCAACACTCTTACTTGGCCAACGCGGCCAACAACGCTTATTTCTCAAAATATATAAATCAAAATTGAATTTCAACCGTATAGATGTGATCAATATCACTTGAGAATGTTGTAGATTCAATTTCATGAAAAACAAAAAATTCTATCATATCCATCATGATACATACAATTATTAACGGTCAATAATATATACGACATGTTTCATCATGAAATAAATTTCAAAATTCAATTTTTTTTGCAATGGATTTGATTTAGATTATATAGATAGGCTTAGAATCGATTTTTACAATGTTTGGAGTTTTTCTTCATGGAAATCCAAAAAATTACCGAATTGGACGGTTGCGAAAATTTGTTATTTGTGTTGTTAGATAGAAAAATACAAATGATACAAAATTTATTCTACAACATATCTAAATAATATATATCACATCGATACGGTCGAAATTTTATTTTGATTTACATATTTTGAGAAATAAGCGTTGTTGGCCAATGTTGGCCAAGTAAGGATATTGGCCATTGAGCCTAGCCCATATAGGGCTAGGCTCAATGGCCAACACTCTTACTTGGCCAACGCGGCCAACAACGCTTATTTCTCAAAATATATAAATCAAAATTGAATTTCAACCGTATAGATGTGATCAATATCACTTGAGAATGTTGTAGATTCAATTTCATGAAAAACAAAAAATTCTATCATATCCATCATGATACATACAATTATTAACGGTCAATAATATATACGACATGTTTCATCATGAAATAAATTTCAAAATTCAATTTTTTTTGCAATGGATTTGATTTAGATTATATAGATAGGCTTAGAATCGATTTTTACAATGTTTGGAGTTTTTCTTCATGGAAATCCAAAAAATTACCGAATTGGACGGTTGCGAAAATTTGTTATTTGTGTTGTTAGATAGAAAAATACAAATGATACAAAATTTATTCTACAACATATCTAAATAATATATATCACATCGATACGGTCGAAATTTTATTTTGATTTACATATTTTGAGAAATAAGCGTTGTTGGCCAATGTTGGCCAAGTAAGGATATTGGCCATTGAGCCTAGCCCATATATATATATACAAAAATGATACAACTACCGAATTAAAACACAAATGCATTACCGAATGAACATTTATGGTAAATTTTATACATAGGCCCCACTTAATTATCACCTAATTATTTCCTTAACAAATAATTCGGTGATGTATTTGTGATTCACTTCTGTAAGTCTAGCATTTTTGTATGTATATATATATGGGGAAGGATCTTGACATCCAATTTGGACTCCCATATCGGACTCCCTAATTTGGACCACTCATCTATTTAACGGAGGGCTGAGATTACACCAAAAAAAAAAAAAGAATACAGCGTGCTGCCCGTGAACCAACATTATCCACACGAAGCCTTCTTCTACTAGGGTTTTCTTTTCTTTCTCTCTCCCCCTCTCTCTCGCAGGCATAGAGAAATGGCGTTGGGTTGGAACGTGGCGACGCATGATGACGCCTCCTCTCTTCCTGGCCGAGGCAGTATATGGATGAGAGAAGATGGCGATTTTCGACTCCTATATTAGATGGCTGCTATCGAAGAACCTGACGACTTACTACTGAATGGTAGACCTCTTAATCGTGGACGCTTCGACGCATAACCTGGCTACTATGACCCTCTATCGAAGAAGCTTGAACTTTTTAGGTAATTGTTGTCAGATTGTACATAATTTAGGCCGAATGGCCTCACACTACTTTTGTTGCAGAATAACAGGGTTGATCGATGAAATGACCGACATAATCGATTAAGGTATTTCTTGATACAATTGGGTAAAATTAAGGTCTAATTGGTATAATTGAAAACTAATTTGGTACAAGAAGGGATAACTGAGAGTTATATGCTATAAAAAAGAGGGGTGCTGAACTGGAATAATATGATCCTAAAAGAGGGGGAGAATGCAAAATTTATCATTTTCTGGGTAGTTATGTCACTAATTATGTATAAATGAGGCTAATTAGTGTTAATTGACCTAGTTACCAAAAAATGATAAATTTTGCATTTCACCCCTTTTTCGAACTTACAAAGACACCCCTCCAATTATACAAATATATATATCTGATAAGAAATTTTAATTTTCAGATTTTGCTCATACTACACAAGTGAGAAATTTTCAGATTGAAATACTCGAAATTGGATTGGAATGTGATGTATAATTAATTGTATTATGGAATTTGGATTTGGGTTATGATATGATTTTGATGTGTATTTCGATTTGTATTAGGATAGTTGATTTATGCGAAGGTTGTTCTTTAGAATTGTTATGAATTTATTTGTACAAGTTATGATTTGAGATTGAGGATTAATAATTGAGGTGTGAAGTGTGACATTTGAAACCCCCTAATATTTAGTTTTTTTGCATCATAATGTAATAGGTTATTTTGCAAATAATTCAAAATGGCACACACATATATAATTATTATAAAGTGCATAAAACATTCAAAATGACATACCCATATAAATAATTACAATAAAGTGAATAAAACTCTACAAGATCAAGAAAAATCTGGAAATCTTAATTTTACACTTCAAATGAATCAACACACATTATGATTATAGAATGGTACCAATAGCCATAAATTAATCAATATTTGGAGACAAAAATGATTGATTTATAGTCAATTCACATATTTATATATTTCACTTCCCACATTTATCCAACATAATTCGTTCAAAATTACAAAAAAAAAACTGTCAACGAAATTCAGATATATTAAAAATATTATGTTACAATTATAACAATTCAATGTCAAATTAAATTGAAAATACTCAATTTAATGAATAAAATTTCATCAAGAAATCATTTTGTGCACCACAGTTAGACACAGGGTGCTCCTCGAGAAACCATAGGTGTGTTATAAGTCACAATTGTGGGTAACACCACTCGAAGCGAATTCATATTGTCAATTTTTGTGCCTTCGCCAGAAAACTCATTTCATACAACACATCTTAGGCATTTTGTCGAACAATATGGCTACATCTGTTGAAAGTGTGCGAATAACCTCGATTTTCTCTGCCAACTCTCCCCCTTTGTCATTCTTATATTTCCTTGTCTCATTCATATCTGGTTCATAAAGCAAAATAAAAGTACATAAAAAGAAAATTCAATTAAAGAGACATACAGTCAAAGTCGGTACAAGTATGGAATAATAATGACAGGTTTGGGACAGATTAGTAGCAGTTTCGGGTTAAACATGATTTGCGCTGTACAAAACCAAAGAACAAATTTTGAGATAAGTATGTCAGTACAATTAAAATAACTATAAACGTGAGCAAACCTGAAAATAGCACTAAACATGACTGAATTGGGATCAACTAGGGCTCAATTATACTGAACCGAGGTTATTTGTGCCGAATTAACGCAGTTGGCTTAATTCCGAATTACTTGGACTCAGTTAGGCTTAATTTGAACCCAAATCATACACCCAAATTCTTTTTATTTTTTACTTATAATAATATAAATAAAGTAAAATACCTTGTGCATTGCGACCTGAATATCATCACATTTTGCCACGAACACCAGAAATTGAGAACAATAGTTTAGAAATTGGGAACAATATTTTTGGACAGAGAATTCACCGATGACTATGATTGGTAAGAGAAAAAGAGAGAAAAGGCGCTGCTCTAGGGTTAGGGCCGTCGTGGATTCGAGGCGTCCCTGGACAGGCGTCGTGGTGTAGCGGCTTCGTTGGCTTAGAGGCGTCAGCGGAGAGAAACGGGTTGCTCCTTGCCATTCGCTAGAACTCACCACAAGAGGGTTTCTTCTGTGAGTGCCAGAAAGAGTAGCGCAGAGATAAGTAAAGAGAGAGAATATATGATCGATTAGAGGGGTAGGGTTCACGGGCATAAATTGAGTAGTGTTTTTTTATTAAATGATCTTGGCCTTCCATCAAAACATCAACGGTACAGATTACGAAGTCTGATATGGGAGTCCAATATTGATGTCAAGGGATCCTCCCCCTATATATATATATATATAATATAATATTTCAAGTTAGGTGTTGAAGAAAAATATCAACATTCATGGACGTGACCTAAAGAATGACATTTACGAATTATTTTGGAATATTTCCAATAGTCTGTACGAACGGACGGAATAATGTCTAAGAACAACGTTCACACGATTCGGATAAACGGTTTCAATTTTAGTATTATAATTTTATTTGTATTGATTTTGTATGTATTATTAATATTAATAATCAATATTATAATATATGTAATTTATTCTTTATGAATATTCGAATATGTCGTTTTGTTATACTTTGTTTAAATAGGATCAGACCCTAGAACCCCATGTTAGACCTGATCACAGTCTAAAATGTGCGGATTAACTGTAGATTGTCATAGATAACCATAAAATTTGCATACGATAATTCCTAACTAGTAGTGAGAGTCCCAAGCAGAAGAAGCGAAAAATATCTCGTGCCTTGAATAAAATTGAAAATGAAGTGAATTTACTATTTAGGAACATAAATTGTAATTATGCGGATATCTGTTATTTTGAGACGTTGCAATGCAAGCAGAGAAAGGTGAACAAAACCTTGGATTTTAAATTCAGATTATTCATACGCGAGAACAGAATTTTTGGGATTTGAGAAGTTCGGATTATAAAAAACTTCTCAGAACTCTAAAACTCAAATTATGTAAGTCGGTGAACTCTGCTCAATACACAACAACTAAGCAATAACAAACTTAGAAAACGACGGATCTAAAAACTTTTATTTTTGATGTCCAAAATTAGGAAGCTCAAACACAATTGTTTTTTTTTTTGAAAGTTGGGCCCTTTCGGTATACCCTAAATGTTCATCAAAAAAATTAAAAGTCTCGGCTTACAATAGTAAACAGAAAAATATAAAAAAGAACCAAAAAAGAACCGAGAAATAAATTTATTGATCCAAGTTCGGTGTGAACCTTTGGCAAGCTTTCATCCATTGTAGTGTATCTTCATAAGCTTTCATTGCCGTAGTTATCGGAGGTGAGGTCGTCGCTTGGAATATTCGTTTGTTCCTTTGTTTCCATATATTCCAATTAACCGCGGCCCATAAAATTTGCCACGGTTCCCTTTCTTCTTTCGTCTTTTTTTGCTTGTTAGACATCCATGTCTCAATTACAGAATGTGTCGGGTCCCACACCATATTTGTTTTAGTCCATCTTTGTACAAGTCTCCACGTAGCCTTAGTGTATGTGCATTGTTGGAATAGGTGTGTGGCGTTCTCATCGTATCCATTGCAAAGAGGGCAAGTGGTGTTATTTGGAAATCCTTTTTTTTGCAACACATCGGCGGTGTTAAGTCTATTGTGGAAACATAACCATAGAAAAAAAATGGATTTTGGGAGGCACTTTGATCTTCCAAAGGTCGCTTGCCCAATTGCTTATGATTCCGGGATTTCTAAGAAAATTATAAGCCGATTTAGAGGAAAACACTCCTTTGTTGTTCCATCTCCAAATTCTATTTTCGTTATGGACATCCATTTCGGTTGATACCCTATAAATGGGGAGCAATTTGACTAAATCTTTGAGGAAGTAAGACATGTTGTTGTCCGGTATGTTAGATAGATCATCGGTATTGGTCACTCCATACAATTCGTTGAGACATTGTGACCATAGATTTTCCTCATCCAAGTCAAGTTTGCAAAGAGCTTTTTGGAGTAAAGCTTTGTTTTGGGTTTTGACGTTTAGGATACCTAAACCCCCGTGTTTTTTTGGTAAGGTTAATTTTTCCCAATTTATTAAACAACTCCCTTGTTTGCATTTTTCTTCTCCTTTCCAAAGAAAAGCTCTCATTAATTTGGAGATTTCTTCGACGACCCCGATGGGTAGGGAGATAGTTTGCATGATATATGTGGGAATTGAGTTGAGGGTAGCTTTTAGAAGGGTTAGTCTTCCTCCTAGCGAGAGTAGTTTACCCTTCCAACCCGCAATTTTTTGTTGAATTTTTTTTATTAGGGGTAGAAAAATTAGTTTCGATGGCTTTAGTGTCGTGAGCGGTATACCTAGGTATTTTATTGGTATGTCTCTTTTATCACATCCTAGTAGTGTGGAGATCGTTTGGGTTAACGCGGGTGGTATGTTTATTGGATAGAAGTGCGTTTTAGTGCGATTAATTTGAAGTCCCGAAATTTCTTGGAAAATATCTAATGCCAAAGAGATTACTTTGACGTTGTTAGGGCTAGCCTCAAAAAAAAGTAGGGTATCATCCGCGTATTGTAGGAGTTTGGATTGAACGGATGCTACATTCGTTAGAAGCGGGTTAATCTTGTTGATTATTGCTTGTAGTGCATCGATTGCAATATTAAATAAAAGTGGAGATAATGGGTCTCCTTGACGTAGCCCTCTTTGGTGAAAAAAATAGGGAGAGTGGGTTCCATTTACTTTGATAGTTGAGGAGGAGGAAATGAAAAGGTTATGAATCCATTCGATCCATTTAGTAGGAAATTTTTTTCGTTGAAGCATTTTCATCATAAAGTCCCACGGGACGTTATCGAAAGCTTTGGAGATATCTATGGAGAGCATAATCGTTGGAATTTTGCTTTTTTTAAAAAAATTAAGGTACTCTCTTGCCACGAGGAAAGAGTCGGTTATTGCTCTTTTCTTTACAAAAGCCGATTGGTTTAATGGTAATAGGTCGGGTAAAAAAGGTTGTAGCCTATTTGCTAGGAGTTTGGTTATTATTTTAATTGGGATGTTAATGACGCTAATGGGACGAAAGTCTTCTATGTATAGTGGCTCCTCTTTTTTCGGTATCAAGGTTATACAAGCTTGGTTTATTCTCCATAAGTCAAGCTTATTGTCATGGAAATCGGTTATCAAGTTGCGGAAGTCGTCCGAGATTAGTGACCAATAGTCATGGACGTATTCGGCCGGCAATCCATCCGGACCACATGATTTCTTCTTTTTTAGGTTGTCGACAATAGATTGGATTTCATGTGGCGTAAAAGGGGCTATAAGGATTTGAAGATCCGGCGTATTTTCCATGTTCGGTATTAACATTTGTAGGTTAACCGTTGAGGTTGAAGGCTTCGAGCCCATTGATGCTTTGAAGTGGTTGTAGAAGGCTTGGTTAATTTGTTCGGTAGTATTTAAGATCAAATCGTTTACGATTATTTGTCCGATGTAATTTCTATTTCGTCTTTGTGAAGCAACGGCATGAAAATAAGCATTATTCCTATCCCCGAATTTGACCCATTTTGCGGAGGAACGTTGTTGCCAATACGTTTCGGATCTTAACGCTAGCTCTTGCGCTTTTATTTTTAGTTGAATTCGCAATTGGAATTCGAGTTGGCTTAGGCTTCTAGTTTCCTCCGTCTTGTCGAGCCAATTAATGAAAATTTTGTTTCTTTGCAATAGAGTATCGGGATTTTTTAAAGTTATTTTGGCCCATTTAGCTAGCTTGTCCTTTGTCTTGACAAGTTTTGTTATGAAATTCTTTGCCGAGTTGTGGGTTGCCCCGATTGATGTAGTGGCATTCCAACCCTCTTGGAATATTGTTTTAGTTTCGGGTCTCAAGAGCCATTCTCTTTCTAGGTTGTTAGATCTTGGAGATGAATTTTGTTGGACCGAAAATGATAGCTTAAGTGGTGCATGATCCGAGGTGATCATTGGTAGTTCGTTGGTTTGTATTATTGTATTCAAGTTTATGAAGTGGTGGGAGAAAAGAGCCCTATCTAGCTTAGAAAGTGTTGGGTCCGGTCTTTTGCTTGACCATGTGAAACTTCTTCCCGCAAGTGGGCTTTCCTCAAGGTTTCTCGTGTTTATGAAGTTGTTGAAATCTAAAATGTGGGATAGATGGTGGCCGTGGCCCGTTGACTCGTCTATAGATCGTATAATATTGAAGTTGCCCACTATGATCCAAGGGTAGTTGGTTTGATTTGAGTTTTGTAATTCTTGAAGGAAAGCCTCTTTTTCCTCGTGATTTGTTGGGCCATAAACATTCGTTAAAACAAAAGTAAAACCATTTGAAGTTGATAGAGTAGTCGTTAGTGAGAATTGACCTATTGTATTGTTGACTAGTCTAAAGTCGTCGGACCAACAAGTTAAGAGGCCTCCTTTAGAGTTGTGTGCTTCTTTATATTCATAAAAGTTTATGTTTTGCGGACAAATTCTTTTGATATCAAAAATATTGATAGAATTTAGTTTCGTTTCTTGAAAACAAAATAAGTTGCAACTAGACTTTCTAGTCGTGTCCTTGACAAGTTTACATTTATCGGCCTTGCCAATTCCTCGTACATTCCAAAACAAAATAGAAAGGAAATTAAAGGGTCTTAGATTCATTAAAACAACATAAGGATAATAGCCCTTGCGGCTTATATGGGCCCGTTTGGCCCTTGCGGCTCGTTCTCATCACCATAGTCTACCAAGTCCATGTAATCGTCTTCGAACCCGAACTTGTTCGTAATCTCTGCAATTTGATTTATATTAGAAACATGTGTTTTAACTAATTTATCAACAACCAGAGTTGACAAAATATTTGTTTTTGTGTTTTTTTCTAACAGAGAAGATTGTTCATTCACAATTTGAATTGTTGGGTCAATAGGCAGAATTTTTTTGTGTGTCTCACACAATTTTGGTTTAGAAGGCCCGCTTTGGCCCTCGGCCTTAGAGGGAGAAATTTCGATATTGCTAGCTAAACCTAAGCCGCACATTACTCTAATTTCGTTAATTTGCTCCAAAGACAAACTTTTTGGGTTAGACGCTTCCATTTCGAGTAATTTAATGTATTCGTTAGCTTTAGAGGTTTGGATTTTCGGCTTAACTAATTTTCTATTTGTCTTTTTCTGAACTTTTTGCGGTTTAGTCCCGTCGAAAAAAGTTATTTGTTTGTTTAATCTCGTTGAGGTTTTTCTTTTTTGATGAACATATTGAATGAATTTTTTGGCCTTTGATTTTACAGAGGATATTTTACCACCTTCATCATTTGTCAATATTTTAGAGTTTTGAGAGGAATTGACAGGAGAGGAGTTACCTTGGTTGTGGAGCAAAGAGGCGCGATCATGTCCCTCACTGATGGGCCCTTTCCCTTTTTGTTTTTTCGTTAATTTAGTAACTCGAGCCGTATTCATCTCTCCCTGCACCTCATTAATTCTCCCTCCATTTCCAAGAAGAATGGTAGTCCTCTCACTCGTAAGTTCAGTCGCAGAATTGTGCATAGCTGCTGCAGCTTTTACTTGTTGCGGCGTCGCTTGCGTTGGTTCATGGTGGACCGCGATAAGAGAGGGGACCGGTGTACAGCGTTTTCTGCCTCGTGGACCCGGAGAGATCGAGGTTTCTCGCGAGCTCGGTGTCGCGCTTCGTATCTGTGGACCGGTTGTTTGTAGTGGACTCGGAATGACGACAGTGGCGTTGCTCGTTCTATCTTGAGTTGGCTGTGAAAGAAACTCGGGGCGACGAGAATCGTGGAGAGCTTTATCGAGCGCTTCCTCGGTGACTGATTTTTGGTTCGGTGACGTCTCGAGATCGACCAATTCTTTGAGGGTGTCAATCATGATTTTCCTGTCTTCATCCCGTAATTCCCCCGAGAAGATTACTGGCGCAAGCTTGTCTTTTTCTGTGGACGGAGGGGCCAGGTTCCATAAGGTGCGGAGAACCGCCTTCCAGTCTACGAGATTTTTCCCTCTGAATTCATTAACTTCAGAGGCGTCTGCTGAAGCGTCGGATTGAAAATCACGTCCTGCTAGCGCCCTGTATCCTTCCGTGGACCTATCGGAATCTGAATTGTCTCGATTTTGAATAAACCTGGGGCGACTAGTGTTAAGGTCGTGGATCTCTCGAATCTGAGCTTCTGAAGGCGAGTAGTCGGGAGGTCTGTTGTAGAAGTGGCGCTCGTTTAGAACTGAGATCGGCCTGATTTCGATGTCATAAACGTAACCATCAGCCAAGTACGTTGTCACCGGCGGGATCCAGTTTAGGTTATGAGTTGCCACCAAGACCTCAAGAACTTGAAGGGATTTGATATTTTCGAAAGGGGTGTGGTCAATTACTGTACCGAAACCATTGCAGATTTGGGCCAGCTCCGATTCACACCACGCTTGTGGAGGCATGTTGTGGAGGTGAAGCCAAATTTTGTGTTCATAATGTAGTATTCGGGCTCCCATGGCCGGAGACCACGGGAAGCACACGAAACCGGCCTTGGATAGGATGGGGATCGAGTAGTCGAGGTAGATTCTTCTGTCCGTATCACTCGGTAATTTCAGGAGATATCTCTGGTCTCGCCAATAAACCAATTGGAAGTGCACCTGCCACTCTTTGGTTCTTGTGACGAGATTCCTCACCATCTCAAGATCGTGAACCGAAACTAAAGACGCATCGATGACTACCGCGTTGTTGAGAGCACGGAGCTCATTATTGTGTTCTGGGGTTTCCGTCATAAAGCAGTAGGTTCGGGGCACCCGATCCTCTGGCATAAGGTCCCTTGCCGGGCGACCTAGGGGGCGAGAGGCAGAGAGCTGCGACAACGCTTCGATCCTGTCCGGACAGCGCGCGAAGAGGTGAGCAGGAGAACGGCAATAAGCACAGGCCCTTGGATTACGGCATTGCTCCGTCGGGTGGCCTGAACGGACACATTTTAGGCACAATCCATGCCAGGAGATGTGCGTCGGGTCTGGTGGGAAGATGGGAGGCTGAAAACCGTCCGAATCTGTCGGAGAGTGCGGAGAGAACGGCATTTTCTTGGATCCTTGTGCCGATGAGTTCCCTGTTTCGAACCTGACGGTGTTTTGTTGACCGTGCGCCGCCACCTGCCTCCATGATTGGGTTGTTCTGCTAGCTCCGCTGCCTGCGACCGGTCTGTTGCGGTCCGGAGAAGAGCGACTGAGTAAGCGTCGAGCTTGCATTTTGAGGGTTGTGAGGCGTTGCTGTGAGTTGGTTTGGTACTGGTAATGGCGATTGTTTGGGTGGGGTTTGGAGAAGGGTTTCTTGTGTCGATGGTTTTGAGGGTAGGGGCGGAGTGACTGACGTGACTGTTGCGCGGGGAAGACGCGAGAGAGTCTCTTCCATCCATCTCCCTCATCGATCAGTTTTAGCTTTCCTCTCAATTTTGAAATTTCTCCATGGAGTCGTCCTTTTGGGGGAGGAAAGTAGGAGAGAGAGGGAGCCATGATTTTTTAGGTATCTCAAACACAATTGTTAACAGATATAAACATTCTTTCTATTTTTACACCCTCCTTCCCCGGGCATTTATTCAGTTATACTAACGATTTATATATAACAGTGTAAAATTTATTGTTTTTCCATCAAATAAATTATGCAGTGTAATTTCAGAATTTTTCGTTCATTTTCCTCGTGCCAAGAAATCCTGGCAATATCCATGGCTGCCTAGATCTAAGTAATAGTAATTCATACGACACCTGGGGCATGTTCGCTAGGATAGTTTTGTTTCGCGGATTGATAAGTTTTTGATGATTTGAGAATTTTGTGATTTGGAGTGTTCGGTTGGCCTATAGATATAGGAAATACAATTGTTTTGAGTTTTAAAACTTAAAAAAGCAAGAAAATCAAGGACAAATATTTGGGTTTCAAATCTTACTTATTATTACATAGATATTATGTTACACGGATACTTCAAAAATGCAGAAGTATCATGAGGATCAGGTCCGGTCCTGTGTTTTTGGAGGCCTATGACGAATATTAATAGGAGGACAAGAATTTTGACAAAAAATATTTCTTATGATTTCAAAAATTACTAAATAATTTTTTAAATTACTTAAAATATATGATTCCGTTGAAATTTGCTGAAATGTCATTTAAGTGATGAATTTTACCACTTTGACTGAAATTTAAGAAAAAAAATACAAAAATTTGATAAAATTTAGAGCAAAATTTTAACTTGATACACTAATAATTGCTAAACAAACAAAAAAGAATTGAACAAAATACAAACAAATACCTTGACTGGTATTTGGAGTAATTGACAGGTATCTTCTCCGAGTCTCTGATTGGCTGGCGACGTCATGCGAGGGTGAATTGGTGAGGAACTTTTCTAAAATTCAACCTAGAAATTGATGAAATTGAACCTAAATTGACATGAAAATGACGAAATTAAACCTGAATTTGTCTAGCGAGGTAAATCAATGAGCTCACTAGCGATCCTCTGGTGAAAACAGATTCTCTGCTGCACATTCTTTTATTTCTCTAAATTGCAACACATCCTTTTATTTCTTCAATTTTCAATACAGAAATTGCAACACATCCTTTTATTTCTCTAAATTGACTCGAAGTTACAAGAAAATTGAAGAAAAAAGAAGAAGTGAAATCACAAGAAATTGAAGATAAATTTGTAGAGAAGAGTGCCGCAGCGAAGAGTGTGAAGAATCGAAGAGGAACTGATGAAAAAGTGGCAAAAAAATCTATGAAATGTACTGCCGCAGCGAACACAATGGCGAAGAGGAGCTGAAGCGTGTGAATTCGAAAAGGAGAAGCACTCTCCCTGACCCCTGTCATCGTCGCAGGCTGCTGCATCGCGTCGCAGTCGCGTCACAAGTCGTACGTTCAGGTCGCAGAGCACATAACACACAAGCGATCACTAGAGTTTGCTAGGGGAGGGACTGATGCTAGTTGCGGATCCGGATCCATGCACTAATGGGTCCGGTGCATATAAAAGGAAGTAGGTCAGGTTGGTATTAGTATGCATAATTGATTTTTATGTAAAAAGAGAGGTCTATTGGGAAATGGAGGCCTCTGACCCGGGCCAACTGGGCCAAAGCCCAAGGCCGGGCCTGATGAGGATACATATATCCGATACATATACATGTACGATACGACTCGGATACGTATCGGATACGCCACATGCGTATTTGATTATTTTAATATTATTATTTTCGAATACGATGGGGATAAGGCATGATATGGCTGGGATACGTTCAAGATACGGTTGAGATATTCTATTTAGGATACTTCGGCCCATTATATATTTTGGCCCATAATATTTTTAAATAAATTATATAGAACACTTCTAGGATACTTTTAGAATAAATTTATGATACTTTAGTGATATTTGTATTTTTATGTTGATTTTATTTATTGTCATGATATTTAATTTATTATTTATTTATTTATTATATACAATATAAATATATTAAAATAATAATTATATAGCCGTATCCGTATCCGTGATATTTTAAAAATTGTCGTATCGCCGTATCCGTATCGTATCGGATACGATACTCGTACCCGTATCCGTGCAACATAACATAAATATAATTTTAAACCTGCTGAGAATCTGACACATGCCATGTTCTTTGCCGACCAAGTCGTCGTTTTTTTTTCTCAGAATTTTTCAAGTTTGACATTTCGCAAGGCATATATGTAATTACAACACAAAAGAAAGAAGCAAAAACGCAAAAAAAAAATACAATAAACTGTAACAAACTCGCGCAATTGCGCGGAAATAGCGTTGGTGGGTTATAATTTAAGGTCTATGCTAGAATTTATCAAGTATTGAAATGTTTGAACTTCATGTATTTAACCCCTTAAATTTTCTCTTTTATAAATTTACTTTGTCATATTTTCAATAGCGTTAAGTTTTTAATGCAAATAATTAATTTCTATAATTTTTGAGTAATATGATTTTTTAGATAATTTTTATTTTTTGAAGTAGTAGATATGATATTTTCGGATTTTAGTGAGGTATATATGTAAAGAAAAATTATACTCTTTTCCATCATTTCACCTTCAAAATCATGATGGGATAAGCATGACATTTTTTGATCATGCTTACCATTTCATACTCCCAATTTGCACTTAATTAATTAAGTATTCAATTAATACATAAATAGAATACAATTAAAAGTCCATTAAATTAACTTCTAATTAAACTAATCGATGGTCCAATGAACTAATTTTCAATCAAAATAATTAAATTAAAATTACAAAATTAATTGGGGGATATTTTGGATGCAAATGGGAGTTCCCAATTAATCGTGATATCATGATGACACCATCACTATTAATATGGTGATAACTGATATATGGGGGTATAGTAGAAGGGCTCATATGTAAATTCCTGTGTTGAGCGGATACGGATACGAGTATCGTATTTGATACGATACCGATATGACGATACTGCAATTTTCAAAAAATCTAGGATACGATACGTTATATATGTATATTATTTAATTTTATTTTAGTATAATTAAATATATATATTTAAATAATTTTATTATTTTTTTTATAAAAATCAAGATGTATTATCTATTTGGATATTTTAAGAATAAGTAAAATAAAAAAGGGAAATTTTGGTATCTAGACCAAATAGGTTCGGTATTATCCAAAATGGACATCAAAGTTCGAAAATTTAAAAAATAACACTTTCGACATTTGAAAAGTCGAACACTTTCAAATCCATCGACCTTTCAAAAGTCGAACACTTTCAATCCTTAATCACTTACTAATGATAATTATCTTTATTAAAAACTGTCAACTTTTCAAATGTCGAAAAAAAATGTTCGACATTTCAAAGGTCGAACAGTTTGTATTCGGTGTATGCATAAATAGGGAAAAATGTGTGTGAGAGAGAGAGGAAACGTGAGGGGGAGAGAGTGGGGACAAGGGGAAATGTAAGAGGGAGAGGGGGGACGGAAACGTGAGGGAGTGGGTGGGACAGAATTTGGAAGAGAGAGAGAGAGAGAGAGGGAGAGTTGGTGGGTGGGTGTGATCCAAAATGGACAGAATTTGGAAGAGAGAGAGAGAGAGGGAGAGTGGGACCCAAAATGGACATAATTTGGAAGAGAGAGAGAGTGAGTGAGTGAGTGGGTGGGTGGGTGGGACCCAAAAATGGACAGAATTTGGAGAGTGGGGACCGAAATGGGGATTTTGTATAAATAGCAAAATTGTTGGATTTTTCAAATGTCGGAAGTTTTTTAATTGCAGAAATTGGTCGACTTTTCAAAAAAAATTTATTCTCCTTCAAAATGTATCCACCGAATTCTCTATTATTTAACTATTATATTTAATTAAAGTGATAATTACAACATATCATTAAATATTAATTAATATTTATTCCAATTTATGAATTCGAATAAATATTAATTATGTATTAAGTTAATAACTAACAACATAATTAATATTTCAATAATAGAGAATTCAGTGGGTACATTTGAATTCATAAATATTAATTTTATTGTTAGCTATTAACTTAATACATAATTAATATTTATTCGAATTCATAAATTAGAATAAATATTAGTTAATACTTAATGATATGTTGTAATTATCACGTTAATTAAATGTAATAGTTAAATAATGGAGAATTCTGTGCGTACATTTTGAGGGAGAATAAATTTTTTTTTTTTCAAAAACACTGTAGCAAACATGTAGCGGCGGTATTTAAAAACCCGAAAGGGATTATTTTTGGAATATTTGCGAAAAGGGGGTTATTTTTGAAATATTTGCGAAAAGGAGGTTAGTTTTTGAATTTTTATTCTAAAAGGGGCTACATGCATAAATGCTCCTTTTTCAAATTTTCGAACTTTGGTGTCCATTTTGGGTAATACCGAACTTATTTGGTCTAGATACCAAAATTTCCCTAAAAAAATATATGATGTAAAAAATTATTGAGTTGTAAAAATATTGGATTTTTTTATGTTGGACCAAAAAACAAAAAAATAATGGGCCTGACGTATCAAATCGCATCTAGATGCATTCGAACTATATCCAGCCGTATCGAAAACGTATCGTGCCGTATCGGAACCGTATCGTGCCGTATCAGAACCGTATCCGTTCAAATTTATATGTTAAAATAATTCGATACGTCACGTGACGTATCGGTGCCGTATTTTTATCCGACACGTATTCGATAACGGTACGATTCATTTTTTGAAGTATCAAAACATAAGTAAATTCCCTTTTTTTTCGACTTGGGCGGCGCAAACTATGAGTTGACTTCCTAGCTAAAAATACATTGCCTAAACATTACGTCTGTGTAGCCTGTGTCAGTGTGGAGTGGTTCACTCTATTTAAACTAAAGTATTAACACTAATTGAGTTTCATAGACGTAATTCATGAGATTTTTTTTTAAATATTATGTATATAATGGTTCTCGTCTCATTTATTTTGTCAAGAAAAGTATTATTATATTTGTTGTATTTCTTCTGATTAATTTTTTTCGAAGTTATTTAGGTTTATACATTGAAAGTCCTGTTATTTTTTAAATTATTACAATGACATAATAATATTTCATTTACTTTTATTTTTATAAAATAACATTTTTTTTTCTTTCGGAAACTCATTTAATTTCTTTTAATATTTTTTTTAACTTATGCTTAGTCATACTTTATCAAAATACTTATTTTTAATATTTTTTAATAATGTTAAGTAGCTATGTTGATTTGTTTCATTTTTTTGATTCATCTAAATTATGAAAACTTTTTGTTTTATATTTTTCTATTTATTTATTTTTATTTGCATGGATTGTATTCGATTTTACATTGTTCATTATTTTTTTCCCACGTAATTAGTTGAGAAATATTTGTAAAGATAACATTGAAGTAGTTTTTGTATACTTGAATTTGTGACCGTATAATTTTTTTTTCACACTTGAATTGTTTTGAGAAAAATAAAATATATATTTTAAAGAATATAAATGTCTTTCTTTTGACACATGAATAATTAATTCATGTTGATTGTCTTTAAGCATGTTATCAAAATAGAAATATATAATGTTTATTTTAACGTTGTTTTAAGACTCTTTGCTTATTATATATTGTAATTTAAATTTTGAATTATATATATATTATGTTATTAAACTACATCGTATAATTATAATTATAATGTATATAACGATCATAAATTGTAATTTATACATGTTTAATTTCATTATTAAGTTAACTTACAAAAAGATTTCTCATAAGTAATTAGAACGTTTATATCATACTAAATAATCAAAACTCACAACGCAACATGAGTAATTTCTTAGTTGATTTTAACATTTAAATAAATATATCTTAAATCTATGTTGCATAAAAATACAGATATCTTATCTAACACGATAAATTTACGACGAAATGATCATTTACAAAAAGCTTAACATACAATAAATTTATATATAATACCACTAGAATCATTTTGTTTTACTAATTATTATTAAAATATCTAGCATAACGAAATATTTTATATCTGCGTGATAGACAATTTATTATAAAATAAATGTTATTATATACAAGATAATACTTGATTTTACTACAAAAATTCCAAGTTATAAAACAAAACAAAAATGAATAAAATTTTAGTAAAATTTATGATCATAATTTTCGTTATAAATATAAGAACGTGCAGAGTTTATGTTACATTGACCTTGCAATATATAAATACTAGCGTGGTACCCGCGCAAATGCGCGGGTTTGTTTTTTGAAATCACAGCTGTTTTATGTTTTTGATTCGACTTGTATTTTGTGTTGTTTGTTCTGTCTGTGTGTTCTATTTTATTTTCGCCCAAAATTCATATGGACGCGAATAGTTTGAGCACAAAACAATTATGGAAAGTTGACATTGCAGTTTTCATGTTCACACAACTATTAATAGTTGTGATATTGTACAATGCCAAAAATAATTTTTTCTTGTCATTGTTTTCTTCGACAAAACAAAATGGAACAAAATTGGGACAATTTTTTTTTTCTTCGACCTTGTCTTTTCTTCAAGCTTCCTCGTCATCTGACCTGAAAAGAGACATGCATGTGCTTATTAACATTAATTTTTTTTTTATTTATGTTTTTGCTTCTTTTGTTATTTACCAATTTGCACGGAAGTTGATGCCTTCTCTTTGAACAGATTTGTCATATTATTATACACGTATTGTTGTTGTATCTCGTGTTTGGTATTGATATCATTGACACATTTCATTCGATGATTCATGGCAAAATGAACTTATCATGCATTAAAGTAACTAATATAATCAATATATGCATTAAAGTAACTTATCATTCATTCGATGATTCATGGCAAAATGAACTTATAACGCATTCAATATATATTGTTGGCATGTAACCATTTAGACATACATAATCTTATACAAATTATTCATAACATAAATTCAAATAAAATTCACTTGGATAACCTGCCCAAATTTGCATATCACGCCAAGCAACCAAAAAAAACAAAAATACCATAAATATCATAAAAGTCTGAAATATCGTATATACCCTTTAAAATTTTCAAATATCATATTTATGCTTTTTAGAAATGTGAAAATATCATATATGCCCTTGTAAAAAAATGAAATATGGTATCTACATTCTCAAAATATGCCCTTGTAAAAATATCATATATATGCCCTTGTAAAAATATGAAATATCATATTTATTGGTTTCACATGAGATGCCTAATTTAGCCTTTATGAAATATGGTATCTACATTCTCAAAATATGAAATATCACATTAACCCGTCTTATAATGTAATATATCGTATTTACCCTTCTCAAACCTCCAATTTCATATTTATCTTTTTCAACCCTAAATAATATACCCTGTTCACAGTTCAAAATATCATATTCACCATTCAAAAGTCCAAAACATCCTATGTACCCACTAAAAATACAATGGAGAAAATGGATGAATAATTGGCCATCCAACTCGGTAACCATTCCTGTTGAAGAAGAATAAAAGAAATCACCAGCTAAAGATACACTATTGATTTTTTTTTGTTCTACAGAGCCATAAAAGCAATAATATTGTCCGGTTTTATAAGGGCTGAAACGGAAAAAAAAAATTACCTTAATTTGGTGTTCTTTGCAATGCTGACTGGAATTGTACATTCTGAAAGTAGATTGGCGCTCTCAGTCTGAGTATGGTAGAAATTTGGCCCCATCATCATTATCCTAAAATAGTTCCATTAACACTTAATTCATTAGTTAATAAAAAAAGGGAATCATAACAATAAATCACCTTCAGTTCTAAAAGGGAGTCAGGTCGGTACCGAGTGTGAATTATTGAGTGCTCAATCTTGCATTTGCACCAAAAACACTCATCCGGAATTAATTGAATCAACCTCCTGTTTAAGGAAATTAGCAAAATTATGAATGTGGCCCAAACAAATACACAAACTTTCCTATAACCCCTCCAAATTACTGAGAATTGCAAGAAAATACAACCAAACTATTTTTTTATAGTAAAATATAATGGAGAAAATTCAGCATAAAAAAAACTGAAGAAAATTTGCAAAAATAACTTGGAAATTTCAAAAATCCCAAATCAACCCAAGAATTGTTATTTCCTCAAAATACCCCTGCAATGCAGAAATTGACCTCGAACATTATTAATGGGAATTAAAAGAATTAATTACATGAATTGAAGTGACGACTTTCCTTTCCCTGATTTTATTATATTTTTGCTTCTTAGTCTCTCTTTTCAGTCCCTGCCATGGCACACTGTACTAAAAGGGCTTCAGCTCATCGAACATACAGTTATTTTTTTGCGCGCATAATTTAAAAACGAAAGCATTAGATTTTTTTTTAAATTCGAAAGCTAAAGGGGATTTTTGTAAATTGTACTAATTATTACCTCTATGACTATCCTCTTCTATTCCTCTCTTTCAGCGCCGACTACTCAGACCTAACCCTACAAATGTAAAAGGAATTAGCAAAATTAGCATAAAATCGAAACTACGAAAAGAATCGACAGAAATCAAACCAAAATTAGCACCGGAAAACATCACCAAACCCATTCGAATCGAATCAAAACGAAACACAATACGAAAAAACGAAAAAAAAATGGCCTGACACGCTTCAGCGTCACACTTCGTTTGACATGAAAACTGAACCGGCGACCCCGTGTGAGAGATGATTATTTTCCCGCCTGCTCCGCCTCGCGCAGCTAGCAGCTTTGCTCTCTCTTGGCTCATAAATATATACATTAAGAACATAATATATGCAACAAACTATTTCTTTGATTAATAATATATGTCTGAAAAACCTATTTTAAGAAATATATATATATAGATTAATTAATAGTACATATATAGCAACAATGCTAGGTTTTACCTTGATAATGGACAATTCATACTGAAGTTCTTTCTAAAAAAATGAACGATTTTGAAAAAAAATCAATGCCTCATAAATGATAAAGAATTAGAAACTACCTTTTTTGCTAAATTACATTACTAAGTTGTTTCTTGTGGGGGCAATTTGGTAATTGAGCAGGGATCCGCTTTTATACGACTCCCAAAACAGGGCATGTATTTGTGCTTGTCCCTGTAATTCGATAGGTAAAAAAATAAGACAAAAAATGACTTAACAAAAGTAATAATCTGAAATAGAAAAAGGGTAAAAAAGTAAATTTGCAAACCTTCGAAATTGGTGCGAGGAATTGGCGGTACGCTGGCATCTGCGAGACCCGCCTTGATACCGCACCAGGCCCGCATCAGGGGGACCTGTCTCCAGCCCATCCCAGACCCTCATTGGTGAGACTCGCCCCCACCCCGTCCTAGACCCGCGTGTCCGTCACTGCCCCGTCTCCAGCCTGGAACCAGCGATGTCGTGGCTCTTCTCACGGATTTCTCGCCAAACACCGTCGCCCTACTGTCGCCGCTAGGTCATCCTGGCCAACCTTCCGTCACGTTTTGGCCGCTAGGTTTCAACGCTAGGGTTTTCCGACACTCCATCTTTCGTTTTCTCTTTTTCTCTTTTTTCTGAGTGGGGGAGAATTTATTATTGAAGTACAGTAACATATGAACAGTTGATGAACAGTAACATGTGAACAGTGCAGGCGACGTGGTCGCATGAAGAGAAAGGGCAATGTTCAGCATTAGATCTATTTTAAGATATCAAGACACTAATATATATATTTTATTGAATTTTCAATTATAGTTTGGGTGTACATATATATACATTACATTAAAAATTAAACAATTAATTAGTTTACATAGTATAAAAACCATAACGAAACGCGAATAATTTTTCTGGTTAGTATAATATTGGAATTATTAATTTCTCGTTTCATTTAATCATTCTTTAGATTATTAATAAAAATAATTTTACTCTTTGCTTTCAGTTATAAAAACAATACATTAATAGATTAATAGATGTTCGTTTCCATTATTATTTTTATATTTTATTCCTTTCTTTAACTCGTGTATACATTATTGAATCATAATTTCAAAATATTTTTGGAATCATAATTTTTCTTACTACTGCCCAATCAAACATAGAGCGGTAAAACTTTTAAATTGCTAAGATATTCATGAATTTGATAAATATATCTATTTGAAAATATAATTTTAATTGATTTTGAAGAACATGATCTGTATTTATAACATGAGATCTAATCGATTAAGAAAATTGACGTCTTGTTAATAATACGTATATGCTTATAAATTACTAAATAACCTGATTATTTTTTTATCATTATACTGAAAATTTCCTCTTTTTTGAATTGAAAGTTCTTAACAATATCCAATTAGATCTACGTAATTATCAAATAATCATATGTTGAGTATGAGAAACAAAAAATCATATGTCGCGAGAGATTATGGATCCAATTTTCATTGACATAAATGGATGGAGGACACATGCGCCTTCTCCATTTATTATCTAAAAAAAAATTAGCAAATAATATTGTCCATTATTTGCTCTCATTTAACATATACATACTTTTTTTCATATTATCTGAATTATTATTTTTAGCCATTCCAATTTTATGTCTTGTTTTTTTTTTCCTTTTGGATTGAAGCGATAAGTTAGTTAATTGGTTATTTGATTTTGTATATTGTTGAATTCTTGACTTATTATTTTCAATTTAAACATTAAGATTGTTATTGTTTTATTTGAACATGCTTGTATTATTTTTCAAGTAATAACATAAACATAACCATAAACTCAGAATTCATTTGAGATATTTAAAAAAAATATATTGTTCATGTCGAAGACTGTGCACTCCATTGAAATACGCTCCATGTATAAACTATAAATAAAATAGAGAGGTGACAAATTGATTTTTTTTTTTTTTCAATTTTGATCACATTTTGTACATTAAAAATGACCGGCATCCATCATCTGTGTTTTTATATCTTTTTTAGATGCATCAGACATTTTAGATTTTGAATAAATGATATGATTACACAAACGAACCACAAATATGACACAAATATTTAACTTTGCAATATTAATTATTTATGTATGAAATTCAAATCAAACACAAACTTATTTATTTGTGTAACATTTGTGATTGATTTGTGTGATCATATCATTACTCATGTAGAGTAATGTTATATTCTTTTGTATGTACATTTAAAATTAATATTATACTTTTTAGATTCATGTTATATTTTTTCAAACTTTCACGTGTCCCGCTCCTATTGATGGAGATCCCTTACAAATATCAAAGATGGAAAAAATATTTTTTTTCGAAGATCTAATTAGAGATGTACATAGTTGAGTTTGGCAGATTTTAATTGAAATTATAACCCAATCCAATTAGAACATGTTTTGTTTTTTCCAACTTGGCCTAGTCCATGATACTTACAAAAATTCCAAGCCCATCTTAGACGGATTGAAATTATCAAAGACGATCTAATTAGAGATGTACACTCTAGATCTAAGTAGATCTAATTGATTGCTATACAAAATACCAAATAATAATATGGATAAAATTATTTTTGGGTAACGCTATTGCAAAATCTAATATGATTAACAAAAAATAATTTTTGTAAAAATCAGATTAATAATCATTTTACTCTCACTTATGATGATTGTTATTTATTCTTTTATATGCAAACAATATATATTATCATTCCTAAAGTAAAAATTAAAATCTACATAAATAAATAAAATTACTCATATATCTTCTTGATAATGGATATTATAACATAAAATAAAACAAAATAAGCTCTTGAATCTTCAAAATTGAAAAATAATTATATTTTATCTTCGTGTTTGGAAAAAAAATGGTAGCCAATAATACCCAATTTAAAATTTGAAAATTATTATTTATAATATATTGATTCAATAAAATTGTGCAAGTTATTTTTAAAAATTATGATTGTTTACAATTGACATTTTGTATAATTTATGTAATGTAATAATGTTAATAAATAAAAGTATTAAATAGTACTCATTAGAAATGAGGGCAAAATAGTTGTTTTGTAGAATTTTTTAGAATTTTCTCTTTGTTAAATTATGTTAGCTATTGCAAATAGTATCACACTATTTTTATCAAGAAAAATATCTGTTAATAACTATTTGCATGCTTATATTTATCGAGCTCCATAATAATTTATAGTTTTGTAATTATAACCATCGAGAAAATGTTAGATAAAACTTCCCAAAAACTTATTTTCCAAATATATAACAGAAGAATATATATTTTTATATAATAAAAAAGTAGAAGACAAAAAGAATTAGAGTTCCAAAAATACATGAAAACAAAAATAAATAAATAAATAAACAACCAATATGTAAAAGTCAAATCCTATTTTTGGTACTCTAATTATTCTTATCATATTTTTTGTACAATAGATAAATAAAAGTCAAATGATATATACAAAGCCACAAAATCATTGTACCAAATATATATAAAAAACCAATATTTTAACATGAAAATATTTCTTTCTAATATATTTTTCATTCACCTCATTTGCATTATATAAATTACTAGCATTACCCCCGCGCAATTGCGCGGGGCTGTTCGGGTTTATAAGTAATGTAGTTGAAAAAAATTGTTGTTCATTTTGTGTATGTGACTTTCTTTTTGTAATCATTATTATATGTGTAATTTAGTGTGTTGTGTGCGAGTGAAATTTTGTAGCAAAAATCGTTTGAATATTTTAAGAGCCGGATTTCTTGAATAATTCAAACGGTTATTGCTAAAAAAATTATCTATATTTTATGCTTCATAAGTAAAATAAGGAAAAAGAACGAATGAGTCGTAATGAAATTTATTAAGAACATAATAGTTCAGAAAACATTGCTGAAAAAAAGATTGTTTTTAATTTCACAAATCCTTAATTTCTTTACATATTTAGCACAAATATTTTTCGTCCTTTGTGTGGTCAGCCAACAACAAAGTTTGACGATGTCATCGCTAACCGTTTCGTTCGAACCTTTAATTTAAATTATGTCATGATTATTCGCACATCCATGATTTGGTATATTTTTAACCCCCTAATTTTTTTTGGATATTATAAAAAATTCTCTATCTTTTCGTAAACTCCAAAAAAAAAAAACTCTTTACCAAACTTTTATTTTAAAATACTTCTTATGGATGATATTAATTTTTTTTTTCCCAAAATACCCTCCAAATCTCATATGTAATAATTAAAACTTATTTTTGTTATTTTTTTATTAATTTTAAGAAAATTCATAAACACTTCTTAACACGTAGTGATTTAAAAAAATTTAAATTATTACATATTTTTTTTATATAATTTTAATATTACATTCTTTATTCATAAAAAAACTAACATTAAATGATAATAAATAAACATCTTGCAAATATATTCATAGAAAATATCTATTTAAACATCTATTTTTTATGTTAGTTTTCTTTTTATGTATTTTTTAATAGTTTTGTGATATTTTATTTTTAAATATTTGCAAGATGTTCTTTTATTAATATTGTTCAACTTATTAGAATTTTATTTTAGTTTTTCAAGAAAAATAATAAAGGACCAAAATGTAAATTTTAAAACTTCGAAGGACCAAAATCCAAATATAAAGGACCAAAATGTGAAAAAAGGACCAAAATATAATTTTTTTTAAAAAATAGGACCAATTTGAGGCCCCTGGACTAAAATGTAAATTTCAAAACTTCGAAGGGCAAAAATGCAAATATAAAGTACCAAAATGTAAAAAAAAAAGGACCAAAATGTAATTTTTTTTCGAAAAAAGGACCAAATGTAAAAAAAATATTTTTTTTCAAAACTTCGAAGGGCCAAAATGCAAATATAAAGGAACAAAATGTAAAACAAAAAAGGACCAAAATGTAATTTTTTTTCGAAAAAAGGACCAAAATGTAAAAAAAATATTTGTTTTTACAAATAGGTCCCTGGTGACGTGGCTGCACCAGGCAAGAAAAATAATAAAGGACCAAAATATAAATTTTAAAACTTCGAAGGACCAAAATGCAAATATAAAGGACCAAAATGTGAAAAAAGGACCAAAATATAATTTTTTTTAAAAAATAGGACCAATTTGAGTCCCCTGGATTAAAATGTAAATTTCAAAACTTCGAAGGGCCAAAATGCAAATATGAAGGACCAAAATGTAAAAAAAAAAGGACCAAAATGTAATTTTTTTTACTGAAAAAGAACCAATTTGTAAATAAAAAAGGACCAAAATGTAAAACAAATTTTTTTTTTTACAAATAGGCCCCTGGTGACGTGGCTGCACCAGGAGGCAGCAAATCCCCTTGCATTAGTATATAGTATAGAGTATAGATAGGCAATTGTATTCGAAACGGTTGAAAATAACGAGTCATGAGTGATGAGAGCATCGCAATAACTATTTAAATACGTCAACCACTCGCTACACGATGCCACAGAAGAAATGGTTCAGCTTCCCCATAACCCCATAAACTATCTCCTGTGTATCAAACTTTCACTCTTTCAGTCCATTTCTCCATTAGTACGCACTCTCTCCTCTCTTCTCCACCATGGCGATAGCAGCATCAATGGCAGAGCTATTGAGCTCCTCAACCCTAGTACTCATCTCAATTTCTCTCGTATCCATAACCATTACTCTCCATTATCTCTTCAAAACTACAAATCGTTCGACCCTTCCACCAACCCCATTTGCTTTACCAATCATTGGCCATCTTCACCTCCTCGGCCCTCTTCCTCACAGATCCCTCCATCATCTCGCGCTCCGCCTCGGACCTCTTTTCCGCCTCCGTCTCGGCCAGTTCAATTGCTTGGTCGCCTCCTCAGCTTCTACAGTCAAACAAATTCTAAAGTCCCATGAATCCTCCTTGTCTGATCGTCCAATTAACTCAGCCATTGAGTACCTCTTCTACGAGGGCTCTGATTTTACTTTCAGCCCTTACGGCCCATATTGGCGCTTTATCAGAAAACTCTGCATGTCTCAACTCCTCGGCGGCCAGACTCTCGATTTCCAGTACCAAATTCGACATGAGGAGGTTCATACGCTCGTCAGAACCTTGTTCGAAGAGTAAGAACGGCAAAGAGGTCAATATGGATGGAGAATTTGTCAAATTGGCGAATAATATCATAACACGCATGTCAATTGGGAAACAATGGGCCGAAGGGGATCAGGAGGCGGCAGAGGTGAAGGCCGTGGTGACCGAGGTACCGGAGCTCTCTGGCGCATTTAACATGAAGGATTATATATGGATACTCAATAAATTAGGGCTTGATTTGCAAGGGATAGGGAAAAGGGTGAAAACGGTGAGGGAAAGATTCGATCGGATGATGGAGAGAGTTTTGAGTGAGAAGAAGGCACGACGAAGGGAGAGAGAGAAGGGTAATGGTGGAGAGATAACGACGAAAGAGAACAAGGATATTTTAGATATGCTACTGGATATACACGAGGACGAAGAAGCCGAGATAAAACTCACTATGAACAATATCAAAGCTTTCATTATGGTAACAATTTATTCATTAATCTCGTGTTAAATTTTTCTTTATAATTTATTCATTAATATCGGGTTACAAATTAGGACATGTTTGTAGCCGGCACGGACACGACATCATTAACAATGGGGTGGGCCTTAGCAGAGCTAATAAACCACCCACGAGTTCTACAAAAAGCCGCACAAGAAATAGACGCAATAGTCGGCAAAGAAAGATTCGTCGACGAAAAAGACATTCCTCAACTCCCTTATCTCCAAGCAATTATCAAAGAAACCTTACGTCTCCACCCAACCGGTCCCATAATAGCTCGCGTCTGCACCAAAGACTGCACAATCGATAACTACGTGATGCCAGCTGGCACGACGCTATTCGTCAACGTTTGGGCAGTCGGTAGGGATCCTGATTGCTGGGAGAACTCGTCGGAGTTCTGCCCAGAAAGATTTCTCGGGCAACCCGAGATAGACGTAAGAGGGCAGAGTTATCAGTTCTTGCCGTTCGGGACCGGGCGGAGGATCTGCCCGGGAATTACACTGGCCATGCTTGTCGTGCAAACTACAATTGCGACGATGATCCAATGTTTCGATTGGAAAGTGAAAGACGGAGGACTCGCTGACATGGCGGAGGGGGCTGGAATGACTTTGTCTAGGGCAAAACCACTTTTGTGTGTGCCGGTTCTGCGCCTTGATTTGTTGCATTCGTTCGACTCTGAAATTTAACGAGATAAAATATTTGAACGACTCGTATAGTTATAGCAACTTATTACAAAGACATTATTAAATATAATCATTTTTTGTTTTTATACATAAATTGTTATGATAATAAATATATTTATTTTGTAATATGTATTCGATTTTGAAATCCTAGAAAATTGTATGTAGTTCTATGATTACAACCACAAAAAGATAGGATATATAAATCCTTGATTAAATTAGATTAGCTTGCCAGGTCACATTAATCATATATCCACATCACATTGACCTGTCCTACAAAAAAGAACGAAATAAAATGGCCCTTTTGCTCATTTTCCTAAATTATTTACTTGATTGAAAATAAATTTGTACGTATGAATCCCCAGTAATTTTCCTCAATGACCCCTTTGCAAAAAAATTTCTCTGGCCCCTCAACTTTGTACATATTATGTAAAATGTAAAAAAACAAGGTCTAAATAGAAAATAATCCAGGGGCACATGTAAAAAAACAAGGTCTTGGAAGTTTTCCCTCTACTTCTTATCCAGTTAAAACACGAAATAACCTTGCTTTTCACTCCAATTTCTAGCGAAATTTCTCTACTTGCGAGAGTTTCCAATGATTGGGATCGATTGTTAACAATTGGCGACGGATCAAGGTAATCAAGTTCATATGATCTTGTTTTAATTTGACTTCTTTCTTTTGGTAAAAGTTCGCCGCTTTTGTCGCCACTCTTGTGATGCATTTGAGATCGAGATACCATTTTTTCGTAATTGGTATTAGGTTCTGTGAATTAATCGCACTCAAAAGAAATTTGGTCAATTAATCTGATCAGCATTTTCATTTGCATTTGATTCTTTTGGATCTGTAAAAGTATTGAGCTAGATCCATTACTCCCGTATTAAACTAGATCCAATACTTCCGATTTATGAATTTTTTGAAATTTGTTAGAATTTAGGAAATTTTGTGGTTTTTATCCAAATTAGAGTTAGATCGAATCAAACCTGTTAATTTCACTTTTATTTCTTACCAAACGTAAACTTCAGTGATCAAATTGAATTCTTTATGCTGACAATTCCCAAAATTTCTCTTTCAAATTATCTACAGCTTATTCACAACCACTCATTAAAAGATGGTATCTGTAAACTTGGGAATACTCCATTACGTACTAGACCACATTTATGGCACGATTCTCCATCGTGCAAAAATCGGCACTCCATTCTTCTCCAAAGGATGGGGCGGTACCCAACTCGTACTCCTCGAGCAAATGGTACGCCAGCTCTTTCCCGACGCCGCCACCCTGGCATGGCCTCCAGCTGCCATCTGTCCTGCTTGGAAAACCGTGTGGGAAACCAACAATGCAAAATTAACAGAGGGCATTTTCGAAACTACACTCGATGAAAGGCTAATTCACGCTTTGCCTCCTGAGAGTCGCATTGCTAGAGTTGCTTTTTTGACTCCCAAGAATGTCCCCCCCGAACAAATGTCTTGCGTTGTCCACCTCGCAGGTACCTGAAATTTACAATTTAGCCCCTGCTTCATGCCTAATTTGCAAAAAGGTCCTTACATATAAATTGATAGGGACGGGAGATCACACATTTGAAAGAAGGCTAAGACTAGGTGGTCCCCTTTTGAAGGAAAACATTGCAACTATGGTGCTCGAGAGGTAAGCAAGATAATAACTATGTACTTTGCATGATGATATAAGAATAAATATAATTAATTATATACTTGTATAATGCAGTCCATTTTATGGGAAGAGAAGGCCGAAATTGCAAAAGGGATCGAGGCTATTATGCGTGAGCGATTTATTGCTCTTAGGAAAAGCAACCATTGATGAATCGAGATGCCTTTTGCATTGGTTAGACTCTCACGCTGGTTTCGGCAAAACTGGCATTTGTGGTCTCAGCATGGGTAATAATGATATTATCAAAGTTTTTATTAAATCCCAAAGTAATTAATTAAATCTTCCTTTTTTGTTTTTAAAGGTGGGGTCCACGCAGCAATGGTGGGGGCTTTACATCCGAGCCCAATTGCGACGTTACCATTTTTAGCGCCACATTCTGCAGTGGTCCCCTTTTGCGAGGGAGTTTACCAACACGCCACAGCATGGGACGCACTGAAACAAGATACAGAAAATCCCTTGTTCGACTCTGACGATCGTCAGACAGAAGTCACGCTCGATCAAGTCCGAGAGAAACTCCGCTCCGTTCTTTCTCTTACCGACGTTACCAAATTTCCCATCCCTAAAAACCCTAAATCCGCCATCTTTGTTGCCGCCACGGTAAATTTGAATTATTCTAGGGTCTTTTTTGAAAAGTAGGGGGTTTAGTGTGATTTTCTTTTTAAAATTTAGGATGATGCGTACATACCGAAACATTCGGTGTTGGAGCTTCAAAAGGCATGGCCAGGATCGGAAGTAAGGTGGGTGACGGGAGGACACGTATCATCGTTTTTTCTGCACGGAGACGCATTTCGCAAGGCCATTTTCGATGCTCTCAATAGATTGCCTTGGAGAAAATCCGCTTCCATGTAACTAATTCCTAATGCTTATTGCTTTGGAATTTATCCATTCTTTATTATGTCGTAATTTGATGTGAATTAAATATTAATTCTTGGCTCGAATTAAATATTAATTCTTGGCGATAGAATTAAATATTAATTCTTGGTTGACTCGGCTTGCAAGCCGAGAATAAGGCTGTGAATTGTGGTCACTGATGAATGTTTGTGACTTTTGAGCAACATTGTTTTGAAGTAATAACCGCAACATTTGAAAATACAACTTTTTATTAGCAAAATACAAATGGGTTACATAATCAGTGTACAAACACCCCACATTTGGAAACCATGCATAAACTCATAATCACCATATAATACAGACATAGAACAAGAAAAATTGAAGTATAAAAAACCAAACAGAAGTAGATGAACTACAAATCGAGTGAACACACAGAAAAAACAAATCGAACAAACATTCAAATAATCCTTATAATGATATCATAGCATGCTATCGATCTTCGATGGTAACCGCCTGAAGAAATTGACCGGTACCGTCGGTAACTTGCTTCGAAACCTAGGGTGACGCAAAACATATAATCCCGCAACCAAGGCAATCACTCTAAAAGGCGTCACGTAGAGCACAATAGCAGCAATCAGACAAAAAACAACATAAAGGCAAGTAGCTCTAGGATCTCGCCAGCTCAGCAACGAGCCAACCCTCTCTCCTTGAGTCGCCATGTCACCAACAACCGTCTGTATCCTCCCTGCCACGCTTCTCAACCTATCGTATCTCATGTAAACCAAATCTTGTTGTTTGGACGTAGGAAACGTATCGAACTCTTCGTCCAGTTCGTCAGAACTGACAGCTTCCGCCCACGAGAGCTTCGGGTCCATGTGTGGGGGGTGTCTTTCTCGCAACCTATAATTCCATAATCCAATGAAGAACATGTAGAGGAACATAGTCGGAAGGATGAGTTCGGGATACCACACGAGGATTAAAAGTAACACGTGGACCAGTACGGTGGTTGCAGGGTTTTTCCATCGACATACGTCTCCGAGCCAAGAGAAAATGGCGACTAGACCGGAAAGAAGAGACATGACTCGGAAGAAGTTGGCCTTGCTTCGTCTCATACTCCACATGTGAGACTCAACATCGAGCATGTATTCAACCACTTCTTTTCTCAATTGTGGTTCGGCCCGGCCTAATCGGGCCGCCACTATCGCCATTGCTTGATACCTGCCAATCGTATTGACAAGTTAATTTAAATGTATTTAAATTACTATAAATTAAGTTAACTAAGATTCTAAGTTTTGACCTGAGACTGTCGAGTTGGCTAACGGTGAAAGGATGGAGATAGTGCATTTTTGGGAGTAAGGGTTGGCTATAGAGATGCATCATTGAAGCAACGGAAAGGCACGTAAAACGTATGGCTAACTGGAGTTCTCCCATCTTCTTCACTCCTGATGGGGTTAAAACTATAAGCGGGTACGAGTGTGTGTAAACCCGATCCGTTTCAAGGGTCGATAAACGGATCCGAACCTTCCCTATCCGTGAATCCCTAGCCGTGTTCCCTCCCCCTCCAAGATGGCAATTGTCAAACACTCCTAATAATTAACATTTACATGACATTAATTGTTAAGTTTGTTCAATTTTTGATATATTTGTACATTTTATTGTACCTATTGTGATGACGGTGCTAGGGTCGAACACCTCCCAAGTGTACTGTTCATTCCAAATCGGACTAAAAGTACCTACCAAGGTCCTGGTACGGACCCACTTCTGCCCATACTTAGCCACACAATATGCATCTGTAGTCCCTCTCCCTTCCCTATTTTTCATAGGAAGCAATGCCTTCGCAGCCAAAATACCAACTTCCAAAATACCAACTGGAGGCTTCCAGAGCTGTCTCGCAGTCGGACGATTATCACTTATATACATAGTCGACTCGTCCATCACATGATACGCCCCTTCCAAACACACTCTCAAATGGATCCTACTTGCGAATCGAAGCTCTCTTCTCGTCTCACCTTCTAGAGTACCGATACCAAATTTCTCCAAGTCGAACCATCTCGATTGGACAAAGGGCCGATGGTCAAACCGTTTCTCAAACATGGTTAAGGGTAACGTGACACGGCCTAGCAAGTCGTCTTTTCTCGAGCTTACATGATCTTCTACGTGAATTACCAATTGCTCTTCAAATGGTTCGGCTACAACAAACAGCAAGTCTTCGTTCCACTTCGGGTTTTGAGTCACCGATGCAGATGGGCGTGTTTTCAACACCTAAAAATATATATAACATAGTTTATTATTCAAATTTTATTTAATATACGGCACGTAACTAAACGTCTGATTGATTTCTACCTGATTGCCAACTTGGGCTTTGATCATGACCTCAGGGATGCGGCCACGCGTGGCAGGTTGAACATCTTGTGCTTCGACAACATTAACTCTAAGATACCAAAGTTTAGGCGACACGTAAACTTTCGAACGTACACTCGCCACCCCTTCACCATGCACTGAAGCAGCATCCGAATGCCAGGCCTCAGGAAACGCCTCGTCAGCTTGTGTACCGATCCACACGGCCAACATAATCTCGCCTCGTACCTTCCCCCCGTCACCTCGCCTCGGATCCTCCAATCGGTACCATTGCGGCGCCAGTGGACTGTCGGGAGGAACCCTAGTAGGGACCTCGTTTAAGTCGAACACGACTTTGCCCATGTAATCGTCTCGACCAACCATTTCCTTGTCTTTGATGAAGACTTCTAAGGAAGAGGATTGGACACGGTCTTTGGAGAATGCAAAGACTTGGTTCCATTCGGGGTTTAGTCGCTTATCGAGGTGTCTTGTTGTGCCCTTGTAGTTACCTAACTTCACTTCCATGTACGGGTCACAACTCCCCGTTATAGGATTCGGTGGAAGATCCCTATTTAATCATTATTTATTATTTATCAACTTAAAAAAAATTAGATTATATGAAGGGTCTATTCGTACTTGGCCTTTACGACACGGACATATAGGTAGTACATCTGCTCGACTAAGTCGTACGTGCTGGTGAGCTTGTCGTTGCCGCGGGCTCCACCCAGGGCTGGCCATCTTTCTCCCAAAAGAGGGTTTGTGTCTTTCAATTGATAGTCTTCGTGGTGTGCATCTTGGTCGTGGTTTAGTATATGGCTCATCGCGAATTCTCAATTTCACGTTTCTTTTTTTGTGATTTAAAAAAAAAAGATAATAAAAATGCAATTATTATGTTTGAAAACACAACGAAATACAAAATTGAAGTATTGAATATATCATATATGAACTGATGTCTCACCTTATTGTTCGAGACGGCAACGAACTGGAATTCTCTCTCTATGTAGCTTCTGGGTATAAATATTTTTATGTGTAATGAGAAGTTAGGATTGTTATGAACCCTTGATGAAGCAAAGGATTGAAGGGGTCCTCTTTGGCTTCTCTCTTTCTCTCTCTGAACTTGCACTTTGCCTTCATGAGAGAGCAAGAGAGAATTTTCTCCTGTCAAAAGTATGTAGGGCAAGGTAGAAGGATTGTTAATTGGTTTATTGGATTCATATACCACAGCCTGGTTGGGTCAGATCAAGTCCTGTTTACAGGTTCGAGTCCAAACTAATTAATCCCGTTCCAAATGTTTTCTTAAACTTACTAATATTTTAGATGTAACGCGTGCAGTTTGTCAATATTGCTAATTTATCTTGTCTGATACCTATTTTACCAATCTTGATTCACACCTAAACTATATGGTTTGGACTCGGAGTGATATATCAAACGGGTCGGGTCTGAATTTTGGGTGCATAAAGGATTTATAGTTCCTTAAAGAGGATTAAAAAAAATAAAGTGAGGGAATTGATTCTAAGAGTAGTGCAATAGGCTTTCATGCTGCTTTGTTAAGCAAGGAATATTTGTGCAAGTAAATTGCACTAATATGTATGAAATGAAGCATTAGGGAATATTATACAAAACCTTTGAAAAACCCATTTTCATAACAAAGCAATGCAATATTAAATTGCATTCGCAATTTTTTGCATTTCAAGTTTATATCAGGATTCAAGTCGAGAAAGTTTACTTTTGAGGGGTCTCTTATGCAATAAGCCTGGCAAAAGGTTGATTTAATCAAGCCTTTATTCCTTGTTGGTACTAATGTCTAGATAGGAATATATTCCCACACACACTTAGAAATTAAATATTTCTATCTAACTAACAATTATTAAACAATTTTCTCCAGCCTTTGATCAGATTGAAACTCATCACTTCAACAGGCTTATTCAAATACAAAAGGAACATCAACGAATTTCACGAAACAAATCGATAATCATTTTTTATCATTTAAAAAAGACAGTATACTTTTGAAATACATTCTAAACATTTGTTTTTAAAAAAAGGTAAATAAATAAAAAAAAGGAAAAAAAAGAGGTAGAGAACAAGGAAAATCATTGTTGAATGTTACAACAGAAACTCTATCCACCAAATATTCACCGACAGCCTCGCTCGCTTCGCATCATAAGTTACTTTCTTTCTTCTTCTCAGAAACGAAATACACGACACAAAAGAAAGAAAAGAAAACACACACACACACACATGAAGTTACAAACATGGAGTCCATGCAATATGACAAGGGACACAACACACTCATAATTCAAGGGCTAAAAGCTCTACCCGCACAAATAAACAGCCTTTAATCGGCTTGTAAGCAATAAAGCTGGCGCACATTCCCCGAAGCTAATACACAAAATAAATATAAAAATTAGAAAATTAATTGATTGAAAATAAAATTAATTAATTAATTAAAATAACGTACAATAAAGCCACTCTCTGAATTGGCCATGAAGAGCACATGCTAATTCCCGTTTCCTATTCTCGTCCATTTGTATGTTCCTCATTATTTGCTCCGTTTCCTTCAAATTCGTCTCCTACAACCAAATAAAATTAAATATTTTAAAAATTCATTTTTCAGAGAGAGAGAGAGAGAGAGAGAGAGAGAGAGAGAGAGAGAAATAAACCTTTTTCTTCTGAGACTCCACATAATTCTCAGGCAAAGGAAACGGATTATATTTTGTAGCTTGCTCGACTTGTTGACCAATCCATGCAGGAATCTTTACCAAAAATCGAATTAAATAAAGTGAAAATTTGCATTAAGAATAACACAGTTGTAACATACCAAGAAGTTGGCGAAGAGATCGGGGTCGAGACAGGTGGCAGATTCGGATTGGGCGTCAGAAACACCAGCAGGATGGGAAAGAGAATCGTGAGGATCGACCATTCCCAAAACAAAAGGCTGATTCCATTTATTCACATCTGTATCGATTCCTGATTGGCTCAAATGCTCCTCCAATTGCCCGTAGTACGTATTAAACGGCGCCACCTGTCCCCATAAAAAAGCAATAATTAATCACATTATTAAATAATAACCATTAACACTATATATAAATACTGACCTGAAGTTTATGATTATCGCCAACGATTAAAGGGGGTTGATTAACTCCCAAATAGAAAATACATTCGCGACAATTCGCTATGCATATTCTCTTCGTAGCCGCTATTATTTGCACCCTTTCGCAATGCTCCACCTTCACAGCCTGTTTACAAAAATAAAATTTATTACATGGGCTTCTTTGCAAAATTGCCAAATCATTAATTAATTAGTTAATTACCTTGCCAATTGCACCAAGGACTATGGTTGTATCGGAGCATCCATATACCGTAGCATAGCTAATCGGTGCTAATATGTATATAGCTGAATCGTGACAGTTCAAAACCTGCCAAAAATGGAAATGAACCAAATTAATAAATAATTAAATATTTACAATTTTGCCATTGAGTTTTTTTATTAAATACCTTAACGGAATGGCCCTTAATATCGCTAGGCTGCTTAACAACAGAAGCCTTAGAAAACCCTTCGACGAAAGTCTGGTTTCTAAAATATGCAGGGTTACTGCCATTATTCACTTGGCCCTTCAAACTACTACTATTCGCGTTATTACTACTAGTGTTTGCTCCAGCATCGACCATGGTGACATCAGCGTCCAAGCTGGCTTGTGGGGAGGCTCCTCCAGTAGTTTCCTTGACTGGAGATGATCCCTTGTCCTTCTCCGACGCGTTTTCCAAAGAGGCGGTTATTTGTTGGGCAATCCACTCGTGGACCTGCGAAGCGGGTACGGGTGCAGCTGGCATGTCGGGATCCGAATTTGCAAAGAATGGGGAGGCTTGTGTTAACGAAACCCCTTCGGTTAATTGCATTAGAAACCCTAGGTGCTCGAATGTGTCTTGGGTTATTACCTAAAATTCAGAAAAAATAGAGTTTAATAAGGTTAAATTGATGGAGAGTGAATTAATTGATATATAGATGGTGTGTTCGTTACCAAAGAATCATCGGGCTCAGAGCCTTCGAGGGAATCGGAGAGGAGAGAGAGAAGGTTGGGCATGTGTTTTTGTAAATAGGAGAGTTGGTGAGCCTCCTCGTCAGCTTGTGAGGGCACGAATCTCCTGCTATTACTTCGAACTAACTGCAACGCATAAATGATAATAATTTAAGGAAATCAATCATTGATTAACCACAAAAAGAGGAGAATCATTAAAATTAGGAAAGGTTTTGGTTTTATAACTTCATGGGACACATGGAAAAAAGAGTAATGGATTAGAATCATCTTAATTGGTTTCTTCAATTGGCTCCACGTGTAGAAAATGGCGAACAAAACAGGAAATTTTTAATCCGAAGGATTTACATGCAAAAGTAGAGGAGAGGAATTTTGTGCTGACCTGAAGTGGAGAAAGGGCGGATAAATATCCATCAAAGGCGGAGGCATGAGGCCAAACTTCATTGACCACAGGCGAATCCTTACTGGCACGAGGCACCAATCTCTTGTACCCTTGAACATAGAGAAACAAGAGAACATCTCTCAAATCAGCAGTTCCATCACCATCAATCCTCAATTCCTTATCATCGTAATGCAGCACGCTCGCTAGGGTTTGAAGGATCAAAGAAGAAGTCTCATTCGAGATCTGAAGAGATTCAGCAAGCGACACAGCATCAATTCGATGATTAGCGTTAGTAACGAACTTGGATTTTAGAGGCGAGAGAATAGCAAGAGGATCGGAGAGAGAAAGCTTCGGAATGGGGAGAAGCCCGTGATCGAAAAGCTCACGGCGAGGACGGAGAAGAGGGATAGAAACATGAACAGACGGAGCAGGAGAAGATGGCTCGGGGGTCATCTCCGCCATGATCTCAGGCGAGGTCATCTCCGGTGGGTCGGGGTTCATCGTCGGAAATTGTAGAGAGAGAAGATTATTGTTTAGAGAGAGAAAGAGAGATCTGACAAATGATATACGAATGGTTCCGACAAAACTGCCCAAGACATGTCTAATTATGAGTTGACTCTTACGTGGCTTGATACGATTGGTATTTATTTATAATGTAATGCGGTTTTTATGATGATGAAGGAAAATGATTATTTGATTTGTTAGTGTAATTAAGCTTTGCTTTTGGGCTTCAGATTATTCTTGGGTTTAATTATTATTGGGCCACATTTGCACCCACGTAAACAAATTAATGCCCATCTTTAAAATTTACTAGATGGTCCGTTTCGGTGCATTTTCTTTTCTTTGATATATTAACGTGTTATTTAAACAAAATTATTACATGTTGTGTTTATATAATTTTAATATTTCATTTATTATTCATGAAAAATTAACATCTGATAATAATAAAATAAACAACAATAAGTCTTCGCCTAGAAAATATATTGATAGGAAATATATGATCAATATATGTTTAAACATCTAGTTTTTTATTTTTATTCTCTTTTCATGTATTTTATTAATAGTTTCATGATATTTATTTTTTAAATATTTGCAAGGTGGTATTTTAATATTATTGTTCATCTTATTTTTAAATTATGTTATTTTATGAGGAACAAATAGAAAAGTCAAAATATAATGTATGAAATATAAAAATAGTATAAATATTACATGTAATAATAAAAAAATTTAGTTATTATATGCTACAAAAAATTTAGGACTTTTTCAAAATAAATAACAAATATAATTTATTTTAGTTACTACATATGTAAATTTAGGAAGTTTTTACAATATTAAAAAATTAGGGATTTTTTTGAAATGTTTTCATATTTAAATGACCAAGATCAAATGACCAACTAATATGGACCTTTTGATCAATATTAAAAATTTATTTTAGTTCATCTAACTTTTACTTTAGTTGGTTTATATAGACCATGTTCATATAAATACCAACTAATATGGACCTTTTGATCAAGATCAAATGGTCAATATTTACGTGATGATGTGGTTTTATGTGGAAGCAAAGATTTTCTTAGAATTATACATATTCTACAAAAAAATTTAGGACTTTTTTAAAATAAATAAAAAAATACAATTTATTTTATTTACTACATATGTAAATTTAGGAAGTTTTTACAATATTAAAAAATTAGGGATTTTTTTGAAACTTTTTCATATTTAAATGAGACAAAAATATGAATGAAATATTAAAAAAAATTGAGGAACAAGTAGAATATTCAAAATATAATGTATGAAATGTGAAAATTATATAAATATTACATGTAATAATTATTCTTTTTAGTTATTATATGCTACAAAAATTTAGGAATTTTTCAAAAGAAATAAAAAAATACAATTTATTTTATTTACTACATATGTAAATTTAGGAAATTTTTACAATATTAAAAAATTAGGGATTTTTTCGAAACATTTTTATATTTAATTGAAACAAAAATATGAATGAATTTGGTCCACAATGGACCAAAATTCATCTAACTTTTACTTTAGTTGGTTTATATAGATATGTTCACATAAATAACCAATTAATATGGACCTTTTGATCAAGATCAAATGGTCAATATTTACTTGAGAAAGTGGATTTATGTGAAAGCAAAGATTTTTTTTAAATTATATACAAGATATAACGTGGGATTGCATATGTGGAGGGAGTCATTCGCATGTGGCTAATTTACTTTAAGGATGCATATTTCAGTGTCGAGCACTCCAGCTAGACTCGTGACAGTTCGATAAAACTGGCAAAATAACAAATAATGCTGCAGCAATCAATTATACGGATCCTTGTCCGTTTCATATCAACCATACAATGGCACATACCCTTATCACACTTCTCTCTCTCTCTCTCTCTCTCTCTCTCTCTCTCTCTCTCTCTCTCTCTACAGTCTACACACATTCTTTAAAACTCCAAAATTTTCAGAAAATTATCAAAAAATTCCTTACCTTTACAGATTTCATAGAAAATCCCCTAAAAATTAAAAATTATGTTGAATTATTTTGCCACCCTATGCTGTTTAATTCAACTTTTTTCATCCAAATATTTTTAACCAAAATATTCATATGAATTTTCTTTTATTTTTTTGTGCAAATCAAATAAAAAATAAAAAAATATGTGTTACTTTTAATATAAAATAAATAATAAATACTAAACCACAAGTACAATCATAAAACACAATACTAATAAATATAATAATTTCTCTTTCATACAAAATAATCGAATTTGTTGTAAATATATTATCATAAAATAAATTAATGCATTGTGAAATATATCATAAAATAAACTAATGCATTGCGAAATATATTATAAAACTCCGCTGAAATAATAATACAAAATATTATGTCAGCAGATATTTTAAATAAATTTTCTATTGAATAAAATAAATATGAAAATAATTAATGAAAGGTATTTTGGTTCAGAAGTTATAGTTCGATAGAAAATGTTAAGCTTAACTTCATAGAGGATAAAAATAATTCAATTCGCTTTCTATAGAATTTCTGAAAGAATCAAAACGTGAATGGGTTTTCATAATTTTTAGAAAAATTAAGGGGTTCTTGAAGAATTCTCTTTTATCTTTATTTCCTAGGTTTTATTCATAATTGGGAGAGAGAAAATTGATAATATATGGAAAAAATAAATTTTCCATGGGATAGGATTTGAACTCCACGTCCTAGGCGTCAAGGGCAAGAGCGAGTTTTTGAATATGTATTCGCATAACGAAATGAAAGACTATAGACCGATTAGTATCATTACGTGCATCTCCAAACTTATCTCTAAGTTACTCGTACAACGACTCCAACCTCTAATGCCAACCAATCGACTTTTATAGCCAAACGTTCTATCGCCAAGGCCTTCATCTCTACTAGGAGATTCTTTTCATTTATCATCGCAAGAAAATTACAATGGTCCTAATCAAGGTTGATCTTGAGTAGGGATGTCAACGGGGCGGGTCGGGTTCGGATAAGCCTCCCCCATATCCGAATCCGAAATTTCGGATATAACCCGAACCCAAACCCAAAATACCCGCGGGTAAAAAATTATATCCGAACCCGAACTCGCGGGTAACGGGTATATCCGAACCCGAACCCGTTACCCGAAAAAACAACAATACTAAATATAAAAAAAAAATCTAAAAAATTATTATAAAAAATACATAAAATCATCAACAATTTTATATACATAAAACAATAAACTTGTATAAAATACATTAAAAATACAAATATTACAATAAATAATCCTTAAAACATCACAAACTTTCATATCATTGGGTATTTTTCGAGTATTTTTTGAGTATTTATCGGGTATTTTCGGGTTCGGGTTAGGGATCGGATATTTTTTCGGATTCGGATAATACCTGCGGGTAAAAATTTATCCCCGTACCCGAACCCGAACCCGGACCGGATATTATTTTTCGGGTAATACCCAACCCGCGGGTATTTTTTCGGGTATTACTCGTCCCGTTCGGGTTGGGTACCCGCGGGTTCGGGTTTTACCCGACCCATTGACATCCCTAATCTTGAGAAGGCTTTCGACACGATATCCTGGAATTATCTTCTCAAATTATTAGAAACATGCGGCTTTCCTCCAAGATGGATCGCATGGATTTCCTCGATACTTGCCTCTTCTACTTCGAAAATAAAAATAAACGGAGTCAAAGGCTCTCCTTTTAAACATCGAAAAGGCCTCAGGCAAGGAAATCCACTCTCCCCCCTCCTCTTTAACATAGTAGCTCATTCGCTTCAAATGGTTTTTAGGAACATGGACCATCTACTCTCCTCCCCGATAAAGCTATCTCCTCATGCTGTGCAATATGCAAATAACACGATCATATTCGTGGAAGCAATGCCCTTCGACCTCAAGTTGGTTACCCACGCACTTGCACTTTCCTCTCACATGACGGGCCTAAAACTAAATTGGAACAAAACATCATTTATTCCTATCGATATTCCGGATTCGCTACACCCAACAATCCAATCCATCTTAAGGTGTCATAAAGGAGCTTTACCAATCACCTAGCTCGGCATTCCCCTATCCACAAGGAAACCAAAGAAAATTGCGTTCCTCTCACTAATTCAAAAAGTGAGAAATCGATTAGTGGATTGGAAAGGACAATGTCTCTCATCCGGAGGACGACTCATTCTCGCCAAATCAGTACTGAATGTCCTTCCGATGCACTTCATGCAAGCCATGTCACTTCCGAAAGGAGTTATATCGGAGCTCAATCAATTAACGAGAGTCTTTCTATGGAAAGGAACTGACACGTGCAAAGGAGGTCACTATCTAGTAAATTGACAAAAAATATCTCTCCCTATCAAGCATGGCGGACTGGGCATTACCAACCTTCATACACAAAATGAAGCCCTTCTCTTGAAATGGTTAGAGAAACTTGATAGCAACTCGGACTCGATATGGCCCCTAACGATGACCGCACTATACGGAACAAGTAACTTCTCTTGGCTTAGGGAGAACACATTCGCTTGACGGACCTTCTTCCCCCTTGATTTAAGGAAGATGCTTCCTAAATACAACATAATACACGATTCCAACCACCAACCAGATCAAGATCGACCGCTCTTCTCTCCCTAAGCCACCTACTACTTATTTATCCATCCGGGTATTCTAACGCCACACAACACAATACTTTGGAGGTCCAAGGCTCCCAAGAAAACCAAATTTTTATGGTGGCTAGTCTTCCAAGATAGAATACTAAGTGGAGAGAACCTTGTTAAAAGAGGCTGGCGAGGTAACGGACGTTGCATCTTCTGCAACACCCCCCTTGAATCCACGGACCACCACCTCCTTCGTTGCCCTTTCAATCAGATCATTTGGACTAATATCAGTTCTATTTTGAACATCCAACTCCACCCCACCCCAAGCTTCCTAGATTTGTGGCTTCTCAGTCGTGAAACCGGCCCAACTAGGGCTGCAATCGAGTCGAGCTCGAGCGAGCTATGTCAAGTTCAAGCTCGGTTCGGAACTCATTCGAGCTGGCTCGGCTCGTTTAGAATTAAGGTTCGAGTTAAAAAATTAAGCTCAAGCTCGGATCATTTTAATTCGATCTGGCTCGGCTCGGCTCAATAATAGCTCAATTACGAAAATAACTTGAAATTAACTAAAAAATATCGTAACAATGGAAAAAAACATTTTAAATACCAAAAATTAATACAAAATATCTTAAAACATACAACATCCAACAAAAACTAATAAAACCAAACATGAGAACATAATATCATAGTTATAGCGTACTAAAAATACAACACGCATAAAATAATAAACCAACACAATTTTGATTGCCTGGATTTGTTTACGATTTCTTTCTGTGGTTTTATTTTTTTCCACTAGAGATTTGAGTCACAAAAGCATGATGGACTGCAACAAATGACAAAACAACAAAGAAAATAAGGGCTTCGACTTGGGCTGAGTCTGACTTGAAATAGTGAGATGAATTTTTCTTTATATATTTTTAATTATCATTGTATATGTATAATATGAATAATTATGATAAAAATATTTAGTTGTTAAATTCGAGCTCAAATTTTTTTCGAGCTTAACACGAGTGAGTTGGGTCTGGCTCAAACTTGGCTCGATAAGCATTCGAGCTGGCTCTCTCGGTTCGATTAGTTTCGAGTTAATGTCGAGCGAGTTATTGTCGAGTTTTTATCTTCCATCAACGTTGGAACAACGCCGCTGGTCATCAATGTTTCTATCTTCCATCTGGAAGGTTTGGAAGGAAAAAACCGCAGGATATTTACATCTAAAAAGAGCACAACGAATCTCCTGACGGAATTTATTCTACTTGATGCGAAAAGATGGCTTCAACATAGCTGAGCTCCTCCTCAGTTGTTAGCTTAGGCTTTTTTGTTTTCTTGTTTACTTGTTTTTTCTTTTATAAATACACTTTGTAATTACCACCCCTTATTTCAATAAAAATTAAGAATAGGAAGACGAACTTGCTATTCCTTCAAAAAAACTATGTATTTGTATATCCAAGAAATACCTCATATATATATATATATATATATATATATATATATATATATATATATATATATATATATATATATATATATATATATATAGGGAGGCTAAACTACTTAATTAAGTACCAACATTTTGGTAGTTAATATTTTTTCACTATTGAATTTGCATCGAGATTTGTGCATTTAATGATGTGCACAAACTTTCGTGATCATCATGAAAAAACACAAATCTCAAAACAAATCCAATGGTGAAAAAGTATTAAGTACCAAAATGTTGGTACTTAATTAAGTAGTTTAGCCTCCCTCATATATATATATATATATATATATATATATATATATATATATATATATATATATATATATATATATATATATGTGTGTGTGTGTGTGTGTGTGTGTGTGTGTGTGTGTGTGTGTGTGTGTGTGTGTGTGTGTGTGTGTGTGTGTGTGTGTGCGCGCGCGCGCGCGCTAACAAGAATCCATAAAAAAAATCCAAAAAAAAAATCCAAATATCAAAATATACTATTGAAAGTAACAAAATATAATCTTGCATTTATCGAAATATACTATTAAAAATGTATTATTTTATTCACAATTTTAACTATGTTAACATATTGGATTCATCAGTATATTTTTCTAATTTAAATAGTATATTTTGCACGCGCAGATTTTTTTTGGATTCTTTTTTTGGATTCTCTTTAGCAAGCATGTATATATATATGTATATATATATATATATATATATATGGAGGCTAAACTACTTAATTAAGTACCAACATTTTGGTACTTAATCCTTTTCACCATTGGATTTGCATCGAGATTTGTGCATTTAATGATGTGCACAAAATTTCATGATCATAATGAAAAAACACAAATCTCAATGTAAATTCAATGGTTAAAAAACATTAAGTATCAAATCTTTGGTACTTAATTAAGTAGGTTAGCATCCCTCATATATATATATATAACACAAATTTTAAGTTTTAATGCATTAAAATATATGCTTAGCGTGAAAAAATAAATCTAGGAACAAAACTACAGGTTCATAATTGTCTCTTATAGTGTTCTCGCGTGGATAATTATGTCATGCCACACAAATTCCCTCCAACATCTAGAGATGGCAATCGGACGGATCGGGTCGCATCATTTTAGGTTCAGTTCGTTTCGGTTTACGAATTCGAAATGGGTCACCGGATCGTTCGGTTTGCGGTTCATTTCGGTTTCGGTTCATTTCGGTTTCGGCTCATTTGGTTCCGGACTATTTCGATTTTCGAGTCATTATGTTCCTGGTCGTTTCGATTTTCGGGTTATTCGATTCCGGTTCGCTTCGGTTTTCAGGTCATTCGGGTTTCGTAAAATTTGATTTAGGATTATTCGGTTTTCCGAAAATATAGTTTTCGAGTCAATCAGGATTTATTTTATGTCATACAGATTTCGAATCATTTGAATTTTCGGGATCGTGAGTTTCGGATCATTCGGGTCATGAGTTTCGGATCAAGCGGGTTTTGAGTTTTGGGTCATACGAGTCGTGAGTTTTGGATATTCGAGGTTCTTGTTAGTTCGGAATTCGGGTTGTTCGGATTTCGGGTCATTCGATTTCGGATTGATTTCGGTTTCGGGTCTATTTCGGATTCATGTCATTCGGTTTCGATTCGGGTTCGAATTTGGATCGTTGACTTTTCAACATTTTCGGTTCGGGTCGGATTCGGAATCGGGCGGGGTGGGTCATATTTTGCCAGCTCTACCAACATCCTCAACAATTAACAATTAATTAATATGGTAATTTACAAAAAAAAAATCATTAATGATTAATTGATATTGATTAAGAATTGTTAGTTTATATGTATTTAGCTGACTTGGATCTCGCGTAAGAGGTATCGATTCATCGTTAATATTTTTGTAATTATCATGTTAATTAATTGTTAATTGGTGATATAAAGAGAATAACGGGGAGGAATTTGAGCTCTTTTCGTGGTAAGCACAAACTTTATGTATGGTTTGGGATGTCCCTGTTACAATTGTGTCATAATTAATTGAGAAAATTTGTAGAAAAAAATATTGGACATCAAAATTTAGTGGAACAAAGAAATTTTTTAGCTTATTTCAAAAGATATTTTGTTAAATATATATTAAAAGTAACAGTAATAATTGACATATTTTCTAAGAATCGAAAAATTATAAAAATCATTTTCATTTTCATTTTGACTAATTCTGAAAATAGAAAATATTTATTCTACTTATTAAACTGATAAGATTTAGATTTCCTTATCCTCCTGTGTCAAGATGTGTACCTCCATAATTGTGATTGCCGAGCAGCAAATTATTTCCATGTGAATCATGATGCAATTTTGAAATGATCTCTCCCTAGATATTTTCTCGGTTCCGATCCTACACACGTACTCTTTATAAACACAAGACCAACTCCTTTGGAAGCACTTCTCAGAAAACCCTAAACTCTACCACGGTATATCTTCCTCTTTCTTTCTTTTCTTTTCTTCTGAAGAAGTACAAAAAGATGTTAAACTCTACAATATATCTCCCGCAAGCCAAATCGCCCACCCTTTTATCCCCGTGTATTCATCCTTCTACCTCTGCCCTATGGGCCCCACTGAAAAGCTATGTGTCACCTCGTCGTCATGTGAGGTCTTCGAGACTTCGTCACCCAATAAATTGTCAAGAGGAGTATTCTCCGAGCTTGGTTTCAGTAACGACTGTAGGGGAACCGATTACCGTAAAGGCCATTGTTACCGTACAATCGACCTTTGGAGGAATGTTTTCACATATGGGTGTTACCCGAGGCTTGGATGACATAATCGACTTGCTTGGCAAAACCCTCTTGCTCGAGCTTGTCAGTGACGAGCTTGATCCTGGTAGGGTATTTGTCTGTTGGCCTATGAGAGAAAATAAAAAACTTGCTATCTATATAGATTTTGGCATTCTAAGCGTGTATTTTTCTTTCAGAGACGGGGAAAGAAAGGGAAACTATAAGTGGATATGTACACAAGGAAGGTCAAGTACGTGATGAAGCTCGGTATGAGGGTACGTTCAAGGTTCCACCTGAATTTGGACAGATAGGAGCGGTTCTGGTCGAGAATGAGCATCACAAAGAGATGTTCCTCAAGAAAATTGTATTTGTTACCGGCGATGACGAAGCTTCATCTATCAATGTAGATTGTGACTCATGGGTGCATTCTAAGTTTGATAATCCCGAAAAGAGGATCTTCTTTAAGCGAAAGGTCATCATCGTCACCGCCCCGAATACTAAATTTTTACTTTTTTAGTTCGTATCGACACCAAACTAAATTTTACTTACAAAAAAGACACACACACACATATACACGCATAGAACTCAAAACTTGAAATTATTATGATAAGAATAAAGTTTTATATCCCCATTAATATACGACATCGATATATTGGGATTAGATAATGAATATATTAAACCTAAATACATTACATAAAAACTATGATAAGAGATAAACGTATTTATTAGATAGTAAATCACATACCATACTATGATAAGAGATAAACGTATTAATTAGGAAATTTAGCTTATTTATATATTTGTATTTCATTTTACATACCATACATCATATTTATTTGAACAAATTTTAAATTATTGATCTTCACACAAAAAGCTCTATATAAAAACTTCAAATCTGATTTACTTTTAGGAAATGTATAAGGAGGATGAGCATCATCACTGATAATAAATAGTAATTACATAGGTTCTTCTATCATATAATCTTTGACATGCACATTTTTACCCGAGTCGAGCTACTAATATCGTGACCTTTTTCTTTTGAATCAGTCGTTTTTACCCTCGCAAACACCTGGAGGCCTTCAGAGACTCAGACGAAAAGAACTCGAGCTATTACGCGGTGATGGATCAGGAGTCCGCAAGTGCTTCGAGCGTATATACGACTACGATACCTATAATGATCTCGGAAACCCTGACAGTAGTGCTGACTTGGCGAGGCCGGTGCTCGGTGGTAGCAAGCAGTTTCCTTATCCAAGGCGTTGCAGAACCGGTCGTGCCAGAACCAAGAAAGGTAAGAAATATGATATTAGGATATAGGAAATTATAATTTAACATAACTTTCTTGATGATATCACGCTTGTTAATTAACATGAGGTACATAATTAATATGTCCAGTAATTAACATGCGTTAACTAATAAAAATATTATGTTAATTGCTCACGTTTAATTATTATTAGATAATGTATGAGTGAAATTGGGACATAATAAACGGCCTCTTATAATATTTGCAACTTCCATTATTAACCTAAGATGTTCCAAACAAGGTCAATAATGCTTGGTTAAAATTAGAAATATGCAACGTAAAAACAGAATATATGTGGAGATAAGATTTGTATGGATGAGACCTAAAAGAAATTATTGGCCACCTGCATGCATACAGTAGATAGTTTAAGGGAAATTATACTTTGTCCCCTCAATTCCCCCCTCCCCCCCCACACACACACACACACACACACACACACACACACACACACACAATTCCCCCACACTAATTAATTCCATAATTAGTATGGTGAATTAACGATTAATTCATGATTATTAAAATTTTAATATGTAATTAAGATGTATATCAATTAATGATTAATTTTAAATATTTAAAATTAAATAATTATGAATTAATCTTTAATTCACCACACTAATTACGAAATTAATTAGTGTGAAAGAATTGTGGGGAAATTGAGGGGGCATGATATATGGCCTCATAGTTTAAACTTTAAAGTACCATGCAAGCCTTGGCAATAGTATGCATGATTGGGAAATTATACCATATGCCCCCAAATCCCATCACTGCACCCACGATCTGATCCTTTTGTTTTTTTTGGGTTGGGTGATAATCCCCAACTCCAATTTGCACCCCACTCTCTCTCCAAATTAATTAATACTTCGAATTAACAGTTAATTGTGAGTAAATTAACACCTCATATTAGTACCTAATAATTCATTAATTCAATTAACTGTTAATTCGAAGCATTATTAATCGAGTGGGTAATTTTTGGGAGATGGATAGGATATCAAGGATGTGGTGATGGGTTTGGGGGTACAGTAAATGACCTCTGCATGATTATACCATATGTACTCATACATTTAAGTTAAAATATACTTGGCTCTCAAAACTCACTCAAACATTCTTAATGCGTCAATCGAGTGTGTTTAAATTGATTTAATTAATGAATTTAATCAATTTATTTGAACATACTCGATTGACGCATCAAAAGTGTTTGAGTAAGTTTTGAAAGTTAATTATATAATCCCTACATTTAATATCAAAATTATGTGTACATTTTTTATTGAGAGGAAGATGGTACGTTTATCCCAGGTTAATTAAGCTATGAGACTATTAAGTTAAGAACATATTTATACATACTGAAATTTTTCTGTTTATATCACAGATCCACAAACAGAAAAAAGAACGAGTGGTGTTTACATCCCAAGAGACGAACAGTTTTCAGAGGTGAAGAACATGACCTTCTCCGTCAAAACCCTAAGATCGGTTATCCACGTTATCATGCCTTCGTTAGAGACCGCAATTGTAGACAACAAATTAGGGTTTCCATATTTCACCGCAATCGATTCGTTGTTCAACGAGGGTATTCCGTTGCCGGAGCAAGAAGGACTCGGCTTTTTTCGAACCCTAGTTCCTAGAATCATCAAGACGGTCGCGAGTACCACGGACAATGTTTTATTATTCGAGACGCCGGAAATGGTCGATAGTACGTATATACATTAGCTTATTTACCATTTTATATTAGTAATTTTTATAACCCTTTATCCCATAAAAAATACAAAAACTCTAAATAAGCAGTACCAATCAGACCCCATCAAATCAAAGAAAAGAAAAGACAAATTGAAATAAGCCAAAAAGAACGTGGGTACCAAATCGAACTCATTGGATTGGATTGACCACAAATCTGTGGACTGTGGCCAAGATTTGGATGTCAACTAGGTATTGTTGCATTTTTCTGTTTTTTTTTATTTTTTTTTATAAAGAATAAAAAAAACATAAGCTTGGTTAATAAGCTTAGCTTTCATTTTTAATTACAAATACAAAATACAAAAAGACGAGGTTTCAAAATAAATAAATAAAAGTATTTATTTCTTCTTTTTTTGTGCAACTACCTAAAAATATACAAATAATAAATTTGCTCTGGCATGTAAAAAGGTTTATTAGAAACTGAAATGATATACTACGTATGATATAGTGATTTTTTTTTTTTTAAAGAGAATCCGAGACTATGGATCATGAGAATTATAGGCCTATATTTTTATATTAATGTCGTCGGAACTCGAATTCATAATTTTTTTAAAATATGATTTTATTGTGTCAAAAAATCAACCAACTGAATTATGAACCTATAACACTCAATATGTCATATGTCAGTGATATTAAAAACGGTACACTGACCTTTTGGATGAATTGAAACAATTGATGCTGAAACCTCATTATATTGACACTCAAATCATATATCGACTTCACAAATAATATATTGAACTTGAAAATTTTATATTCAAATTAAAAATAGGATGTTGACCCTAAAATCATTATACTTGCATTCAAAACTTTATATTAACTTTTCTTTCATTTTGAAAACTTTATATTGTCCCTAAACAACTTTTGTTTGATTGAACACACGTATATATATTGACACTGTAAAAGAATATTAACCCTAAAAAGAAGTACTCATCTAGAAAGGATATATTGATACTAAAAATAGCATATTATTACTGAATATGATATATTGATATTTAAAACTTTACGTTTTGAGTGTTTTTGAATTTAAAAGCTAAGATTTATTATTGTACTTGTTTAAATGTTTAGAGATATTTGTCGTTCTCTTCCTTACTCCATTTCTATTATTGTACTTGTTTTCTAATCCAAATTCATTTCAATGTGTCAATATATTACCTCATAGGGTGAGATTGAGATTAACTCACCTCGTACTATCCTTTCCAGGAAAAAAAAATGTCTAGTTTAAAGAGTAATGATAGAGACACAAATACCAACCACAAATATGACTCAAATGCCTAAGTTTGTGTTTGATTTATGATTTATATATGTATAATTAACATTACAAACTTAATTATTTGTGACACATTTGTGATTGGTATTTGTGACTCTATCATTACTCTTAGTTTAAATGTACTTTCGCATACTAAATATCAACATAAAAAATGCAGGAGACAAATTCTCATGGTTTCGAGATGAGGAGTTCTCGCGTCAAACCCTGGCTGGCCTCAATCCTTTGAGTATTCGATTACTGACGGTATTGTTTTTCCCCAGCGCAAATACGATATAGTTTCCCAAAAAATGAGTATTATGTTATTAGTATTTTGGTACCAATCAATCAATTAAATAGACTACAATTTTAGAATGGTTTATATTTAATCTAGATATATTAAGAGTTCAATTCAACAAAAAATTATACTACATCTGGTATATTGATGTATGCAATGTTGCTAATTCAGGAACTGCCTATAGTGAGCAAGCTTGATCCTGCAGTATATGGCTCGCCGGAGTCTCTGATAACCCCAGAACTCATCGAACGAGAAATAAAGGGAGCCATGACAGCACAAGAGGTATACGTGTTGACGAGTTCATGTCGATCATCTTTATTTGGAAATCAACAGAAAATCATTAAAAATTTGTAATGTTGTTTTGTCTTGTTTAATAAATCGGATAATTTGCAGGCGATCGAACGAAAGAAATTGTTTATCCTAGACTACCATGACTTGTATCTCCCATATGTACACAAAGTGCGCAAGCTTGCAGATACGACCTTATACGGGTCCAGAACAGTATTCTTTCTCACTCGTGACGGAACCCTAATGCCAATCGCCATAGAGTTAACCCGACCCACCTCACCGACAAAACCACAATGGAAGCAAGTCTTCACACATTGTTGGGATGCAACTAGCGCCTGGCTCTGGAAACTCGCAAAAGCTCATGTTTGCGCACACGACGCCGGCTATCACCAACTCGTCAGTCATTGGTAAATATTCAGTAATTAATATCACAACGTATGTTGGACTTATAATAATTCAATTCGGGTGTGTGACAGGCTAAGAACTCATTGTTGCACGGAACCATACATAATAGCGTCTAACCGACAATTGAGTGCGATGCACCCAATATACAAACTGTTACACCCACACTTTAGATATACGATGGAGATCAACGCGTTAGCACGTGAATACCTTATAAGTGCTGGGGGCATCATTGAGATTAGTTTCGCTCCGAGCAAGTACTCCGCAGAGCTTTCCTCAGTGGCATATGACAAGCAATGGCGGTTTGACATGGAGGCCTTGCCGGCTGATCTCATAAGAAGGTACATGTACATTTATAATTTGTATTATTAAATTATAAATGTTAAATTAATTTGTTCTGTTACTTGTAGAGGGATGGCTGTAGAGGATGTAAGGGAAGAATTTGGGCTGAAATTGACGATAGAAGATTACCCATATGCTAATGACGGGTTACTTATATGGGCATCCATCAAAGAATGGGTCACGGATTTTGTGAACAACTTCTACAGTACGCCAGACGACGTTTTGGAAGACGCTGAGCTTCAACAATGGTGGTTAGAAATCAGAACGAAGGGTCATGCCGACAAAAAGGACGAAAAATGGTGGCCCAAATTGGAGACACAAAATGACCTGATTCATATATTGACAACCATCATATGGGTCACTTCGGGTCACCACGCAGCTGTCAATTTCGGGCAATATCACTATGGTGGCTATTTCCCCAATCGACCCACCATTGCGCGTAAAAACATGCCGGTTGAGGATCCCACTCTGGAAGATTACGATAAATTTTTGAAGAAACCGGAAAGAGCTCTTTTGAAATGCTTCCCGTCTCAGCTACAGGCGACAGTTGTGATGTCGATATTGGATATATTATCGTCTCACTCGCCAGATGAGGAGTATATCGGAGAGCAACCCGAGCCTGCTTGGCAAGCTGATCCCAAAATAAATGCAGCATTTGAGAAATTTAGTGGACGGATGAAGGAGATAGAGGGGATCATCGACGCAAGAAATTTGGACCCAAAACTAATGAATAGATGCGGCGCAGGGATTGTCCCCTATGAGCTTCTAAAGCCCTTCTCCGAACCGGGGGTCACCGGCATGGGCATTCCTAATAGCATCTCTATTTGAATCATGAGAAATTAAAATCTTGATGTATTTCTTTTAGTTTGTAGTTAAGAAATTTCCTAATAAATAGAGACATGTTTCTCAGTGAGAACAAAATAGTGTCTCTAGTAAGAACAAAATATCAGTAGTACCAATTTGAACATCCATTATCCAATTTATTTTCAGTACTCGCTGCATATACAATCAATCACCTATTATATCAAAAAAAAATGTACTAAAATCTAAAACTATCACTACAAACTACAAAGTAACAGAGCAGTATACTTTGCAGTTAACATACAACTTCTCTAGTTGAACTCGAGACTATCTCGATTCTATAGTATGAACAAAACAAAAACAAAACAAAAAAACCTATTATTAAAAGAATCATCAAAAAATCACACGGCAACTTGATGAGTATACACCGGTACATATCAGACGGCATTAGAAGGAGAAGAGGGAGGATCGAAATAAGGGCGAGTGGTGCGAAACGAATTAATGGGGTCCGCTTCAACATCAGAATGAGATTGGCTCGGGCCCGGCAGGTTGTAGTACCGTTGTTGGTCATATCCCATTTTCTTAATAAGACGTTGCAATCTATCCCCTATCTCGTTCATTGTCAGTCTAAATTCCGGCACTGGCTGAATGCAGAGAAGGATGATGTCAGCGAAGCGGGAAAGACAATGAGGAGGGATGGTTGAACGGATGGTGGGGTCCGCTATTACTTGTAAAGAGTCCAAGTCATGAAGCCATGTCGACGCGTATTGCACCAGATACTGCTCTTCCTTCCTCCTCTTGCTATTTATTCATCGTCAAAATTGAAAACCATAATTATCAAAGGATTAGTAGGGGAATTAATGATATATTATATTATTAGATAAATATGATAAACGAGACTTGCCTGTCAAAAGCTTTAAGACCAGTCAATAGTTCGAGCAAAAGAACACCGAAGCTAAATATGTCACACTTTCTCTTGTCAGAATCGGGCAATAGTGTCTCCGGGGCTGCATATCCTTTTGATCTCTCGACCATTTCTTTATCCTGTTTCTTTTTTCAAGAAATTGAAAAGAGTGTTAGTCGTGTAAAATTATATTTTGCTTTTGATCAGAAGAAAAGGAACATACCGTGTTAGTGACGTCGAAGAGATGAGCGAGGGCAGTCAAACCACAATCGGTGACACGCGGCACGAGATCTTCGTCTAGCAAAATATTTGTCGCTTTTATGTTACCATGTGCTACCGGAGGCAAGCTTACCTCGTGCATGTATCTGCAACATTTAGATTGCACATAAACATTTTGTAAGAATTAACAGATAGAATAACCTATCGATACATACTCAAGAGCAGAGGCGACACCAAGTGCAATATCAAGGCGAAGTTTCCAAGAAAGAGGCTTCTGTGACTCTCCATTTTTGAAGAATAAGGCGTCATGAAGTGACCCGTTTTGCACATAGTCGTACACTAGTGCATAATGCCCTTGATCCATACAATATCCTTGAAGCGTGCATATATTCTGCTGTTTTAATAGAGACATGGTACAGACCACATCCAAGAACTCTTCTTCGTCTTGTTCCAATAGCTCTAGGTGTACCATTTCGATCTTCTTTACTGCAAAAACCTGTTTCGATAGAAATAAAGAAATTATTAGAAAGCATATTAATATATATGAATTTTGAAATTAAAGATCTTGACCTGGCCATCGGAGAAAAGGGCTTTGAAAATGGACCCAGTGAGGCCGGTGCCGAGAAGAGTGTCTCCACTGTAATTATTAGTGGCTACGCGAAGGTCGAAAGCCTGAAAAGGCTTGGAAACTGGCATCTTTCTAAACCTGCTGGAGAAAGATTTTCTTCCTCCTCTTCGATACTGACTTCGTTTCGGCTTCATTTGGCAAAAGAATGGAGAGTGTGTACTTGCCATCGACGACACAGTCGCAGTCGAACCTTCAAAAGTAACTGCAATAAATTAGACAAAGAAAATATCGGTACACAAAGAAAAAGGAACAACGGAGAAAAAGTACAAATTTCTCATTACCAGTTGGGGGTGCGGTGACGGGAAGAGAAAGCATGGAAATGGAATCCGTGATCTCTAATTCTTCCTTCTTGCGAGGCCTCCACATGAGGAAATACACAGCCAACGAAATTGCTAAGCTCACACTTATCGTACCCAATGCAGCCACCATGAAGTACAAAGCTAGCTTACTCTTATTCTTCTTCTTATTATTTTTGGGGAGCTGACGCAAAACATGAAGATCTTGGCCAATATTTGGGGCGCGACTAACATTTTTGTCTAACGAGGTTATAATAGGATGGCGCGGTTTAGGAATGCTTCGATTAAGAAAATATGGTTCGAATTGGTTTCCTTCTATCCTGAAATGTGTCATAAATATTTGAAAACCAATTATGTATTGGTATGATTTTCATATGAATGGATATTATTTCTTTAATCGATTAATTAACGGGATACCTGAGTTGAGGAATGATCTCGAATTGCTTTGGTACGTAGCCACTGAAGTTGTTATTTTCAAGATTACTGAAAATATGAATTTAAATTAGTATTTAGTATGAATTTCAAGCTAATAAATAATATTTTCAGATGGGGAAAGAGATGAGACATACAGATCAGAGAGAGGCAAATTTGCCAAGAAGCTTACTGAGCCGGTGAACTGATTATCTTGCAAGTAACTGAGTAAAAAGAATTTCATTAGATAAACAGACTAATCGATAAGATTAGGGAGAATATTAATAAGACAATATATGATATATCATGCTTACAGGGAATGAAGGTTCGAAAGAGAACTAAACGAGCTCGGTAAATCCCCCCAGAAATTATTGAATGACAAGTCCCTGAAAACAAAGATTTATTAAAAATATACATTATTTCAGACCGTTCATGTCTTCGAATTGGAAATTCTGTATAAAAAAATAAGAAGTATATGAGGAAGAATACATGGAACTAGCATTTGGAGGCAAACCAGCAGGAATGTGACCACTTAAATTATTATAGCTTAAATCCCTGAAATGCAGAAATTATAGAAACAATTAGTAAATACAATGAAAATTCTAATATTTGCGACAGTAAATTAGGAAAATGAAAATTATGTGTGCATATTTATAATTACAGTTGTGTGAGCGAAATGAGAGATGAGAGCTCTGAACCCAAAGTTCCTCCAACTTCAAGTCCACTTATATTTCTGAACAAAAACAAAATTGATCAGCATAAATAATTCTCAAATTTATGCAAAAATGTGGAATTGCATATTCTTCTTCCTCTTTTCTTTTATTTTTCTGATAGTTTAGGTTAATAAACAGAAAAAATTACATGGAAGTGATAGAAGAACCAGAGCAAATGACTCCTTTCCAGTGCCTACCGCATGGATCCCCTCCAGTTAATTTCCAACCAGTGAGTTGATGTGTCTGGTCCAGTGATCTGTACAGTCCCTCCATTGCTGACACTACAAAGAGATCAACAAATAAAGAAATCATTATGGATAATTACTTGCAATTTCTTCAGCAAAATACTCAAATATAGAAGATAGAAGAAATTACCGTCAACAGGATCTGTGAATGCTGATGCAAGATAGAAGAACAGAACCATTGCATTTACTCGCATAAAGATCCATAGAAGATCATTTCGTTTTCCTCTTCCCATGAGTACTTATTTCAGCTTTCCTCAATCCGAAATCTCAAAAACAAAATTGATCAATTTATCTCAGTATTTACGAGAAATTTGATTTAGAAGCATCAAGAACTCAATTCTTGCGCAAAATTTAAACTGAGCAAGCGAAATCTAAAGAGAAAAACTCAACCTAAATCGATAAAGAACTCAAAATTATCCTCAAACAAAATCGTATTATCAAAAAAGGGAAAAATCAAGAACTCGATTGCTTAACAGTAAAAGAGCGACAAGATCAAATGAGAAGGAATTAAACTCGTCTCTCCAACAGAATTCAAATTCTTGTCCGAAATTCAGCTTCTATAAACTCCAAATTGCAAGAAAAGACGAAGAAATTAGAAAGAAAGATAATTTGTTTTTTTATTTGGGAAATTATTTGGATATTTTCGTTGTTTAAATCGAGCGGGACAGTGAGCTCTCAGTAGTACTTTGTACAAGACAGAAGGGGCGTGCGGGTCACGTGATATATAAAGGACACGTGGAGCTTTGAGATTGGCTGGCTCGTTTGGCCGTTAGATCTGGTCTTTTGATACTGTCAAGACATCAAAATGATCCCTACCGTTCGTTTTCCCAAATGTAACAGAAAACATATCATTTTATATAATTATATTATATTTATTTTATTTTATATTATATAATATTTCTTTTAAAGTAATTTTATTCGGTAAAATAACAACATAATAAAGTACAACACAAATATTAAAAATTTCGCTGCTAACTAAGCAAGAGCGAGCATTTTAGCATTTATTTTTCCTACAGAAACATAGGAAATAAAGAGGTACAAGCATCTTTTTATTCGAGATAAACACCGCTATATAATTGAAATTGGTATAATTATTTCTCTTATTTGATCTGTTAACGCAGAAATTGGTTAAAGTCGCCAAAATTGCCTACAAGAAAATACTACTAACGGAGCTATCCCCATGGACACGCCAAATCGTCTCGGCGAGTAGATTTGCGACGGAGAGTACAGTGAGTTGAGGGAAGTAGTTTTTCTCGGATAAGGGAATCGTATTCGTCACTATCACTTCTTCGAACACCCCACTCGACAGCCTTTCGATTGCGGGAGGACTACATTGCAAAATTCCACACATCAATTATTGCAAATGTCATGGATACACTCGTAAAATATTAAAAATAGAGTATATATTTATTGGAGTACCTAAAAACGGCATGGGTGCAACAAGCATATACAGCCTGAGCTCCCTCCTGTTTTAACAAAGCCGCCGCGCTAGCAATTGTCCCTAAATTAAACGAAAACGAAATTACAAAAAAAAACAATTAATTAGCACAAATCACACATTAGAGTACCAGCAGTATCGATCATGTCATCAACCATGACAGCGACTTTTCCCTTCACATCTCCAATCAAGTTCATCACCTTTTCATTTAAAATTAATAATATTAGAATTATTCATATTTTGACACAAATAGTGAATAATTATCTATTCGACGAAAATGATTACCTCGGACATGTTATGGCCTTGACGCCTCTTATCGACAATAGCAAGAGGCGCGTCAGATAATTTCTTGGCAAAACCACGTGCTCTCGCCACACCGCCCACGTCCGGCGAAACTACGACCAAGTCTTTCGGGCTTATCGTCTTGCTCGCCAAGTAATCCAATATCACCGGCTAAACAAAAAGTGAAATTATATTTATATTTATATATTCCTTCATGAAATTTAATTTATATACCTGGCCATAAACATGGTCGACCGAAATATCAAAGTAACCCATAGATTGGCCCGAATGAAGATCACACGCAAGCACTCTATTCGCTCCTGCTTCGGTTATTAAATTCGCGACTAGTTTCGCTGCTATCGACTCGCGCCCTTGTGTCTGAATCGCCAAAATTAAATTTCAAAAATACCCAAAACATAAAATTAAAAAATAAATAAAAGAGCGTACCTTTCGATCGGCTCTGGCATAGCCAAAGTAAGGGACGACGGCAGTGATGGTTCGAGCAGAGGCTCGTCTACAAGCATCGATCATGACAAGTAACTCGACTAGGTTTTCGTTCACTGGAGGGCAAGTTGGTTGCACCAAAAATACATCGCAACCTCTCACGCTCTCTTGTAATTGCACGTATACTTCTCCATCTGCAAATCTCTTTATGTTTATCTTCCCCAAGTTCAATCCCAAATAACACGCTATTTCCTGGTTTAGAACAACACGAAATTCACCTCGATTTAGTTTGATAAATAATATGAATTTTGAAATTGAAGTGATGAAGTGAGCAAGGGAAAACAGACCTTGGCGAGAATGGGATTAGCGGTGCCGGAAAAGACTCGCAACCTGTTGTCAGGTTTTTGAGCCGAAATCTCTCTCTCCTCGAGTTGGGAACCCAACTGGAGAGGTACAGTAATACTCTTTAATTCTGGGTAGCTTACTCTTCCATTTTGGGAAAGATGCAACGAATTTGAAATATCGAACTTCTGAAAGGGGAAATCAGAAAACAACAATTTTGTCAAAAAAAATATAAAACTAAAAAAATTAACCATGATTTCACAAAAGTTACAAACTTTCATAACAAAACGATTTTATGATTTGAAATTCTGAATAACAATTATAAGTATCGATATTTCGAACCCACCTACAACAGCAGTAACAATTTCCAAGTAAAAAAAAATAAAAGAAAACTGACGGGTGACTGATAAGGAATAGCTGCAGACACGACCAAGCGAGCCGCCTTCCGAGCATGAAACCCGCCACCTTTGGCGAAGATTGGAGAAGAACAAGAAGAAGAGAAGGTAGTCGCCGCCATGGCCACGACAAGGTAAAAGGGCAGGAGGAGAGAGAGGGAGAGAAGGATAGAATAAGAATTACTTTTACTAGGGTTAGTGGGAATTGATTATCTCGTGCGTGAATCGAGATAAAATAGACTGATACTGGGGCGAGACCTGTATTGTATTCTCTCTCTCTCTCTCTTCTCTTCTCTTCTCTTCTCTTCTCTCTGTCATTTTATCTCTCCTTTTTCGGCGGGAATGTATTTCGCTGAACATGGTTCGTGTTCGGACTGCTTGCACCGTAAGAGAAAATTTAACAATTTTGTTTCCCCTCTTCGTGTACTTAGGTAGTTAGGTGTATCCTTTCGAACAGTTCATTCTAAGAATTTATTATATTTTAATTTTCCAAGATTTTAAGAGTAATTATAAAATTGGGTTCGTTGTATTTGATTCGATGATATAATAAAATTCATTGTATTATTTAAAACAATATATGTTTCGTTGTAATTGAGCGTCAAAATATGAAATATTTTTGGATCATTAGACTCTGTTTGGAAAGGGAAGAGGATAAAGTCATGGACGGATCTTAGTAGGAGTCGAGGAGGGGTCAAGATTTTCGTTGAATAGTGTATATATTTGATGATCCGGTGTATTTTATCAGTATAACAGTGTAAAATTTATTGTGTACCCCTCCCCCCTCCCAAAACAATTGTGTAGTTAATTTCAGAATATTATTTCATTTGGCCCCCTAAAAATCTTGTCAAGATTTGCCACCGGATAAGGTGAATATATATATTTTTTAGGAACAATGAGTTATTCATATTTATTTCTTATTTATGTAATGATGTTTGGTAATATTGTTGATAAATGATGGGATAATGTTGATTAAAAAATATAATACTTTGAAATTATCAAAATACTCTATTTAACTTAAAAAAAATCTAGAATTTTTTTTGACATGTAGCCTTTAGTAAAGCCCAATTTGCAAGAAGAACTATGTTTTTGCCAAATTTGCAAAACTAACTCTTTCGTCAAATCCCCTCGCGAAAGAGACTTGTCTTTCGCCAGAGGGTCTGGCGAAAGTGTATTTAACCATTATTTTTACACGTTAACTTGAAAAAAAATCTAATTAAGCCACTTTTGCCGAGCCCTCTGGCGAAAGAAGAAAATAATATTTTTTTATCATTTCTTATCATTATTTTCATTTTAAAATAGCAAAAAAAAAAATGATTGCTGGCGAAATTGCCTGTTCAGGGACATTTTTGTAAGATTTTAAGGACTACATGTAAATCTATCATTACTTTTTACTGTTATGTCCAATTGAATCGTTTTTATTTTGTTAGATTTGTTATTGTGTGATGAATGATTGCATAAATTTTTATAGCTTTATCTTGAATTTTCAAATTATTTATATTTTTCTATTAATTATGGATTTATGTGAACAAATAGCATTATGTAAAATTGTATAAAAAATATTTCTTCATTATTTACCTATTATGCATCTTTTTCATGTTTGAAAATTTGCCTATTTAATATGAAAATAAAAAGATAAAAAATATTTGGATAATCAGGTTAAATTGCTATCAAAAATCTTCATTTATTTGACGTGTTTTGCAAAATAGATTTCATTTTTTCTATATCTTTTAAAATCATCAAAAAATATCATGTTTAATATTCATCGTGTCTAGTTTGTTCATGATTTTATCTCATTGAATTTCATTTATTTTCCTACTTATTGTGATTTTTATAAATAAAAATAAGATGAACTTCTAAAAATTGATAGCAATACTCACCCAGACACCATCTTCGTTGAAGACTCTTGTCCTCCCGGTTAATTGCGGGGTTTGTAGGGATAAGTAGTTACGTTATTTTTCTTGGATAGTTGTTTGCTTCAAATTCACATTGATTGGTTTCAAATCAGAGATCCTACATATCCTCGTGATCAGATCCAACATATCCTCGTACTTTTTGACCATATTTTCATAACGGGCTATGTTTTCGTGTGTGTTTCGCCGTACAATACGACCGCTCGGAATCTCAACATGTTAATGTTATGTTAATCAAGTTGACTATCGGAGATATGAATCAAATATATTGATAAGTTGCAATACCGGTCCACCGTTACTCTGTTAGGGGTGCAGAGCAGAGTGCATAAATTCATGGTCTTATAATATTTATATGTAGAACCAGTTCCATAAATATAATGCACCCAAATAAAATAATTATAAAATTAACTCCCACACTCCTCAATAGTTCGGCTTATAGTATGAACGTACACCCTTGTGTGAATAAAACAAACAAAAGATATTCTCCTCCAATTGACTGAGTCTTAACCTACACTATTCATAAATATACACCTGAACATGTACTATCAATGCATACTGTGTGGGTCCCAATGTCATTGGAATGGTGTAGAGAATTTTGTCATGATCAGGGTGCGATGCGAGGAGAAAATGTTTATAGTACTGGACGACTGCGGTCCACCGCGTCCACGTCAAAGCATTCCTTTTTGGAAAATTATTTGTTTTTATCATAATTTCCTGTTTCCTTTCCTCTTTTTATGTTACTTTTTAGGATGGTGATTATCCGATAATAATTTTCTCTGTGTTTGGTTTGGTGAAGATAGTTCTTCTTTTTGTGTGTTAGAATATTATTCTATGATTTTGTGTGTGTTAGAATATTATTCTAGGATTTTTTTGGATAAATTGTTTAGTCAAAACTCAAAAGATTGTTTGAATTTGTATGTACTGGTAAAAATGGGCTGGAATACAGAAGTTGGGATTCGTTTTGGGTCATTATGGGCCAATTCGAGGGTCTAAATAAATTCAAGATTGAATACTCAGCATTTAAGGATGGCAATTACATAAAATTTTCGTACAAAATCACATGTGTCGAGAAAATAGACGATTTTAAGCACTTTAAACCTATAACACTTAATTATATAACATATTACATAAACTCTAGTACAATAAAAATTCTTCGAAATAAATTTTCTTCACAATTTTCTTCATAGATATGGAATTGATAGACAATGTTTAAATCTCGATTTCTTGAAGACTCCAACGGGACGATAATTGTGAATCGAGAAAAAAATTGTTGATCAAGTTTTGTGTAGGAAATAGTGAATTGATGAAAACGAGTGAAGCGGTGGGTGCGAATCTTTCTCTCATTCTCGGCCAATCTTGAATCTTTGACTCGAGAAGGTTGTGTAGAGTTGCGGCGGTTTTTGGTCCCCATGATAGTGCCGCTTGCATAGGTCGTTCGAATGCGTAGGTTAATTGATTGACGTCTTTGCTTCTTAATAGAATGGGCGACTCGAGTTCGGTTTGGAGGTTAATGGTGGGTCCTTCTTGTGCAAGAAACCGATTTCAAGTGGAAGTTTTAGACTGTAGCAAGATCTCAATTTGGACGTGATTTTTCTTGGAAATTGACCGGATTGAACATCGATCCACTACTTTAGGGGCGGAGTTAGATCGATATGAAGAAGGAGAGTGGGGTATTGAGCCGATCGGAAGCCAATTGAGTACATCAGAGAGAGAGAGAGAATCGGGAAGAGGTTGAATTGGATTGCGTCGATTAGAGGTGGAGAAGAAGGATCAATCGTAGGTTACGAAGAAGAGTCGGTCGGGAGAATAAGGGTGGAAGAGCGGACGATGGGAGGAGGAAGACCGATCGGGGAAGAAGATGGGAGATCGGAGAAGAAGAGTAGTCGATCGGAGAAGCGATGGTTCGCACAATCGTGCACAGTCTACGGTCACTGTCGGAGAAGAGATGGGCGATCGTTCGTCAAAGCCTCACGGGCGATCGGAGGGAGCGACTGTAGTTCTTATACCGGCGATCAGAGATGGAGGACACGGTTTTTTTTTCTCTCCCACGTAGGTCGTGGGGTTGGTAGTGGAAGTGTTATTTCCTTAAATATGACTTGTCACATATAATACTACAAATTATACATCACAACAAATTTGAATTGTACACCAACATCTATTTTGTGTCCATAACACGCTTTATGTGTTCCGTCTCAAATTATTCTTACATGACTGCTATAAATACTTGCGTTTATGCTTATGCAAAATCAAAATAATCTACGCTCCCTCATTTGACTATTTATAATGGAAACATTTTTTTTAATATTTTTGGCATTCTTAGCTTTATATATATTTTTTGGATGACGTTATTGCAAGAGCTAACATAATTTAATTAAGAGCAATTTCAAACAAAATTTATCAAATGACCATTATACACATATTTATGATGATTGATAATTTTTATACTTATTTCTTAGTGTTATTATTTTTCATAAGTCGTGCAAACAAAATCTTTTCACATATAAAAAAATATTATTGTGCTTAATTTTTTTCATCATAAAAATTCGCCCAAATTATAACATGTTATGCAATATATATGGAAATTAATGTATATTGGTCAGATTTTGTTCTTCGTAATATTAGGAAAAAATATTTTTACATTATTTAAAAAAGATATAAATAATAACATATAAGTATAATAAATATCAATTATCATAAATATGGTTATAGTGCAATTTGATAATTTTTTATTAAACTGTTCTTACATCCTATTTTTTTACTGGGAGTGATGATGAAAATAATTATGGATAATTGTTTGATAGTCATTACATATTTTTTTTTTGTTTGGTAGTAATTATGGGTACTTGTTAACCTGATTCGATTATAGTAGTTATAAACAAGTAAAAAAAAATAGCAATTGCATGACCAGTGAAAGTGAATTATCAGTGATTTCAGTATTTATTTTATACTTTTTGTTAAGTAAATTATGAGATCTATTAATGATATGAAACGAAGTAAATATTCCATTTTTTCGATTCGGTTTTATTAAGTAGGTATATTTGTGTTTTAGTTTAATATATTTATAATATTATTGTCAGTTTTAAAGTTGTAAATTTACAAATATCATATGATGTTAAATAAAATAAATTATATTTTTGCTAAATTAAAATTTTGATATTATATTTAATTATTTTGATTGATGAATGTATGTTGGTTATAATTTTCATTGTTTTGTTTATCAATAAAAAAATTATAAGTAGGATGTAATTAATTATGTGTCTCGAGTGTACGAGTTGTATGTTTCGATGTTCATATATTTATATTGCTCGAAGTGTTGAAGCAACAACGGTATTACGTTTTTCAGTAAAATTGTGTTATGTTTCGGATATTATTATTTGCATTAATATATGTATTAAAATTTGATAAAATTGAGATATTTTCTACCAGAACATAATATAATTATGTAATATATCCTTGAATATATTTATATTAGTTCTATAATATGATGATACTAAAATAATATGAAATGATTTTATTTTATTTTAATATAATGTTACTATTATCATCAAAAAAAAAAAAATTAGAAATAGAATTGAAAAACAAAATTATCATGTTGGTCGTGTAGATCATCCTAATGAAGTAACAATTATCCATTTATATGGATAGCATATTATACTTATGTATAAAGTTGGAAGAAATGGAGCTCATACATGAGGCCACGTCATCAGGGGTTTTTTTGTAAAAAAAATATTTTTTAAATTTACATTTTTTTCCTTTTTAATTTAAAAAAATTACATTTTTGTCCTTTTTATTTACATTTTGGTCCTTTTTACTTTCAAAATTTATATTTTGGTCTTTTTTATTTATATTTTGATCATCTTTTATTTATATTTCGGTCTTTTTTATATTTTTGAATTTACATTTTGGTCCTTTTTAATTTAAGTTTATATTTTGGTCCTTTTTATTAACATTTTGGTCTTTTTTATTTACATTTCAGTCATTTTTTACATTTTAATTTATATTTCGGTAATATAATTTTGTATATGTATAAAGTTAAGAAAATTTCTCTCATTTGGTTGCTCCATGTCATCAAATTTTAATAATTTACATATGTACATGTTATTTTTTAATAATGTTAATAAAGTCCTAAATTTTGGTACCATATAATAATTTTAAAAAAGTTATTATATATTTTATTTACATAATTTTAACATTTTGACCTTTGCATTTTTTCTTTGAAAAACTAACATAAAATAATAATAAAACGAACAACAATATTACAAAAACACATTCCTAATATTTGAAAAATAAAATATCATGAAACTATTAAAGAAATAAATAAAAAGAGAATGAAAATAAAACAAAATTAGATGTTTAAACCGATATTTTTCTATCAATATATTTTCAAGATGTTTATTTTATTATTACCCGATGTTATTTTTTCAAACATAATAAATGAAATATTAAAATTATATAAACTCAATTTGTAATTATTATATATTTTTTGTAATCACTGCATGTTAAAAATGTTTATGAATTTTCTTAAAAGTAATAAAATTAATAAAAAATAATAAAAATATATTTTTAATTATTAAATTTGAAAATAGAAGGGTATTTTTGTCCGTTTGTTTTTAAGATCATTCATAAGAGTATTAGGAAATAAAAGTTTGGTAGAGGATCAGTTTTTTTGAAATTTACAAAAGATAGATTTTTTTTTTTATGTGTGTACAATCAGATAAAAAAAATGTAGAATCTAATTATGTATTGAGAAAAATAAAATCATAACAGACTGAATACCTCCGCGCAAATGCGCGGGGAGAAAGCTAGCTTGTGTATAAAGTTGGAAGAAATGGAGCTCATACATGAGGCCACGTCATCAAGGGCTTTTTTGTAATTTTTTTTTTATTTACATTTTGGTTCTTTTTAGTTTAAAAAATTATATTTCGGTCCTTTTTATTTACATTTTGGTCCTTTTTAGTTTAAAATTTTACATTTTGGTGATTTTTATTTATATTTTGATCCTCTTATTTACATTTCGGTCCTTTTTTACATTTTTGAATTTACATTTTGGTCCTTTTTATTTATATTTTGGTCATTTTTAATTTAAGTTTATATTTTGGTCTTTTTTATTAACATTTTAGTCTTTTTTTATTTACATTTCAGTACTTTTTTACGTTTTAATTTATATTTCGGTCCTTTTTATTTATATATTGGTCCTTTTTAGTTTTAATCTACATTTTAGTCCTTTTTATTTATATTTCGGTTTTTTTTTTACATTTTTTACATTTTTTCTTATTTTACATTTTTTTTGTTTACTTTCAACTCAACTATACTCTTTTTTATGTGGGATCGTGATTATTACGATAGTTTCTGAGAGCCAATTGACAATTGTTATACATAATCATTAAATTCTTATCGTCGGTCAGAAATCTTGGTCAATCCGTTCACGTGAAATCTTTGTTTGACATGGCTTGCGGGAAATCAATGGTCATGGCATGTTTTGTTTTTTCTTCTTCGGATTTTTTTTCATTATTTTTTAAACTTTATTCGAATAAAAAATAGAACTCCGGTTATTATTTCCATTTAAATAAAAATCGAACCCGTTATTACTGCACGAAGATATATGTTGATGCTTGCTTAGTTAACAAAAGTGTGTATATACAGAGTAATGGTAGGAACCGTACGTTTTTATCATGAATTGTACCCACCTGTCACGTGACAGGTTGTTAATGAATGATTTTTTATCCATATTTTTATGTATCCAATTCCTACCTGTCACGTGGCATATGGGTACAATTCGTGATAAAAAATGTGGGGTTCCTATCACTACTCGTATATATACGCATCACATGTTACCTACGGGCCTGCGGCATGGTATAATCACGAGAAAAATTATAACAAAGTAATAATTAATTTGTCTTGTCGCGCGCGCGTATATATATATATATATATATATATATATATATATATATATATATATATATATATATATATAAAGAGAGAGGAATGCTAAAAAAAATTCGCAAAAAAAATTCAAAAAAAAATCCAAGGATCAAAATATACTATTGAAATTAACAAAATATATTTTTGTATATAGCAAAATATACTGTTGAAAAAATATTATTTTATTATTAAATTTAGTCATGTTAACATGTTGGATTCAACAGTATAATTTGTTCGTTTATATAGTATATTTTGCTAATTTCATTAGTATATTTTACTTGCGTGAATTTTTCTTAGCATATATATATATATATATATTCAAGTTTAGTTAAGAAGTTAGAGCACATTTTAAGCATAAAAATCACCAATTTTATACGAAGTCAAAATCAAATGGCTTACATCAACATGTAAAAACCAGGTCTAGCTTTGATGATTACGTAGTGTTGCTTACATGTACCATGGTGACGTTATTGCTGGCGCAGGCAATACAATCGAACCGAGCTCACTCACCAACTTCTCTTCGTTCTCTTTTTTGGTGGCACACGAGACACGACATGATACTTAATAAATGGGAAAATATACTTGGCCACATTTTCTTCGTTATAAATGCGAAAATATACTTCATAAATACTGCACCTCTTCTCAGATTTCCTCTCATCACATTTTCTTCGTTATAAACGTTTCCTCAACAAGAAGATACAATTAACAAAAATAATATATCATCAGTACCAAAAAATGGAAGGAAAGGTAGTGATGGTGACGGGCGCATCCTCCGGCATAGGCCGTGACATATGCATCTACCTGGCAAAACACGGATGCAGGGTCGTGGCAGCAGCCAGACGAGTCGAGCGGCTGCGATCGCTCTGCGACCAACTCGAAGGTTCCGATTCATCGGCTAAGGGAGTGGAACTCGACGTGACCGCCTCGGAACAGCATGTCGAGTCTGCAGTTAAAAATGCATGGGACGCTTTTGGGCGGATCGATGTTCTTATCAATAATGCCGGAGTTAGAGGTAGGAAAATTATTCTTGTAGGATATTATATATACTTCGATTTAATTTGCTAATATTGTTAAACAGGAGGGGTGTATTCGCCGTTAGAGTGGCCGAAAGAGGAATGGAACAAACTCGTCGACACCAATCTCACCGGCTCGTGGTCGGTAACGAAACACGTATGCAAATTAATGCACAAGGCCGGTTCGAAAGGGTCGGTGATTAACATATCGTCCATTGCGGGACTTCATCGTGGTCAACTTCCCGGAGGAATCGCCTATACCGCTTCCAAAGCCGCCGTCAATGCAATTACCGAGGTCAATTAATTAGTGGTCTCGAATATTTCAAAATTAATTCAGTTTTTTTTATCGGTTTTGATTTGAATTTCAGGCCATGGCCTTGGAGTTAGGGCCGTACGATATAAGAGTGAATTCGATAAGCCCGGGTTTGTTCAAATCGGAAATTACAGAGGGCCTCATGCACAAACCATGGCTTTCAAACGTTGCGAGGCGAACCATCCCGTTACAGAATTTAGGCACGGTGGACCCCGCATTGACGTCGGTGATCAAGTATCTGATAGACGATGCCTCGGAGTATGTGTCCGGAAACTTGTTCATTGTTGATGCCGGGGCCACCCTCCCCGGCGTGCCCATATTCTCTTCTCTTTAATAGTCTAATCTCATACATTTGTAAAATATTTGTTGATTTTTGGCTTCTTAGCGTACGTAGTGGCGAAAATATGTTTCGTTAGTCTTTGAAATTAATAATGTGTATCCTCTATATCCTAATTAGCATACTTAATTAACTGGTAATTAACAAAATACGTTCGATTAACAACTAACTAATATATATTTAACATATATATGTGAATTCATTCTTATTAATTACCGTGTTAATTAAGTATGTCAATTAGGATATAGAGAAATGTGATGGTGGGTTCTGCTTCTGCAGGTAGGTTAATATAGGAGGTGATGAAATGAATTCCTGGTACAATCTCTTCAATTTATTGATGAGACCATGTGTTTATCATGTAGTTTTAGATTAAATAGGTAATAAATAAATAAATGGATTTGATTTAACACATTTATTTGTATTATTTGTTTGATTTGTCATTTATTGTCATTACATTAATTGGTGCGGAGAAAATTAAAGAGACAGGTATATTTTTCCTAATTATAATTATCTTTTCTTTTCAAATTGTTTTTTGTGGATTGTTACGTCTTTTATAAATATGAGATTTTCTTCGATACACCAAAAAAATCTTAACCGTCCACTCTCTCAGATCTAAGGGTCCAAATTCAACACGAAAAATTGCTAGCTTTATTCAGCACGTAAAAAATCTTATTCAGCAGGTTGTCATTACGGAAGAAAATGATAGAAAAGTAATTTCAGTTGCTCAATATTCATGACATGCACGCCTCATGTCAATATCATTACCCAAGTTTGAATGGCTTGCATGCCTCATTTACTGTTGTGGACCCATTTCTTTTTTTTTTTGGTCTACTCCGTGTATGGGTTGGTTTTTAGTTTTTACACCGTGTAACTTGAGTAAATGAGATTTTTATCCATCTCCAAAAATATTCATACTAAACAAAAAACATCATAAAATCAATACAATTATATTAAACAAAATTTACAACAATTTAAAAATAAATTGAAATAATATATATATATATCAATGTTTTAAATAGCGTGTAGCGGCACGCAGCGTTTTTGATGTTTAATTTAGCGGTTAGCGTTAGCGGGCGATATAGCGCCGCTTCACCATCGCAGCGGCGTTTGAACAAAATTATTATTTTTATAATACTAAATATACATATAAATATAATTTAGCGGCCCAATATTATAAACAAAATTATATCAAATGCTTATTTATATCAATCTCACAAACTAACATAAATTAAAAATTCAACTCCAAGAAAAATATATTATTATTATTATTATTACTTTTATTTTTATTTTATTAGTATGTTGTTGTAATTATAATAATGCTAATAATAGTTGTTGTTGATCTTATTCTTCCTATAATAATAATTATTGTTGTATAATAATAACAATAATAATAATTATTATTATTTATTATTACTATTATTTAATAACAATTATTATTATTGTGTAATGATAATAATGATTATTATTATTGTTATTATTATTTAATAACAATATCAATAATAATAATAATAATAATAATAATAATAATAATAATTATTATTATTATTATTATTATTTGTACTATTACTATTACTATCATTATTTTATTATATTTTTATTATTACTATTGTTATTATTAGATTTAACATTATTATGATTTTATGATAATAATAGTAATAATAATAATAATAATAATAATAATATATTTTTCTTGGAGTTGAATTTTTAATAATATATATATATATAACAAGTTAAATACACATTTCTAAGAAATAATTAGGGCGTCCTTCGTTTACACTTCGGTGAATTGTGCATGATAATTGAACAAATTTCATTACATATCCTGGAACTTTTTATTTCCACCAAATATATTATTCATAAATTCATACAACTTTAACATAGTATCGTGTAAGATTAAAAGTTTGATATTGCATTTGTATAGATTTTTAAATTTTAGTATCATTTATAGATTGCTAAAGTTTAATATATTTAGTCCAAATTTCATTCTTTGCAAATTATTAAAACTTAATAGTGTTTTGTCCTAATTTTCTGGATTTTACAAACATTAATATTATGTGTGATGTTTTAGTGACAATAAGTCATTTTGAGTATCAATATATTATAGTTCGTGTCAATATATTTTTATAAATATGTATGTAAAAATTTTGGCGTCAATATACTTACTTCAGTATTAACATACTAATCTAAGAGAAAATATGTAGTTTTCAAATTCGTATTCAATATACCATTATGATCAATATATAAAGTTGTCAGTAGCAATATACCATTTTCAATATTAATAGATATATCATTGTATTATTTTTTGATTACATACAATATTCAATGTGAAAATAATATTCCCAGTATCAATATTATCGTTAAATAAAAATATTGTAATACATACATGAAATCATGCAGTCATTTTATAATGGAGGATTTACATATTTACTTTACTGTTTGTTAAACTAAAATTTACATATTTATCCTTCTTAAAATTAAAATTAAAATATTTACCCTTTCATAAATCTAAAATATCATATTTACCCAAAAATTAAAAACCATCCAATTTTTCCGTTAAAATTAACGGTCAATATATCAGTATCTATATATACATTTTTGGTGTCAATATACATTTGCAAAATTAATATACTAATTTAGATGGAAATATATAATTTTTGTATTCAAAATATCATTATCATTATATCAAGTCGTTAGTAGAAACGTACCATTTTCAATAGTAATACTATATCGTCGTATTATTTTTTACGATGTGTCATTAGAAACTTTACTTTTAAAATTTTGTGAAATTTATTCATTTCAAATTTCTCTGAACATGATATTTTTTGTTAAAATATTATTTTCATCTCAAATAAATCATTTTGAAACCAAAATATGAAAGGACAAATAATATTAATTATAAACTCTAAATTTCAACAAATCAGTTTAAGTGTCATTCGGTTCCAAGTTATTTCGATTTCATTAAAATTATACTGAATAATAAGTGTCATTTGGGTCAATCGAATTCCGTAATATTTGATCTTCGAGTTATTTGGATTCCATGATGTTTGGCCTTTGAGTTACTCGTATTTCAGGACATTGAGTGTTCGGATTATTTTGGTACAGAACAATTAATTATGGAAAGTTCTATGATAGACCCATTTTCTTATCATGGACCATTTTTCAAAAAATTATTTTAACAATTTTAGCTATTTATTAATTAATTATACAAAATTTATGTTTTGGATAGCATTAAATGATAAATATACACTAGACTCTTACAAAAAAAATCATTATTTAACAAAGATTCGATTTTTTTTTTTTTTTATTTAAATGGGTCTATCATAGAACTCCCCATTAATTATTTGAATAAATAAATATATAATTTTGATCATTTGGATTTTAGTCATTAATTTATCTCAGATTATTTGATTTTTATTTTGGCCAATACATTCAAATATATGTTTTATAATACTAATATGTACATTCAATACAAATATATAGCATTTCAAGCGTGATTATACGATAACGTTAATAAATATAGGAAAATTGTAATAAAAAATAATGAATGGTATATAAAACATGTTGGTACTGTTATAAAAATGTTGTGAAACTAAATATCGAATTACACGAATGATCCTAAATCGAATATCGTGAAACCCGAATTATCTAAGTTGGGGTAAAATATTAAGAGTAAGTTGGGGTAAAATAGGGGATCATTTGAAAAACTCACACTATCTCGACTGTCGAGAGTGCTATGACAGTAATTTTTAAACGGAAAATTGTACTATGCCCAGAGATTCCCCCCACTATTCACGATATGGTGAATAGTGGGGTATGATATTAATACCCATCTCCAATTCGTACCCCATATTTCAATTGACGGTTAATTGTGTTTTGAATTAACGGTTAATTCAATTGTAATTAACACGTAATACAATTGTATTAGTCATCAACATAATTAATAATTTCAATTAACGATTAATACAATTCACCGGGTACAATTTTGAGAGATTCCAATTAGCCCGCCCCCCATATCGTGAATAGTGGGGGGGGGGGGGGGGGGGGGGGAATGGGGGGCACAGTAAATGGCCTCTTTTTAAACTATGGTGTCTATTACATACATATACAAACTTAATGTGTCCTTTAAATAAAATTTCTCTATATTCATTTGATTTTGTGTATCTTCTAGTGTTTAAATCCTCCCAAGTTCCAAAACGAACTCTTCAACTGCTATCTTTAAATGTATAAAAATATAAATTAGTTGTAGTCTTCTTCATTTGTGCTCTCTTCAACTGTTGGTCTTTTTTTTTTTTGCTAGGATAATGGTACGTTGCTATATAAACTTGCTTCATTTTTATTGGAAGTGGGATTTGGATTTGCTTCATTTTTGCTAGTCTTGTTTGTTTGTTAGGTTAAGCCACCGACTCCAAAGTTCGATATTCAGAAGTTTGTTTCTTTCATACATGGAATGGATGATTCGAAAAAAAATGCCATCAAAGAAATTGGATTTGGTTCGATGTTGAATATGCAAGCTGTTTCCATTCGAGCACTGTGGTTATCATCTCTTGCTCATGCATATAACTGCAACAAAAGATGTTTCATAATTAAAAACGTTGAAGTTCCGATTACAGTGAAGGATATATCTTTTATACTTGGAGTGCAAAATGAGGGATTGGATGTCGATATCAAGCATACTGCAAAATGAGGGATTAATGTTTCATAATTATGTTTTGCACTAGTTGTATTAACATACAAAGATTGCAGGTATTCTTGTGGGATATTTGCAATAAATTACATACAATATTGGGACGGAACATAACTTAGTTTGTCAATTTTCTCAGGTTACATATGTTTGATTTATTATTTTTTAAAATCAGCAAATTTAATTTTTTTTCCAGAAGCATATGGATTTGTTTAGAAAAAGAATGGTGACCCAATTAATCTTTTCAAAGGCAAATTTAATTAAAGGTGTTCAAGAAGAAATAATTTGTTTGTCACGTAAAAAATAAACAAAAATATAAATGATATCATACATAAGTTGTATAATATATTCTTTGCTTTGATATATTAATTATGTTTTGTTTGATATTAATTTTTGCTTCTATATGTACTTCATGTTTTAATGATCATTGAAATTTTCATTTATCTTTTTAATTCGCTTATCTTATTAATGACTTCATAAAAATATTTTATCGATCTCATCCTTCTCTAACAACACCCAATCAGTACAAAACAATATACTCTCTGACCACAGTCCAGTGATGCTCACAGCAAAAACCAGCTTCCCACAATTTCAAGGATTCAGAATAGAGAATAAGTGGTTAAAAAAGGCTTAGAGATAAAACTAAGAAGAGAATACAAAGCTTTGAAAACAAAAAACAAAAGGGAGAAAGAAAACATAGATCAAGCTCTAATGTGGCTGGTCAATAAGGAAGATAAGGAGAGTCTAACCAACATAGAGAAATGGTTAAAAACAGAAATAATAAATAAAATGTTAGAGAGAGGAGGAAGGGGAACTTCACTCGAAGCAAAGGGCCAAAGAAAGATGGCTCAAAGAGGGGGATAAAAATACCAAGTTCTTTCATAAACAAGCCACATACAAGAAATCCAAAAATCTCATTGCCATGCTACAAGATGAGCAAGGGGAGCACACCTGCCACAAACAAAAAGCCCACATTATGTTTACTTTCTTTACTGGACTAATGGGGGAAAAGCCCTCGACAGACTCTACACAATGTATAGACCTAAACCAAATATTTAGAGAGGATAAGATTGATCTAGCAGATTTAGAGGCCCCGGTGACAAAAGAAGAGTTAGAGCAAGTGGTGAGAAAATGGAAAAGTGACAAAACCCCGGGTCCGGACGGATATAATGGGGAATTCTTCAAGCAATTCCTGCCTCTTATGATCAATGAATTACTGGAGATCTTTAATAGTAAAGAAATAAAGAAAGGTATGGGGGACTTTAATGGATTTTATATAACTCTGATTCCCAAGAAAAGTGAAGCAACAAGCCCTAGAGACTACATGCCAATAAGCCTGATTACAAGCATACAAAAGATCTTCTCCAAGATTTATGCTAACAGGTTGAAGAAAAAAATTAGTGAACTAATCCTGCCAAATCAGCTTGGATTTATAGAAGGGAGGGAAATGGCGGATTGCTTCATTTATGCAAGAGAGGTATTGCATAAGGCTCATGTGAACAAGATTCCACTTATGATATTTAAAGCTGACATCAATAAAGCTTTTGATACTGTGAATTGGAAATTCTTATTAGCAATGTTAAAAGCCCGAGGATTTGGGGACAAATTTATATCAAAGATAGAGAATTGTGTGCTAAAAGGTCAAGCGAGAATGATGCTTAACGGAGTCCCAGGAAGAACCATTCATCTAAATAGAGGAGTAAGACAAGGGGATCCGCTTTTCCCTCATCTTTTTATTCTAGTGATAGACATCCTAGCAAGAATTATAGAAGGAATGAATAAAAAATGCCTGATAGAGAAACCTTTAGGAATTTCTCAATCCTCGCTACATTACGCGGATGATTCACTATATATCTTAAAACCAGAAATTCTGCAAGCTAGAAGGTTAAAATGGGTTTTAGAAGCGTTTGGTAAAGACTCGGGACTGACCATTAACTTCAACAAATCAGAAATTGCCTTAATAAATACCAAGTTAAACGTAGGAGAAGAGCTTGCTTTAGAGTTAGGGTGCCCCATAAAAGAAATGTCATTCACGTATCTTGGCCTACCATTACATTTTAAGAAGCCGGGAACAGAGTTTTTTCAAGGAATAATCCAAAAAAATCAAAAAAAATTAAGTGGGTGGAAAAAAGCTTTACTTTCTCCAGGTGGGAGGCTCGCACTGTTAAATGCAGTGTTAACTACCTTACCAGTCTTCTACATGTCAGTAATTCAATTCCCAGCATGGGTGATAGAAAAAATAGATCAAGTCAGGAAAACGTTTCTTTGGAAAGGAAATTCAGATTCTGGTTTCCATCTAGTAGCTTGGGATAAAGTGTGCAAGCCCAAAGAAGCAGGGGGAATGGGGGTCTTATGCCTAAAAACTTTTAATACAACTCTGATGATGAAATGGGCGTGGAAATATTTCCAATCCCAAATCAAAGGAGGTTTAAACTGGGCATCTATGGTGAGTAACATTAAGAGGGGAGATGTGTTACAACGCAATACAAAGGACTCCCCTTTCTGGAGGAGTATCAAGAAATGCCTACCTTTCATGCTACAATTTACCAAATTTGAAGTGAAAAATGGGGAACTTACAAACTTCTGGCATAATAGATGGTTAATGGAGGGTCCTCTCGCCTCAAATTTGCCAGCCTTATGGAGTTTCTCAGAAAACAAAGAAAGTACAATGGGGGAAATGATGAATTCGGATGGAGATTGGAGGATAAATCAGAAATTAAAAGACGAATTATCAACCAAAGCCATATCAGAAAAAAATAAACTCGAAATTCTCACCTTTAATTGGAGATTGGGGAGGGGGATGGATGAGCTAAGGTGGCTTGGATCTAACTCAGGCAATTTTACTGTAAAAAGTGCGTACAAACTGATGATCACTGGAGTTCTCACCCATTCCAGCTTGCAGCTCGTGTGGAAAATTAAAGCCCCGCTGAGAATGATTCTTTTCCTTTGGATAGCGAAACAGGGAAAGGTACTCACGCAGGAGAACCTAGCAAAAAGAGGAATTCACATTGTGAATAGATGTGTGTACTGTTTAAGGGAGAGTGAAACAGTAGATCACCTGATTTTCGGAGGTTGTAAAGAGATTCTTCAGATCTGGGCCAGCTTTAGAGCTAAAATCGGAGTAAATCTTCCAGCGGATCTAAAAGTTCTCGTGGATTCCTGTTTTCAACACCATAGATCCACTCTGCACAAAGAAATAGCTGTCCTATTCAGCTATTGCATCTGGAGAGAGAGATGCTGCCGGATCTATTCAGATAAGAAGAAATCGGAAAAGGAGATAGTAGAGGAGTCGCTGAGAGAATGGAGACTACATGCGAAATTCAGAAGTCAAGAAGTGGAAGAAAACGAGGAAGAATCTCCGAGAAGAGGATGAAAGAGATGAGCAAGCAAAGGTACCAGAACCTGAGAGTAGTAGAAGAATAGAGGACCTAAGTTGGAGATGGATTACGAACAGGTCCCCAAAAATGGAAATAGCCTGTTGAAGATAGCAATATATAGCAGTTTTTTAATAAAGTATAGGATATAGCAAAGTATTTTTTCTTTTGGGCTTGTTTAACTTCATGTGTAATCGGTGAAAAGCCCAAAAAAGTTACTTTTTTGTAAACGTTCTTTATATATTAATGGAATACGTTTAGAAGGAGGATAATCAAGCCTTCTCTAAACTTTTTCAAAAAAAAAAAATATATTTTATCAATTCGCAAGAGTACCTCAAAAGAAATTTGAAAAAACAAACCTGTCGTTGATCAGAACAAATACAACAAAAACTTAATTAACCATCAACTCTCTCTCTCTCTCTCTCTCTCTCTCTCTCTCTCTGACAACAAAATTTCTGAATATTCAATTAAATTTACAAATTGAAAACAAATACAATATAATAAAAATATTATTGTAATACAACAAAATACACAAAAATTGTACTAAATGCAAATAAAACCGTAAACATATTTTAGAATCAGGTTAGAACCAGGTTTTGTGAAGATTGAAATTGTACTAAATGCAAATGCAAATAAAAATTGTACTAAATGCAAATAAAATTGTACTAAACAACATACTTAAAACTATCTAACTCAAAAACCAAACTAGGATTTATTTTGACATGCTTTTGATGTTACTATTGCCCACAGCGAGTATGCATCGTTTCACCAAAAGACTTGTATCTTTTCTCTCAAACCACCAAGCGAAATCACGACTTTTGTTTGCAGATCTCCCCACGCACTCACAGCCAAAAAACCATCTCCCCCCCCCTTCTTCATTCACGTTAAATCCAGATCAACACTAGCACTGATGTTTTCACTCTCACGGACATAAAAGAGAGAGAGAGAGAGAGAGAGGGAGAGAGAGAGAGAGAGAGAGAGAATGCAAAGAGAGAAAGGAGAGAGAGGGAGTAATCATGTTGTACTTGGAACTTGTAATGTCTTGGACAGAGAAAAAAAAATGACCTGTTGAATGTTGTTTCCGAAAATACCCTTTGCTAATTCAACGGTTGAGATTAGATTTTACAAAAATATCAGGAAAAGTTGTGGTGTAGGGAAGAATAGCTCCATAAATATAACCTACTTCTAAATAATTAGCAAAAATAATGTGAATATCAAATAATATGCAAAGGGCCGGTCCTGAGTATTGGGAGGCCTGTGACATGATGTTATGGTAATTTAAAATTACGAAATTATATCACATAGATTTTTTTTTTTTTAATGCAAAACGAAATAAGTATTAATAAAGTAAGTTCAAAATATTACAAAACACGTAACTAGCATATTCATTTAAATACCGCTCTTCTCGCATTTTTTGAGGCAAATACATCAATTAAATTTGCATAAACTAATTTTTGCGCGAAATAATATTCAATTGATAATATTGCCAATCCATTTAATCTTTCTTGTGACATGGTTGATCGAAGATAATTTTTTATTAATTTCAACTTCGAAAAACTCCTTTCAGCCGATGCAACCGTGACCGGAATGGTCAAAAGTATTCGATACGCAATCCACGAATTTGGATAACAAAGTTTCATTGTTTCCAAATAATTGATTATTTCAATTGATTTTGTTACTTCACTTGGCAATCCATTCTTCAAAAATTTTAACTCCATATATAAATCATTTCCATCAATATCCGATTCCCCTTCATGACTTAGAAATTTTTCGAGGTTTTCACAACATTTTCCCAAGGATTGGTCGGGAAAATCCTTCAATTTAAATAGAAAACCAAAAATATTCTTATACATTTTAAATTGTTCGAACCTATTTCGAAGAGCAGAAAGAGCCACATCAACAATCTTCAAGAAATAATCAATCCTAAATGATTCTTCGGCCGATCGGGTTATTTCTTCACTAACAACCTCATCAAATTGCCTCTTTCTATTGCGAGGACGTTTTTCAACAAATTTAGCATCAATTCCCATTTTCGTTTGCTAACTCTATAACTTCAACCATTGCTTCTTTAAAACCATTTTCTCTATATTTCTCAAAAAAAATAACAAGCCTTTCTAGTTGATCCACCGCAACTTCTATATCCATGTCGTCACTTTGAAGAAGTTTACTCACGGAGTTGACATGAAACAACATATTATACCAAATAACGACACACAACAAAAACTCAAAATTCTCAAGCTCGTGTTTTACTAACGATTCGGCTTCACTTTTCGCCATCGGTTCCGTGATATTATTTGCTAATACAACTAAAGCATCTCTTATTTGTGAAGCATGAAAACGTAACGGCTTAACACTTTTAATGCGGCTTTCCCAACGCGTTTGTGATAATTGTTTAACCGTGAAACCTTCCACGTTATCTTTCAAAATAGCCCATCGTTGGACGGAAGATGCAAATAAAACATAAATCCGTTGAACCACGCCAAAAAAAAAGTTATCGCTTTCGCACAAGAATTTGCCATATCCGAAAGCACTAGATTGAGATTATGGCAACCGCAAGGTGTGTATAATGCCCTAGGATTCACTTCTAGCACTCGAGTTTGAACGCCTTTATTTTTTCCTTTCATATTAGAACCATTGTCGTACCCTTGCCCCCTCAAATTATCAATATTAAGATCGAGTCGGAGCAACATCTTTTTTAGCTCTTCAAAAAGTCCCTCTCCCGATGTATAATTCACAATTAAAAATTCCAAAAAATACTCTTTCACCATAATTGGACTTGTTGAGATATCCACACATCGCAAAACAAGGTACATTTGTTCTTGATGACTAGTATCGGGAGTACAATCAAGAATTACCGAAAAATATTTCGCTTCATTGATTGTTGATAAAATTGCACGTTTCACTTCACCGGTCAACATTTCTATTAACTCATTTTGAATTTTGGGACCCAAATAATGGTATTTAATTTCACCATTTTGTGCTCGTCTCAAATGTTCTTGCATTGTGGGATCAAATTCCGCAATCATTTCAATAGCGCTTAAGAAAACTCCATTACTCATTTCGTACAACTTCTCATGACTTCCACGAAAAGGTAAATTATTTTTAGCAAGAAATTTTACAATAGCAATTATCATAAATAAAACTCTTCTCCAATGTTCTTTATCCTTGTTAATTAATTCTTGAACATGTTTATCTATTGTTTGATTCTTTCCCAATCTATTCTCAAGCTCAATCCATTTATTCATGCAAGAAATATGTTCGCTACCACTTTCATGCATTTTAAGCCGTTTTCCAATATTTTTCCAATCACAATATCCGTTGGTAGCCAATTGAGTAACATTTTCAACTTGTTTAAACAACTTGCAACAAAAACAAAAAAGTTTATCTAGCGACTTGGAATATATAAGCCAATTTCTATCCATTATTTCTCCATTTGCTAAATGTCGAACATAATAAATAGGAGAAAAATGCCTACCATTACCGTCTTTAGAAAAAATAACACAATTTTGATCTCTTTTAATGGGACCTCTTTTTACTAATAACTCTCGAAATTGTTGGTTAACATTCCCCCAATTAACCGGATCATCAACATTAATCAAATTTCCATTTTCACTAACTAAATTATTATTTCCGTTATTTCTCTCTTCATTAACCAAATTCTGATTTTCTTCTCCATTAATCAAATCCTCGTTTTCCTCCTCATTAATCAAATTCGCGTTCTCCTCACCACCTAAACGTTCCGTCGATGAGTTAGTCGTAATAAACCTATCCATGGCACCTCTTTGATGTTGAATAAAAGATTCACGTCTTTCCTTATTTTTTCTTTTTTCATTTCCCGACAAAAAAATTCATTTATTCCTCATGATTAGACCTACAATTATCACAATAATCGGCGAACAATTAGCATAATATCCAGCGAAGAACAAAGAACAATATATATTTACTCTTGCTCCGACTCAATTCAGCAAAGAACAATTAGCGGGCAATTGGATTCTAAAAATAGGTTATAATTAATCAATTCACTCTTGCTCCGACTCAATTCAGCAAAGAACAATATCTATACTAATTAATTCATTTTTAGCAAAATTTGAAGCCAAAATCTGTTACCTTCAATTTCGAAGCTTCAATCTATGATACAATCCATATGCAATCTTCAATTTCGAAAGCCAAAAATCCCGTTGTGAAAGCCAATTGCCCCCAATTTCGAAAGTTGAAGTGATTCAATCTGTGATTCAAAGTTGAAGTGTGTGACGAGTCAATTGCCCCCAATTTCGAAAGAAAAAATCACAATTACCTTCAATTTCAAGTCTCCAATTTCAAGTCCTGCACAATTGAAGTCGCAAATTGGAGTCGAACTCGAAGTCGAAGTCGCAAATTGGAGTCCTGCACAATCATTGAGCAGTCTCAAATCGCAATTGAAGTCGAAGTCGAAGTTGAGCAGTCGAAATTGAAGACGAGAGGATCCAAGCCCAACGACTCTCTGACTCCAGTCGGCGAAGTGACTTCCATCGCCATCCATCTCCCATCGCCGCGTCGCGTCTTGTCTACGCTCCTCTCCGTACCTCCTCTCTGTCGTACCTCCTCTCTGTCGAAGTCGCAAATATGACTTCCATCGCCGTAAGCTATTGCTAGGTTTAATGGATCGGTTTAGTAGTTTAATGGATCTCAGAGAGTATAATATATCTATGTTTAATGGAAAAAATGGTGGTCCATAGAAAATGGAGGCCTGTGACTTGGGCCAACTCTGCCAAAGCCCAAGTCCGGCCCTGAGGCCCGTTCGACAAGTCAAGAAATAGAAGAATTGGAGAAAGAGAAATAACTAACTAAGTCATTTTACTCGAACAATACTTCGCAAATCTAATAGAATTAGAATGTAGGTTTTAAAAAATAAACGATACTAACGATTAAATTATCCTTGTTGTATAAGAGTTAGAAATCACTAATTTAGCGTGTTTAGCCAAGTTATTGGGCGAAAAACACTAAATCCCTGATTTTTAACCCTTGATGATTTTGATTATTTTTTTTTTATCAAGATTAACATGCTAGAACACACTTTGAATTGTTTCGTCGCCTTACTTGGCGAACATACTATTTTATTACTTTTGTCATTACAATAGTTCATCTTCCACTAATTTTCAGATTCATATTTGGATACAACCGCGATAAATTTCAGAACACAACTAGCCTAAATTTATATTATAGGTAGATGGTATTATACTTGGTTAAGAATCCTCGTACGTTCAACCATCTTTATCGCTAAAAATATTATCCTATGATATATACAAGTTGGTATATAATTCGTCATATCTTTTGAGAGTTGACAAAAAAAAAAGGGAGAAAAATAAGAAGAAAAAAATTATTGTTTGGATAAACATGCCAATAAGAAGATGACATATTCAATTATATAAATAAAATAAAAATAAATGTACAATTCATGTTTTGAGATATTTGTCAAAACTCACATTTTTTGTTATAGATATTAAATACAACATATCATGTTTGAATATGACCGCATGATAAAAGACAGTTTTGAAATCTTTATGTGTAACAAAACCTCACTATACCCATACATTTGAGGTAATTTACTGTGCTCTTCAAATGTCCATCAAATTTTTTCCACAATAGTAATTCATGGATTAGTATTTTGGATTAACGATTAATTCATGATTATTAAAATTTTAATATATAATTAAAGTCCATATCAATTGATGATTAATTCGAAGTAATTAAAAATAAATAATTATGAATAAATCGTTAATCTAAAATACTAATCCATGGATTAACCATGAATTACTATTGTGGAAAAAATTTGGTGGACATTTGAAGGGCATAGTATAATTTCCCCATACATTTCTAGTAGATGTTAAGGAGCTAGAATTAAACGTAGAAACACGCATTGTTCCGATACAATGAATAGTGAGTTTTAATTATTTTCTTATCAAGATGATTTAATAAGATATGGCTATTCATCTCCCTTTTTACCAAGTTATATTATAATTGAGATTGGAATATTGCGTGAATCGACTTATATAATTTTGTACAGTGATCTGTATTGATTCTTTACCAAATTAATTTTAATATATATATTTAGAATTTTTGGTACATTTTATACTTTTTAGCACAATATTAACAAAAAACAAGAGATATTTTCATAATATTCGTCAAGAGATATTTTCATAATATTTGCAACAAAATCAAGAGATATTTGTATATTTTACTTAAATTATATGTTTTTTTGCAAGAAAATATTGTAAATTCAACAAAATATTTATCTGTAATTCAAGATATTTTTATAATATTCGTCAAAAACCTTCGAAGATGCCGGGCCGGCTCTGCTTTTAGCCCGAATGTTAAAAAATAATGTTTCGTCAGCTAACAACCGAAATTGTGTTTTGGCCCGTTAATCTCGGAAAAAAATTATCAAAGTGACCAACGACTACAAATAAGAAATTTTGTGTGTTTAGGGCCGTGGTAAAAAAGTTATTTGACGAAACACACCAAATCCTTTATTTTTTTATCCGTAACCATTTAGATTGTTTTTTATCACGATTAACATGTCAAACACATACTTCCATACATTTCCCCACGTTACTTGGCGAAATAAATCTTTGTCTCGCCAAATTAAATGTCGAAACATGTATATTTGCAAATTGAAACATACCAACGTCATTTGCTGTGAATTGCAAATTTTTTGATGCTATACATTAATTTGTTTTATAGTATTTTGCATAAATGAAAATAAATTTGTAAATTAGGCTTTGGTCCTGGCATAATATATAAGTACATACAATAATATAGTTTCTTGCCTACGTGAAAATTAAGTTCTAAAATATTTTCTCCTATGCACTAAATATATTGGGGGATTTACATATTTACTTTTTTTTTTAATTTGAAATTACATATTTACCTTCTTAAAATTTAAATATCATATTTACCTTTTCATAAATATAAAAAATCATATTTACTCCAAAATTAAAAACCATCCGGTTTCTTCGTCAAATTACGATCAACATTTAAATTTGCTAGTTTACTCTTGTGAACAATCCAAAGTATCATATTTATCATTTAAAAAATAAAAACACCATATTTACCATGTTAGATTATGAAAAAAGGTAAATACGATTTTAAAAAGGTAAATATAATATTTTTATTTTTAAAAGAGTGAATATGATATTTTGGATTTTTAAAAAGGTCAACAGTAATTTGAAATGTTGGCAGTTAGTTTTATGAGAAAAATTAGATAGTTTTAAGAAGGATAAATATGTAATTTCAAGTTTAACAAAGAATAAATATGTAAATTCTTCAAAAAATATTTGCGGATCTCATTGGATCTCCTCATACAGTCATACGTACGGTAAAATAATTCTTTAGAAGAAGATTCATAAAATATGCTTTTAGTATTATTTTATCATAGTATATTATTACATACAATAAAATGATCTTTTTGCATACATAAAAGTTAAATTCGTCAAATATATTTAAAAATAAATTTTATTTAATATCTTATTGTATGCATTAAAATATATTTGTCTGATTAAGATAATATCTGACTAAGTTTGAATAGCTAGCAAATTTTGCAATTTGCAAATCCAATTTTTTCTCCGAGAATGTGGCGAAAAGAGTTCGGCAAAAGAAATTAGAGAAGGATTTTGTGTGTTAAGAGGAGGGTTAATGTGGTTTAGTAAGTTAGACGAGGTCATTTGAAGCGAGATGTTTTTTACTAAGTTTGAATTACTTAGTGCTTGTTTTAACTAAATTCTGGATTTTAAATCCTTCACAATGTTAATGATAATAACATGATTAAAAATCCAAAATCCATCTCTAAACTGTTTCATCAGACTATGACGAAATACTAATATATTTCATGAGAATTAGATTTGCAAATTGTAAAACTTGGAAGCTATTGTTACAAGGCGCAATTTCAAGTGTGCCCCTGGGAAACATCAGAATTTCATATATACCTCTCAATAATCTGAAATTTCACGAATACCCCTGAAAAACGTTTCAAAATATCATGGATACCCCTTTAAAATCCTTCAAATATCATTATTACCCCTATAAAATTCTTAAAATATCACATATACTCCTATTATATCATTTTAAAGTCATCAACGTATTTCTTGTTGGTAATATATCAGTTACCTAATTTTTAAAATTATTTTTCTATGATAATGAATATTTTTTTGTCTCTAAAATAATATTTAAAACCATAAAAAATGAAATATTTTCAATTCTATTTCATAATTTCTTTCCAAAAATCATTGTTGAAATCAATACAATCCTCAAAAATTTAAGTAATTATTATATTTTATATAAAGATAAAATGAAAAAATATTTTGAACGAAAAATTAACAAATTATTAAATAAAATTTTAATTTAGGAGTATCCATGATATTTCAAAGACTTTTTTTAGGGGTATTTATGAAAATTTACGATTTGGAGGGGTATGCACGAAATTATGATGTTATGCAGGGGTACACACGAAATTCTGCCTTGTTACAAATTGGTCTTTTGAAGGTACGTCTAAAAAAAAAAAAGAGGAAAAAAGTGAACTGTACACACGTTTTGAAAGTTTATTCAGAAAAAAACAAGTTATGAAAAAAATATGGGATGTAACATTTTCGGACTCTGAGAGTCCTAAATTTGATGAATTTCCGGACTCAGAGTCCGAAAATTTTGGTGGCAATTTACTGATTTACGCTCTCCTAAACTGATTTAAGCTGATTAGGATGGGAAATTTTTTATTTAAAAAAAAACGGACTCTGAGAGTCCGAAATTCCATCCCCTCTCCCACCATAGTCTCATGAAATTTCGGACTCTCAGAGTCCGAAATTTCATGCGACTCCATCTCCCTCCCCATGAATTATACCCAATAATACACACAAATTAATATATTTTTTAATAAAATCAATTATATATTTAAATAATTTTTAATGAATAATAAGAAAAGCAAGATATATTTTAATAAACTTTTATTACGTTTTCGAGCCGTTGGATTGTCCGTTCGGTTTTCGTATCATTCAGTTTAATTTATATCATTTGATTCGTTCGGTCAATTGGTTTTCGTATCGTTCAATTGATTTTAATCAAGATATATTTAACACAATTTTAATATTATTCATTAAAAAATATTTATTACAAAAATATTTATTGTCATTTGATGAATAATTTTTTTAAATATATAATTAATTTTATTAAAATAAATTTTTTAATTGTGTGTTTTATTGGGTACAATTTGGATGTATACAATAAATACAAATTGGGTTCAAGAAAATTTCGGATTCTGAGAGTCCGAAATTTAAATAGTGCGATGTGCAATATATGCGAACTCTACATATACACACAGTCACTCACACACATACACATACACATACACATACACATACACATACACAATCACTATTTAAATTTCGGACTCTCACACACAGGGTCACTCAGTCACACATACACATACACTATTTAAATTCCGGACTCTGAGAGTCCGGAATTTAAATAGTCTCACACACATACACAGTCACTCACACACACACACATACACAGTCAGTCACATATATTATACACACATACACGATCACACTTATATCCGGACTCTCAGAGTCCGAAATTTAAATAGTTTTACTCACACACATAGAGAGTCAGTCACACACACACATACACTATTTAAATTTCGTACTTTCAAAGTCCGAAATTTCTTGAACCCAAATTGTATTTATTGGGTGCACCCAAATTGTATCCAATAATGCACACAATTAATATTTTTTTAATAAAATTAATTATATATTTAAAAAAATTATTTATTAAAAAAATTATTCATCAAATGACAATAAATATTTTTGTAATAAATAATTTTTAATGAATACTATTAAAATTATGTAAAATATATCTTGATTAAAATCAATTGAACGATACGAAAACCGAGCGAATCAAATGATATAAAATGAACTGAACGATATGAAAACCGAACGGACAATCCAACGACTCGAAAACGTAATAACAGTTTATTAAAATATATCTTGATTTTCTTATTATTCATTAAAAATTATTTAAATATATAATTGATTTTATTAAAAAATATATTAATTGTCTATATTATTGGGTATAATTTGGGGAGGGAGACGGAGTGACATGAAATTTCGGACTCTGAGGGACTAGTATGGTGGGAGAGGGGATGGAATTTCGGACTCTCAGAGTCCGGTTTTTTTTAAATAAAAAATTTCCCACCCTAATCAGCTTAAATCAGTTTAAGGGAGTGTAAATCAGTAAAATGCCAACAAAATTTTCGGATTATGAGAGTCCGACAATTCATCAAATTTATGACTCTCAAAGTCTGAAAATGTTACATCCCATATTTTTTTTAAAACTTGTTTTTTTTTTCTGAATAAACTTTCAAAACTTATTCTGTTTACTTTTTTTCCAAAAAAAAAGGTCCAAATGGCAAATATCTACAGTCCCTACTTTTTGTAGTTGTTTTGGAAAATATTTATAATTTTGAAAAGACGTCAGATACTTTCATAGGTTGCCATAGAAATTAAACTACAAACAACTTCGTATGTCGTAGTAAATATTTTCAGATAAATTAAGGTTGAAAAAATAACACAATTGTAAACCCAAAACGTTCCACTTTCACCATTTCTCTTTTCCCTCTCAAAATTCGGAACCCAATATTTCCCCTTCACCGCCCATTTCTCCCTCTCCATCTGTTTCTCTCTCTCTCCGTCATTTACCCATTCCCCCTCTCGAAATTTTGAACCAATTTACTTCCTTCATCTTCCCTCTCGAATTTTTGAGCCAATTTACTTCCTTCATCTTCCCTCTTCAAAGAAAGAATTCGTTCATTTGGGATTCTAATGGCGAAGTCGGGAAAGAGAGGGAAGAAAGGAGATGCGATTACTAGTCAAGTCGAGAAAGAAACTAGCAGCGGTGATGGTGGCTCCGGCGATTCAAGACGGCAAGGAATGGCGGAGCGCCGTCGGTTGCGTTCTCGCTATCTGGCCATGAAGAACATGATTAGTGGTATGTACTGTGTACCCCCTTTTTTTTTTCCGCGTAACCTCTGGAACTTGTTGAACGTTCTTGTCTGAGTGAAGTACTATGTTAAACCCTAAAACTAAAAAGATGATTTCTTACAAAATATAAGTAACATAAGTCATAATGAGATTTCTTCAGAGATTTAACGGGGTTTTTCAATCTATCTTGATTTTGGGCTTTACAGTTTTATCACTTCATCGATGCTCATATTCGTACTCTTTTATATTTAATCAGCCAAAATAATTTTCTTCATAACATGGTATTTCTCATTTGAATCTTCTCAGATGAAAGGGACGACATTGCTAAGGTGGATTCGATCAAGTTTCAAACTATCATCTCTGAAGTCGAGAGCTTGCATCAAGATGGTATGATTTTTCCCGTATTTATCGAATCCAAATAAGCCCATAAACCCTTTTTTCTTGCAATTTTTGAATTCATGACTTTTATTTCAGTTCAAAGGCCGAGAGAACAAGTGGCTGATGCAGAGGCACTATTAGACATAGCAAACACGCTCGTTTCGTCAGTTCGAACTCAATCCAGTGAAGGAATTACTCCATCTGATTTCATTACAGCTTTGTTAAACAAATTCGGCCAAAACGACCCCTTAAACGATGAAATTGGTGGCCCAATTTCATTTAATTGGCAAGAATTGGGATCTAGGGTTTCTCACGTGTTCATGAATGGCTATGGAAGCTCTACCATGTAAACCTTTTTCTCGTCTCAATCTACAATACACATATAATTCAACGAAATTAACAAACTTTTTAATTGCAATTTTTCTAGGAACGGACCAATGAACACTGAAGTAAAGATGCGGGCCCCAGTTCAAAGGAAGAAAACAGCTCGACCTAACGAAAGCACTCGACCTGAAGAGGTATATTACCATTTTACCCTCAATTTCGTTCCAAATTTTGACATAATTTTGGGTTACACAGCTCGCTGACAAAGATGAGGAAGCAAAAACCGATACAGACAAGAACATGTTGGCGATTTTTGAAATTTTGCGAAGAAAAAAGAGCGTCAGATTAGAAAATTTGGTTTTGAATCGAAACTCCTTTGCTCAAACCGTGGAGAACATTTTCGCGTTGTCCTTTTTAGTGAAGGATGGCAGAGTCGAAGTTTCTGTGAACAACAAGGGCCACCACTTTGTCTGTAAGCATTTCATTTCATTTTAACTCAAATCATTTAAAATATCATATTTACCCTTCCAAAGTAAACTCTCAAAATTTGTTTTCAGACTTGATGGATATTTGTGATATTTAATTTTTTGGAAGGGTAAATATGATAATTTTGGGTTTTATAAAGGTAAATATATAAACCCCTCTTTTAATAACAATTCGTAGCTCCAAGAAATGCACCCGCGTCGAGTGCCGTAGCGTCAGGAGAAGTATCATATACTCATTTTGTTTTCAGACTCGATTTCAAGGACTGGAAGGTAAATAACTAAATAATAAATATTATACTTATCTTCCTTTTATCCCCCCCAAAATAAACAAAAATTTAAGTATATTTTTTTGATAATTTTGTAGTTAATGAAAGAGATAGTGGAGCCAGGTGAAGAGTTAATGCAACATAGAACACGAGTCATACCGAACCAATCAGAATCAGCCACACGAAGGACTCCAATAAGAAAGTTCTCGAGAAATCGAGGCCTCGTGATGCGCGATGACTCAGCAATCGTCGAAGATTCCCCTGAATTTGCTGATTCCAGCGAAGGCCGAAAAAAACGTCGTCTTTTCAACAATTAGTGGAAAGGAGTTTAGTTTTTATGAAAATATCCCTTGTATAAAAATGTTGGGGATATTTCATATTTGTAGGTGTATATGGAAATATTTCTAGTTTTTGTAGGCATGAAAATATTTCTGTTTTTGGTAGTGTGTACGTGTATGGAGATGACTTTTGATGTGGTATTGTACTAGCAAACCATTAAATTAAGTTAATTTGCATCCTTTTGTAATACATTTATTGAGTAATGATACGAACCATATCCGTTTCCCCGAATTTTTTCACGAATTGATGACGTGGCAGTGGTTTGCCACGTCAACAAGTTCATTCTCTCGAATTTCTGCAATGTGCTTTTTTTTATTGCAAAATTCTCTCTCTCTGTGTCTCTGTCTCTCTCTTTCCCTCCCCCTCTCTTTTCCTCTTTTTCCGTTCGAGCTCAATCCAGATCTAGGTTTTGTCCTCTCTTTCGCTCTTTTTTTCTCAAGGTTTCGAGCGTGCCAGCTAGCTCAATGCCCTCTCTCGAGGTTTCCTCACTCCCGAGCTCTTCATTTATGTACAAACATTTCAGTGGTCTCTCTCTCTCCAAATTGAGAAATTTGCAACAAATTCCAGTGCTCTCTATCTGGAGCTCTATTACATTATCGCCGCCTCCATCACTTCAAACTCCCTTAGGTTAGGTTAACCATCGATTTTGAGATAGTTAACCTAATTGATTTTTTATTTGTGTAATTACTAATTGAACTTAAATTGTTGTCAATTTGAACCTCAATTAGGTCAGGTATATCACGTCAATTTCTTTGGGTTGAATTAGCAAATTAGGTTTATTTGAGTTCGATGTTGATATTTGTGTATGCCATTTAGCCATTCATTAGAATGTACCAGGGATCAGGGTGTTCGTTTGAAGCTACTGGTTGTTCATAGTTTGAACATATTTTTACATTTTAGTCCCTTAAGTTTCCTAATTTGACAATTATGTGTTCTCTATTCATACTTGTCTTTTCTTTTTACATGCAGTCGCGAGCTCTACCATTCGAGCTACAATATGTAGCTAGCTATGCTCATAGGACATAGATTAAGATCAGCTTAATCAATAGTTTAGAAAATATTATAACATTTGCATTTGTGTTATTTTAATCGAAGTGAATATGTTTGTTATGAATTTAATAAAAATGTGATTGGAAAACTTTACAAAATCACATCAAAGTTAAAAAGAAAATCTAACATTAAAAGTGGATCCAAAAATATAGCAAAAAGATAATAAATTTTACATGTACCAATTTGTACTATAATTGTCGTGGTTTACAAACATTACTCGATGTAACAAACAACAAAACTATAACAAAAGATCAAAATTATCATTCATGTAAAACTATAACAGAAAATCTAATATATATCTGTTTATATATATTACAATGCCCAAATCAGTTTGTGCTCAAATTAAACTACACGTTATTACAATGTCCTCCAAACCGGTTTGTGCTCAAATTAATCCACACATTCATGCGGTGCCAGGTCAGCATCTAATCGGTAAAAACCCCGATTCCACTTTCCAGCTCCTAGGTGAGCATCTAGGCGTTTATGTGGTGCCAGCTCCTAGGTGACAAAAATCACATAAAAAAATTAGAAGATGATTTTTTTGGATTTTCTACTTCAAATTTCTTGTAACATAGTAATCTATGAAATAATTAGATTATAAATTATTGAAATAAATAAAAAAAATATTACAATTTATACTGGCATCAAGCTTTCATACTCAAATAAATATGAAATTTGCAATTAGAAATGGACAAGAATACCTAATTACCAGTAAAAAAATCTGCAGTGTTGGACATTGAAGATTGAACAAAAACAAACAAATAACCAGTTCAAAATCCTTAATCAACTTAAAAACACAAATTTCAGTTAAAACAAACACAAATTTCAGTGAAAAAATGTAATTACTTGGATTTGCGTCTTAGTTATGTATGGGTTCCGTTAGGTTTTTGTCCAGTCTGGTGGCGACGGCGGTCTGATGGCGACGGCGGTCTGGTGGCTTCGTTGAGATTTCGTGAGGATTTCTCTCTCCTTCGCTCTCTCTTCTTTCTCTCTCCCTAGATATTTTTTTTGTGTTTCCTCTTGCGTCAGTGCTCTCTTTCTCTCTATTTTTTAGACAATTTTCTAGATAGGTGTGGTGCATTCTCCTTGGCACACCGCTCTCTGCCACGTCAGATTCGCGGGAAAATTCGGGGAAAAAAGTGTGGTCCCTATCATTGCTCCATTTATTAGAGCTTCCAATTTTACATTTTTTTTGGGCTTATTTGCGAAATTAGCATTTGTTAAAACTTATAAGGGGTTGACCGCAAATAGTCATTTGTTTTATCTAGGGGTGGCAACGAGCCGAACCGAGCCGAACTCCACCCAGCTCGAGCTCGGCTCGAGTCTGGTTCGAGCCAGCTCGGCTCGACTCGTAGGAGGGGTTCGAGCTCCGAAGTCCCGCTCGAGCTCGACTCGAAGAAAACTCGAGCCAGCTCGAAAACACTCGAGCCAGCTCGAAAGAACCGGCGCAGGCGAGGGTTGCAGGCGAGGGTTGCAGGCGAAGCACGGGCACAGGCGAGGGTTGAACTTTGAAGCACGGGCGACTGGCGAGATGTGCTGTTGAAGCATGGGCGACGGGCGACGGGCGCAGAGAGAGAGAGAGAGAGAGCGGCGACGCGAGAGAGAGCGGCGAGGGTTGCAGGTTCAGATGAAGTCTCTGGCGGCTGAGAGTAGCGCGAGAGAGAGAGCGGCGACGCGAGAGAGAGTAGCGAAAGAGGATTAGGGTTAGGTTGGGCGTGTCTGAGAGTAGCGCGAGAGATGAGAGTAGCGCACGAGAGAGAGAGAACTGGCGACGCGAGATAAGTAATACGCTGTTCGAGTTCGAGCAGCTCGCGAGCCGAACAACATCCGGCTCGAGCTCGGCTCGAGTCATGTTCGAGCCAGCTCGGCTCGGCTCGAAAAATTCGAGCCAATTTTCGAACGAGCTATTTTCGAACGAACGTCGAGCCGAACACGAACGAACGTTCGAGCCGAGCTTTTTTTGCCAGCCCTAGTTTTATCTCATGGGATTCTAATTTGACGTCTTTTGGTTTAATTGCACAATTTTTGTAAAAAGCTTATAACTTATAAGGCGCTTTTTTGAATATGATGTAATCTAGAGGGCCGGACTGCAAATAGTCATTTGTTGTCACTAGTCGTCAGCATTGTAGTTGAAAAGATTAGAAAGAGTTGAGGTCAGCTTCGTGTTCTCTCTTCCGCATTAGGGTTTCTCTCTCTCTCTAGATTCTCCTACGTTCTCGAAGAGGAAAAAAAAAGCAAAGAAATTACGATGGATGCTGGCGGACGCAAGAGGATGAGGCATCCGGCAGCGAGCGGCGGCGGCAAGCGACCAAGAGGTGAGCTATCTCGTTTCATTATTCGATTTAGTTTTTTTTATTGTGAATTAGGGATGATGTTTGAAGGAGAAGACCAGATCTGTTGTTTCTAAGCATCGTGCTAGTGTTTTTTAGGTTTAGATTCTATTTTTCTTTTTTTAAGTGGAAATTATATCTTGCTGGAAGATTAAGCTATGATTTCAATTCGAATTATGGAATTAAACACTTAAAAAGTCAAAGTTTAGGTTTTAAGCTGTGATTTTTAAAAATTGAAGTGTGCCTCTTTTGATTTAGGTTTTAATCATATGTCTACACTTATTAAGGTTGCGACTTTTTCAAAGTATCTTTGGTTATTTGATTTTTCTAGTGAAGTACTATCAGACATAAAAAGCTATTATTTGTTTGGCTTGCTTTTGAGCCCTACTATAGAGCCTAAATTAAGGTTTCTATTAAAGTAGGTGTAAGAAATAGACATTTGAAATTTGAATCTAAAGTTATAAAGAGTTTTATTTTTGTATGAAAGTAAATTAGAGTCATTTTAAGTGTATTATTATAAAGTAAAGTACTAAAAGTTTGTAATGTTATCTTTTCCTTTGACAGGTAATATCGATTTATTGAAATTTATAATTCACAAAAACACTCAAGTAAAACAATTTGGACAAAGAAGTAAACACATTGATTGATTAAAAAGATAATTTGATGAAACAGCAATGGAATCTGGTCAAATCACTCAATTGGGTGTAGGAAGCAAATCGAAGCCTTGCACTAAATTTTTCAGGTTCATAATTTAATCTATCTAAAAGTTGCTAAAATTTCTCAACTTACTATTTCAAATTATCAGAAAGGGAAAAAAAAAGAAATTCTACTAATAAATCAGCTAAGATTCTATTCCAGGTTGAAAAGGAGTAATTAGAATTATCAATCATTGTTTTAAAATTTATCAAACAGGGATAAACGCTCAAGAATTTTATTTCTCCTCACAAATTGAAGCTGAGACGAAAAACGTAAAAAAAAACTTCCAATCAAGAAGTGAAATGAATCGATGACAATTCTCATAATTTCTTATTTAATTTTCTTAATTATACTACACTAAAAACCCACCAAAGAAAAAATCGTTACCGAAATAAATATTTGTCGGGTCGAACAAGGTAATAAATAAATAATATATATAAATCTAACTCAAGCTTGTGATGAATCGAACAAATGCAGTACATCCGGGTGTCCCTTTGGAGACGGTTGTCATTTTCTGCACTACTTCCCAGGCGGTTACAACGCAGTTATGCAGGTGACCAATCACGCGCAGCCAGCTCATCATCCCATGGCCCCACAAGCCCCTCCTTCCGGAAGGTTCCAACCCGGCTCAACCGCCCCCTCCACCCCTGTCGTCAAGTCCAAACTCTGCTCCAGGTACGTCAAAAATATTAATCAATTTATATTTTTATATTGACATTTAATTCTCATGTTATTTTTTTTGTCAGGTTTAATACAGCGGAAGGATGTAAATACGGGGACAATTGTCGTTTTGCGCATGGTGAGAGAGACCTCGGAAAAACCATTGCTTCCCCTTATGACACGTCAGGGCATATGGGTCCCCCAATGGGTGCACCGATGACCGGTGGACCCCCCATGCCAGCTGGCAGCGCGTCATCTCCAGGCGGTTTCGGCATGTCGGCAACTGCCAAGATAAGCGTGGAGGCGGCATTAGCCGGTGCAATTATCGGTAAAGGAGGGATAAATACGAAACAGATTTGTAGGGTCACTGGCGCCAGGCTGGCGATCCGGGACCACGAGTCAGATCCGAACTTGAAGAATATTGAACTGGAGGGGACGTTTGATCAGATAAAGCATGCGAGTGGGATGGTGAGGGAATTGATTGTGAATATTAGCGGTTCGTTGAATATGCATAAGATGCGAGGTGCAGGTGGTGGTGGGGTTGGCGGACCGCCAGGTGGACTTGGTGTTGGTGGACCGGATAGCGGGAGAAGTTTTAGGACTAAGTTATGTGAGAATTTTGCTAGAGGGACTTGTACGTTTGGAGAAAAGTGTAATTTTGCACATGGCTCGAGCGAGCTTCGTCAGAGCGGCACGGCTTGAGTGAGAGAGAGAGAGATTGTGTTGTAGTAGTTTGTTTCGAGGCAGTTTGTATTTGGTAGTAGTTATGACTAATTAAGTTGTTTATTTTTTATTTTTGTTCCTCGCGGTTTAGTGCTTTGCATCTAATTTGGTTTGTGTGGAAGGACTTCTGAAATTTTCACAAGTGATTGAATCTCATTTGAATTTTCTGCTATTTGTATCTTAAAACATGACTAGATTTGTAAAATCGAACCATCATAAATTTGGCAAATTAACACCGAATTATCAATTTATATTTTATTATATTACAAGTTTCGAGGGTAAATAATATTTTGGATTTTTAGAAGAGTTATATATTCAAACCCCTCTTGTAAAAAATTCTAAGAATACATAGCAAGCCAAACAGAGAAACAAATACTTGAAATTCAATGAGCATTTTTATTAAATGTGTAAATATGTCTTTTATTGCAGACTCGATTCAAATGTAGCAAATCAAATATACATGATTTATCGAAAAAAAATCAAATATACAGGAGGCTTCGTGGCTCTCAAGAATAATATATAGTGAAGCTCACAATAATATACTTGCAAACACAAACACAAAAATAAAAATAAAAATAATATAAAATGAAAAATGAAAAATGATGCATGTCTAGTCGCATTTTGACCAAATTCCATCATTATTTCTCTCAAAGATGCGTGGGTTTCTTCCAGGAAATGTATATCGCCAATCTGGGTGCTCCATCAAGTAGTTCCACATCCTATTTACCAATACAACTTTTTTTTATACATATACCCCTGAAGTTTGTCAAATTTCATTTATCAGTACAACAATAATGCGAACCTTCTATGACTCTCAACAAAATGAGGGGGTTCGGCGAAAGGAGAGGTAGAATATTGCAACAGTATATCCGAATCTGAGAGTTTGTTTAGCGTAAATGCCATTTCAACCCAATACGTACTCCTGAACATAATCACATTTAAAAATAAATAAATAATGAAATTACTCAAAAAAGTATGATAAAAGAACGATACCATTGGATTGGTGGGATAATGAAAAGGTCACGTGAAGTATCATATATTTCTAATAATTTTTTACTCCAATACGGATCGTCAGAAGAAGCGCCGATTAAGATACGCCTCACGATCTCGTCAGGGCATCTCGCACGGTTATCAAAGCATGCCGGTTCTATTCGCCCCGTTCTCGTATCCACCTAGGATTCGATTCACAAACTATTTAATTTCGGAGAAAGAAGAAAATAGTTTTGAATTTTTGAGTGAAAATTACCAAAATGCCACCGACGATTGGGCGCGAGTGGCCTTGTGAATCGGTGTTGGTATTGTGTGCCAAAACGCAGAGCGTCTTGAGATTGAATTTTTCGGGTCTGTTTAAAAGTGCATTTATTATTTCGCGACATAAAGGCAAAGAATACCCCTCCTTTTTTTTGCGGTTTCTATATCCACTCTGCAATTAATTAATAAAATATGTATTTTTTGAGTTTTCACATTTTTTTGTTGCTTTTCTTTTACTTTTGTAACTAAATGGTGAGAAAGATTCATACTTTCGTTGGCAAATCGTCAAAACCACCAACAATGTGAACCTGAAAAAAACAAGACATAATTCCTTTCGTACCCCTACAAAATCTCATAATATCACGTATACCCTCGAAAACATGAAATATTGTGAATACTCCTAAAAACATAGGAAATATTGTAATTCATGGATCAAATGTTTTTGGGAATATTTCAGAAACAAACGTCCGTATGCAATTCATGAAATTTCATATTTTGCAAGGGTATACATGAAATTGCTTTTTAAAAAAATGGAAGAAAGAATTCAGAAACACAGAAAACAAACATCGAAAATGGCTTGAGGATCATTAATTGAGCAAAGCATTTGATCGAGCCCCGCTTTTACCGTTCCAGCAAAATCCATATGACTCACACTTGTCCTACACACACAAACACACAAATGTTATAAATAACACCAGTGAATAATTAATTAAATAATCATTTAAAAAAAATGTTAAATTCGTGTAACTAACATTCCATTATTGCGATTTCGAATCACGAGGCCCACACATGTAGTAGCCTCGTCAGTGCCCACGAACTATCTCAAAACAAGAAAACCCAAGATCAAATTTAAGATTCAATTTTTTGATTGGAAAAGAGAGTTAATTACCTGGACGAGCGAGGAATCCACCGTGGCTAACTCCCTTTGAAACACGTACACGTGCTTAATATGGGGCCCACTTTCAGAGAGTGTTCTTTCAGGTAAAGATTTCAACTCATTCGAGGCCGATAATAAAGTTGGGTTCTCTAATAATTCTTTCAGTATCTCCCTTTTCTAGATAAATTGGAAGAAATTGCATTAAAGTTTCATTCTTTTTTCTCACAGTCTAGATAAATTGGAAGAAATTGCGACATTGCAATCAACTTTCCAAGATAAAGCATTTCGTTCGGTACTGTACCAGTTAGCCAGGTACGAGTAATAAATTAACCAATCTGATTAAATATTTGCAAAATTGATCGAGAGGAAAAATGGTAGAGAGAGAGAGAGAGAAGACCTGAGATTGAGAAGACGAGACAATTAGACGGCCATCCACCACTATCATCTTGGTTACTACTTTCCTTCCTCTTTCCCTCTTCTTCTTTCTTGCTAGGAGAGGAGGAAAGAGTAGACCCAGTGCTCTCACATCCATTGTCTCCCCATTATAATAGCTATAATAATAATTAAAATAGAATAAACAAAAGAAGGGCAAATATGATATTTTGTATTTTACAAAGATATATAAGTAAATATCCTATTAATGGGCTTTCAGTTAATAATGTTAACAGGCCGCGTTTGATAAGAATAAGCCCAAAACCCAAACCCATTAACAATTTCTGTAGTGTTTACTTTACTATAGTTCATTCATGTCGTAAACATTATACAAACTCCATTCTTTACTGTCACCGTAGATCTCACCGTTCGCCGGATCCAATCCAATTCCACTCCCCTCCGGTCTGCCGGCTTCGCTTGATCGGAGTATCACTGCTGGTCTACTCTCGGTAAGATTACTTCCATCGATCTAGCCGTATTATATGTTCGAGTTTAGTACCTGGATTTGAATTATGAAATTGCTCTGAATGAATTGCTATTCTCTCAATTCGGATTTCAATTGATTATTACTCATGTTTTTGTGTTTTTCTACTTACAAATCAACTTTAGTTTAGAGAGACTTTTGCTAAATTTCGAAATACAAAGCTTTTACTTAGCATTGTATAGTATATCCTGTTTGTCAATTTATTAGGAGTAAGCTACATTTTAGCCTATTTTCTTTTTCAATTGCAGATCAGAGTATCTGAGAATGAGAAATTGAGGAATCATCTTGGTAATCAAGAGAAGATCCCCAATTGAATGGGCGTACTATAAACAATGTCCATATCATCACTAAGACTCCCACAGAGTTTCTCTTTCTTAAAAAACGTAATATTGGGCGAAGAGGATTACACTAAAACCGAGAGAGAAAGAGGCGAAATATCTCCGTCTCTTAAAATTCATACCGATAAAGATGTATACCGCCCCGGAGAGATCCTTACTGTCAGTATAGAGATATCTAACCCTAAATCTCAAAAAGAGGAGAGAGAAACGGAGGAGAGAGAAAATGAAAATACTTTATTGATTGATTCACTTTCATTTGAAGTGAAAGGAATCGAGAAAGTTGATAGTCAGTGGTTTGCCTCTCAGAGACCCATACCGGGCTCTAAGCAAAAGAGAGGTAATTTAAGTACTATAGAAAATAAATTGAGGTATTATATTTATTACGAGGATTATGATTTACTGATTTAAGATATTAATTTAGTTAAAGGTGAGAATTTGTTTTTGGAGTCTGTGGCTTCATCGTTAGTCTCCAAAGTGATTGTATCTTCAGGAAATACGAAAACTTGTAATCTCTCTCTCTCTCTCTCACAATTATTTTTAATTTTCTCTCTCTCTCTCTCTCTAACAATTTGTTTTAATCTCAGATATAGTAAGAGTGGAGTTGCCAAAGATATTACCACCATCGTATAGAGGAATGAGTATAAGATACATATACTATGTCAGAACCAATTTATATGCCAGCTGGCATGATCGTCAGAACACCGGACCCACTCATAGCCCTATCCACCTCGTAAGTTCTCTTATTCATATATTCATAATAAAATGCATTTTTTCTTAATTTGAATTTATTAATTTTTGAATTTTGAATTTGTATTTTCGAAGGAAACAAGAGCACCGTTGCAGATATGGATTTCTCAAAAGAACGCAAATTTTTTCAGCGAAGAAGGTATTTTTTTAAAAAAATTAGCATTTTAGTACTTTTAATTATATATATATATATATATATATATATATATATATATATATATATATATATATATTTAATTTATTTTTATATATTCAGGAAATTTGCCAGTAATAACAGATCAATTGAGTATATACTGGAAAGAAAAAGACGAAGACTCTGAATGGGTCAGAACCGAACATTCTTTAATTTTTATTATTTAAATTACTTTATAATTATTGATTATTATCTTTTAATTATTCAGGCTCGAGTGAATGAAAACGAAGAAGGAACAGAGGAAGAATACGAGAGTTCGAGAGACGAGGTCTCCTCAGTTTCCTCATATAACCCTGGAAATTCTTTTTCGAATCAGTCCCTCAATAATTTGAGATTCTCGTCAGGGCCTTCTTACAAACAACTCCCTCAACTTTCGGTCTCTGAAATCGTCGAGGAATCTTCTTCGTCTTCGCCCGAAAAGAAGCTGAGTATTTCCTTGGACGATTCTCTTTCTCTCTCTAAAGAAGATATGGGTCCCCCTTTTACACCCAGATATCTCGACACTACCGCTTCATGTAAATTTATTTTTTCTTATATTATTTTATATTAAAATAATAAAATAATGATTAAAATAAATATTTGTTATTTTGTTGTGCAGCAGAAGGGTTGAGAGGAAGGTCTTATAATATAAAAATAGACGATCAAGTTTTGCTTCGATTCTCTCCAAAAAACTCTGATTCCACATATTATTTCGGCGATATGGTAATATTGATATTAATTTCTGTATATATATGTATATTACTTTATTAATAATATTGGAAATATTTGTGACGAGTAGATTGGTGGCACACTTACATTTTTTCATGGAAATTCAAGTCGAAGATGCCTCGAGGTATAAACAAAATATAATTAATTAATTCACTTTTTTTAATTGTTTGATATTGAAATTATTAAATTAAGAATATATTTATATACTTTATTATCTAGGTATCGGTAACACTCGAGACTTCAGAAACGATAAACCAACAATTCATCCATACTTCTAGAAGGGGATCTCCTACTATTACTAAGGTATATTATTTCTCTTTCCTAAACCCTAAACCCTAAACTCTGAATCCCTAAACCCTAATTGACAGGTACACAGCGAGCATCACGAAGTGGTCGCTGATATAGGTCAAACGAGTTTTCTATTTTCGGTACCAGTAGATGGACCCATGAGTTTTTCTACCCCAAAAGTATCGGTACAATGGTCCCTTAAATTCGAGTTCTTCACTACTCCTGAGGGCTTAGATCTCTCCAAGTAATATATATATTTTTAATAATAATTATTATTATGAATATTTATTTATGATTGGTTTGTTTGTTTGGTTGGTATAGATATGAGCACCCATTGCTTGTGGAGAGGAGAGAGAAAGGGGATTGGGTTTTGCCAATTAGGGTTTATTCGCCTCCTTTAAGAAGGCAAGCTACGCAATCAAGAAATGATAATAAGCCTGTATCTCTTTGAAATTTATTCATATCTTGATTTAATATTCGCAAAGGTTATTACTGAAAAAACCCTAATATGCAATTCTTTTCGGGTATATGGAATTTAATGTAGAAAATATATTGTTTGTAATGGACTTCATTCTTGCTTTGGTTTTTTCGGCGTGTGAGAAATATTTGGAGTTTTTATTACGAGTTTGAATGTTAAAATAAGTTTTGGACTGAATTTTGTTGGAATATTTTTAATTGATGCTTTAATGCTTCGATTAATATTATGATGAGTTGATAATATGAAAATGAGGTTTTCTTGCCATGATTATTCTTCTGAGTTTCCTATATTGAAATATGAATAAATGTGAAAGGAAAAATACATATTAAATAATTAAATAAATGTATTTAAATATATGAGGCTTCTTGTCAATTAAAAAATTCTATGAAATAAACAGGAAAATTGCTAATTGCATATTTTATATTATTTTGAATATAGTTGCTTACATAATTGCATGTCTAATTAATTAATGTATAGTTTTATTGTTCAACTTGACGCTGACGTCAAAGCCATAACATCATGTTTGAGAAGTATAAGGGATCAATAAATTGAATATAAGAAAATTACAATAAGCCCTTACATTTTTCCTGTCTAGGGGACAAGTGCCAATCGATATATGCTTTGGTGGTAAGTGTAACTCGTTATTATGTATTTCAAACCAGAGGAAAAAATGTAGGGGAACATAAGGGCCTTGTTATCTCCCATTGATTAATTGATGGTAGATGGCGTGGAAAAATCCAATTTAATTTCTAATGATTAAAAATAGCTGCTAAAGTTACCTAGAATATACCCCTAAAGAAAATCCAAAAGGAATTTTGGAGATTTTTGCTTGAATTATTCGTGCACATAAGATAATTTTTTAAGGTCTACAATAAATTTCTGACGGTCATTTTCATCTATTCTCCTTGAGTTTTCCTTGCTTTTATCCCGGTATATATATTTTCTCTCTCATATTGGGATAAAAGAATATTTTCGAGGCACAAGAAAAAATCAAGGAGAATAGATGAGATGAACCGTCGGAGTGCCAGACAGGGATGGCGGCGGCTAGGGTTTTTGAGACGACGGCGCGGCTCTGTTTTTTTGTGCCTTTTTTCTCTCTTTTAGGATTACACACGAGTGAAAATTTGTTTTCACACATAACATATTTTTATTGATGTATTCTGGATGAAGTATGAACAATGTTGACACGATTAAAAATTTGTTTATTTACAAGGATTAAAAGTTGCTTCTGTTTAACTTGTAAATATCGTTTTCTCGAAAATGTTTTCTTGTCTATAGAATTATGTTATTATTAATTTTTGCGAAGAGCAAGCCGGATAAATACTAATGCTACGCTACGCTAAAGGATTAGTCCTTAAAATTATGTTCAATCAGGAAGTACTAATGAAACGCATACATGTATATACTGATGATTGTAGCAATCAGATTAGGAGATGCTTTGCATTTTACATAATTAATATAATTAGTTTATCTAGCTATCAAAACCGCCAGCAAGAAATTTAGGGTTGTTACAAATTGGGTGGCTCCCTTTCATTGCACTATTAATTTATTGGACAACTAGAAATATTAAGAAATAATCATCATTATCTCCCAATGTAAATATCTTCTAGTTGTAAGTACCTATCTATTGGGGCAATTCAATCGATAAAGTAAACAAGCAAAGGTATCAATCATTTAATAAATCAAATTCCACCATTTAATAGGAAAAAAGGCTCCATCATTTGATTTTCTTTAATATTAATGTTTAGCCAAATTGAGCTAGAAATAGCTAAATATACCCCTTTGCTAATAAAAAACTAACTTCAAATAGAATTTGAAAAAGCAAAAGATGATACATTGAGAAAAACAACTACGAAACATAAGATTAAAAGATAAAAGAGAACCATGAAGCCAAAATAGATCAAACAATACAAGTACAACAAATTCGACCTCCATTTATATGGTCAATTCATATGAATTTAATTTCTCAAATCAAGTTTAAACAAAAAACACACTTACAAATAATCTAAGAATTTCTACTAATATATCCAAATCTACAAACTCCAATCCTCAGATATAAACTAAAAAAATTACAAAGGGGGGTTTATTAAAGTAGACAAAGAAACTCTTTGTGATTTTGCAAGCCATGAACTTAATGGACTAATTGAAAGATATAATCTGATTATATTTCTGTAATTAACCCTCGAAGAGAAAAAAATCCAAAAAAATCCTAAAGATTAACATTGATTGATGAATGATGATAAATCAAATGTTGAAAGGAAGCCTTGAACCTCCCCATCATCTTCATCCAAGTAAGTACTCAAATAGCTTGGACTTTCCTGCATATTAATCCATTCATCCTCACATTTAACCACTTGTTCCTCCTTTTCTATTTTCTCGTCCATTTGTAGATGCGCGGCTATATTAGGGTTTGCGTTTCCTGATATCTTTAATTTCTTTCTGTTGGTGGTTGGCTTTCCCGTGAGTTTCTGAACGAGATTGCGAAAGTTCGTGACATCAGTTTGTATGATCTCTGGTGCAATTAGGTGCACTATTCTTATATTGGGTTTTAGTTTCGATATGTTGCGAGAGTTGTGATTCAAGGGTATCGTTGCGATATGTTGCCGGGAATGATTGCTTGAGATCTTCTCCTCCATGCTTAATTTGATTTGTAATGTATAGGTGAGAGAGAGAGAGAGAGAGAGAGAGAGAGAGAGAGAGAGATCAAGGGGATTTTAGGGATGAATTGAGAGAGAAGATACGGATGGAAGGCGTTCTCCAGGTATCCTACATATATAGAAGGGGAGAGAGAGAGAGAGAGAGAGAGAGAGAGAGAGAGAAGAGAAAGAGAGAAGAGAGAGAGAGAAGGGTTGAAATTTACATATGGATGTAGATGTGATGTTTAAGAGGGCAAATTTCCCTAATTTTTTAATTGAGTACCACTAATATATACATTCGAAACTATTAGAACTCTTTTGCATTGGCAGATATTGAGTATGCATGTATCAATGGAGAAGCAGTAATCTAGGAAGTACTACCGTGAAAGGTTTCAATTTTTTTAGGAAAAACGATAATACATAAATTTTTAATTTTATCATAAAATTATATATATTACTGTTCAAAAAATAAATTTTAATTTTTAATTATATATTAGGAAGTACCACTAATATATATTACTGTTCAAAAATCTAGGGAGACGTTGCCCCCCTCTAGTCCCTTAATAGGTTCGTCACTGACTCTTTGCATAATATATCTTTATGAATAGTCATATAATTTTTTTTCAATGTCCAAAATGCCCTTTATCAAAAGAGATCTACTTATATAGAATTACCCTTTATTTATTTCGATTTCAAATTTTTATTTTTATTTTTCAAGTACAATTATTTATGTGTTAAAAGTATCCGACAAGTATTCGAAAGTATCAGACTAGTATATGCTATTTTTTAAAACAAAATATTTGAATACGCAATGTGAAATATTTGATACGTATGTAACGAATATCGTATGAGTATCGGTATCCGATACGATACATCTTGATCTTTGAAATATCCGTGCAAAACATAGAGTATACATTATCTCAATTAGTCCATTTATTTCTTGTCTATACACCAAACTCAAATGGTTAAAAGTTCAGGTTAAGCTTGAGATAATTAAATATCCAAAAATATCATAATGTACAAGACTACAATGGATAAAATAGTATTTTTAAAATATTTATTCAAAGTTAATACATAATTTTTCATGTACCAAGTACCATCCTAGAAAAATCATAATATAAGATATAATGATATATCTAAATGAAAAATATTTTTCTATGTCTTACAAATACATCACAAAATATAAAAACATTATACACATGTCTCTAAAAAAAAATAAAAAAATAGCACATCCTAATTCTAATAGAATCTTAAACTTGTGATATAAACTTATAAAATAAACATAACATATTTAATATCAAATCATACGAGATAAATATTCAAATATCTCTCTTTCACAAGATAATTATTATCTATAATTTGTAAATTTTAAAAATATAATATATATTTGCCTTGAAAATGAGAATTTCTTGTTTTTCCCTGTCATTTACTACTGCAAAAATATAAAAATGAATTAAAAAAAGGAAATTTTCAAAAAACCCTCTATCTTTTTGAAAACTCCAAAAAAGCCCCTCTACCAAAGTTTTATTTTCAAATACCCCCCTATAAGGGTTAAATCTAGAGTTGGCAAAATCTGACCCGACCCGAAAAAATGACCCGACCCGCCCGAACCCGACCCGAAAATATTGAAAAGTCAACGACCCGAACCCGAAACCGAATGACCCGAACCCGAAATCTGATGGAGAATATCCTCGACTCCGGGCCCGCGCAGCGGAATGAAGGCCCGGTCCGATTCTCCGATTCCCGAGATCACGCCATGACTTCGAGGGTACGATGCGAATAGAAGGATAGATCTATACCAGCGTGAAATTGATCACGCACGAAGGGTTGATCGCCGCCTTCTATCTCCTGTCACGTTGGTGACAATCCGTGCGTCCCATACCACGCGTCTTTCACCGTTCGTTGACCGTCTTCTCACTCCTTGAGTCGATCACAATCCAAGAGCCACAATTGTCGCTCCTCTACTTGTATCCACCGTGAGTCGCAAGACGTCGGTCGCGGATGCACCTGCCTAGACGATGCACCGGCGAACTTGCTCGATCTAATCGATTCTCTATTACTCGAGAAACTCCTTTCTCGATTTCTCTCTCTTCGCACCCTTTCACTCACTAAAGATCAAATCTGAATTTGCTCTTTTTCTTGTGTATATTGGGCAGAATAATCACTTGCTTAGAATGATTCAACTAAATGAATTGCTTAGTGAAGATTAGAGAGAAAATCCTATTTATACCTAAATAGGATAAGGATTAGCCAAAAGGCATGTATATCCAATATACACCCTTTCACACAGAAAACTGTATGAACCTGTTCAGTATTCTGTCCAGACGAAATTGATAAATTTCTCTGACAGAAAATCAACCAACACGAAAGTTGTAGATAATCTTATTATCTACACAACCCAATTTGGCCCAGCCCAATTGGAGTTCGTATGCAAAAGTTATGACTGTTTTACTAACTGTATGTCATACTGTTGCACTCTTTCGGTATTTCACAGAAACGACACTTATACTTCGTTCATATGAAATATATTTCTATATGAAGGTTGTAGATAATCTCATTATCTATCTAACCCAATTTGAACCATTCTAATTGGATTTTCCCACTGAAAGTTATGGCCACGAATGTACGACTACATTTGTTTATCCTTGTGTACACTTTTACGGTTGATCCGAAACTGTATTTCTTTCAAAATCGACCCGAAACCGAATGACCCGAATCCGAAATCGACCCGAAACCGAATGACCCGAATCCGAAATCGATCCGAAACCGAATGACCCGAAACCCGAACGACCCGAAACTCACGACCCGAATGACCCGAAAACTAAAATATTATTGTCAAAATCAATATAATATTGTTAAAATATCTCGGAATCAATAAAATAAATCAGAAATTACCCGAAAACTAAATTTTTGGAAAATCGAATGATTCGAAATCAAATTTTGTGAAATCGGAATTACCCGAAAATCAAAATAGTCACGACCCGAATGACCCGAAAACCGAAACGACCCGAACCCGAACGACCCGAAAACCGAAACGACCCGAACCCGAACGACCCGAAAACCGAAACGACCCGAACCCGAACGACCCGAAAACCGAAACGACCCGAACCCGAACGACCCGAAAACCGAAACGACCCTAACCCGAACGACCCGAAAACCGAAACGACCCGAACCCGAACGACCCGAAACCCGAACGACCCGCGACCCTGATAAGAGGAAAATAAAGCACGTTTTTGATATCTAATTTAGGGATTTTAGCCCTTTCAAATCTCAACTTTGTGTATAAAATTGTTCATATTTGAGACTACAAGAATAATTCTTCACTAAGTGTGTTTTGTTGATAATTTCAGGTTTTTGGGCGAAAGTTTTTGGCATTTCAAGAGTGTAGTTGTCTTTCTCTCCTCGAGCCGATGAAATCGGTATATCATACCGATCATTTCGGTACACGTATGAGGGAGGATGCAAATAATCCTCAACATAAGAGTCTACACCAAATAATCCTCAACACCTGATAAGAGGAAAATAAAGCACGTTTTTGATATCTAATTTAGGGATTTTAGCCCTTTCAAATCTCAACTTTGTGTATAAAATTGTTCATATTTGAGACTACAAGAATAATTCTTCACTAAATGTGTTTTGTTGATAATTTCAGATTTTTGGGCGAAAGTTTTTGGCATTTCAAGAGTGTAGTTGTCTTTCTCTCCTCGAGCCGATGAAATCGGTATATCATACCGATCATTTCGGTACACGTATGAGGGAGGATGCAAATAATCCTCAACATAAGAGTCTACACCAAATTCTACACGAAAATTACTCACACCATAGCCACTACTATCCAGCCACCTACCTCACCTATAATCCCCAAACTACCCTCAATCCTCTCATCCAACTCTTGGCCAATGGGAGAGCTTCAAATGCACTATAAAAAAGACCCCAAGCCCCTTGGGCAGGTTTTAGCTTCTTCTTCCCTCCCCCCCCTCTCTCTCTCTCTCTCTCTCTCTCTCTCTCTCTTCCAAGCACAATCAAGAAACTTCAAGATACTTCAAGATCAATCAAGAAAAATCTCTCGAGGACTAGTCGAGACAAGGGTGCTCATCCCTTCGACGAATCCTTCTCATCCTTCGAAGATCGGGCCGTGACAAGGAGCTATTCCCTACGGTGGATTTGAGAAGAAGTGCCGTGACTCGATCCGCGTTTCTTCGAAGTGATTGCGATCCGTGACTCGGAGCTTCATCTTTTCGGTACAATCGATCACTCTCGAGACAAGGAGCAAGGATCTTTCTGTGCGAGACAAGGAGACAAGGAGCATCACTTCGAGGCTTTCTCAATTAGGTGTACTCCTTTTTAATTACTTGATTAATTGTTGTTTGATTGGATTTTGTTGTGTGAAGAATGAATCTTTGTTTGAATCCTTGTTTATGATTGTTTACTTGCTCTGGAAAGTTAAAATTGTTTCTTTCATTGCGTAGAACTTGATTTCTAGTTTCGGGAACTTTTTGAATCGTTGAATTTCATGAAATATTTGAATTGATATGAGTCTTTGAAAACTGTCACTTAAACTAAAAACCTGCTGTTTCCAGGGATTGTTTTTCAGACACCTGATTGTAATTCGTTAATAACTTTTTATTCCGTTGTCCAAATTGTTTGAAATTTTAGGATAAATTTTATAATATTCAGACCTATCTCTACACAAATTTTCATTAATTTTGAAAACTTCGAAATAATTATTTTAAAGATCTGAATTTTATTCATTATTTGATGCATATACTCCTCGTGGAACGAATCTATACATTTGCCATTGTACAAACATAGATTATAAATTTTATTGATTGTTCGGGCCTTTAACACAACGACACATTAAAACACGTCGAAAACCCGCTCATCAGACCCGAACGACCCGCAACCCGAAACGACCCGACCCGAACCCGAACCGACCCGCCCGATTGCCACCTCTAGTTAAATCTAACCATGGATGGTGTTAAATTTTTTTTTTGACCATAGTACCCTTCTATTTTATTTTATTTTTTTTTTTGATAAAAAAGGCGTAGCCTTTTGATATATTGAAATAAGAAAAAGTTCTATACAATAATCATGAACGTGTTGTTCATGTAGAGTAAACGGAAAATAAACCTATAAATCCTAGAATAAGAATTTCCGTGTTTGAGCTAGTAAGCTTTAACACCATTTTTGCCAACTTTTGGCCTCCTCGACCGCTCTTCTAGCTATGGTTATCGGGGGAGATTTCTTGTTTTGGAATACTCGTTTATTTCTTTCCTTCCATACGACCCATAGCATCGCCGCCCATCTCGACGTTCACTCTTTTTTCTCCGTCGGTGTTTGTTTTTTCCTATTTGATTTTAGGGTGTTCGATAGACTTCCATGCATTTGCGTTTGCTGGCTCGTATTGGTTAGTCTATCAATCAACTTCCATGCCGCTTGTGTGTACGTACACGAGACTAATAAGTGGTGTCTTGTTTCGGGTCTTGCATGACAAAGCACGCATTTGTCGATATGTGGCCATCCTCTTTTTGCTAGTCTATCAGCGGTATTTAGTTTGTTTTGCATAGCTTGACCTTTGTTGGGGCTTTTATTTTCCAAATTACTCTTTGCCAAGGAATATCAATTCCCGGGTTTCTCATGAAAGAGTAAGCCGATTTTGCCGAAAAAATCCCCGTTGGGTCCCAATTCCATTTTGTGGTCCCGTCTATATTTGTCGTTGTTGCCACTTTATAAATTGGGATTAATTCTTTTAATTGTTTGAGGAAAAACGAGTTCGTTCCGCTATGTTCCTCTAGGTCTCTCACCGAGTTTATTGTTGTGTAATTTTGCCAAACATTTAGCCCAAATGTTATCATTTTGCTCATCGAGCTTCCAAAAATATACCCTTCTATTTTCATATGTATATTTTTGTTATTTTTTCATTAATTTTATTAGTTTTAAGAAAATTCATAAATAATTTTTAACATATAATGATTTCACAAAAATAAAATTATTTAATGTTGTGTTTGTATAATTTTAATATTTCATTTATTATTCATGAAAAACTAACATCAGATAATAATAAAATAAACACCTTGAAAATATATTGATAGAAAAATATTTCTTTAAACATCTATTTTATTTTCGTTCTTCTTTTATGTATGTTTTTAATAGATCCATGATATTTTAATTTTTAAATATTTGCAAGGTGTTCTTTTAATATTATTGTTCATCTTATTATTATTTTATGTTATTTTTTCAGTAAAAAAATATGAAAGTCAAATATATATAATGTATGAAATATTAAAATTATATAAATATAACATATGATAATTATTTTTTAAAAATTATTATAAGCTAAAAAAAAATTAGGACTTTTTAAAATTAATACAAATAACAAAAACATTATTTTAATTACCAAATATGTAAAAAGAAGGGTATTTTGGTCATAAAAAATATTTAACACCATCCATAGTTAATTTTAACCCCATAGGGGGGTATTTGAAAATAAAAATTTGGTAGAGGGTTTTTTTTGGAGTTTCCAAAAAGATAGAGGGTTTTTTAGAATATCCAAAAAATAGGGGGTTTTTGAAAATTTCCCATTAAAAAATAATGAAATGTAAATTATGATAATTTAAAGGATAATTGATGTAAATTTTGTGACGTGATATATGCAAATAGTAATAATATAAACTACAATTGTTATTTTCATTATTGTCAATGATCTCATGGCTCAAGTGATTGAATATATAACACAACAAATCATAAATAATGAATTCAATTTTTATTGGTACCAAATAATGATGGGAGGCTATAAGAGTACCGAAAATAGAACAATATTTTCAGGGAGTGAGGGTCCTTCTAGTTGAATATTTTTTTTTAATAATACTACAACTAAAAAAATTAACACGTCCATTTTTTCAATACAAATAAAAGAAGTATAACTTACAGCTTTAATCATTAGTAAAAATTAAAAGATAAAAAGGCAATCGAGGTGTCCTGTGATTTCTTACGAGAAAAATGATAAATTAAAAAAAAAATGTCAATTGATATGGCTGTTCTTTGAAAGAGAAACAGCAAGTTGCCGTGTAAATGCATGGCATAGAAGCCAAAGTATGTCATTTTCATCATTTATTTTAATTTTTCTTCGATAGTTCAATCAAATTTAAAGCCTTGATTTAATCGAGGAAGTAATTAATTCATTCAAGTTAATTATTAAATATTAAGGAAACAAACAAGAACATGGTTAACATAGATTCCAATTTTTTACATCTTAGGTCAACACCCCTTAAATATTTTTTCTTAATTAATATACTAGAAAAAAATATTTTGAACACATGATGTTTTCTTAACCCCCACTTGTAGTTGTAGCAAGAGCCAACCTTTTTGAGTATTATCTAAAATAAAATTCAGATTTCAATAGTTAGTAGGTCCCCAAAAATCTAGGGGCTAAAATTTTTGAAGTACAAAAAGACATTTTTATGTACAAATTTTCAGACTTCATTTAGAAAAGGGATATTTTCTTTTACCTAGTTTTCTTAAATATTAAAACAAAACTTATTTTTAGATTCTTCCGAAAACCTCCTATAAAATGGATTAAAATTTCAACCCCTCCATAAGGATTAAAGTTAACGTGAATGAATACATTTTTTAAGAAAATTACCTTGAAATTTCGAATCATTTTCGAAAAATTTCAAAATCCTCCAAATTGTATGCAATAATAATAAATATATGATTAACATAAAAATGTTACGAGCGATATAACATACGATCTCAAAAATTTATACACCCAAACAAATGAAATGGATGTACACTTCATAGGTGTGCATTCCATGCGCACGCGAAAATTAACACGACAATGAAATATAAAAACGACACATGGGTATGCACTGCATGCATGCTACAAACACCACGCCTCCATTCATCTAGGTTTGTATATCTTATTAGATATATTATATTTTTTAAATATGTGTTATATTTTTTTACATGTATTTTAAAAAATATATATATATATATATAGGAAATGAATAAATGAACAAATTATTAGACAAAAAAATTAACAAGACACTTTCAACCATATATATATATATATATGGGGGCGGTTCAATGGAGTTCTTATTTGGAGTCCTTATTTGAAGTCCATATCTTATCCCTTGATTTAGTTCTGATGAACGGACCAGATCTAACAAAGAAAACACGCTGCCCTGGATTATTTTGTCTGCCCGAACCCCTGCAGGACGCTCCTCATCTCCTCATCTTCTACTTCAAGACCACACATCGCCCAGGTCCCTCCCCCCTAACAATCCTCCATCATCTCCAGATCTCTTTCATACCAAGAGTTCTCCAAATCTCTTTCATACCAAGAGTTCTCCGAATCTCGTTACGCCAAATGCCTCTCTTCAGTCGATTACGACCAAAGATCTTATCGCCATGCAAGATACGACCCTCTCAGTCAATGACCTTCTTCGATTAGTAGAGACCCTCTCGCCATGATACGAACAGATACTTCAATTAATTACCCTCTGGTGCGATAGGCCATTAGGTTAGAGCTTTGTTTCAAGACTCGTACATTTTTCTTCTGAGTTGAATTTAGCAAGAAATTGTTAAAGCAAAAAATAAAGAACCTCAAAAAGTTTTAGCTTTGTGATTCTGATTTTGGTGAAGAATCTCAAATTCATGTTTTATTACTGACCGGTTTCAATTTTTCGAGGAGATAGTATCCGGGTTTTGATTCTCCCTCTCTAAAGAAATTACAGATTGATGCATGCTTAATGAATTTGGAATTGACGGTGGACCAGCAGGACCAAAGGCACTGAATGCCAAATTCAACTTGGTAATAAAGCACATCAACTCTAATCTTTGAGTACCATTGCCCCACATTGAAGTTAGTATTTGAACAAACCATGCATTGAATTAACCATGATTTTTACATCATTTTCTTTTTTTCATTTTAACCCCCAACTTATTACATAATCGTGCAGAATTACCTCACAATAATTACCTAATGGAGCATTGTACCAGTAGATTGGGTTGGTATGCACGAGAGTTTGCAATGCAAAAGGCATGACTCACCCTCGTGGGATTTTTGCGATCTTAAATAACCTCCATCGCCTTTCTGTACAACAACACAACGGCATGCGACCTCCTTTCCGCTGGCCCCCTCCCTCTTATGCGATTGGCATGACTGGTACTGGAGTTGACGATGTTCGAAGGAGAAGATTTGACGTTGATAGGTTGCAAGAGTTGCATGATTTATTTGAATGTGAATATGCCGAATTAATTGGTACAATGGTGGTACCAATTGGGATTTGTGCTAAAATATCTTTTTAAGACTAGCATTTTGATTAGGTTTTCGAATATGGAAGTTAGATTTGCGTGTGATGTATTGCGAGGGTTTTAATACACAAGTTGGATTTGCGTGTGATATATCATGTATATGGAAGTTGTATTTGAATAGGTTTAGGGTTATGTAATTGAGATTTTTGTATTAATTTTGTAATTCGGTTAATGAAACGAAAAACAATTCAATAACGTCTTATGAATGAAATTGCGTATTTCTATTATAAGATTTTTGAAGCATTTATAAACTCTTTGTAATATAAATGAAATTAATGGTACCATATTGTTGGCACCATTCAAGATCACATTTTGTACGAATGTCGTGTTTTTTTCCATCTTTTATGTACATTGATCATTTGTGTCAAATTTTTCTTATTATTCACAGTTAATCGAGTGGTACCGTGTTTTATAGCATATTCTTAGCATCATGTTAGTACCATGTTAGTTATTATGTTAGTATAATGTTCTTAGTAATGTCAATTTTTTATTCATGTCAACTATTTAGTTCATACAAACCGAAACCGAAACAATACACTATTGTATTCAAATATTCATTTCATTCGACTCAATTACAAATTAAATGATCAATTACCCTAACATTTTTGTATAATCTAACAAAATTATCAATTACTCTTGTACAAAATCTCACAATCACGCAATATTGCCAATACTATATTGGTACCCGTTTCTAACCGGTACCACCAAATACTGGTACCGGTACCACCAAATACGGGTACCATCTCAATCACCTAATCTTTGTCTCTAATTCCTCAATCCATATCAGTAGTGGTCCAAGGAGGTCGATTGGCTCGAATAAGTATCAACTGTAATTTTTAATTTTAGAATGGCCAAATTGTAATCGGTAATTTTCAATTTTTAGTCATGATTAGCTCGAAAAAGTGTCAACTGTCAACGGTCCTCTCTTTCTTTCTCTTCATATAATCTTCATCTTAGGCAATTTGTCGAACACCCCGGCTACCACCAAGATAATTCATAAAATTCTCTTTTGCTTTGTCTATCTTGATTTTACAGTATATATTATTGCTTTAAAATTGGACCCAGTACTATCAAAATCCTGCAAAAGCATATATGAAACCATCAATCAGTAATCACTGTTGGTACCAGTCACGAAAAAAGGATCTATATCCCATTAAAATTGGATCCAAAATCATGTTTGTTTACTCAAATTGGGCGGAAAAAAACTCTTAAACAGTAAGAATCACAAGTTTCTGGACTTCACGAAATTTCGTCTTCCTTGAAGGTACGCTCGTCGAGGTCAAAGCGCCGTCCATGGGAGCTACCTGTGATATCCCTCGTTGAGAGTGGGGCTTTCTTGCGAGAGGGAGGGAAGGAGATTGGGGGTTAGGAAGCGGGCATGAAGGAAAATATCTGGGCAGCATCTTTTTTTCCTTTCCAATCTGAGCCATTCATCAAATAAGTGAACGGTTTATATTGGGACTCCAAATAAGAACTATAAACAAGAACTCTGTTGAACCCCCCCCCCCCCCCCCCCCCCCCTATATATATATATATATATATATATATATATATAACGATTTTTATTTTTTTGCGGTGTGCATATGAAGTGCATTAAGCGGTTAAAATGATTTCTTTTTTTATCATGTATCGCTCTCCTGTTGAAATCGGCGATCGGACGTGCACGACTGGGGAGTGGTTTAGTCGGTTTCTTAAAACATACTATCCTATCCTTGAACTATTACTAAGATTTAAGAGTAGTAAGAGGGAAGGATGATATATTTGTGGTGTGTACAAAACAAAACAAAAAAAGTGAAACCCCTCTTTTCCAAACTTCGATCTATGTTCTTTAAAGTATCTCCATTTTTCTTTTGAAATTATATATTGATAAAAGGGAAATTTTCAAAAAATCCCCTATCTTTTTTGGATAATCTAAAAAAACCCCTATTTTTTTGGAAACTTCAAAAAAAATCCCTCTACCAAACTTTTATTTTCAAATACCCCCCTATGGGGTTAAAATTAACTATGGATTGTGTTAAATATTTTTTTATGACCAAAATACCCTTCATTTTACATATTTAGTAATTAAAATAATATTTTTTTTATTTGTATTAATTTTAAAAAAGTCCTAATTTTTTTTTGCTTATAATAATTTTTAAAAAATAATTGTCATATGTTATATTTATATAATTTTAATATTTCATACATTACATATATTTGACTTTCATAATTTTTTTATTGAAAAAATAACATAAAATAATAATACGATGAACAACAATATTAAAAGAACATCTTGCAAATATTTAAAAATTAAAATATCATGAATCTATTAAAAGCATACATAAAAGAAGAACGAAAATAAAATAAAAATAGATGTTTAAAAAATATTTTTCTTTCGGTATATTTTCAAGGTGTTTATTTTATTATTATCTGGTGTTAGTTTTTCATGAATAATAAATGAAATATTAAAATTATACAAACACAACATTTAATAATTCTATTTTTGTGAAATCATTATATATTAAAAATTATTTATGAATTTTTTTAAAACTAATAAAATTAATGAAAAAATAACAAAAATATGCATATAAAAATAGAAGGGTATTTTGGTCAATTTTTTTTTTTAACACTATCCATGGTTAGTTTTAACCCATATAAGGGATATTTGAAAATAAAAATTTGGTAGAGGATTTTTTTTGGAGTTTCCAAAAAGATAGGGGTTTTTTTTAGAATATCCAAAAAAGATAGGGGGTTTTTTGAAAATTTCCCTTGATAAAATAGATGAATAATTCCTTTGACTTTATTGAGTTGGGTACCTTGTATTGTAGTTCTAACAATAGTTAAAGATATTATTGTGTGTATTTCTTTTATTTCTACAGCCAATAAAGTCAATGATAAATGTGAATACACTGGATTTATATATTATATATTTGATGTCATATGAGTGACGTCATTGTATTATCATGCACAAACATTATTATTTATTAACTTATTTCATGCTTGCAAGTTTAAAATTTGCGAGTTAAATTTGTGCATATTCATTGGGTTGCAATATTATTAAGAGAAGAATTGATGGGGAAGTTATGATAAAAAGAAATGCAAATTTAATGGACAGAATCATTGTGGACACAAACATTGTTTCCAAGGTCTCACTATGAAAAAATGAATAATATTTTTTGTAGTAGTTATCTTCTTGACTTGTGAATGTCAACGAGCTTCCAATGTAGTCTTACCAATTTATTTATCTCTCGTTCTAATTTAAAACTCAACGATGGCAGAGAGATCGAAATATATATATATTTTTTATAATAAATGAAGATGACTAATATGTCATTCGATATCAATGAGGATCGAATTCACAATCTCTCACAACATATGATTTTTTCTGTTTCGTACTCAACTAACTAGATTATGGACTCATTGACAAAACGAAATATTTTAACTTTCCTTAATTTTTTGTGGTAAAAAGAGCCTCCCATCTATATTGTTTTTTTTTAATATGGTCATGGCCGTATTTACTATAATATTTATAATTAATTTTGTAGTGTATCATTTTGTTATATATAATATATATTAAAATGATGATAAAATCATATATTATACCCTACCCTACTTATAAAAAAATGATCCATAGACATAGGTTTAGGTAATACATAATTTAGACAATAGCTGGAATTTTGGAGGTCAACGCCCAAGCCTTTGCTCTTAAAAGACTAAATACAATTTAAAGATATATATGAATATGAATATGAACTAATAAAAAATTTAAAATGATTAAAATAAGATAAAATTGGCAAGCAAGAATATGCCAATTCCAAATGGCCCCCTAATTTACTGACTAATAATGAAGGGCTCGTTTTCTCAGTTTTATTTTATCACGACGTATATATATTTGGGCCTACATAAATAAGACTTCTCCATTTGGGCCAGAATGTTACCAAACCGGCCACATACATCAAAACAAAAAAAAAATCGGTCTCGACCCGTCCGTATTCATTACTAGAAAAAATAGCAACAACTTTATCGTAAGAATTAACATGACTTAACAAACAACAAATTCATAAATACTAACAAATAACTATTTTGTCCTTGTGTATAATGATTAGTGCTATTATTTATTAACATTATTGCATTTCATAAATTCAGCTGTGTATTTTTGTTGAATCAATATATTAGAAACAATATTTTTTCAAATTTTAAATTGGATATCCTTGGCTAGCAATTTTTTTTTTCAAATACGAAAATTGAACACATTTCTTTTTCAATTTTGAAGATCGAATTGCATATTTTGTTTTATTTTGTGTTATAATATTCACCGTCAAGAGAGCGTATATGAGTAACTTTATTTATTTATGTTTATGTATTTATTAGATTTATTTTTTACATTAGAAATTATAATATATGTTATTTACATACAAAACTATAAATAATAATCATCATAAATAATGATAAAATTATCGATTTTTTAAAAGTTGTTCTTTGTTAAGGCATGTTAGCTTTTGCAATAATGTCACCCAAAAATAGAGATCGACTAGCTGAGTCCACACCTCTACACTCCATAAATCATCGGAATGAAGAGAAAAGCATCACGTTTTTTTTTTCATTTAACTGTTTAATGCACTCCAAACGCACGCCGCAAAATGTATACATTGTTATTCAAAATATATAAATCTATTTATAAAAAATATTACTCATGTATAAATGTACATGATACATCTTGAAAATGTGTATCACACATACATAAAAGTATATCACACAAATAAAAATGTATAAATGTATTCTAATTAAAAATGGTAATGTATGTATATTATACATCTAAAAAGATATAACAAATAAATATATATTATATCTATAAAAAAATAAAGCATGTATTGTACTTACAAAGTGTATATCATTAGATACATTTAAAAAATGTGTAACCCATAAAAAAAATATGATAATAAATAATATAACATATATCTAAAGGTATAATATATATTTTAAATGTGCATGTAAAATGGTATAACATACATCAAAAATGTTGACGTGCATTTAGAGTGAGTTAATTTTAAATGTACATGTAAAGGTATAACATACATCTAAAATGGTATGACATATATTAAAAAATATAAAAATCTGGATAAGTATTGACGTGCATTTGGAGTGAGTTAATCGGCCAAAATAAAAAGGAAAAAAAAACATAAAGTCACACATGTCTCTCATGTTGGTTTTGGCGACGGAGTGCACAACACTGAAGCTCACAATACTTTCTCCACAAAATATTGAAAAAGATCAACGATCCAATCTAATCGCGATCAATACGAACGGCTCACAACCCGATTGATCCATAATGTAAAAAACGTCCAACACGGTGAATATCCCGTCTGGTGTATGTAAGAATTTATCTATGAGGGCGATTCAATCGATAAAGACGACAAGCAAAGGTTTTCCTCATTTTATAAAAGAAATTCCATCATTAATAAAAAAAAAGTTTCCATCATTTAATAAAAAAAGAATCTTCTTTAGACAAATTGGGTTAGAAATAACTAAAAAAGACCCCTTGCTAATTAAAAACAAGTTTCAAATATTATTTTGAAAAAACAAAATATGATACTAGACATTGAGAAAGAACAACTATGAAAGCTAATAATTAAAAGATAAAAGAGAGAACCTTGAAGCCAATTTTAATTTCATATTCATATGTACTTAATTTCAGAAATATCAGCCGAAGCAAGGATTGGCAAGTTCAAAGTTCAAACCAAAAAACACTGATACAAATAATCTCTGAATATCTGCGTAAATGTATCCAAATCTACAAATCCTATCCTCATCTATAAACTGAACAAAGAAGTTACAAAAGGGGATATATATTTGGGTAGAAAAATAAATTCTTTGTCATTCTGCAAGCCAATTGCAAAATAAAATCCGATTGTATTACTGTAATAAACCCCTTAGATCAGAGAAATACCCAAAAAATAAATCCTAAAAACTAGCATTGATTGAAGAATGATGATAAATCAAACGCTGAAAGGTAGCCTTCAATCTCTCCATCATCTTCATCCACATAAGTACTCAAATAACTCGGACTTCCCTCCATATTAATCCATCGATCTTGCTTCTCTTTCTCTATTTTGTCATCAATTTGTAGATGCATCGGTATATTAGGGTTTGCGCTTGTTGATATATTTAATTTCTTTTTGTTGGTGGTTGGTTTTCCCGTGAGCTTCTGAACGATATTGCGGAAGTTCTTGACATCTGTTTGTACGATCTCTGGTGCAATTATGTGCACTATTCTTATATTGGATTTCAATTTGGATATGTTGCGAGACATCTGATTCAAGGGTATTGTTGTGATATGTTGCCGAGAATGATGGTTTGAGATCTGCTCCGCCATGCTTAATTGATTTGATTGAGACCTAGGGTTGTTAGAGAGAGAGAGAGAGAGAGAGAGAGAGAGAGAGAGAGAGAGAGAGAGAGAGAGAGAAAGAGAGAGTATGGGGTTGAAGTCTACATGCGTTCTCTGGGTATCCTATATATACACAGGAGAGAGAGAGAGAGAGAGAGAGAGAGAGAGAGAGAGAGAGAGAGAGAGAGAGAGAGAGAGAGAGAGAGAGAGAGAGAAAGAGAGAGAGAGAGAGGAGAGAGAGGTTCGATGTCTTGTGATTTCTTAGAAAAAAGATGAGGCAAATTGAAAAATAAAAAAATAAAATTGTGAAATAAGGTCGTTTGTCCTTTGAAAGAGAAACATCAAGTTGCAAAGAAGATGCATGATCCTAAACAAAGGGATTAGTGTAAATGCAAGCATAGAAGCCAAAGTATGTCGTTTTCATCATTTATTTGAATTTTTCTTGAATAGTTGAAATAAATGTTAATCTTTTGATTTAATCGAACAGGTCATTCATGAATTGAAGTTAATTATCATTAGATAAACAAACAATAAATTATGGCCAATTAGCTTCCTTAACGAGAGAAAGACTAGGATAATACTCTCGATTCCTTCTACGAAGTGGAAATTGTAATTATGTTTTGTTTTGTTTTTATAACAAACTAAATAACAATATTATTTAATTTTTTTTTTATAAATAAATAAAAAAATCTCACATGTCCTTCATTTATTGATGTCAATATATACTGAACATAGAATCTCTCACAATATATGATTTTTTGTGTCTCACACTCAACCAAATGAGATATGACTTATGAATCCATTGACACCAACATATGGAGAACTAGGGAGCCTTATCCATTTACTTATTTTAAAAATAAAATTATATCATAATATATTGATGCCATCATATTTTTGTAACTCGTTTAAATATGCATGTCTACATATTTCATGATTATTACATCATATTTGCAAATTGCTATTATACTTATATCATATATGATATATTAATACATATACTAGGCTAGTTTATAATAATATTCGAGGTATAATTCAATTTTATAAAAAATAAAACAATATAGTAATAGTAATATTGTATAATTATTACTCTCAATAGTATGCGCAATACCAAACATAGAATTATATAACTATACAACATATATAACATATACGCTTTGTGTAACATTGATTATATAAATACTAAAGACATTTTCATTTCATGCAAACAACAGATAATTTTTTTTTATAATATATGGAGAAGGTTTGTGTGTCCTCTATTCATTGATATCAATAAGGATTGAATTCACAACTTCTTACAACATGTTTTTTTGTGTCTCGCACTCAACCAATTATACTATGAGGTAATTGTCAGGCAGATGAAAATTTAAGCGTTTAAATACTTAGAATTGTCAGCACAATTATTTAATTATTTGTTTCTTAAGAGTTCTTCCAAGCATACAAAATCCAAGGAGTTGTAGATTTTGTTTACATAAAATAATTAAAAATGCTAATATCCAAATTTTACTAAGCAAAGTATAATTTAAAATATATTTAATATCATATAATATTTTAAATTCATAGATCCAAAAGTAAATAAAAATTTCATATATGTATTATCAAGAAAGTCTAGGTGGTGTGGTGTAGTTGGTTATACTTATCACCCTAGAGGTCACCGGTTTGAACCCGGGCTTAGACATTACAATTTATTTTAAAAAAATATATATGTTTTATACGTTTGAGAAGTAACGTGTATTAGGTAAACTCTTGTTTTTCATCTTTTATACTATATTAATAATTAAAAATCACTTATATAAATATATATATACTTTTGCATTCTTTTCTTCTATAAATTTCTTCACAACTTTAAAATATAATTTTTTTTATATTAAAAATATGATAATACCAACCTCAAAATAAAAAAATAAATTCAAGCAAATATATCTGATGAATTTTTAAAATTAATAATATTTGATTTATGTTTTTATGATCATACATTAATTTTTTAGTGTTGAATATTTGAACGCGTCGTATTTCATTTGTATTCACAGTTCATCATGTAACTGAAGTGATAAACTTGAATAAATTGGTACAATGAATGATGATAAGACACGTCATAATATAAATAATGTTGTTTTAAAAAATTATTCAAAATTGAATGTAAAATAAAAGATATATAAATATTTTAAAAAAAATCACAACAATAAAAAAATGAATGGTTCAATTTTTTTTTTTATATTAAAAATATGATAATACAAACCTCAAAATAAATAAAAAAATTCAAGCAAATATATCTGATGAATTTTTAAAATTAATAATATTTGATGTATGTTTTTAAGATCATACTTTATTTTTTTAGTGTTGAATATTTGAACGCCTCGTATTTCATTTGTATTCACGGTTCATCATGTAACTGAAGTGATAAACTCGAATAAATTGGTACAATAATGAATGATGATAAGACACGTCATTAATATAAATGATGTTGTCTTCAAAAATTATTCAAAATTGAATGTAAAATAATAGATACAAAAATATTTAATAAAAAATCACAACAATAAAAAAAATGAATGGTTCAAATTTTTGATACATATCATAATCTGACATCTGACGATTAAAATAATTGTGACAGCGTGATTCAAAAAGATTACACAAAATTGATTGGAAAACAAAGATTTTGGTCTATTCCTATTTTTGACATCTTATGTCAACAGTCAACACCCCTACAATTTTTTTCATTGATTAAAATAGCTGAGCAAACCTTTTATTTTTGAAGGGGATTTACATATTTACCTTTTTTTTTTTAACTTAAAACTACATATTTACCCTTCTTAAAATTAAAATATCATATTTATCCTATTATGATAGGATAAATATGATATTTTAATTTTGATCCAAAAATTATGATAGGATAAATATGATCTAAAATACCATGTTAATCCAAAAATTAAAAACCATCCAATTTTTCCGTTATGGTTAACGGTCAACATTTAAAATTACTATTTTATCCTTTACATATTTACCCTTCTTAAAATCCAAAATATCATATTTACCCTTTTAAAAATAAAAATATCATATTTATCCAAATAATATAACAACGTAATCTCATAGATAACAGTATAAACGCAAAAAATACATCAGTAAAATTCAAAAAGATAATAATTCTACCAATATCAAATGACAAAAATAAAAAATGTAAAAAATATAGTTTCATAGCAAAAATGTAATCATAACTAAAAAATATTATTAAATTGTTGGGCGTGATTACTTCTTGTCGAGTGAATAAGGGTACGTATGTTATTTTAATTATTGAGAGGGTAAATATGATATTTTTATTTTTAAAGGGATAAATATGATATTGGACTTTTTAGAAGGGTAAATATGCAAAAGATAAAATAGCAATTTTAAATGTTCATCGTTAAGTTTAATGGAGAAATTGGATGGTTTTTAATTTTTGGGTAAATATGATATTTTAGATTTATGAAAAGATAAATATGATATTTTAATTTTTAAGAAGGGTAAATATGTAATTTTAAGTTTAACAAAGGATAAATACGTAAATTCCCCATTTTTAAATAATATTTTAGATTTATGAAAAGATAAATATGATATTTTAATTTAAAGAAGGGTAAATATGTAATTTTAAGTTTAACAAAGGGTAAATACGTAAATTCCCATTTTTAAATAATATTTTAGATTTATGAAAAGATAAATATGATATTTTAATTTTAAGAAGGGTAAATATGTAATTTTAAGTTTAACAAAGGGTAAATACGTAAATTCCCCATTTTTAAATAATATTTTAGATTTATGAAAAGATAAATATGATATTTTAATTTTAAAAAGGGTAAATATGTAATTTTAAGTTTAACAAAGGGTAAATACGTAAATTCCTCATTTTTAAATAATATTGAAGTTCTAGATTTGAATAGTTAGTACTTAGTAGGCCCCAAACATCCAGGGGTTAAAAAGATTTTTTTTTAATGATGTACAGGTTTTGTACTACATATTTTTTTAAAGAAAGATAATTTCCTTCAAAGCCCCTCTAACTTTCTTAAATATATAAAATAAGTTCTTCACTTTCTAAATTCTTTGAAAGCATGGATTGGATTTTCTTTACCTTCTATGGTGATAAAAGTTAACAAGGATGGATGTATTTTATTATTTATATTTTTTGGATAAAAATATCCTGAAATTTCCATTGTTAATTTCAACTAACCTCCTTCATTTTCAAGTATCTTCGTAAATCTCCCTAATTTTTTTAAATAATAATTAATGTGTAATTAACATACTAATAACATAAATTTCACACAAATTGTTTTATATCTAACGTAACGTTTAACAAAAAAAAAATATAATCTCATGTCATCAATATAACTAACATATAATTGCCAAATATTATAATATAGTTTGTAAATGTATTGGTTATATATTATTTTTGCGTTAATATATTCATTTATAACATGTTCCAGTATTGGGCTAATTATGTATTTTTATTGGATTAAAGATATACTATGATTGTACTAATTGTATACTAATTAATGTGTTATTATATATATGTTATATTATTATGTATTAATTTATTGTTTTAATATTATACATTATGTATTATTAAATTCCAAATTCCAAAATATAAAATTATTATTAAAAAAAATAAAAATGTACGAGAGACTTAATGAAACAAATAGGAATAGGAAAATGTGAGGATATATTGGTCGAATAAATGTTTCTAGCTATCACGTACACGTTAAGTTTACCCTCCCGGAAGGAGTAACAAGAATCCAATCTACTTCATAGGTTTCTCGAGAAATCGCGAGGAATTTTCGAAAAACATTGAGAAGAGTTTAAAGTTTTCTGAAGGATTTTCCAAGAAAAAAAAACTTAACAAGCATATCTACAGCAAATCATATTTTCCTAAATTTTGATCTTTGTTCTTTTAAGTAATTTTGCTTTTGAAATTATATTTCGACAAAATAAAAGAATAAATCCTTTGACCTTATTCGGTGGGGCACCTTGATGTTCTTACAATAAATATGATAATAATAATATTTTTATTCATACGGCCAATAAATTCTATGATAAATGTTAATGCACTGGATTTATATATTATTATCGTGATGTCATATAGATGACATCACTCTTATACATAGGAAATTATTATTTACTTACTTCTGTGCATATAAATTTAAAATATGTTAGGTAAATGTATATTTATTTTGTTGCCATATGATTATGGCAATACTTGATGGGGAAATTATTATAAAGAATGCAAATTAATCAATGAAATAATCTTTCTTAACACAAACATTGTTTTCAAGGTTTCGACTATGAAAAAATAAATATTATTTTGGATAGTAGTTATCTTCTTGACTTGTGATTTGTTAATGTCAAAATGCCTCCGGTAGTCTTATCATTCTAATCTCATACTCAAATGTATGAGAGAGAAAATGAGATATTTAGGCTATGCTTATTTTTGTCAAAAAGGAGCCACCCACATTCACCTATATTAAAAATTAATATTTAATGGCCATGTTGGTAAACAATTTTGAATTTTGTGATGTATTATTTTTTTTATGGGGACTTTTATCATACACATTTTTCCTTATAATACATTCATTTTCAAGGATATTTGGAGTAATTATCCATTTATGAATATTTAAGATAATATCTCAAATATATTTATCAATTAATGTTTGACTAAATTGGAATTTTTTGTTGTTCATTTAAACAAAAATGTCCATAAAAATAAATTTTATGATACACCATTTTACAAATATAATTAATTGCTAAAATACCCAAAATATCCTTGTAAAATGATGTATGATAGAATTTCCTTTTTTTATATATATTCAAAATATTCAAAATAATATATTGTACCCTACCCTACTTTACTTATAAAAATTGAACCATAGTTTTAGATAATAATACACAGCAATACATAATATGGATGAAATAGCTGGCAATTTGGAATGTCAACGCCAATCCTTTCCTCCTTCCTAAAGTCTAAACTTAGTTGAATATTATATATATATATATATAATAATAACTAATTAAAAATTAAAAATTTGTACGATAACCATCAAGAAAATAAGAAATTTTGGCAAACAAGAATATGCCAAATTTCAAATGACAACATTATTATAAAGGGCTCGTTTTCTCGAAAAGAATCATAGCCCATACATTTCTGCCTCCATTAATGAGATCTTTGCAATTGGGCTAGAATGTTTTAAAACCCCAATATCAACATACATCAAAATAAAAACACATAATAACAACGCATCCATTAACAAACATATATACATGCCAAATCGGACTCGGACTCGACCAAAAAAACCCGACCCGACAAGCACGCATTCAGATCCAAAAATGGTAGAAATCAAGTCCCAGAACCTGTTCAAACCAAAACCCGAATAACTCGAAACTCAATCGACCCATAACCGGAACTCGCCCAACCCATTCAATGTCCCCTCTAAAACCCGAAAAATATAGAAAAAAATCGATCCGTGACGTATATTTGACAAATTACATAAACCTGATTGTCTCAAAATCCAAATCGATCCGACCCGATATCCGAACGACTCAAAATCCAAATGATTTGAAACTCGAACAACCCGTGACCGAATGACAACATATTCATTGTTCTGTGACTTATACACACACAGCAAAATCATGGATCCACCATCAATATCCTAAAAACGTATACCCTAAACAAAAGTTATATCCCCAATACGAAGACACCCCTAAACCCTAAACAAAAATCGACCCCCCTAAAACGAGAACCGTAAACAATCGAACACAACTAATATTCCAGCACAATATTTACATACTCTTCTTCATTCTTCGGTAACTAATAAAAAAAGGAGAAATAGACGGAGATCAAATCAAGCATGTTCGATTCGCATAATTACATAAAATTAGTAATATTCATATTTAGGGCTACTTTAATAGTTGGTTCATACCAATACAAAAGTTTTTTCGATGGGAAGTTTGAATCTCCGTCCACAACCTCAAACCGAAAAAAACATTCAAGAGCAGAAACACGAGAAGTTCAAAACGGGGCCTGATTACTAAACAAGCATTGATACCCTAATTAAAACCCTAACTAAACCCCTAATAAAGAGAAACAAAATAAACCCTAATTGAAACCCTAACTAAAACCCGGATCGAAACCAATTAACCTAAAAGTCTCGCGAACGAGAGGGAGAGTACTCGTAGTCCCTCACAATGATCGGAACTAGAATGTTAACCCTTTCATCAAAGTCCCTCAAAGTAACACCATTAGCCCACGGATCGTAATGGTACGCATCGGAATGGTACGCGAAGCTCTCGTCTGACGTGGGACGAAGCGGAACATGAGCCGGTATCTCCGAGTGGGAGAAAAGCAAAACCTGACATGGAATTGCGGAGATGTCCTGATTCTCCTGAAAACAATTGCTGAGAGAAATGGAGACGGCTCGGGTGGCGACGCCGTCGTCCATAATGGGGGCCAGGATTTTCGCACTAGCTCGGCCCAAGTATCCGAGTTTAGTGTCCGAGGTGAATTTAGGCATGCAGACCATGATGGCGTTAGGATCGTAAGGGTTTGACGGCTCGCGGTGGAGGGTGATGACTCGGGAACGCCTGAGAAGTGGCTTATCCTTGGCTCGGTAATAGCGCATCCCCACCACCGCCGCGTTCATGTATCCCTTCAGCATGCTCCGCCCCATGTTCATGCTAGCAAGTAGCGAGTATCTCGCCGGAAGAGAGACGATGAATTGAACTGAAAAGGGCGAAAGTTATGCGAAAGTTATGCGAAAGTAAGTGTCACTGGACACGGGGGATCATGAGTGTTAATTTTGTGCTTTGGTACACCGGGTCTAGTCAAAAGAAAGGGTCTAGAATATTCCGGAAGCATGTCGTAATTTTTTTAATTGTTTTAATATACAAAAAGTAATGTTAAATGTATCAAAATTTGCATCTCTTTTTGCCAATAAATATATAAGAAAAGGTGTCTCCACCTCCTCTGTCCTCTCTCTTTTTCGCCAAGATAATGATTTTTAAATAAATTTTTTGAGAAAAATAATAATAGTTGATTAAATATTAAAATATGAACTGTTAATAGAGAATAAGTTTAAGATTAATATTAATATTTTGCCATAGTATATTTTAAATACTAGTTATATTATATTAAGTATAATTAGTGTGGTACTTATAATTTTGTAGACTATATTATTTGATAATCATTAAAATATATGCTCATTATTAAAAACACATATTTCGAAGTAAAAATATTAATTACCAAACCCCACTCGTAATTAATTAATTAATTAATTATCTTGGCCATCTTGTATCTTATTTATACAAATCATTTTTTTTAATTCTCCATTGCACACTGAGTCATCATCGATTCATCAGGAATGTATATATGCAAATATAAATCAGGGCTATTATTCGGCCCAATAGAAAGCCCAAATATTTTCTTCTCCAAGAGTAGTAGTTCATTTTCTCCTCCTCTCTTTAAATTTGCTGGGAGGAATTTTCTTCATGTGCTGTTTTCTTCGGTTTTTCTCTTAATTTGGGGGCGAAAATTTCTTGAATTCCTATCATAAATTGGTCGATTGAGGTACCGATTCCTCTAACCGTAGTTATCTTTTGAAGAGTTTCTTTACGAATTGTTGAAATTGCATTGAATTTTGGATGCTTTCTTTTCTTTTTATCGAATTAGTTTTTTTTTTGTTGATCTGAGCTTGTCACGATTTTGATTACGTCCACATCGTTTCTTATTTTATTACAATTAACAAAAAACTTTGTATTCGCCTCCTCTCCCTGTCCAATAAATACTCATGAAAACTTTGTCTTCGCCTCCTCTCTTTTTCTCTCTCTCTCTTTCTGGTAATTGGGTTTAAATTAGTAGTTAACTTTTGGGCTTGAATGGTTGAATTTCCGTGAATTTTTTTCTTTGTTTTTTACGAGCGGGGAATGAATGATCGCTTTAGACTGTAAAGTCTGTGACTTTGTTTCGATTGCACTTTTTTTTGAACTCTTGTCTGACTTTTTTTTTTAAATCATTGTTTTTGTGTAGGTTAATAAGTGTTGATTAGACAAAATGGCATTTTTCCGATCTGTGGCTACTCTCTCCAAGTTCCGCTCCCGCCTTGTAAGTGGTTTTATATTTGTAAAATTGATTTTTAAATTAAAAAATCTATTTTCATGGATTGATTTGAAACAATATTCTTTTTGATATTATAGGCTGAGCAAACCACATCACTGGGTTCAGTTAGATGGTTGCAGATTCAGAGCGCTTCAGACTTGGTATCGTTTCCTTTTCATAAATTATTTGGTTTTATTCATTCCCTTTTCTCGCTTTTAAGAAAATTCTGATTAAGAATTACATTTTAAATTGAATCGATGCAGGATCTGAAGGCTCAATTGAAGGAAATGATTCCCGAACAACAGGTTTTAATTTTACTCTCTTCAAAATTTATTTTTCATTTTTCATATCTGAACTAAATTTTTTTGTCTTTTTGGTTTGCAGGATCGGTTGAAGAAAATAAGATCCGAACACGGGAAAGTCCAGCTTGGCAACATCACCACTGACATGGTATATTCTTTTCTCGAAAATATTATTTAAAAATTAAATTGTATTATCTAATTTGTATTTAATGAAATTAATTTCAGGTGATAGGTGGAATGAGGGGAATGACTGGATTGCTCTGGGAGACCTCTTTGCTCGACCCTGAAGAGGTCTGTTTATCCTTAATTCATAATATATGATTAATTATATCTAATATTCCATTTAATTTGTGAATAATAGGGAATTAGGTTTAGGGGATTGTCGATTCCCGAATGTCAGAAGGTTTTGCCAGCTGCGTTTGAAGGAGGCGAACCCTTGCCTGAAGGTCTTCTGTGGCTGCTCTTGACCGGCAAGGTAAAATACTAATTCAATTATATTCATTTTAATTTTTAAATATTTTCTTTATTTGGATTTATTTTTAATGGATTTTATTTGTGTAATTAATTATACTAGGTCCCCACCAAGGAGCAAACCGATGCCTTGTCGAGCGAACTACATGCCCGTTCCAAAGTTCCAGGTTCGTCTTTTATTTTATTTTAATTATTTTTGTAATTATCTTAGCGATAAAATAATCATAGAAATAATTTGGGTATATATATTTAATTATTTGTTATGTGATGTGATTCAGATCATGTTTTCAAGGCAATAGATGCTCTTCCAGTGACTTCTCATCCTATGACTCAATTCGCTACTGGTGTCATGGCTCTTCAGGTATAATTAAATATTTCATTATTAATTTATATTATATAATATATTATTTATGCTTATATAGATAAATTTTTATTGTTGGATTTTGGTAGGTTGAGAGTGAATTTCAGAAGGCATACGACCAGGGGATGGCCAAAGCCAAGTAATAATCCTTCACTTTTCCAAATATATATAAATTAATTAAATATTTGTTGATTTTTAATTTGGCAATATTTTTTTTTGATATATGTAGGTTTTGGGAACCAACTTATGAAGATTCGATCAATTTGATTGCTCGTCTTCCCGTAGTGGCTTCATATATTTACAGGAGGTATATAATATATATTTATATTAACCATAAACATTTTCTTAATTTATGCAAGTATATTGAATACACAATTTTGTTATAATAGGATATACAAGGATGGGAAAATTATTGGATCTGATAAGTCTCTTGATTACGGTGCCAACTTCTCTCACATGTTGGGATTTAACGATCCCAAAATGCTCGAATTGATGAGACTTTACGTCACTATTCACAGGTTTTTAATTTTGTATATTACATAATTATTGAGTTATTTGCTAATTCTTGTTTATTTTGAAAACTTTTGTGTAGTGATCATGAAGGTGGCAATGTCAGTGCCCATACAGCCCATCTGGTACAGACATTACAATTTACACTATAGTACTTTTTGGCTCATATATATAATATAATATAATATAACAATATTAATTAATTAATTAATAATATAATTTATTAGGTGGCAAGTGCACTTTCCGACCCATATCTTTCATATGCGGCTGCATTGAATGGTCTTGCCGGTCCTCTCCATGGCCTCGCCAATCAGGTTCTCTCTCTCTCTCTCTCTCGCTCTCGTGTCTAAAAATAAAAATTAGATTATTTTAATTTTCTCTCACATTTTGGTGAATTAATAATAAAAATATAGGAAGTTCTGCTATGGATAAAATCCGTAGTAGCGGATTGCGGCGAGGACGTAACGAAAGAGCAGCTCAAGGAGTATATATGGAAAACCTTGAACAGTGGCAAGGTTTGTAATTTATTACTCTTTTTCTTTTCACATTAAATTTAATAAAGATTGAGAATTTATTAAAATATGTTAATTAATTAATTGTAGGTCGTACCGGGTTACGGGCACGGAGTGCTACGTAATACCGATCCGAGGTACACGTGCCAAAGAGACTTCGCACTTAAACATTTGCCAAACGATCCTCTCTTCCAACTGGTTTGTTTTACTTCAAATTTTTTTTATATATTTTCTTTTTCTTTGTTTATATAAAAATTTCTAATATTTAGTTTTCCTTTTTTAGGTTTCTAAATTGTACGAAGTTGTCCCCCCGATTCTCACCGAGCTCGGCAAGGTACTTATTTAATATTTTATTAATTTGAAGAAATGATTATGATTATAAATGGATTTTTGCAGGTCAAGAACCCATGGCCTAATGTTGACGCGCACAGTGGAGTTCTCTTGAACTACTTCGGTCTCTCCGAAGCAAGGTATACTTTTATTTTATTTTTTTATTTCATTTATTTTTAATTAATATTTTTGTTTGTATGAATTTAGGTATTACACAGTTCTCTTTGGAGTCTCTCGGAGCATCGGCATCGGATCTCAGGTTTGAAAGATATTATTAACTTTATACAAATTAAAGATTTGTTACTATTTACAATTTGACCCATTAACAAATTAATATTGCGCAGTTGGTGTGGGACCGGGCTCTCGGCTTGCCTTTGGAGAGGCCGAAGAGTGTGACCATGGACTGGTTGGAGGCACATTGCAAGAAATCTGCTTGATTTCCCTTCTGTTTTGAATTTTTACGAGAAAGAGTCGAATTTGAATTTCGATTTATGTAATAATATAAACTTTTTCACATTATTTTTCTTTTTGAGGGTTGATAAGAAAAGAGCTGGAAGCTCCTTTTTGAGTTATTAGTGTAATATCAAATAGATGATTGATTCTTTAATACTTTTGTTGTGGATAAAATAAATTTAATGGGTTTTAGGACCTGAATATTCTAAATTACTGGAAATAAAATCTCTCTTTTATTATTGGAAAAATAAAACTTATTGTACTTTTAAATCAAAAGGGGTGACTAGCTTAGAGCCTTAAGCTAAGATCAACACCACTACTTGGCCACATGTTCAACTCCAAGTCGACGGTTTCACCATCCTCTTTCTGTTCACTAGTTGTAGCAATTTGATCTTCATTTTTGATTGGTCGAGACGAATCGGCATCATAATTCCTTCGAAATTCTTCCATCTCCTTTCTGTGTGCGGTTTGGTGTCCTCCTAATGCTTGCAAACTACCAAATGATTTCGTGCAATGCGAGCAAGTGTACTTCGTGCCGCTCGAAATGGTCTTCTCTTTAGCTTCGCTTGTAGGGCCGAATCCTAGCCTTAGTTTCAGATCATGCGCCATATTAGCGAGTTAAGAGTTTTGTTGTGAATAATGAATTAGGCTATATGTGTGGAGTATATATATAATGAAAAACGAGTATATCTAATGAAGAAATATATGTTGGTTTTCTATCTGCAATGGTTCAGTGAACAAGAGGTTTGGTGTTTTGATTCAGTGTTTTTGCACAAATTAATATAGTTCAGTGTGTTTATTAACCTAATGCAGTATATCTTAATTTCATTACTTTCTCCACAAAATTCGATTAATTTCACCAAATATACAATCAATCTATCAAATTTGTGCATGAAAATGTAGGGTACCATGAGCATGAAAGTATAATGTAAGTTGCAAATAAAAACCAAAAACCAAAAAGAAAAAAGAAAAAAACAATATTATACACTACAATCTTCGAACAATGTGGTCAAATGAATCAACTCTACCTGCAATATAAAAATATTCCAAAATGAGTTTGTTTGTGAATAATGCATACTGGTAGAGTAAATGTTTAGTAATTTTATCATAAATAAACATAGTAAATAGAAAAATAAGCATACAAACATACATACCTTCAGAATTATTTCAGGAACATTTTTAATCTTATCCCATTCTAGCCCTTGTTTTTCTTGAAGTTGTTTCTCTAAATCACGATGGCATCGTGAGAACAAAACCGTCTCGAGGGAGTTCGGAAGACCGTTTTCTGGTAGCGTTTTCATCTCGGGACATCCACATACTACCAAAACATTTAGATAACAAACCCTATCCAAATCACTAGGTAATAAACAAAAGCTTTTGCAATCCAAAACCATTAACTTTTTTAGATTAACGAGGTTTTCAAATGCGACCAACGAAACGAGTCCTTCACAATCTCGTATATTCACCACTTGAAGGTTTGTAAGATTATTTGTTTCTACCCCAATGGTTAGTGAGGTAACCGAATTGCAACCTCTAATGGTAATTTTAGAGAGAGAAGCGAGATTTTGTAAGTAAATCGGCAAAAGCTCTGTATTAATCTCGCAATCGATTATTTCTACGTAATCAAGGGAAGAAGGGAGAATTGTGCCCATGTCAACCCCTTCTATGAATAAAAATATACCAGTGCAATCTTTGAGCCTTAATTTTTTGAGGGAAATTAACGCTTGAAATTCAACCCTCACGGGCTCTATGCAATTCTTAAGTTCTAATTCCTCGATAACTATTAGATGGTTGGCTTGAAACCGGTCAAGGAAGCTAAAACTTCTGGCGGATAAAAACAAATGGTGGGTCGAGGATTTTAACGAGTTCATCAGTGTTAATGTTGGTAAAACCCCGGATGTGATATCTATTTCTATTTTTAGCGTAGAATGAAAAATCGGTGCATCTAATAATCGTGGGCAATTGCTTATGAAAAATCTTTCCAAATTCGGAAACGAATGGTTATCTTGGCCTTCTCGAGCCCCTCTATCCCACTCTTCTAGCAATGGCATTTCAATGAAAGTTAAATCTATTAAGCATGGAAATCTATGTTCGGTTCCTATTCCGTAGAAATTGGAGCTTATCCTTTTCAAGGAATTCATGTTTTTCACAAAAAGATATTCGAGTGACACGAGTTGTCCCGTTGAAGGTAACTCTTCCAACCATGAAATGTTTTCTAGATTTAGGTACCTTAATTTGCTCAAATAGTTATCCTCCAGCCAACTCGGAGATTTCACCCCTCTGTACCCTTTAACGGTCAATTGCTCTAACTTTGCGTGGGGTCTTAGCAATTCGAGTACATTGGAATCCATCTCTGTAGAGTTAGTACCGACAAGAGGACTCCATTCGAGTTCTAGCTTGGCGATACCTTTTTTTCGGTGTAAATATGCCTCGGTGGCGTCTTGTTCATTTTCGACGTTTTCAAGATATTTTATTTGCAATTGCCCATGTAGGTTAATGTATTTTAGGTCTCCCAATCTTTGTCCGGGTTCATTTCTAACATGAAACTCACCGAGCCCATGTAAGCGAGCTTGACTACCTAAGGCAGGCATGATAGCACCACCCACGTTTGTAATGAAAGCATGTCTAAAGTTTATTAGATTGGTCATGGTTGTTGGTATAATAACCGGTTCATTGTACCGGCAAGAGTGGCCGAGTACGACTAAAACTTCTAGATGATAAAGCCGACTCAAGGATTTAGGCAATGGTTTTTCGGGGACTCTAAATGCAAGGTACCGTAAATGTTTCATGCGTTTTATGGATCTCGGTAGCATATCCAAACAACAACCACTTAGATCTAACACTCTGATATTCTTAATTATTTTGATCACATCTTCCTCTAGGGTCCCTTTCCAACATGGCCAAGATTTTCTCACGATCAAAAGGCTACGCAGACCTTTCAATTGGTTCTTGTTCTTCGGAAGTTGATCTAAATAGCTAGAATCGATCGAAAGATGGCGAATGGTTGACGAGATCTCTTGGAAACGGTCATTATTTATTCTTAGATATTCATCTTTCGAGACGTGCCTTGCTAGATCATTCATCAGATCGTGCATGACATAAGTCTCTGAGATCCAAGATAGTTCAAAGAAGGATCTCGTGGCAAGCTCGCCAAAATACTCATTTCCTATATCTTCTACACTATCATTGCTTCCTTCTGGTACTTGGACGAGGCCTTGCGCGATCCACATGTTAACCAATTTATTGGGGACGATATACCAGTCCTTTGGGAACAAACCGCAATATGAAAAGCACGTCTGAAGGGGTTCAGGTAGGTGTTGATAACTTAATTTTAGCACCTTCATTACATCATCCGATATGTCACTCTCAAGAACCTTATTCCAATGAATACTGTCTAAATTAGCATTTAGTAATCGTCCAATAACTTTTGCGGCCAAAGGAGAACCAGCAAGCCTTTCTACAATCCTCATTCCAATTTCTTTTAATTCAGGGTAATCATCTGGATCGTCTCGAAAAAATGCATGCTTTTCGAATAAAGACCAATAAGCATCTTGGGCTAATCCTTTCAAAGGGAGAGAAATTCTTATTCCCATAACTTCGTGGATCTTTTCCATCCGAGTTGTGATCAGAACTTTACATCCTCTCGAGACGTTTTGTAAGGGGGCAAGCACTTTATTCCATAATAGCTTGCTATCCCAATCTGACGTATCCTCGTCGTACCATACATCATCTAAGACTAGGAGGAATCTCATTCTTCCTAACTTCTCTTGGAGGATGCGTTGCAAACCATCTAGGGTTCGAACATCACTATGATTCTGGTTCGGTATCGACTCTAAAATATACCTCGTGAGTTTAATTTCGTCGAAAACATCAGAAACACAAACCCACATTCTTAAATCAAAGTTTTCAGTTATTCTATTATCGTTGTAAATTAATTGGGCTAATGTAGTCTTTCCCATCCCTCCAACTCCAATTATAGAGACTAAACCGAGATCTGCATTGCTCGACCCATTTTCATCACCATCTACCTCGAGCAACAATTCTATTGTTTTATTTAACTCCTCTTCTCGACCAAACGTTTGCCTATCTCGTACAAAAGAACTAGTTATACGAGAAAACGGTATTTCAGGCCGCCTTAAAATACCAGCATTATCCAAACCGGCAATTTTGATCAAACAATCCGCACTTGTTTTCACCTCATCCAACCTTGTTAAAATATGGGTCAAACTCTTCCTAAACTTATCGGCCCCAACCAATCGTTTACATAATTCTTTGCAAGAGAAAGTTGAAAACCTACCGTGTCTATTTGCTTCCCGCGATTTCGATCTCAAAACCAAGTAGTCGAATTCATCGAGTACATCTTCTGCCTCGTAAACCGCATCTTTTAGCCTGCTCAAGAGTCTTTTCTGGTTGACATCTTTTATGTTTCTTCTCTCGATGGTGCTAACCATGGCGAGAATCTCAGTTAGGGTTTGGTCCAGACGGTCGAGATCCTTCTTCATTGCCTTGTTCCAATTGTATTGACTCCCTATATAGGAAGTGGCCTTGTCCAGCATCTCCTTTATTATAGGAGAGATGAACCATCGTATCACTACTAGCTCAGCCATGATTAATTTTCAATCAGACAAGAAATTAATAGATGAACTAAGAATCAAATTAGAGGAATTTTCTCAAAAAAAAAAGAATCAAATTAGATGATGGGCAAGAAAATTTCGAGGACTGGCTTCAATTGAGGATGAGGTTTGGGTAGTAGGAAGAAAACTGTGATACTGGTTCTATTTTTTGCTTACAGTATGAAAGTGAAATTACTTAATCACCTAACTAAATTGTGGAATTATGCCAATGGACTCTGGTCCAGTGAATGAGTGTAAGATACAAAAAATCTTATGTTGTGAGAGATTGTGAATTCGAGTCTCATAATTCATTGACATTAATGAATGGAAAACCAACTAAATGTGTAAGATCACAATGGTTGTATCACAAGTTGGTAGTTCCAAGTCAACTGAACTATACAGAAAGATCTGACATTAATATTTGTAAAATCAAATCTTAAAAGTTTGAAAATTATAAACATGATCACACTGAAGTAAAATTTTGGACTTCCTAATTCATGAACATTTGGAGGATGCACATGCAAAGAGCCTATATTCATTGTATTGAGTCTATTTGTCCAATGGATGAGTTGTATTTATCACGACCAGTATATGATTCCCATCCAAATTATTGGATCCACCCACCCTCTTATGTTTTGGGATTTGATATGATGCCTCCAAATGCATTCCAACGTTTATGATGTAGTCATGCTTACCACTGAGGTGGTTAATTAAAGTAATTAGCATCACAATTAAGATAAAATTAATATGTAAAAATAAATTAACAGTTAATTAATATGTGCATTAGTCAATTTTACATATTAATTAGAATTTAATTGAGATGTTGATTATCTCAATTAGCAATCCTAATAATATAAGCACGACTACACCAAAGATGTTACATTTGGAATTTTTTTACAAATGCACAAAACCTTAACGATACAAACAATTGAAACGATTCAATACCATGATTCGCACAACAAAACAAAAAAGAAGCGTGTATATAAGTTTGAATTGCGTACGCAAATATCAATTCCGAACACAAGAACAAATCCAAAAAAGATATCGGTAATATCGATTTTATAACAAAGAATACGTTATAACTAAAAAAATCCAAACAAAGTTAGATATAAAAATTCAAGGCCAAATACAACATCATTTCCAAAACATAAAAATGAAATACATGTACAAAGCACAAATAAAAAAAGAGATACAACTATGAAATGCACAAATGCAATTAAAATTAGACAAATACAATCAAAATTGAAAAAAACAAAAAATCAAACTAACACATATCGTGTTTCTGTTGACAACGCTCCATATAAAATACACACTCATGAAATACACCCGTTGATCTTTTCAAAAATACAAAGAATCATTGCCATTTGCTTTGATTACTATATATTGGATTTTAAATTTAATGGTCTTGTAGCATGAATTGTTGCTTGTCTTTCTTGTTGGGCCGATTACAAGCAACACAATCTTTCTAATCAACATTCTTTTTCCCTTATTCCATTCATCTCTCTCGACAAATAACAACGCACAACTCTTTGGCGGTATTGGAGAGCTCGACTAGAACAAGAAACCTCGTTTGTTCAACCATTAAGTTGGAGAAGATTGGCGCAATACAAGCATTAGGAGGCCGTCTATACACAAGTTCTCATGCCAATGAAACGCATTATTCTTATCTCATTTTTGCCGAGGGACAGTACAGATAAATCGAGATGAAAGTTTTTTCTTTTTGTGATCAAAATAGAGTGGGCTCAAATGTCCCACTTCTATTACTTAATTAATTAAAAAGTTTTACAGCCTCTAAAAGGGTGTTAAAAATCCCCTTAAACCATAAACAAAGAAAAGAAAAAAAAGATTACAATACCAAATTAAATACTTATAAAAATACATAAAATAGAGCTGAAAAAAAGGAAACTAAAGCTTTAGAATTGGAGATAGATTGCATTTCCCTCATTTAAATACCACCATCAGAGCGAATCCCACAAAAAGCTTTTCCTGAATTGACTCTTTACTTCTAGTTATATCAAAGTCCTGGAAAACAGAGAGCTTGATATTTCTTAGAAACCTAATTCCTGCTTTTAGAATTCAGGAAATCAGATCCCTCTCTCTTTTGTACACCGTTCTTCAATTCCTTTTCTCTTACCACAAATATTTTATTACCACTCTTCTTTATCCAGCCCCTTTCTCTTTACTCTTCTTCTTCGTTCTTCTACTTCAAAATCTCTATTCTCAGCCCCCTCCTCCATACGTTGACTTGTATTCACTGCATAAGCCGAGTTGATTAACTTCTTATCGTCCAGAATTAGATCAGCTATCCTTTCTTCTAGCAAATTGGTGCTTTGAGGTATGATTTTCTTTATAGGAAAATTGTAGACGATTCATTTGCAAAAAAACTATATTTGAATTACCAATATTGTTAATTAAGAAAAAGAAAACATACCAGATTGGCCCTAGTCGCCGAGCTTATATGTCGTACCAGTGTCTATAACTTGATGCTCATGAATTTGAACACAACCACCAAAACAATTATGATGAATTTCATTAATTGAACATAAAATGAAGTTGGTTTTGAGAAAAATATCAACCACTTGCCAATTTTGTACTTAACTTAAAGACTTAAAATTTACCTAATTGAGACCAAGTGGTAAAATTTAGAAAAAGAAAGTCTAATTAATCTAACATATAATATAAAATTATTAAAGCTTAGAAGTGAACTGATGGAAATAGCTTCTATCTTCGAATCACAATTGCCAAAATTTGTACCCATTGATGACAAGGTCTCGAATAAAAAAAAAACAAGATATGCTATTTAGTAATTATGACATGATTTTGTAAGGTATGTTTGGACTTTAGAGAATTTTGCATTGAGTTTGATTGGGGCGAGAGACACGTGTTCTAAAGGTAATGGACATGATTCGCTGGCTGGTCTAACCGTTTTGGATTCTCAGCAATGTGATTCATATGCGCGCGGACTATACCTCGCATATGGAACGCATCGTTGATTTGTAGGACCCACATTTCACACTAACCAATCTACATCTCGGTCCTTATACTTAATCATAAACCCTAAATATTACAAGGTCTGTTTCGACCAATATAAATACCCTCTCAAAATGAGGAAATCAGGATCCACTTTAATTCTTCGACCAAAAGAGAAATCTATTATGGTGTGGAGAATCTGGAGATGCGATCTTGAAGCGATCAGTCTTGCTCGTAGAGTTCAGACTTTTTAAATCCCTAATTTTTACCAGGTAATTTCTATATTAATTTTAAAAATATTCTAATTTAGTGATTGATTGTGCATAAAAAAATTGCAATCAGATCTTGTGGTACCAGTTCTTTTCCTATTGAAAGTTTTTACCACCGATATTTTTCTTTTTAGGAAATTACCACCAAATTTTTTCTGTACATATATTTTTCTATATAAATTACCAATAACGTTCCTTATATATTTCACCTATTTTGTTATTAGGTTAATAGAAAATGAAATTACAGAGTCACTGTTTTTTTACAATATGTCAGTTTTTGCAATAATATTTAATTATCATGTAAGCATTAATTTTGTTTCTTCCTAAAGTTGGAGCAAATTGATCAAATCAAAATCATCATTATAAGCGGATATTCGATTAATTCAATTTGACAAAAATAAACAAGAAAGTAGGATCTGAAATTTTGGTACAAAAATCTAATCTTTAGGGATAGGAAGGTACAAAACCATCAAACAATTCCGGGGGCCAATTTCATAATTCATTTAATCTAATTAAATGCATATTAAACCCATTAAATTTTTTGAGATATTAAATCATGACAAGAACAGAAGGCATTTAGTGGTAACTATTGCCATTACTTGAATGCAACAAATAAGATAAAGGTGTGAAAAAGTATACAAAGAATTGCATTTCAACGGTCAATCCTGTGTCGACACGTATAGACTCGAGAAAAGGAATGAAGATTCGCAAGGATAAAGTATATCATGCCATGCATGAACATGCGAGCCCCCGAGCATGCAAAAACAACAAGAAATCCAGTGAAATTATTGTCATTAATCTTTGGGTGCCTTACTTTCCCTTGGACTTCATTCAATGTAATTCTATTTCAAGATACACAGAAGATTTTGTGTTGTTCTCTATATAAACCTTTCGAGTCTTCTCCCATTTCACAACACCCCCAAATCCTCTCTTCCAAACCCCTTCTGATTTTTGTGGTTTGATTTAGTGAGATGGAGGATGATAAGGAATTTAAGTATGAAATTGACCTCATTCTCAACCAAAACCATGATCCCTCAGAAAATCTCATTTCCCCCATCTTTGAATCCAATAATGGTAATAACCTCACTGCCAACAACAATACAGTCTCTCTGAATAACCCAACTCCCGTTTCCGCTACACCCATGAACGTACCATTTAATTCAACCTCCAATAATAATCTCCCCGCTTTGATGCCTACTCCCTCTCTTCCCGCCCCATGCTACAATACAAACAATTTTAACTCGTTCGTCCCTTTACATGGTCCAATGGACAATTTGAATCCTGGTTATGCACTATACCCGCCAACAAACAATTTGAATCCTAATTACGCGGTAAACCCGCCAATGAACAATTTCAATCCTGGTTATGTGGTACACGCCCCGACGAACAATTTCAATCCTAGTTATGCAACGCCCCTACCAACGAACAATTTCAATCCTAGTTATGCAACACCCCCACCAACGAACAATTTCAATCCTAGTTATGCGACACCCCCACCAACGAACAATTTCAATCCTAGTTATGCGACACCCCCACCAACGAACAATTTCAATCCTAGTTATGCGATGCCCCCACCAATGAACAATTTGAATCCTAGTTATGCGGTACACCCGCCAATGAACAATTTCAATCCTGGTCCGTCGGTACACCCTCCGGCAAACAATTTGAATACGGGTCATGTGGCACACCCACTTGACCCGAATTGGGAAGCAATAAATGCTTTTTTGGCAGGTCAGGTGCGTCCCGGCACAGATGTTGACCGTGTTTTTCATTGTGGTGTGTGTAATGTGGAGTTTGCCAATGCACAAGCATTAGGGGGGCATATGAGCTCTCATACCAAAAATAGGAAGCAAAAGGAAGGTGGGAGCTCGACCCGAGGCAAGAATTTCAAGAGGGCTGGGCGTCGCTGAGGTCTTCTTCGGGATGATGCGAAAAATATCATAATGTAGGAGTAATATTTGAAGGAATTTTATCTATTTTATGTGTACTTTTTTCTTTTGTTTAATAATAAGGTTAGAAATTGTTGCTTGTTAAAGGAAACTATGGTGTATTATTATGTTATATCTATTTTGGTTTATCCATGTTATAAGCAAAGTTAATTTCCCTTAATTTCTGTTTTGACCATATGCAGGATAAGTCTGTTTTTTTTTCCTTTGAATTTATGAATATCTTCATTTATGGTTATTTATAATCAAAAGTAATAATATTAGATTATTAATGAGTAGATTAGAAGATAATAAACT